>CP125261.1:1200000-1800000 GCA_030027945.1 Phytophthora plurivora
ATATTCGAGGAGGATGAGTGGAAACTCGTGGTAATGGGCGGCGTGCTGGGCGTTGTGATCGGCGTTGTCCAAGCCTTCCTAATCAACCACTAAACAGCCGCTCAGTTTACACGCGATTACTGCAGTTCGGATCTCAGATTGACAATTGTGGAGTTAGCGTGACGAAGAGAGGTCTGTCGATGCTTGAAATGGATAAATTATCAATTCACACGTGTATTCATCTGTTTGTGATTTTTCTCTCGAGGGCACAGCAAGTGCAAGGTGCCATCTAAAGCTGCGTTTGGTCGACGCTGAACTGGCATACAGGACAAACCTTGTTCAGAGACAACCACGAGTCAACGCAGTCGGAATGGTACGAATGGAAGCACGGCAGCGACTTGATCTCCTCGCCGACTTCAAAGCCACAGCGGCATATCAAACAACTAAACAAGTGCAATGACAAATCAGTCGCTCTTCATCACCGAGTGCAATTGTGAGAAGGAAATAGAAAACGTACTCAGGGGTTCCGTTGTCGTCGTGCTCTTTGGACGCAGTAAAGGTGTATGTTGGGAGCTGATTGATCAACGCAGCGGATGCACCGCGACTGATAGCAAAATACACAACACGAGTCAGCGTAGTCTTGCGTAACTGGATTGCAGTTCAACGTACGATTTAGTGGTGTGTGGGCGGCGACCGTGCTGGTCTCGGGCAGGAGGAGGTGGCTCATTCGCTTCAGTTTCAATACTCACTGCAAGACAGAAAGACGGGATGTCAATTAGCTAGTGCGTCTTCAGGAAGTATTACACAATTCTCACCGATGCGATAATCCAAGCTTGGCTGGACGTCTGTCACCGGAATTCCTCGCACAAACTGAAACAAGGATGGTAAAATGTCAGAGGTGAGGCCAAATGCAACGGAGAAAATATGTTTAGTGCACACACCTCGTCATCATAGTTATTTCCTGGAGTGTCTACAACAATAACAATAAATCATTGAAGTCAGTATAAAACTATAAACTGCAGTAGAAGTACAATGTCTGCACAAGGTATTACGTACCAAGATCGGTCTCATACAAATGCTGCAGCCATCGCGCATACTCCTCGTCGAAAGGCATTATTCCTGTAGGTACCACAGCTTCATGTAAGATCTCGAGAAAGTAACCAGCAAAAAGCAAGATAAATACGCACCCACACCGACGTCGAAGGACGATGGCGCATTCTCGTTCAAGGACTCCTCACTCGCTCCCATCATGATCACTTTTTCCCGAACAACATCCGGAAGGACAAAGCGGAACAAGTGCCGTAACGGAAGCACTTTCGTTTGGCCCTGCCCAGCATCCACGTGAAAGAGAAGATAAATGTCCACGCGATTTCTGAGAGCCTTGCGAACCACATCAATCTTTTCTAACGTGAGATCTCCAAACGGTGTCCGGATACCCGGTTGGCCCAACAAGAAAGTGACAGCGCTGGGGCCATCGTATCGCATAGCCTTAGCACTATCGCGTCGTTGCTGCACCTCGAATGAACTATCGTGGGCTGCATGACCGTTTGAAGCTGCAGCCGAGGGAGCGTTGATTTCGTTCATCTGCTGAATCGGCAACGGCGGCTCCATTGCAGGAAAGGCACTAGCATTATGCGAGTACAATACGCGGACCGTAAATTCCTTGGGTAGTGCGAACGTGGACGAAATGCAGTCGAAGTCACCCCTTTCGAGGCTCAGCGTGACAATACCCACGTCATCTTCCTTTAGTCCCGCTTCTCCCTCGACAATTGTCAGCTCTAACAAAATGCTGGCTTGTAGTCTGCACTCAAAAATTAATTCACCCTGTCGTCCGAACGGCAAATGATACATCTTTAACACCAGATCACTGCAATTGTTGAATTGCCTTCCCACACGGAAAATGTTCATTCCGCTGTGAAGATCAACGTCTCGGACTCCGTTCACCATGCTGGAAAAGAGAACTCCCTTCTCGTTTTGAATCACGAAATACGGTCGGCAAATATCTGCCAGTGGCGATAGCGTGGCTGGGGTAGAACTGGCAGCGTCCGCACAACCAGGGCTTGACAGCAAGTCGATCTGTCGGATGTAGATCGGTCGAGCTGCTGGTGTGACGGCTATACCGGTCAGCTTCTGCTTTTTCTCCTCCAACGCTGGTGAGTCAGCACATTCGATTAATTTTCTGTCACGCATCTCTAGCAGCTTACCAAAGTCTGCAATGTATCGCGCCTGAGGCCTTGGTAATCCACCCGTGTATGATGCGTTCTTGGGGTCATTCCCACTAAATGTCCGCTGAAGCTTAGCAGGCCAGGTTTCTGCGAGCTTAATGTGCTGCAAGTACGCGCTCAGCAGCTCATTACCAAAGTTTTCGGGAAAAGAGGACGCCTCAGTGCAGTAAAGTGTGCAGCAGGTGGCAAACACGCTCATTTGCTCGTTGTTCGGCGCCAGCAAAATCGCAACGTTTGATGGCTTCAAATCCAGCCACGCCGCAACAGTTGAGGTAACAATGAATCCAGAATGCGTCGACGGAATCGGGCCGCGGCAATACGAGATCGAGGCAATCCGTCCGTCTGTCGTGAAGAAGATAGAAATACCATGAGTGACCCAAAGTTGCAATGTTTTCGGCTCCGAAAAAAACGTACCGCAAAACTCGTCAAACACCAGTGGCTTGTGGTGCATCCTCTTCACTCCGTCGAACAAGCCGCAGTCAAACACGCATGCACCATCTTCAAATCTACAGTAATAAATATCAGAAAATATCCACTATTTTCGATTTGAAGGCATTCCTCCTCACCGCTTAGACATTTGCGCATCCAACTGCTCCAGCACCTTCACCGCTGCGTTCCAATTGCGCGCCGACTGGTACGCGCCAAACAGGCGACTGAACGTCGTGATATGCGGCGGGGCCACGCAGTAAACTCTGCAACAAACAACACAGTTATCATCTTTCGCTGTCACAAAAACCAATAACTCTCACAAACCTCGGTGCAATCTGAATGAAACACCCGTCTTCACTGGTCTTGGCGAACAGAGCGTATTGCACTGCGCTCTGCAACGAAGCCTGCAGTCTGTAAGTCCAGAGCAGCACCTTGTACGTATTGGACGCATTGTTCTCGCTCTCCTGCTTGATGTCGTTGGAGTCCGTGGCCGCTTCAATAGCCTCGAAGCTCTCTTGCGCATCCAGCAGTAGAGACGGGGGCGGTGGAGGCACTGGCATCTTCTCTTCACTGTCGTCTTGGGCTGCGCTTGTATTCTCCTCCGCAATCGCCTCCATAGTCGACACCTCAGTAGGTGACGGGGGAAGCAACAATTTCAACAGTAAACGCCGCACGCGCGGATCTTCAGCGACCCGCTCCGAGTTCATGCGGCGGATCAACACGGAGCCACGCTCCACCCATGCCAAACTGTCCGGGAATTCGCTTGTCATCTCCCGAGAATGTCCTTAACTGAGCTTCTACACTGAAGCTTCCGACGGTTGAGACATAAACGTCCAACGTATACTTACTCAGACGCGCAACTTATCATCAATCATACTCAACTCAAGTGACTTGTCAACTTTATCCAAATTAGATAAAATAGCAAATCGAACAAGCTCGATTTTAGCCAATGCGAAAGAGATGCAACTCGAAAAAAGCGATGCAAAACAAGGAACTTATTTAACTGTAGGAAGCTTGACAACCTTCATTTATGCCAAACCTGACTACTTGCGCGGAGGAGGAGCCACGTTCTGCGGCAGGGCCTTACCGTAACCGGAACGGAAGGTGGTGCCCATGCTGCCAGCGTCCTCGTTAGCGGGCTTGTTGGAGGGCTTGGCCCACTCCAGCTTGAGGATCAAGTGGTCGTAACCGTAGCCCTGCAGCTTGTTCAGGGCCTTCTCGGCGTCCTCGCGGTACACGAAGCTGACAAAGGCAAAGCCACGCGACTGGAACGTCTCGCGGTCCTTGGCCAAATACACGCGGGACACGGGGCCGAAGGCGCGGAACAGCTCCTTCAGGTCGTCCTCGCGCGTGTCAGGCGACACGTTGGTCACACGCAGCGTAGCGCTGTCATCGCGCGAGCTGTCACCACCAGCATCGGCACCAGCGCCAGCCGCACGGCCACGCAGACTAGGCGGCACGTACTTGCTGGAGCCAAAGGCACCGTCCAGAGCGGAGCCGCGAGCGGCCGGCTCGCCAGCAGACGCGGCGGGGGCAGCACTCTCGCCGGCCTCGGCGCGCTTGGCCATGTCTTGTTCCAGCTCCTCCTTCGGGGTGTCCTTGTACGGACACTTGAGCGTCCAGTGATCGCCCACCATGCCACAGTGACGGCAGACCACAATGGACGAGTTCTTGACGCCGGCGAAGATGTTCTCCTCCTCCTTCTTCTCACCGGGAAGCACCTGGTCGGCGTTCGGGTCCTCGAGCGTCACCTCCTCGTACGACATGTACGTGACGTTGCTTCCATCGCCGTCGTCCAGAGCGTCGCCGAACTTGGCCCACTTCTTGCGTTCCAGGGCGCGCTTGCTGATGCGCTCCACCTCCGTCACCTTCTTGACCTTCTTGGTGATCTTGACCTTGTCGCCGGCCTCGTTCACCTTCCACTCCACGATCTGGCGCACGCCGTTCGAGTCCGGCTCGCTCTCCACGCGCTGCGGCAGCAGATCGTCCTCTTCATCGCCCCATCGCATGCCCGAGATCGCCATGGTTCACCGTCGATGCAGAAGCCTTTTGGGTACTGAGGGGATTGGAGGGCCAATCGTTGGAAATCGATGCTATTTTCCACCTTAATTCTCCTTCAATTAATTGTTATTTTTAGGATCTAAAAAGTAGGTTTTAGGCTAATCTAGCCGGAAATGTCTCACGACTCTGGAGCTACCATCGTTCTTGTTGAAGTGGTTGCAGTGAACGATGTTGTCACGTGAGAGCTTACGGCACGAACTGGAGCGTGAGTGGGCGCTAATCGAGAGCGCACAGAAGAGGGTTGGTGTCTGTGGGTGTTGCGGATGTTGTTGCTGTACCTGACAGCGTGTTTTACTTCTCGAGTAGCTTGTGGAGGAGAAGAAGAAGGTGGTAGACGAGTGGGTGACCGTGGAGGACGCACAGCGAGAGTATGATACCAAACGCAACGAGTACGTAGTGACACGATTGAAGTATTGTGTGAACCTTTGTGTTCTAACGGTTTGCTGTGTTTCCTTTAGGTTTGAGAAGAGCGTGAGCAAGCACTTTAGTTTTTTGCAGGAGGACGCAGTGGTTATCTTCAACGTGGGTGGACAGGTAAGTTCACTACCTACGCAGTGCGCATCGAACTGATAACTTAGAGGTTGTCTGTCATGCAGCTGTTCAAGTCAACCGTGAGGGTTTGGACTCGAGATCGCTTCTCGATCCTCGCGCAGCTTTGTACGAAGTCTCCAAAGCTTCAACCCGACAAGGACGGATCGTTCTTCTTTGACCGAGATTTTATGGTATTCCGCCTTATCCTCGCGTTCTTGCGGGATAACAAGCTGCCAGACGCAGTCGAGGAGCTGCGTGAACTATATTGTGAAGCCAGCTTCTACCGGCTTGGGTTGCTTCGACACGCCATTGAGGCTCGGATGATCGGTGAGGAAACTATGGCTGCAAACGTGTTGCAGATACGTCCTCTTCGAGACGCAAAGGACGCGCCTCCGACAGGTCCAGCAGAGGAGAAGGAACAAAAGTCTGATGCGCCGGTCTCCGAAACCTCGACATCTTCGATTCCCAGCAACTACAGTGCGCTGCCTGATCCTTTTGGATTCACATCGAAGAAGTAGAGCGGTTTTATTTCTTCATGTTTCTCGCAGTGTTTTCCCATGAAGGGTTTTGCATGACGCGACGAAGTCTTCACGGCCCGTCGTATGAATGGATACGACGTACATGCACTGTCACCACTACACACTGTAGATGCACCACGTCGAAATGCAAAATCATCGTGGGCGCGTTTGCCGTGACTGCAGCCAGTCCCGCGACAACTTCTTGCTCATAAGGCATTCCCGGCGGCCGATCGATAACCAGGATGTCGTCGGCGAAGTTGAAGTTGCCCTTGTTTGACTACAGTGCACACTTAGTTCACCTGTCGGTGATAGACTGTCACGAGAGCATGCAACTGGCATCACCTGGTCGATTTGCAATTTGACTGTCAAAATTGACACAGTTGCACTGCTCATCCTGAGCCGTGTACACGCGAGGTCAGCTTGCACGTTGAAGCCTTCTTGCCATGTTGATTTCTGTGCTGCCACCCAAACCATGAACCTCTATTTTCCCGCGAGCGTCTGACCAAAGCATCGTCTCCAAGTTGCACATTATGTTCGACGGATCAGCATCAGCGTGTACACGAGCCGAGATTAATACCTTGGGTCGAACAGCAGAGAGCGGCCATGAGCCGAGACTCGGCGAGAGCACCACCTATTTCATTCTCCAATTTGCTCCCTCCGCAAACAACCAACCAAGACTCGCGTTCTGCAAATCTCGTCAATCATGCTTTGCAGTCCTCGCTCAAGTGTCGTCGTGCTCATACTGGGCCTCTTGCTGGTGCTGAGCGTACTCTCTCCGTCCGTCGAAGCTGTGGGCGAAGCTCTCGAAGTTGGCGAAGCTGAACAAGCTGAGGTGGATCCGGACGTGGGCAAGACCGTCGTCGAAATCGTTCAAGCTCGCGGTTACGCCATTGAGACGCATCAAGTCACCACCGCCGATCGCTATGTGCTCACAATGTTCCGCCTTCCCAAGACTTATGCTGAAAGTCAATCGGGTACTGCCGCCGCTGCCAACAAACCTGCAGTCCACCTGCAGCACGGTCTGCTGGACAGCAGCTTCACGTTTGTCTCCAACTTCCGCAACCAGAGTCTGGCGTACGTCTTGGCCGACGCTGGGTTCGACGTCTGGCTCGGCAACAACCGAGGCACGACGTGGTCCCGCTCTCACCTTGACTACACCACCGACGACGACGAGTTTTGGGAATTCACGTGGGAAGACATGGGTCTGTACGACCTACCGGCATTCGTGAACCACATTCTCGACACTACTGGGCGACCGACGGTGAGTTACGTTGGTCACTCAGAAGGAACAACGCAAGCGTTCGTGGGCTTCTCCAAGAACCAAGAGGTTGCCAAGAAGGTCGACTACTTTGGAGCGTTGGCCCCAGTCGCTTGGACGGGCCACGCTACTGCTGAGCTCTTCGTTGCGCTGGCCAAGCTCAAGGTGGACGTGACGTTCCTCAACCTTGGCTTCACCAGCTTTCTGCCGCATAGCGACCTGCTCACTGTTCTCCTGGCGGACATTGTGTGCACCAATGCAGCCGAGTTCTGTGACTCCGCCGTCGGACTCATCGCCGGACCGTCGGATAACCTCAATGCCACACGCATTCCCGTGTATCTATCGCAGACCCCCGCAGGTACATCGGTGAAGAACATGGCGCACTACGCTCAAGGCATCCGTGATGACACATTCGCGTCGTACGACTACGGCTGCAGTTGTCTGCGCATCCTCGGCATCAACCTCTGCTCGAAGCTTATCTGTAAGAACAAGGTAATGTACGGCACCTTCGACCCGCCCGCATATCCGGTCGGTAGCATGGTGTATCCGCGCACGGGCTTCTACATCGGCGCGACGGACACTTTCGCGACGTCCACGGATATCGCTCAGATCCGCTCCGGGCTCCCGAGCGGCACCATCGTGCACGAGAAGACTATTGACGCGTTTTCTCATCTGGACTTTACGTGGGCCCAGAACGCCAACGCGTTAGTGTATCAGGACCTGCTGGTGCAGCTTCGAAAGTACGCGGGGCAGTCGTACTGAAACAAGTTGAAGTTTGTCGAAAATGAATGTCAAAAAAGAGTTTTCTATTTTAGACGATTCTTTTTCGTGTCAAAAAACGATTTTTGTTTTAGACAGTTTTTTTGGGCCAAAAAAATGATTTTTTTTACTATTTTAGACACTTATGTTTGCGTGTCAAAAATATAAAAATGCGCAAAGCAGCAAGTGAAAGCCGCCGCGCGCAGGTGGCTGAGGCGCTGGTGCTGCTTCTTACGGGAGGATGGGCCACGCATCTTATTGAGAAGGAGCAACAGCAGCAAGAGAACGATGCAGAGGCGTCCATGCAGGCGGAGCAGCGACTGCTACAAGCTGCCACGATGTCGCACGTTTTGTTCATTCTGCACGTCCTTGGTTTCATTGCCGTCCTGTGGTCTATTATCAGGCCGCAGACTTTGTCTTCGACGTTGCGAGCGTCATCCAGGTTCGTGTTTAGTAACGTTAATTTCCATGAAGAGAATTGTCAATAATTCATTTTCGACAACAGACAAGAACGCGATGCTGGACTTGTCGTGGGTTGTGTATTGCCCCCTTTGGTATTGCTAAGTCGCTTGCTGGCCGAAATCTATCATAACGAAACCTTTTCAAGCTTCACATATTTCTACGCGTGGACGAGTATTTCAATTGGCGTCAGTGTATTGCTCAAGGTCGCGGTATTTGGAACGGTGACTTCCTTCAGCGTTAATGCTCTCGTGGATGCACTGCTACTACCAGTAGCGTTCGCGTTGGTGAGTCCAGTTGAAGCCGAATGGAGATTTTTGCTGGCAACGAGTGGGAGAATCGTTGTGAGTGCTGTGTTGGCTGCGGGGTTCAAGCTTCTGCCAAGGTCGTTCACAATTGGGGAGGCGCTGCTTGTTGCTCAAGGTATCGGCTTTTGTGCGTTGGACCTGGTGCTTTTTACACTGAACAGGGTACGATTTTGTGGCATTTATTCTGTGACGAGGATGCTAACGAAGGGTTTCACTGTAGCTGAGTGAATACGACATTATTGACTTGCCACCGAACGTCTTTCACGCCTGGCTTGTTTTCGACGTGGACCGACCGAGGTATATATTGGCACTAGAAGTTGGAATGCTGGGGTCACTGCTGGTGTGCGTGGCTTTAATTCCGTTGTTACAGTCATACGGAGCGACATCGCCCTCTACAGTCGCGCAACCAGTGCCATTGAAAGGAAATGTGGCTTTCATATTGACAGCGGTGGTGGTGGTGGGAGGAGTTGTGTACCCGTGGAGCTGTTTCTTGTTGGAGACGTGGAACCCGTTTGCCTGGCTGTTTGACTTCCTCACTGAGTCGAGCAGTCTGCAATCACTATCGGTACCGCCACGATTCGCATTGATGGGATACTGGGCGACCTGCCTGGTCGTTTTGGTCCCATTATTTGGGTTTGTTTCGACTCACTTTGCACTGCGCAACATTGTTGCACGAAAGCTGTTCCACCTCTTAGTAGTGCTCATGCTAGGCCCAGCATCGCTCTTTGATTCCTCCATGCTGTCGTTGAGTTACGGTGTGGCTCTTAGCGTCTTCTTCCTCGTGGAATGTGTGCGAGCGCTGTCATTGCCACCCTTCGGTCGCGTAATTGCTGAGTTCATGAGGTCGTTTATCGATTATCGCGAGGCTGGGCGTGTCATCTTGACGCATTCGTATCTGCTGCTTGGCTGCGCTTTGCCGCTATGGCTTGCGCCTACTTCAAGCACGCCGTCTCTCCTAGTAATGAATGCTGGAATCCTGGCACTGGGTGTCGGAGATGCGATGGGAGCTGTGGTGGGGTCGAGTATCGGTAAGCACAAGATCTTCGGCAGCAAGACGGTGGAAGGATCTGCAGCTGTTTTCCTTTCAATGCTGCTTGCGTCCATTCCGCTTTACTATGGGCAGTTTTCCAACGATGGAGAATATACGCAGGTACGACGGTAAAGTTTCATCGAGGTAGACGGATTTGTGCTGACGATTTGTCATTTACATGTTAGTTGCTGTTGTTGGTAGCCGCAGTCTTTTTGACGACTGTGCTAGAGGCTGCTACTGCACAGATTGACAACTTGGTGCTTCCACTTTTCTTCTTCACCGCGTGTAATCTGGTGGGTTGCCATCTCTCTTGAGCCGAACACGTTAATCCAAATTGCAATTCTTGCCTAGGGTCTTACTCAAATGTCAGCGAGTTGAGCGCATATTCCAGTCCATCCATCGCGTGCACCATTGTGTCCATGGGGCCAGCATAGGAAATGCGGATCCCGAGAGGCTCGCCCATATCGGAGCCAGGCCCAACAGCCACTCCGGTAGTGCGGATGAGGTAGTCGCAGAAATCGTCGACATTGTGGAGCACCTCGCTCTTGTCTGCAGTGTACGCCTTCTTGCCTTCAAAGTACAGTGCGAGGTCCATGAAGATGTAGAACGAAGATGTCGGGTACGCAAAGCGCATCATGGGGATTGCACGAAGGCGCTTGACGACGTATTGACGCTTCAGATCCAGATCGTGCAAGTCTTTCGCAATGCGAACCTCGCCTCGCTCAATACTCGCCAGCTCAAGCTTCATGGCTTCGATGGCCATGATTTGGCCGACGCTGTTGGCACATGACGTCGTCTGGCCTTGCATTAACTGGCACGCTTCAATGAAGTGTTTTGGACCAGCCATATAACCGATTCGTAAGCCAGTCATGGCGTAGGCCTTCGAGAATCCGTTGATCAGCACCGTGCGCTCGTACATCCCTGGAATCATTGCAAAGTTCTTGCACGTACGCTCGGGAACACCTTCGTCCTGGTACACAAGCTGCTCGTAGATCTCGTCCGAAATCACGACAACATGGCGGAATTGAGGTTTACGGAGAACGGCTGCAATCTTCTCCAAATGTTCAGGGGAGTGCAGCGTACCAGCGGGATTGCTCGGGTTGCACAGGATGAGGATCTTGGTTTCCGGGTTCGCCGTTAGAGTCTTCTCCAGCTCCTCAGGATTGATGAGATAGTCCTCCTCGAGTTTATTGTGCAGACGAACGAGGCCGGCCTTGACCTGGGTGATGATACCTTCGTAATTGCCCCAGTATGGTGCCGGCAGAATGACCTTGTCACCCGGACGGCAAATTGCGAGGATCACATTGTACAAGGCCTGCTGAGCGCCGCTGCAAATTTGAATTTCTGTCGCTGGGTCGTAGCTGACACCTTTGGTACGGTGCAAGTACGTCGTTATTAACTCGCGGAGTTCGGCCATGCCACGCATATCGCAGTATTTCGTCTGACCAGTTTGCAAGGCCTTAACACCAGCTTCCAAGACGCTTTCCGGGGGTGGGAAGTCAGGCTCACCCACACAGAGCGAATACACGGGTTTACCCTCGGCTTCTAACTGCTTCGTCTTCCCGAAGATCGCGATGGTCTTCGCAATTGTGGTGCTTTCAAAGACAGGGTTCAGCGGATACAACACTTCTTCTTTCTTCTCATTGTTGGCGACAGAACTATCACCACCAGCATAGCAGCCAAGCACGCGAACGTACGAGCACAGAGTTCGAAGACTGGCAATGGCCTCGCCAGCCTTCACATCACTCTGATGGGCCTTGATGTCCGCGTAAAAGATGAACTCGGCCTTACCAGCACTCGGGTCCGTGCTGGTCCACGGTCGGCTCTCGATCTTGCTCAAGTCGATTCCACGGGAGGCAAACAAACCGAGAGCAGTGTAGAGCTGGCTGTGAGTGTTGCCAGAAGCGAATGCGAAGGCAAGAGACGTCTTGCACGTAGAATCCTTGAGTGAAGGGTCCGCTGGCGTCTTGGCCACGAGCCAGAACCGCGTGGAGTTGTCCGGACTCGAAGACTCCCCCACAACAGACAAGTTGTGCTGGAGCAGGAGATCGTACGTCTCATAGCAACTGCCGCGCGTCGAGGTCTCCACCGGTAAGACAGTGAACTTAACGTCCTCTTTCTTGACAGCCAAGGCAGTATTGCCAAGAGACTCGTAGTGGCTAAACTCGACCTTATCGACAGTGTTCAGCATTTGGGCCGCAGCCTCCTTGGCCCCAGCGAACTCGCCGTTTTCCAGGTAAGCGACACGTGTTGACGTCCCAACTGCCATAGTGGAGACTTGGTGCTTGGTCGTTTCGTCTTGGAAGGAGTGTGTGGTTCAGGGACAATTCTTGATTGAGCTGCAAAGCGCTGGATCATGGTCAGGACTTTGTAATCAGAAGATCGCTTTCCGTGTTGCAGGAGGGAACACTTTCGTCGTGTCTGTTGGCAGTCCATGATTGGCAGTTGAATGGCTACATTTTGTAGTCGCCATGGCCATCATGATGATGAGATGAGTACAGCTCGATAGTGGATCCACTGGATACCCTTGAAGTCCGAGTTGCACGCTGCAAAAATGCTTGATGTCCTTAACATTAAAAAAAAAGTCTACTGAATTACGAGGAATGCACTTATTCAAAAGTCAAGGACTTCAGGGCAAGCTCCAGACCATCCATCGAGTGGATCATGGTGTCCATCGAACCTGCGTACGACATACGCAGTCCATGAGGTTCGCCCATGTCGGAGCCAGGGCCCACAGCTACTCCATTCTTGCGGATCAAGTAATCACAGAAGTCGTCGACGTTGTGAAGCTCTTCAACCTTACCAGCAGTGTATGCCTTCTTCCCAGCGAACAGCAAGCCCAGGTCCACGAAGACGTAAAATGACGATGTTGGGTACGCGAAACGCACGTTCGGCATCGCTCGGAGGCGCTTGGCGATGTATTGGCGCTTCAAGTCCAGTCCATGCAGGTTTTCAGCGATGCGGACTTCTCCTTTCTCGATAGCCTCCAGCTCCATCTTCATGGCTTCGATGGCCATAATTTGGCCAACGCTGTTCGCGCAGGAAGTCAACTGACCTTGCATGAGGTAGCACGGCTCGATGAAGTGTGAAGGGCCAGCCATGTAACCAATTCGCAAGCCGGTCATAGCGTACGCCTTCGAGAATCCGTTGATCAACACCGTCCGCTCGTACATGTCAGGGATTGTAGCAAAACTCTTGCAGACACGCTTGGGAACTCCTTCGTCCTGATACACGAGCTGCTCGTAGATCTCGTCGGAAATGACAATTACGTGGCGGTACTGTGGCTTGCGGAGAACTGCAGCAATCTGCTCCAATTGTTCGGGGCTGTGGAGAGTGCCAGCAGGGTTGCTCGGGTTGCAAAGGATGAGAATTCGGATCTCCGGGTTTGCAGTCAGCGCCTCCTCGAGCTTCGACGGGTTAATGAGGTAGTTCTCTTCCAGAGTATTGCGTAGTTGAACGAGCTGTGTCTTGACTTGCGCGAGAATACCCTCATAACTTCCCCAGTACGGCGACGGTAGCAGCACCTTGTCGCCAGGTCTCAGAATCGCAAGGATGACGTTGTACAGAGCCTGTTGAGCACCACCGCAGACTTGAATCTGCTTGGGGTCGTAGGTCACACCCTTAGCGACCTGGAGGTATTTTGCAATGATTTCACGTAGACCAACAATGCCACGCATATCGCAGTACTTGGTCTTGCCCTCCTGGATGGCTCGAATACCAGCTTCCAGTATACGCGTGGGAGGCTGGAAGTCAGGTTCACCGACACACAACGAGTACACCGGTTTACCTTCAGCCTCCATTTGCTTCGTCACTCCAAACACTGCAAGTGTTTTGGCAATCTTGGTCGTATCAAACACAGGGCTCAACGGGTACTTCTGCGCCATGGTCAATTGCTGCGAGGCTGCATCTGCTACACCGTTAGTCGCTTCCAATCCACCACTGGAGTAGCAACCGAGAACGCGGACGTATGAGCACATTGCTCTGAGACTCGCAATCGCCTCAACAACGTTCGAATCGCTCTGACGGGCATCCACATCAGCGTAGAAGATGAACTTGGCCTTGCCAGCACTCGGATGGGTGCTGCTCCATGGTCGGCTCTCGATCTTGCTAAGGTCGATTCCGCGAGACGCAAACATACCCAACGCACAGTGCAACTGACCGTGTGCATTGCCTGAAGCGAAGGCAAACGCAAGCGAAGTCTTGCACGCCGAAACCTTGAGCGAAGGCTCCGCGGGCGTCTTGGCCACCAACCAGAATCGCGTTTCGGATTTGGCCGGGCTGTCGCTCTCACCCACAACGGCCAAGTCGTACTTGAGCAGTAGGTCGTACGTCTCATAGTAGCTGCCGCGTGACGAGGATTCCACAGGCACAACAGCGAATTCAACGTCTTCCTTCTTGACGGCAGCGACGGTGTCTTCAATGGACGCGTAGCTGACTGTCTTGTACTCTTCCACTGCACTCAACATGTCGCTTGCAGCATCCTTGGCACCGGAATAGTCTCCGTAGGCTACTCGCGTTGATGCTCTGACTGTCATCTTGTCACTTTTTGTCTTGCTGGAGAATTCCACAATGACCAGACTGATACTTGTGCGATCTTCGAGGCATTGAAGATAGACGCGCTGACGTCACTGGCTCATGCACGTCTCTGATTGGCTACCGACTCGACGTCAAAGGGCGTCACGGTAGTCGCCAACAACCAAGCCAGTCGATTAGATGACAAGAGCTTACCGACAAAACCAAACCAGTCGATTAGATGACTGTAGTCACTTTCTAGGAAAAGATAAACTCTCAAAATCATATCTTGTCAGTGAGAAGATATGACTCAGTGCGAAGTTCTCAGTGAGTAGTTCAGTACATTGCAGAATCTTCCGGCTACGAGGAAATGGTGAGGCTGTTCTGCACCGACGGTAAGGGCGTTTTCCCTGTGGACATTGATGAGAAGAAAGAGGTGGGTGACCTGAAGATAGCGATGGCCGGTGCATTGGGGTACGGGGAGCGAGTCGCCGGGCTGCAGCTCTTCGTTGCAAGGAAAGACAAAGGCCGCGGCGCGTGGCTGACGCAACGTGATGCACTGCAAGGATTAAGTGACACAAGGGACTTTAAACCTCTACAATTTCCGCGCGTGGAGTCACGATACATTGGGTTGGCTAGTGAAGATCTGGAAACAGTGAGCATTGCAGACAAGTTGAAAGGAAAGGGCCATGTGCACGTGGTGGTGGTACTTCCGCAGAGGCAGATTCGCATTGCCGTTAACCATCGTTATGCCGAAACGATTTCTTCATACATGGAAATTGCCGACCGTCTGAAAGACAGCGAGGAGGTTAGATCTCTATCGGAGCGTCTCATGAACCTGAAGATGCAAGGGCCTCCTACGCCATTTGTCGTGTTGGAAAATTCGTCCGGCATGGGCAAGACGCAGATGGCATTCAACTTGGAAGCCAGAGGGGAGTGTGAGGTGTTCTACATTGTATGCGGAATGCTTGGTGATCGCGAGCAAATCGTGTATAAGGCATTTGCAGAGCGTACGGTAACGTTTCAAACTTGTGTTGAGAGAGACTTGAAAGTCATGAAAGAAGCACAAGGCAAGCAAGGTTCCATTGACGCCATCAGTGCAATTTGTGGCAACACGACACTTGCCTTGTACGGTTTCATTCTGGCCGCATTGCATGGGAGTGATCAATGCCTCGGAAACGTTCATCGCTCACACATTGAAGACGAACTCGATCGTCGAGCAGAGATTGGCGCGAAACCCTTTGTTTTCTTTCTGGATGAATTTCCACGCGTACGGAGAACCAACGCGCATTTTGATGAGGAGGAGCAGCGGGAACGTGAAAATGAACTTCGTACGATGATAAACGTATTTCGCTCGTTTGATCTTGCTGTTGTGGTCAGCTCCACGAATGTAACTGCGCGAAATCTTCTCACGACCAGTGATCGATCTCGAGAAACTGGGCGGGGTATCTGGTGTGTGGTATTCCCGTCCTTACCTCGTGTGAGTTTAACTGGGGATTTGACTTTGGCATACCCACGCTGCTCATGGAGATCATAAAACATAGCCGACCACTTTTTGCAGAGATCGCGCTCAAATATGTGGCAGAAAACCCTTACGATGGCAGTCGCGACCTCAACGATTACTTGAGTGCGATGGCGTATACTCTGGCCCGTCAATTTAGTGAACTGAAAAGGAAGACGGACGAGTTTAAGGTCGGTCAGCTGTGCTTGCTTCTCGGCACCAGTTATCGCGTGCAGGATGTCAAAGTGAATATCATTGACCACCACTTTGCCCGTCTTTTTGAAAGATCCACCTTCGAACTGCAGCTCGACGCAGAAGGCGGATTGCAGAAGGACAATGAGGACTGGAAATGTCGTTCTGTGCTGCCGACACCAATGGAAGACATGCTGCTGCACTTGTCCATGACGGGAGGTCGATTCTTTAGTCCGTTCGGTGACAAGCCTCTGTGTGCAGTTATGTCGGAGTTCCAGCCTCTATTTCACTATGGCAACACCCAACAGCGCTCAAACGATGGGATGCGTCTCGAAGCGTTGACTACAGCTGCCATCGTGTTGGCAAGCCATGCTGGGGGCTTCGGTGGGGTGGCATTCACGACGTTTTTGGGCAAACTCCTGTTCGAGTTGGGCGTAAGTGAGCAATTTCAAAACGTTGACATTGGCGGGTGGGGAAAGCTGATGGTGCCGTTCTTGTCTCCTCCGAACGAAAAGTGGCCGGAATGGTTAAACGACAGCTCGATGCGCTTTGACAACCTCATTCGAACTCGAAACAGCGATCGCATCGATTTTCGGACAAGCTCGAGCCAAATTTCTGCCGAATGCAGCAGTCCTGGTAATTTTAACGTGGTCAAAAACATTCTGAATCGTGTACCCGCAGAATCGATGATTCACTTGGTAGGGACGAATACTCTCCAGGAACGATCCTTTACAGCTGAGCCATGGGAAACCTTCGTTCATGAGAGATTGCAGAACGTATCTTGTTATCACATCTCAAAAGGGTCGACGCTACAAGAGATTAAAGGGGTGACCAACCAGAGTAGCAGTACAGCGACCGTGGCTGACAAAAAGCTGGTGCTTTTCATCGAGCTTGGGAAGAATTGAAAAAAAAAGTAATTGATCTCATTTCCAAAAACATTCAAAATGATTCAACAGGGTCCTGTTCGTTACTTCACGTGCACCAAGACATTTTTAGGAGCTCTGTGCACTCGTCTATTTTCTAAGCTACAAACAAATATTGCTAGCGAGTAGTTCGCGTAATTCGAGTGCTTCTTCGAACATGCCGCACCCAACGACACTCTGCGCCGATGAGCTCGAGCGTATGAGAGCGAGTGTGTCTCCTCCTGTTCAAAGTGACCGCGAAGCGAGACGCCAGGTAATCAGGCTCAAGTCGGAACAGCGGACAGCAACATGGCCCAATACACTGGAAGCCATGCGTAAGAAGAAGGATCGCTGGAAAAAGGACAAAGAGGAGCGTCTGGAGGACGAACGCAGAAAGATTGACGAAGAGGAGATGCGGCTGCAGCGGGAAGCTCAGACGAAGCAAATTAAACGCGCGGATCAACTTCTTTACGAGCAGACCGACCGCATGAAAACACTCCGCAGCAAACAGCTTTTGGCCGATGTAGTGCATGTAAGTATACCGTGCAAATAAGTCGGTGTTGCTGTTTTATAGACTGACAAGAACGTTGACTTTTACAGCACCGAACACTTCAACTTGAAGAGAAGAAGATGATCAAAGATCAAGACGATTTGACGGATTATCTGTACGATCGTCAAGTACTAGCCAAGGTAGTTCAAGACGAAGAAGAGGAACGACGACTTAGAAAGAAACGGTTAGAAGAAAATGCTAGACTAGCAGCTATCCAGAAGGGGCAGCTCGAAGAGTACAAGCAACGTTATATCAACGAGCTGCGTGAGGAAAAACAAGAAGGAGATCGCATGAAGCAGCAGGCAGAGCAAGACTATCTAGACGAGCTGGAGAACGAACGACAGCGCAAACTACGTTCAAAGCAAGCAAATGAAGAAACGCAACTGGCCAACCAAAGACTCCGAGCGCACCGAGAGCTGCAGAAAGAGAAGGAGCGCCAGGAGGACGCAAAACGAGCGGAAGAAGAGCGCAAAAAGCAGTTGCGCGACGCAAAGCGTATGGATCTACAACGTCAGAAGAAGGAGAACGCTCAGGCTCGCAAACAGCGCATGATCGACCTCGCCACGAATAACTTGGTGAAGTTGGAGCAAAAGAACGAAGAGCGTTTACAGAACCAGGGCAAGGAAGTGCGCGCCAAAGAAGACAAGCTACTGCAAGAACGTGCCGATCGTCGTGCTGTTGAGAAAGAAGCTATTGCTCGAAGTCGCCGCCACCAACTCGAGTGTAAGCAGCGCGAGAAGGACTGTGAGGCCCAGGAAGCTTTGGAGTCGGTCATTCAATGGGAGCAATTCGGTAGGCGTATCGAAATGCAGGACAAACAGGACGAGCAGGAGCGGCGGTTGGAAGACTTGCATCTTGCTGTTGGGCAAAAGCAGCAGGCTGATGCCAGACACAAAACACGGATGGATGAACGAGCGGCAGCGTTGCAGGGTGACCAAGAAGCTCGACAGACCTTGCAGTATGAGGACGACCGCTTCAAGGTGGTGGCGCAGCAAGCACTTGATGAAGCGCGAGAACGCGGCTTGACGAACGTGTACCCCATTCAGAAAGCGATCGTAGAGAAGCGTATCGACTTGCTCCACGCCTCAGGATTCCGCGTGTAGCTCCATTATTTGATATGAAAGCTTTGCACCCCTTCACTATTGGCACAATTCGCTATGAAACTACACTTTGCAATGCGGTGACTTGCTGCTCAGCAAGACGAATGCCTTCTTTCCGCAGGTAATTCACAATCACACTGACCCGCATCACTTGTAGCTGCGTAAATCAAACATAGTTAGAATAGAACAGATAATATAAAGCGAAAGTTGCAACGTACCCGCTCGAAAAAGATGATGCGCTTCAGCTCCTTGGAGATTGCGAAAATCTCCGCTTTGTTGACGTCGTCGATGATGTCGACCTCGCTTTTCGCTATGGTATCGAGCAAGGGCTCGAGCTGTTCGCGTAACAATTGCCGCATCTGAGCGAAGGATTCATTTCGCGCGAAGGTTTCCCAGCGCTCAAGCTCCTCCGGTTGAACAACATAAGGCTTTCCGACCTCTTGCTTGGTCCGTAGTAGAGCTTCCCGCCGCTTGTACTCTAGATAACTCTTATTGAACTGAGATCCGACCAAAGTAAGAGGCATAGCAGTGTAACAGGCTCCGAAAATCATGGCAAGAACAGCCACAAGTTTCCCTGAGCTCGTTACAGGCTCCATGTCGCCATAACCAACGGTGGCTAACGTGACGATTACGAACCAAAATGCTGAAAAGAAGTCATCGAAGCTGGAGATCTCGCCTTTGAAGTTTACAAGGAAGCGTTTGCCAGGTAACGCGCCCTCCATCTCCGCCGGGAAAGTCATATTATGCTCGCCAACGATGCACTCCCGACCATAGAAGCATTCCTGACCCTTTTCCAGCTCGAACATGATGAAAGACAAGATCGTTGTGACGACCATAAGCATAAAATACGGGATTGTAAGGCGAGCGGAGGTCTTCGAAATCGACTCCCACAACACTTTCGTGACTGGGATGCTCTGTTGGATCTTGAAGATGCGAGACAACCGCAGCAACCGCAAGAACGTAAGGAAATCTCGGGAGGCTGGAGGGATCACGTATATGGGCTCTACTCCAGTAAATAAACGACGGCCTTCGAACACGAAGAACGGTATGAAAGACGCCATTTCAATGAATACTAGTGGGTTCTTGAAATATGAACGGTAATTTTCACAGACGAAGAGAGCGGCCGCGAACTCGAACATATAAGTAAGAGTGAAAATGTACTCCATCGCTACATATCCATTCCCAAACTCAAAGAACGTCACGTGGAGGTTGTCACATTCCCACTTGTTGCACACACTCAAATTCCTGTCACGTTTGATGAGGTTTTTGTCCTCTCGAAAGGGTAGAATGAGATCAAGTTGTTTCCTGTAGGACGTACCAGTAGGGTCTAGAGTATTCAACAGAACCTTTTCCGATCCATCACACGAGAGTCGGTCATCCACTGTGCTACTACCAAAGTTTCCTGGATAACCGTAGCAGCTCGAAACAAGGAGTTTCTCAGCATCAGAGCAGCCAAACTGTAGCTTTGTGCTTGGATTGTCCACACTAAAGCAACCCGGGTCATTACCACCGACTCGGATATCTTGCACATTCTCACAGTACCGCTGGACCTTGCGCTCACACAAGTAGGTCTGCTCCCCGTAGGTTTGCAGGTCTGGCATCGTCTGGAACACGACAATGATCATACTGAAAATGAGGCAAAATTTAACCCACCGTGAAATTGCACGAGCTAGAAACGACGAGTCCGGCTTAAGAATCGTTGTCCGTGTCCATTCTTTCCATGTCGGTGGTGCTGCAACCTCTTGTGACTTTGCAACGATCATATCGCGGACCATAACAGCGAGCTCCTCACACTTGAGGAAACAAAGCTCCGTCGTTTGTTTCAGGTCGCCCACAATATCGTGAAGATTGGCCAAATTGAAGTCATGAATGGTAGCTTCGGTGACGAGTGCCTGAGTGATGAGGGAAGCCTCACCCGTGAGCGCCGCTAACCGCAGATACAGTTTGTTCGGTGCGTTGTACTTGACGAGAATTTCGTGTTTCTGGTGAGCGCGGTTGTCTCCGGTGGCAGCAGCAAGGTCGATGTTCATCGGGGTAGCAACGTTGGTTCCAGATTGTAGCTGCTGGAACTTTTTCACGCTCTCTGCGTGTTGTTTCCAGGCGCGGTCGAACTCGGTTCCGATAATGGCGAGAGGCATGGACAAGAAGAGCGTGCCAGACATGATAATCATCACAGCGAAGCAGCGGCTTGCCACGTTTCCCTTAGTCGGTGTGATATCTCCGTACCCGATTGTAGCAACGGTGACTACGACAAAGTAGCCCGTGGTGAGCAGATCTGAGAAGCCCGGTTTGTTACGGTCATAACTCGGGTCCACCATGTACATGACGACGGAGAAGAAGAGCACGATTTCAGTGAAGAAAATGAGCGCCACGGAAATGGGGGCAACGCTGGCTCGGATGGCTCGAAGCAGGATGTATGTCCCTGAATGGTTGCGCGCGAGTTTGAAAATACGTAGCAGTCGACACAGCCGCATGATGACGAAGCTCTTCTCCTTGCCGAAGATGAGGTCTGTGTAGAACGGGACGATCGCTGCCACGTCGAACCAGTTGAAGAAGTCGCGCAGGAACGGCTTTAAACGCCGCTCCGTGAGGTACTCGTGCTCGTGCCATAGCGACGGCCAGATGACGAGTCGAATGAGCAGCTCTGGGGTGAAGATAACCGTAAAGACCAGATCCGCGTCGTAGTAACCATTCTCGTTGGGTAGTTTCGGGTACTCTGGCTCAGTGCTCTGGTGGTTCGGTCCGTCCAGAGTCTGCAAAAACAGGATGAAGCAGCTCGTGAAGGCTGCGCACGCGATGAAGAAGCTGTAGAGCGACGCCCCGCGCGACGAGTTAGGGTCCACCATGAAGACGAAGATCTTCTCAAAGCGACCGAGCGTCGTCGCGTGCTTGGTAGCGCCGGTTCCGGCTCCTTTGACCATGGACTCGGCATAGAAGGCGGAGTTCACGAGCGTGTCCAGCGACTCCTCCTGTGTGCTGAACGTCGGCGAGATCGCCGCGTACAGAGGCATCTCGGCTGCGGATCACGAACGTTGGCAAAAGTGATGGCAATTTGCAAACAGACTTCATTTGAGAAACCGCCGGCATAGCTGTTACATGTACGTGCATGCAACGAGTGCTGGTACCTGTACACGAACATGTTCAACATTTCGCTGTAACATTTTGCAACTTGCATTGCAAGGACAAGATGGTAGGATGGAGAACTGAAAGATTCAGCACTTCGAAACCTGTGTTGAATCCCACTTGGTGATGGAGAAGCACCGAGCAATCAGACCGCAGCGGTCACCGCTTGGTTGAACCAGGCGTGCGATGCAGCCTGCAGCGAAGTCTGCAGTGCAGGACCATTGGGCCTTGGATTTGAGGCATTCCTCTGCTGGGGTGCTGCAGAGCCTGTGACGTGGCAACGGCGCCGCCCGGTTTAACACGCGCTTTTCGACTGTCACGGATTGAAGCTCAACGCGTTGAAGTTTTCGGACGCGAATTGCCACCGTCTCCCCATACAAAACTACAGCAGCGGCAGCAAGTCTCCGCTACGAGGGCGTGTCAGGCTGGGGCAACTGTTGTTGTTTGCACACTTCGGTCGTGTGCTAGAAATGTGCGCGGGGTACGTGGCACGAACCATACGAATTTCAAGGTAATCTTCCGCTGGTAGCACTGCCCCCGGAGGTGCAATTTACTTTCATAAAAACTCAAATTCTCTACATGTACTTCGAAGTAGGATGGAGAAGTGTTGAAGCAAAGGCCACGACTTGTATGTTAACTGACTAACCGCAACAAACTGGTGCATTTGGGTGAATGATCGCTGGCTTGGATATTGCTGCAAGACAACAGTCATCAATATTTGATGATATTTTATAAGGTTTCAGGGCAAAGAATCGAAATCCCAGGAAGATCGGCCGTGCTACATGTAGGTGTATCATACACTACACCTTTTCAACTTCAAAATGGCAAAAAAAATTCAATACGTCAAAACGTAAAATCAAAACGACATGGATAAAAAAAGGTGTTGATCCAAATTCTTATATTTCGGTTACACAGGTTACTGACCTACAGCCATGTCGTGCATCTGGATAGCTGCCGCGTGAAACTTGACCGTGTGCAGCGAGCAGTTGTAACAGAGAGGTGGAGTGATTGCCTCCTCGATGAGTAGTTCTGCAGCCATCATTAGGTACTCTTCGCGGTGCTCCTTGATCGTTCGATGCGGGGGTACTTGGAGAATAGATTTGCGGTGCCGCGCCAAGAACCGCTTGACCATTGACTTGAAAACCGAGAAGCAATTCTCGATGGGGTTAAGCATGGAGGAATAAGGCCCCAGCCGAAGGAGTGCTGCGCCAGCAAACTCGTCTTCCTTGAAGACGTCTTCGACGTGAGTATGGCAGGGGGCATTGTCAGCAACAATCACCACGTTGTCCAGCGAGGACGTTCGGGAGATGTGCCTTAGGAGGCGACGCATGTACGCGTTGCACTTCTCCGAAGTAAAGGAGCCGAACTGCTTCTCAGAGTACGCCAGCCCGTCCTCAGAGATGCAGGCTATCACATGGATGTTGGAACCTTTGCCGGCGGTGTTCTTGTCGACCGCTCGTTTGCTCTTTAAGCTGCGTCCACGTCGGCGAGAACACCATAGGTTGACGTTAGTTTCGTCAACATAGCAAATCTGCTTACCTTCAGCCTTGTAGGCTAGTAGATTGACAATGTAGTCGCGCCGAAGTAGCTTGTTCTTGGTCAGGTTGCGGTAGTTATTGTCCCGGTGCGTCTGTTTCGTCGTGTACATCCTGGCATCGACATGATGCTTGATCGCCTGCCGCGTAACCTTAACCTCAAAGCGCGCTTCCAGAGCATCAACTAACTCGTCCAGAGTGAGGTAGCAGTTCTCGTCCAGAAGAGACAGTAAGTAGTGGACGTGCTCTTCCGTGATCTTGGCGTTGCGTTTTCCGCCACGAGGCTTTCTTGGAGACGACTCCCAGTCATCACGAGATTGTGCGGCGGCAATCCAGCGGTACGCCGAGCGTAGCTTAACGTCGTTCTTCACCGCAACGTCCTTCCAGTCTTCGCCAGCACTGGCGGCGTGCAGAACGCGCTTGATGGTTGCTTCGTCGTACAGCATAGAGAAAACGTGGTGGAGGGCAGCTTGCTTCTTGGAAGGAGAATTGGAGAATGCGTTAAGCCCACGGAAGCGCGGAGCGGTTGGTGGCTGGAGCGCAGGATCCAACGCTGTCCAGCAGTTTTGGCGCGGTTGCTTCCCGCCATAAAAATACTTTAGTTGATAATACCCTGTCATTAGCGATGTCAAAATATATTATCGGTTTTATACGCCTGTGTCGTTTTGATTTTACGTTTTGACGTATTGAATTTTCTTTTTGCCATTTTGAAGTTGAAAAGGTGTATATTCTACCGGTTTGTGTTGATTCTTTCTTGTACGTGAATGCCGCACACAGGTAGTTGAAGAGCCCTACATTTTGTAAACTGCAGCAGAAAATAGTAGCCCCCTGATCATAAATTCAGCAAGTCAATCCGACGTACGGACTCGCATTGCACAATGGGTTCTGTCATGGATACGCGGACACCAGTGATGCTAAGCGATACACACCCACAGCTGAGACTTTTAAATTCGGATCAACATGTAGCTTACGTGGGCATACACTTCGACGCATGTCCGTGCGTCAAACACGTCGGGATCTGCCCTGCATCATATTATTAGCCAATCACAGTTCTTACCGATCCTTTCCTAAATAGTATCCCCCCCCACTGCAACATCCTCCACAAGCTCATTCCGCAATTTGCTCATCCGCGAAGGCAGGCAGCTACTGTAGCTGTCGTATCTAAAGCCATTTAGCTTCTCTCCCCCGGAAGACCAACCACCATGGTAAAGGGCGAGGTGAAGGTCGCGTACCAGGGCATGCCCGGCGCCTACTCGGAGAAGGCAACGCGCCAGCTTCTCGGTTCGTCCGCCAACGTCGTGGCCGTGGGCTATCCGTCCTTCGAAGAGGCTTTTCTGGCCGTGCAGCGCGACGAAGCCGACTTTGGCGTGCTGCCCATCGAGAACTCTTTGGGCGGCAGCATCCACGCCAACTACGACCTGCTGCTCAAGTTCGGCCTGCATATTGTGGGCGAATACGACCTGCGCGTGGAGCACTCGCTGCTGGCGCTGCCCGGTGTGCAAAAGAGCGACATCAAGACGGTCATTAGCCACCCGCAGGCGCTGGCCCAATGCGCGCACACTATTGATTCTATGGGAGCTAAGCCCCGGGCTGAGTACGATACGGCTGGCAGTGCCAAGATGCTGGCAGACAACCAGTGGAAGGACACGGCTGCAGTGGCTAGTGATCTGGCTGCAGAGTACTACGGATTGCAGGTGCTGCAGCGCAATGTTGAGGACGACGCGGGTAATTTCACCCGTTTCTTACTACTGAGCAAGAAGGAGGACCTGGGTCTTGATGCCAAGAAGGACACGGAGTTCAAGACGTCTCTGGTGTTCTCCTTTGTGGACAGCAATGAAAAGGGCCAGCTGTACAAGGCTCTGTCAGCCTTCTCGCTGCGTGACATTGATATGTCAAAAATTGAGAGCAGACCCTGGGGACACACGGCGGAGCAGCAGTACCAAGATACAGTCGAGTCCGAGGACTTCTCCCTCTCGGCGGAGAGTGTCCGCAGGAAGTACAGCTACTTGTTCTATGTGGACCTTATCGGACACCAGACAGATGAGAACGTCATCAATGCGCTTCGTCATCTGCGCGAATTCTGCAAGTTTGTGAGGGTGCTGGGATCCTATCCGACCAAGGGAAAGCTGCTGGGAGAGGTGCGCAAGACGCTGGAAGCTGTGGGCGCCTACCAGGCCAACCCGATTACTGCCTCGCCCGCCATTGCGCCGCAGGATCACAAGTCTGTACGCCTGAACATCGGTATCTACGGTTTTGGAAATTTCGGCCAGTTCTTGGCCAAGGCAATGGCCAAGTCCCACGAGGTGCGCGCCACCTCACGGACTGACTACTCTACCGTCGCGGCGCAACTCGGATGCAAGTACTACTCGTCTTCGACGCACCTTGAGCAGTTTTTCGACGGCCTGGATGTTCTCGTGTTGGGTGTTAGCATTTTGTCGTTCGAAGGTGTGTTGAGCAAGATCCCCAAGCACCTCCTGGAAAACCTCGTGATTGTGGACGTGCTGTCTGTGAAGACACACCCGAAGCAGATTTTGCTGAAGGATCTGCCGCAGAGCGCGAGCATCTTGTGTACGCACCCGATGTTCGGCCCTGAAAGTGGCAAGTACTCGTGGCGGGGTCTGCCGATGATGTATGAAAAGGTGCGAATCCTGTCCGGCGAGCACAACCAAGTGATGGACAACTTCCTGCGCATATTCGAGACGGAGCAGTGCCGCATGCTGGAGATGACTTGCGAGTCGCACGACGAATACGCTGCCAGCAGTCAATTCTTGACACACTTGACCGGCCGAATCCTCAGTGTCCAGGGTGTAAAAAATACTCCTATCGACACGCGTGGGTTCAAGAACCTCGTTCGACTTGTTGAAGACACGTGCAAGGACAGCTTCGATCTCTTCCAGGGTCTGTACAAGTTCAACCCGAACTCCGAGCAACAAATCCAAAAGTTCCGAGAGTCTTTGGGAGAAGTTACGACGAAACTAGGCAGCCAGCAAGCCTCGACGTCTTCTATCCGCGCGGACGCTCCGCTGACGGAGAAGTACCCGCAAAACCCGTTGCTGGGCAAGATTGCTGCGTCGAAGACGGTGGTGATCCACGGCATGGCGAAGCAGCTGGAGGCCGAGGGCAAGCAGGTGTGGTCGCTGTGCGTTGGCGAACCCGACTTCGCTCCTTCGGAGCGTGTGCTGAAGGCCGGCATGTCGGCCATGGAGCAGGGCAAGGTGAAGTACACGGACGTGAAGGGCACGGCCGAGCTGCGCACGCTGATCGCGCAGTACCTGGAGACGTGCAAGGGTCTGAAGTACGACCCGCTGACGGAGATCCTGGTGTCGAACGGCGCGAAGCAGACGGTGTACCAGGCTCTGCTGACGATCACGAGGCCTGGTGAGCAGGTGTTGATCCCTGCGCCGTACTGGGTGAGCTACCCGGAGATGGTGAAGCTGACGGGCGGCGAGCCTGTGATCCTGCAGACCAAGCTGTCGGAGGGCTACCTGATCGACCCGGTGGAGCTGGAGAAGGCGCTGGTGGCGAACCCGCGCATCAAGTCGCTGATGCTGTGCAACCCGAGCAACCCGGCCGGCACGGTGCACTCGCCTGCGCAGCTGGAGAGCATTGCTGCGGTTCTGCGCAAGCCTCAGTTCCGTCACATCCTGGTGATCGCCGACGAGATCTACGAGCAGTTGGTGTACCAGGACGAGGGTGAGGCGAAGCGCGAGCACCAGAGCTTCGCGACGCTGCCGGGCATGTACGAGCGCACGCTGACGGTGAACGGCTTCTCGAAGTCGCACGCGATGCCGGGTCTGCGTATCGGCTACCTGGCTGCGCCGAAGTACTTCGTGCAGGTGTGCACGAAGCTGCAGGGCCAGCTGACGTCGTGCGCGAACTCGGTGGGCCAGGCTGCCGCCGTGGAGGCGATGAAGTACGAGATGGAGTGTGTGTCGCAGAACCAGGAGCGCATGACGGAGACGCTGGCGATCATGGACGCGAAGCGCAAGTACATCGTGAAGCGTCTGCAGGCGATCCCGCAGCTGGAGTTCGCGTACCCGACGTCGGCGTTCTACGTGTTCCTGGATCTGGCGTCGTACTTCGAGGGCAAGCAGGGCGTGACGGCGGACAAGAGTGAGGTGGTGAAGGACGCGGATGACTACTGCGAGTACCTGCTTCGCCACTACCACGTGGCTCTGGTTCCCGGTTCGGCCTTCGGCGTGAAGAACGGTCTGCGCATCTCGTACGCTTGCTCGATGGAGACGATTGAGCACGCCTTGGACGGCCTGGAGCAGTCGCTGGGTGCGCTGACGTTCACCGCAGTGTCCGGCAGTGCTGTTGCTTCTAGCGTTGTCGCTCCGGCTTCGAACGGTGGCGCGGTTGTTGCGCGTGCTCCGTTCCGTGAGGACGCTCCGCTGACGGAGAAGTACCCGCAAAACCCGTTGCTGGGCAAGATTGCTGCGTCGAAGACGGTGGTGATCCACGGCATGGCGAAGCAGCTGGAGGCCGAGGGCAAGCAGGTGTGGTCGCTGTGCGTTGGCGAACCCGACTTCGCTCCTTCGGAGCGTGTGCTGAAGGCCGGCATGTCGGCCATGGAGCAGGGCAAGGTGAAGTACACGGACGTGAAGGGCACGGCCGAGCTGCGCACGCTGATCGCGCAGTACCTGGAGACGTGCAAGGGTCTGAAGTACGACCCGCTGACGGAGATCCTGGTGTCGAACGGCGCGAAGCAGACGGTGTACCAGGCTCTGCTGACGATCACGAGGCCTGGTGAGCAGGTGTTGATCCCTGCGCCGTACTGGGTGAGCTACCCGGAGATGGTGAAGCTGACGGGCGGCGAGCCTGTGATCCTGCAGACCAAGCTGTCGGAGGGCTACCTGATCGACCCGGTGGAGCTGGAGAAGGCGCTGGTGGCGAACCCGCGCATCAAGTCGCTGATGCTGTGCAACCCGAGCAACCCGGCCGGCACGGTGCACTCGCCTGCGCAGCTGGAGAGCATTGCTGCGGTTCTGCGCAAGCCTCAGTTCCGTCACATCCTGGTGATCGCCGACGAGATCTACGAGCAGTTGGTGTACCAGGACGAGGGTGAGGCGAAGCGCGAGCACCAGAGCTTCGCGACGCTGCCGGGCATGTACGAGCGCACGCTGACGGTGAACGGCTTCTCGAAGTCGCACGCGATGCCGGGTCTGCGTATCGGCTACCTGGCTGCGCCGAAGTACTTCGTGCAGGTGTGCACGAAGCTGCAGGGCCAGCTGACGTCGTGCGCGAACTCGGTGGGCCAGGCTGCCGCCGTGGAGGCGATGAAGTACGAGATGGAGTGTGTGTCGCAGAACCAGGAGCGCATGACGGAGACGCTGGCGATCATGGACGCGAAGCGCAAGTACATCGTGAAGCGTCTGCAGGCGATCCCGCAGCTGGAGTTCGCGTACCCGACGTCGGCGTTCTACGTGTTCCTGGATCTGGCGTCGTACTTCGAGGGCAAGCAGGGCGTGACGGCGGACAAGAGTGAGGTGGTGAAGGACGCGGATGACTACTGCGAGTACCTGCTTCGCCACTACCACGTGGCTCTGGTTCCCGGTTCGGCCTTCGGCGTGAAGAACGGTCTGCGCATCTCGTACGCTTGCTCGATGGAGACGATTGAGCACGCCTTGGACGGCCTGGAGCAGTCGCTGGGTGCGCTGACGTTCACCGCAGTGTCCGGCAGTGCTGTTGCTTCTAGCGTTGTCGCTCCGGCTTCGAACGGTGGCGCGGTTGTTGCGCGTGCTCCGTTCCGTGAGGACGCTCCGCTGACGGAGAAGTACCCGCAAAACCCGTTGCTGGGCAAGATTGCTGCGTCGAAGACGGTGGTGATCCACGGCATGGCGAAGCAGCTGGAGGCCGAGGGCAAGCAGGTGTGGTCGCTGTGCGTTGGCGAACCCGACTTCGCTCCTTCGGAGCGTGTGCTGAAGGCCGGCATGTCGGCCATGGAGCAGGGCAAGGTGAAGTACACGGACGTGAAGGGCACGGCCGAGCTGCGCACGCTGATCGCGCAGTACCTGGAGACGTGCAAGGGTCTGAAGTACGACCCGCTGACGGAGATCCTGGTGTCGAACGGCGCGAAGCAGACGGTGTACCAGGCTCTGCTGACGATCACGAGGCCTGGTGAGCAGGTGTTGATCCCTGCGCCGTACTGGGTGAGCTACCCGGAGATGGTGAAGCTGACGGGCGGCGAGCCTGTGATCCTGCAGACCAAGCTGTCGGAGGGCTACCTGATCGACCCGGTGGAGCTGGAGAAGGCGCTGGTGGCGAACCCGCGCATCAAGTCGCTGATGCTGTGCAACCCGAGCAACCCGGCCGGCACGGTGCACTCGCCTGCGCAGCTGGAGAGCATTGCTGCGGTTCTGCGCAAGCCTCAGTTCCGTCACATCCTGGTGATCGCCGACGAGATCTACGAGCAGTTGGTGTACCAGGACGAGGGTGAGGCGAAGCGCGAGCACCAGAGCTTCGCGACGCTGCCGGGCATGTACGAGCGCACGCTGACGGTGAACGGCTTCTCGAAGTCGCACGCGATGCCGGGTCTGCGTATCGGCTACCTGGCTGCGCCGAAGTACTTCGTGCAGGTGTGCACGAAGCTGCAGGGCCAGCTGACGTCGTGCGCGAACTCGGTGGGCCAGGCTGCCGCCGTGGAGGCGATGAAGTACGAGATGGAGTGTGTGTCGCAGAACCAGGAGCGCATGACGGAGACGCTGGCGATCATGGACGCGAAGCGCAAGTACATCGTGAAGCGTCTGCAGGCGATCCCGCAGCTGGAGTTCGCGTACCCGACGTCGGCGTTCTACGTGTTCCTGGATCTGGCGTCGTACTTCGAGGGCAAGCAGGGCGTGACGGCGGACAAGAGTGAGGTGGTGAAGGACGCGGATGACTACTGCGAGTACCTGCTTCGCCACTACCACGTGGCTCTGGTTCCCGGTTCGGCCTTCGGCGTGAAGAACGGTCTGCGCATCTCGTACGCTTGCTCGATGGAGACGATTGAGCACGCCTTGGACGGCCTGGAGCAGTCGCTGGGTGCGCTGACGTTCACCGCAGTGTCCGGCAGTGCTGTTGCTTCTAGCGTTGTCGCTCCGGCTTCGAACGGTGGCGCGGTTGTTGCGCGTGCTCCGTTCCGTGAGGACGCTCCGCTGACGGAGAAGTACCCGCAAAACCCGTTGCTGGGCAAGATTGCTGCGTCGAAGACGGTGGTGATCCACGGCATGGCGAAGCAGCTGGAGGCCGAGGGCAAGCAGGTGTGGTCGCTGTGCGTTGGCGAACCCGACTTCGCTCCTTCGGAGCGTGTGCTGAAGGCCGGCATGTCGGCCATGGAGCAGGGCAAGGTGAAGTACACGGACGTGAAGGGCACGGCCGAGCTGCGCACGCTGATCGCGCAGTACCTGGAGACGTGCAAGGGTCTGAAGTACGACCCGCTGACGGAGATCCTGGTGTCGAACGGCGCGAAGCAGACGGTGTACCAGGCTCTGCTGACGATCACGAGGCCTGGTGAGCAGGTGTTGATCCCTGCGCCGTACTGGGTGAGCTACCCGGAGATGGTGAAGCTGACGGGCGGCGAGCCTGTGATCCTGCAGACCAAGCTGTCGGAGGGCTACCTGATCGACCCGGTGGAGCTGGAGAAGGCGCTGGTGGCGAACCCGCGCATCAAGTCGCTGATGCTGTGCAACCCGAGCAACCCGGCCGGCACGGTGCACTCGCCTGCGCAGCTGGAGAGCATTGCTGCGGTTCTGCGCAAGCCTCAGTTCCGTCACATCCTGGTGATCGCCGACGAGATCTACGAGCAGTTGGTGTACCAGGACGAGGGTGAGGCGAAGCGCGAGCACCAGAGCTTCGCGACGCTGCCGGGCATGTACGAGCGCACGCTGACGGTGAACGGCTTCTCGAAGTCGCACGCGATGCCGGGTCTGCGTATCGGCTACCTGGCTGCGCCGAAGTACTTCGTGCAGGTGTGCACGAAGCTGCAGGGCCAGCTGACGTCGTGCGCGAACTCGGTGGGCCAGGCTGCCGCCGTGGAGGCGATGAAGTACGAGATGGAGTGTGTGTCGCAGAACCAGGAGCGCATGACGGAGACGCTGGCGATCATGGACGCGAAGCGCAAGTACATCGTGAAGCGTCTGCAGGCGATCCCGCAGCTGGAGTTCGCGTACCCGACGTCGGCGTTCTACGTGTTCCTGGATCTGGCGTCGTACTTCGAGGGCAAGCAGGGCGTGACGGCGGACAAGAGTGAGGTGGTGAAGGACGCGGATGACTACTGCGAGTACCTGCTTCGCCACTACCACGTGGCTCTGGTTCCCGGTTCGGCCTTCGGCGTGAAGAACGGTCTGCGCATCTCGTACGCTTGCTCGATGGAGACGATTGAGCACGCCTTGGACGGCCTGGAGCAGTCGCTGGGTGCGCTGACGTTCACCGCAGTGTCCGGCAGTGCTGTTGCTTCTAGCGTTGTCGCTCCGGCTTCGAACGGTGGCGCGGTTGTTGCGCGTGCTCCGTTCCGTGAGGACGCTCCGCTGACGGAGAAGTACCCGCAAAACCCGTTGCTGGGCAAGATTGCTGCGTCGAAGACGGTGGTGATCCACGGCATGGCGAAGCAGCTGGAGGCCGAGGGCAAGCAGGTGTGGTCGCTGTGCGTTGGCGAACCCGACTTCGCTCCTTCGGAGCGTGTGCTGAAGGCCGGCATGTCGGCCATGGAGCAGGGCAAGGTGAAGTACACGGACGTGAAGGGCACGGCCGAGCTGCGCACGCTGATCGCGCAGTACCTGGAGACGTGCAAGGGTCTGAAGTACGACCCGCTGACGGAGATCCTGGTGTCGAACGGCGCGAAGCAGACGGTGTACCAGGCTCTGCTGACGATCACGAGGCCTGGTGAGCAGGTGTTGATCCCTGCGCCGTACTGGGTGAGCTACCCGGAGATGGTGAAGCTGACGGGCGGCGAGCCTGTGATCCTGCAGACCAAGCTGTCGGAGGGCTACCTGATCGACCCGGTGGAGCTGGAGAAGGCGCTGGTGGCGAACCCGCGCATCAAGTCGCTGATGCTGTGCAACCCGAGCAACCCGGCCGGCACGGTGCACTCGCCTGCGCAGCTGGAGAGCATTGCTGCGGTTCTGCGCAAGCCTCAGTTCCGTCACATCCTGGTGATCGCCGACGAGATCTACGAGCAGTTGGTGTACCAGGACGAGGGTGAGGCGAAGCGCGAGCACCAGAGCTTCGCGACGCTGCCGGGCATGTACGAGCGCACGCTGACGGTGAACGGCTTCTCGAAGTCGCACGCGATGCCGGGTCTGCGTATCGGCTACCTGGCTGCGCCGAAGTACTTCGTGCAGGTGTGCACGAAGCTGCAGGGCCAGCTGACGTCGTGCGCGAACTCGGTGGGCCAGGCTGCCGCCGTGGAGGCGATGAAGTACGAGATGGAGTGTGTGTCGCAGAACCAGGAGCGCATGACGGAGACGCTGGCGATCATGGACGCGAAGCGCAAGTACATCGTGAAGCGTCTGCAGGCGATCCCGCAGCTGGAGTTCGCGTACCCGACGTCGGCGTTCTACGTGTTCCTGGATCTGGCGTCGTACTTCGAGGGCAAGCAGGGCGTGACGGCGGACAAGAGTGAGGTGGTGAAGGACGCGGATGACTACTGCGAGTACCTGCTTCGCCACTACCACGTGGCTCTGGTTCCCGGTTCGGCCTTCGGCGTGAAGAACGGTCTGCGCATCTCGTACGCTTGCTCGATGGAGACGATTGAGCACGCCTTGGACGGCCTGGAGCAGTCGCTGGGTGCGTTGCACTTCGAGTAAGCCGTTGACTTAGGAGTAGTTTGAATGGCGACTACGTGAATATATGTATGGGTTTATGAAAATGAAGAACTGCAACTATGACATGAGTTTTAGTGTTGGTGAACAGTAGCGGCAAGAATTGAAAAGACTTAAACTTTACCATTACTGGAGAATGAGAGAAAATCAGTTGAACCATTTTGGTGGCAAGACATTTCGAAAGTTTCGGGAACACGTTTCGACTCGAAACGTGTACGTAAATGCACATCAGACGACTTCCCTAGCTGGCCATTATTGGAATCGAGATCGTTAATGATGCACCAACAACTCAAAAATGATGATGAAGAGCCCTCATCAAGTGTTCTAGCTCAATTCAAATTTCAGGTCTTGTCAGAAATTAAACGTGAAGTCGACGCCTATTATCACAGAAAACCATTAGTTTAATCGGCAAACCACAATCTTCAACTACATGTACACGTACCAAAATGCACGACACGAAAACAAATAGTAATGACCGTCCAAGCCACAATTTTTCCTTGGGCTAGTGACATCTGCGTATCCAGCACGAAGGCAAGTTGATACCACGCTTTCATGCCGCAGTTTTTCTTGACTAACACGAGCAAAAGGACAAACGAAAACACCTGCAGCAGCCCAAATCCAATTAAAAAGAGGACCTTCGAGCCGACGTTTTCGGTCGTGATCCCAGTCATTTCCGAGTGATACTTGGCGCTTGGGAGGAACGTCATAATGACGATGTAAGTGCTATAGAAGAATGGGATCGCAGCTTCCATGTAGGCTGTAGTGATGAGGCATTCGAGGGAAAAGAGAACTTCAAGGGATTCTCGTAAAATGGTGCTGCGCCTTGTCAAAGATTGAGAGCGGTAGGAACCAATACTCTTCTGGGAAGATACGGACGTTGGTGGTGTTGATCTTGGTGCTTCAGGTACAATCTGGTGGCTTCCTCCAATACGTCTCATACAAAAGGAGCTGAATCTTTGCAACCGTGAAGTTTTTACTGTCACAATACTCGATAAGTCAGGGCCTCTTAGAATTGGTGTGACCACGTTACGCTCAACAGGATATCTGCTTGGAATGGGAATTAGCATTTCCAGAAGAGCCTCGCTCCCCGTTGATAGCGCGTGTGGATAGCAAGACTTTACTTGAACGCCGTCACGAAATTGTTTTTCAAACTTCTCACGATTACAACATAAGGAACGCAGGCCAGTGAGCAGATTATTATTTTTGTCTGCATCACCAATGACGGCATGAAGTTTTGGTAAAATGGCAACCGAGCGTCTGTGAAGGCCGTACAACATAATTGCTGTTTGTGATAGATCTGTAATTGTGATCGCTGCCATGGCGATGGCTGATGTGGCACTCTGCATGCACGTAGCGATATAAATTGCGTTGAAAAAATCAACCGTGAAAATAACGGCTTCAGGGACCATATCTTCCATGTGCGCCATACATCGCAAAACAATATTTTTAATGATCACTTTGATCACCGGCAGAAGGAGAATCACAAAAAACTGGTACGATGAACCTTGTACGAGCCGAAACAGGATTTCGTACGCTGGATAAATGGCCGCTATCATGACTTCCACAAATATGAAAGTAAGGTAACGGATCAACTGCTCTTGGTGCCGGAACAATTCACGAAATACGCGGCCACCTACAACGATCCGATACGAAACAATGAGCCACGGATAGAAGAGTGGGGCCAGAGTCAACACAGAGAATGGGATCGGAAACATTAGGTGGGCTGAAACGATAGTGGCACACGCTGTAAACGCGCAAGATGCCATAAGAGACAGCAGAACCATTTGACGCCATGATATGACAACACCGTCGATAAGATACTTTGTTTGATCCGCGCACATCAGGGAAATCACGAGCGCTAGCATCGCCACACGAATCCAAAACCCGTAGTTTTCACTCCATCCCAGTCCCGGGTCTTGAAGCGGAACTGCTTCTTGGATCAAAACGAGTGCAACTGTCGGCACTGGAGTACTGGTGCAGATTAGAATAACTCGACTCAGCGAAGTGGATTGAGTGTATTCGTCCAGGGCGAGAACTCGATGGACAGAATATTTACCACCGTAATAGCTGACTTGCAGTCGTTTCCAGATGTCTAACAGGCGAAGAATCAACGCCCAGCTACGAGGACGTTGGCCAGTGTCTAGGGAGTCGCGATGAATCAATGACGGAGTCATCAACACGGGCGACGGCTTCATTTCTTCGTAGCGTTTTGGTTTTGGTGGCCAACACAGCGGACGTGTCATCGAATATTTTTAGTTAACGTTGATGCATCTACCGAAATAAAGCCCAGCTCTTGGTTGGGCATGGTCTGCAATCACACTTAGCAAAGCGTGACTGCAGCTGCATCATGGATCGCGGAGATATGGGCGGGCAATTCGGTAGTCGCGAGTCGCGACCAATGTTTGAATGCAGCTTTTCAGCAGCTACCTTGATCCATCCTTTGGGGTTCGTTAGTGTCAACAAGAGCGGCAGCAGTCATCCAGGCACTAGAAGCCACAGCTGGGACCTCTTCAGCAACCTCACCATCAACAGTTCCTTCGGAATGTTGATCCCCGTCCAGTTAAAGATGGCTCCGTGCCCGAAGATCAGCTTCCGCTCCACCGCAAGTTATCAGCCTCCTTCAGCGGCGTTACAATCGTCTTTATCGTTCATGCCCTCGTTGCTGTAGGCGGCTGCAGGCTTGAACTCTGTCTCGATCTTCTTCTCCACAAACAGGATTTCTCTCGTCCTCGTAAGCAGACCAAAGCGATCCAAAGACGAATTTGGAGATTGAATTGAGTGCGTCGATCGATTCTTTGGGCTATGGGAGTACTGAAGCTGTTACAGGGACTGAAAGTCTCGGACTTTGCTCCGGTTGCACCGGCAATTCAGAACTTCCACACGAGGGAGATCATGGGCTCGTCCAGTGACCGACTAGCTACCAGGTTCGGAGTCACGAGACAGGAGATGGACTAGTACACTATCGACGCTCACCAGAAGGCCTACAGAGCCCATGTGGAGGGCAAATACAAGGGGGAGATCCTGTCTTACAAGGGGAGTACTGAGGAGAACGGAGTTAATCCCAACTCGACGCTCGAAAAGATCTCAACGCTCAAACCGGCTTTCATCAAGCCGCACGGCACCCACACGGCTGCCAACTCGTCGTTCTTGACGGACGGAGCTGCTGCTACGTTGATCATGTCAGAGGCGAAGGCTCTGGAGCTTGGATACACGCCCAAGTCGGTGCTCAAAGACTGGCTGTTCGTGGGAGTGGACCCGTTCGAGACGCTGTTGTTGGGCCCGGCGTACGGCATTCATAAAATCCTGACCAAGAACAAGTTGAAGCTGAGCGACATCGACTACTTCGAGATCCACGAGGCTTTTGCTGGCCAGGTGCTGGCCAACTTGAACGCGTTGGCGGAACCCAAGTACTGCAAGGAGTTGTTCGGAATTGACCAGGCTGTGGGGCGCGTGCCGTCGGAGAAGTTGAACACGTGGGGAGGGTCCTTGGCGCTCGGGCACCCGTTCGGCGCCACCGGCAGCAGATTAGTGAACACGGCGTCCAACAAGCTGCAGAAGGAAGGCGGAAAGTACGCGCTCCTGGCTGCCTGCGCTGACAGCGGCCTTGCTTACGTTGGTCTGATCGAGAACTACAAGAAGTAGGTGAACTGAATACCCGGACCTCGGCTCTAGCCCCTCATAAGTCAACGAATATACGCACGGTGTCCACAACCTGGTGAGCTTAGCTTACAGTACGTGAATAACCAAACACTCGCCCGCTAGTGTACGAAATGAGGGAGCTCATTATTGAATATTGTGCCGTTCTGCATTACGTCACGAAATCCTTGCGCTTAGCGTTTTCCTTGCCTCTCGCCCACACTGCGAGTCCCAGCACGACCGGCAGCAAACAGAGCAGGTCCACACACAATCTTCGCTTGTCACTCTGCTGCACACTACGCTTAGCATGTCCTTTGTTTCTTCTTGAGTTTCTCAAGCGACCTCAATTCGACCACACCCTCAGCACTATATTTTGTCAGTAGCTCCACCATCTCAAGGTCGTTGTGCGCCTTGCTGAAAACTGAATGGGCAAAAGTGAAAGGATAACAGAGCTGTCTCAACTTGAATGTGTCCAAAATGCCTTTCACGAGCCCGTACTTGGAATGTGACGCTGCATCCCTCAACACAAAACAAATTGTCCACTGAATCGGAGATTCCCACGGGAACAACAGTGCACCGACCAGCAATACCGCGATCTGCTCACTGCCGCGTGAAGCCGCCGAACGAAAACACGAACAAATTTCTGTCCTCGCACCAACTTCGAGCCCAACGTTAAATCCACAGTTGGCAAGAATCCGTTCGAGCAACTCAAACAAGTCTTTGTCTGCTGCTGCTACCACTGCAGGGGCCATTTCAGCGGCAGGGCACTGTCGAAAGAGAAAAGAAGCTATATCCTTGTGTCCTTTAGCTATAGCAACACCAAGAGCTTCACCAACTGCGGATCCTTCACATCTCAGCGCCAGCATAACGACAGCAGCCGTATGCCCCGCCTCCGCTGCTTTCCTTAGTGCGAGGAGTATACACCGATTACCACTTTGGCCATGGCAACCCTCGAGCAGGAAGGCAAGGGTATCGACGTGTCCCCGCAGCAGCAGCATACTCGAGGGCATGAGTCCTGAACAGGCTGACGGTGTTGAATCTTCGGATACCTCCTAGTAAAAACGCATCAGTTGAGTTAGCCCGTTCTTTGAGGCGGCAGTCAACGCTAAGTGGGTTTCCAGATCCGGGATAGTCAGAAGATATTCCACCACTTGAATCTGCTCTTTGATCGCTGCAGCTTTCAGCACAATACGGTAGTCCATTGAAAAAGACTGGGCTCGTAAATGTTTGATCACATTGAGATGTCCAGCGACAGCAGCACAGACCGCAGCTTCCGTTGCGTTGCATTTGAAATGGTGCCGTTTGCACAGCCAGTGTAATACACGGAGATGGTTGTTGGCTGCTGCTTGATTGAAAGCAGCAGCAGAACAACCTTCGGATCGGGTTTCGTTCAGACATTTGACGAGTTTCAGACGTCCACGAGCGGCAGCGCCGTCCATTGCGGCAAAGGTCCAAGTACTCGTAGCTCCGAAGACGTTTAGGACACGCTGGAGGTCGAGATACACAGCAGCGTCGATGGTGGCCGGGAGAAGCAGTTGGTTAATGAATTGGATGATGTGGGGGGCACCCTGGAACTTGGCGGGGAGCGCTCGAGCGATCGCGGTGAGAAGTGGAGGATACGCCATTTTGCTGACACGGAATGCTTGGTATTTGAGAGTGAACATTTGTTCTTCCCCCTTCTTCTTTTAAACTCTTCCTAGGACTTTCAGAGGGTTTTCTTCGGTGTTGTCCGACCCGTCCCATACTGCAAAATATCATTTGGCAGTGCATTTGAGCACTAGCGCTAGTCTTCAACAGGAGCCAGGTTCATGAGGACATTTCCGACACAAGAGCATGGGCCTGCGGGGCGAAAAGGAAAGAAGGAAGACTTCGATGTCTTTAATAGCCGCGTGACGAAGCCATGCACCGCAAGCGCGACAGCGCGCACATGGATGCCGTCGAGAAGAAGCGCGAGAAAGAGGCGCACCGCCGCTCACTGTTCACACGGGAGGAGAAGGGGACGTGCCCCTCCCCAGCTCAAGCCTATTGCTGATGACCAGAAGGTTTTGTGTTCGGGTAAGCGCCGCAACAAGGCGTGGAAGCGGATGATCATCAAGGCCACGTTTGGGTGGGAACTTCACGCGTTAGCTGCCGAAATATGAGCGCTCCATCCGCCTCAGTGCCATGCACTTCAAGAAGGCCCATGTCACACACTCGGAACTCTGTTTTCAACTGTCAGGATCCGACTTGCTCCACTCCCGCAATAGTTCGTAGTGTAGCTCATTAAAGGCTTCGTACTCTTGCCTGTGCATGCGAAACGAATCAAAAGGTAAGCGTTGTTCTATCAACAACAAGACTAAATTGCGAGCGCACCGAAATTGGGCAATTTTAGTAGCCCTCTCAATCCGCGGCAAATGGTAAAGCATTTCCAACTTGTCGTTCAGTGTAGTTGCTACTGCGGCCTATGATTCACATCGGGCAAGTCACGAACAATGGCGTTGGAAGGTATTAGAGCAAGAACATACCTGGTTGTTTTGTTTCGACTCGGTCTGCGAGTCACGTGTATCTGCTACCCCTTCCTGCGAGCGACTGTGAGCTCGACGCCATCGACGTTTCTCGCCTGTCTGTTTCGACCCTGATGACCGCAACGTATCGACCTTTTCTACCTGTTGTGGAACGGTAGCTGTTGTCATATTAGGTGGTTGCAGGGCAGGTGTCTCCGCAGTAGACTTCGCCTTGACAGCTACACAGCGCAACCCCAAGTCGTCTTTCTCCAGCGGCGCAAGGATCAAGAGATGCCCTTCTTCGAGTAGAACCACTCCGGCCTGTCACCGCATCACCAACATGACATGTACATTGTACAAGTCAGTATCTCTTAGCCACCTCAGCTAAACCACTTCTTTCCTCACCCGTTGCTTGCCTTTCAGGTATTTGGCAAACTGCTGGAACTGGACGATGTCCCCGTGTGTCGAGGGCACCACCACTGTCTGTGGAGGCTGCATCCAGCAAAACAATACCAACAGACATTGCACCAGTCAGCACTTGCCCACAAACCTTTCAACTAAAGCCCCTCCAATGCTATAGTACATGTTGCACGCAACAAGCAATGAGCCTGTCCACTTCAGCGTAGTCTATGCGCTTGACGACATCCACCGAATTGAGTCTACCAACAACACAAGTCGTCAATACAAAACCACGTCAGTATTCCTTCCAACAGTTCCACGTCTTCTTCGACATCTAATTCTGCAGCTTTACGCTAAAAACGCACCGGAGCGCTTCTATCGCGTCGGAGCTCACCGTCGGATATGGCTGCGACGTTGCGTCCGCGATGCCCACGCAGTCGAAGAGGTACTTGGACGACTTGTACACGCTGAACGCCACCATTATTGTCCCTTGTCAACTGTCATTTGAGGGGTTATTTCGAGGGTACGTGATGAAACGTAACCCCACATCTTTTCAGCCAATCATACGATTTCCCGCTGTAAAGTACGTCATTCGATCCTGGAGTGAAGATGGCACGCATCGAGCGCCTGAGTCCGGACGTGGTGAACCGCATCGCGGCCGGAGAAGTGGTGCATCGTCCTGCAAACGCAGTGAAGGAATTGCTAGAGAATGCGCTGGATGCAGGAGCGACAAACGTGGCAGTTACAGTGAGCCAAGGAGGCCTCAAGCTGCTACAGATCCAGGACAACGGTCGTGGCATTCAACGCGAGGACTTGGAGCTTGTATGCGAGCGCTTTACTACCAGCAAACTCAAGAGCTTTGAGGATCTGAAGGATATCCGGAGTTTTGGCTTTCGGGGCGAAGCGCTCGCGAGTATTTCGCATGTAGCACATGTAACCATCACGTCCCGGACGGCGGATGAGCCTTGTGCTTACAAGTGCGTGGCAGGGCAATGTTGCTGTTACTATTGAGGGATAAAAACTGACGTTTGTGGACTGTTTGGCACTGTAGAGCATCGTACCGAGACGGGAAATTGGTGGCGAAGAAACCTGGAGAGTCGAAAGATCCCAAACCGTGCGCTGGAAAGAACGGCACGCAAATTATGGTGGGTATTATCGGCTATTGAGTGTTGAAGAAGAGTATCTAATGAAATTGTGGGTGGATGGTAGGTGGAGGATTTGTTTTACAATTTGAGCACGAGGAAACAGGCGCTGAAGAATGCGTCGGAGCAGTACAGTCGGATCTTGGATGTGGTGCAGAAGTACGCGGTGCACTTTGGGGCGAAAGGTGTGGGGTTTGTCTGCAAAAAGGTACGCTACATTCGTTTGCATTGCAGTTAATTTAACATCTTCTTAAAGGTCCTGACTATCCTGTTTACTTTTGTTAAATTAACAGCATCGTGAAGCTTCGTGTGGTGTCAACACGACACAGAGCTCGTCTCAGCTTGACGTGATTAAAGCTATCTACGGCAGCAAACTGGCCAGTGAACTCACCCCCTTTGAGCACGTTCGAGACTCGACGACTGGGGTGTCGATGGACCTCCAGCGCCGAGTTCGCGGATACATCAGCAATGCCAATTACCAGTACGTCTCCGTTGTTACTGATACTTGAGGTTGCACTCATCTGACTGATTTATTGTCGTAGTTTGAAGAAAAGTAACTTTATTCTCTTTATCAACGACCGCCTTGTCGAGTGTCCATCACTCAAGCGGGCCTGCGAGTACGTCTACTCGCTGTATCTACCCAAAAGCACACACCCATTTATCTACCTGAGCATGGAGCTCCCACCGCGCAACATTGACGTGAACGTCCATCCGACCAAACGAGAGGTGCGTGCTACAGTTACTTCTGTCACTAATCACAACAATTTAACCTTGTGATACTGTTTCGTAAAGGTACACTTCTTACACGAGGAAGACATTGTCGACTCGATCAGCCAAGCGATCGAGAAGCGGTTGAAAGGAAGCAATGAAAGTCGCAGTTTCTCCGTTCAACCGATCACCGCCATGATGGGAATATCCTCAGCCAGAAGTGATGATACTTCATCACAGCAGCGAAGGCGCGAAAGTGTTCAGGAAGAGAAAAAAACCGAATCAAGCGATGAGGAGATGAACAAGCGTGAGAGCGACAGCGAAGACGAAGCGGACCGATCTGCCGACTCGATCGAACTTAACCTGAGCCAAAAACCGACTCCACCCTCCAAGAAGTACCAGCCCGCACTGGTAGGTCTTGGCTTGAGCCAATCTCCGCTTCAGCTCGTTTCCTCACTCTTGCTGTGAACAGGCCCCGCAGCGTTTGGTTCGAACCGATCATCGCTCGAACACAATTGACAAATACTTTTTCCTCGAGTCCCAGAGAACGCAGTTGTCCCAACTCTCCCAGTCAAGTTCGCTAGGTGCGGAAGAAGAGCAAGATGCCAGCCCAGACAGAGCGTCAAAGCGAGATGACGTCGTGGAAAGTGACTCCAGTGTAACAAGGCCCAGGAAACGGAAGCTGTCTGAAGCCCACTCCAGTCAAGGTGCGAGCTTGGGGTCTATTGTGTGCGCTCCCAGTCGGTCTAATGTGACGTGAATGCTTTTTGTGTTACGAACAATCAGAACCCGAACCAAAGGGCGAAGATGATCGTCGGAATAGTCTGGAGGCGACTCAGAGTCCGCAGATGCTCTCGAGCGTTCAAAACTTGCTGAGTTTGATGCGACAGAAGAAGAACAAGGCTCTTACAAGGGTAAGAAAGTTAACTGAGCTCTGGAAACTGGTTGAGATCCTAACCATCCTGCCTGCCCAGCTCTTCCGTGAACACAGCTTTGTGGGTGTTGTCGACAAGCAGTTCTCGCTGGTGCAGTACCGAACGAAGCTATACATCGCGCGACATGACGAGATCGCCTTTCACGTGTTCTACCAGCAGGTCTTACTGCAGTTCGGTGAGACGCGGCCGATTAGCCTCCAGACCGCGTTTCCAATCTATGATCTGGTGCTTGAAGCGCTCAAGAACCCTCGAAATGGCTACGTCGAAGAGGATGGCCCTCGAGAGCAGCTCGCAGAGGAAATCAAGACGCTGCTGATCACGAACGGTCCCATGCTGTTCGAGTACTTCTCACTCGACATCGACTCGCAAGGGATGCTCCGGACGTTGCCACAACTGCTACCTGACCACGAGCCGTCGATCCATTCACTGCCTGAGTTCGTGTTCCGCCTGGCGACTGAAGTCAACTGGGAAGAAGAGGAGCCGTGCTTCGAGAGCGTGGCGCAGGTACTCGCTCGTTGGTACGGTGAGATGCGGTACCCGGGCAACCCCGAGCGAGAGGCGCTGGTGCTGGAGCACGTGCTGTTTCCAGCCGCCAAGGCCACTGCGTTCTGTCCTCCCAATGAGCTCAACGATACGCAGCTCATTACACCCGTGGCCTGCCTCACCAACCTTTACAAGATCTTCGAGCGGTGTTGAGCAGGTTCGAGTTACTTCTGTAAATCTACAGAGCGTCACAGAAATCCACATTTATCTGCTTTTTCCTCGTTGCGTGCTGCCTCAAGACCACGGGAAATGCGATTGGGGATGTTCCTAGATGATCTAGGAACATCCCCCAACAGCTAGTAGCAGTCGTACCACCGCTTCTGTTGACGCTAAGGAAGTCGCAAAGGAGGGATTGATATAGCTGGTGCTTGTGGAGCGATCAAGCATTGGTCAGCGACTACAGTATGATGTGCATGATGCGACAGACGCTCAGGTAGCGCTGCTTCAATTTGCTGCCGTCGAGGCACCAGTGTAGGCCCACCAGGAGCAGTACCGGTGTACACGCGCTGGATCTCCTGCACAGCCGCATCGAAATCGACCAAAAAGATAATCGACTCTCTCCTTTTACACACGCAATTCCAGGTACATATATGTCTGTTTGTAAGTATGAGTACTCGTCTTCTCTTCATCGGACGCCCCCTACGCCGTTGGCAGCACCACTCACAGCAGCACTGGAATCACTCACAATAGTACTTGAACCGCTCACAGCAACACTCGCCGAAGCAGACGCGGTTGGGATCTGCTCAGCACTTCATCCGCTTGAAGCGGACCGTTTCGGTGATCGTACTTACAAAAACCCACGGGTTTTAAATGGACGATCACCGAAAATGATTTTCACCCGATTGAAAAGACCCGTATGTATTTTTCCCGTTTGCTTCGCATAAAAGAGCTCCACTGCGACCAAACATCGTGCTTGGTCGCACCCGAAAACTGAAGCGGACCGCCATGGCGCCGTCTGGAAGCTCCGCGATGCATGACGCAGCTGCTGTCACGCTTCGCTCACTGCTGCCTGCAGTGTATGTAGACCTCCGCTACTGTCGCTCGTGGTGATGGCCGTCCGGCCGCTTTGTCCGCTTTTGCAGTCGTCAAACCAAGCTCATTTCCGATTTGGAAGTGTCACCAGCACCTGCACACACTTTGATCACCACTTCAACTGCAAGCCATGGGCGCGGAACTCAAGATCGCTTACGAGGTCGGCATAGCCGAGAGGGCTGCGCGCCACTTCGTCGACAACTCGGCCTCGGCCGTCACGTTCAAGCGCGCCGAAGACGCGTGCGCGGCCGTTCAGGACGAGGAGGTGGACTTCGCTGTCCTACCCATCGAAACATCCACGCTCGGCAGCATCCACGCCAACTACGACCTGCTGCTGAAGTACGGCCTGCACGTTGTGAGCGAGTGTGACCTGCAGGAACCATCCACACCTGAACAAGACGCAAACCCGGCTTCGTACACGCGGTTCCTGCTGCTATCGAAGAAGGAGGACCTGGCGCTCGATGAGAAGACCGCCGGCGTCGAGTTCAAGACTTCGCTGGTCTTCGGCTTTAAGGACAGTTCGGCCAAGGGCATGCTCAACCGCGCGCTCGCGGTCTTCTCGCAGCGCGACCTAGACCTGACCAAGATCGAGAGCCGTCCGTGGGACGGTCGAGCACCGCAGCAAAATGGTGAGAAGGCCGTGGACACCCGCCGGTACAAATATCTTTTCTACGTGGACGTGCAGGGCCACCTCACAAACGCCAACATGGCTGCGGCCATGCGGAGACTGAGCGAGATCTGCGCGTTCGTGCGCGTGTTGGGATCCTACGCGACGTCGCAGAGCAAAGAGGCTACAACAGCCGACCTATCGCGCAAGACCGGCCGCGTCGAGACTGGAACCAACATCACCATGGCCGACAAGTACCCGCTGAACCCGATGTTCCAGAAGGTGACAGTTGCCAAGACCGTGTTGATCCACGGCCAGACGAAGCAAATGGAGGCCGAGGGAAAGCAGGTCTGGTCTTTGTGTGTGGGTGAACCGGACTACAACCCGCACGAGCGCGTGCTTGCCGCAGGGGCTCAGGCCATGATCGAAGGCAACATCAAGTACGCGCACATGAAGGGACTTGTAGAGCTGCGCGGCCTCATCTCGACGTACCTGGAGAAGGCTAAGGGGCTCAAGTATGACCCAGCCACGGAGGTTCTCGTGTCCAACGGCGCGCAGCAGTCCGTGTACCAGGCGCTGTACACGGTGTGCCGTCCCGGCCAGAAGGTCATTATCCCGACTCCCTACTGGCTGAACTACCCGGAGATCGTCAAGCTCGTGTACGCGGAGCCCATTCCACTACGCACAACGCTCGAGGAGAACTATCTGATCAACCCGAAGGAGCTCGAGAAAACGCTCACAGCGCACCCGGACGCCAAGGCCATCATCCTGTGCAACCCGAGCAATCCGTCGGGCACGCTGCACAGTCCTGAACACCTGGAGCGGATTGCTGCAGTGCTGCGCAAGCCACAGTTCCGCCACATCGTCGTTGTCTCGGACGAGATCTACGAGCAGCTACTGTATCAAGATGAAGGTGTGCCCGAACGTAAGCACGTGAGTTTCGCCACTCTACCGGGCATGTACGAGCGTACGTTGCTAGTGAACGGTTTCTCCAAGGCGCACGCCATGACCGGTCTGCGTGTGGGTTACCTCGCCGCGCCCAAATACTACATCGACCCCTGCACGCTACTACAGGCACAACTGACGTCGTGCCCGAACACTGTGGGCCAAGTGGCAGCGGTGGAGGCTCTTAAGTACGAGCTGGAGTGCATGGAGAAGGGCGAGCGCCGAATCACAGAAGTCATGAAGAACCTCAACACCAAACGCCGCTACATCGTCGAGCGGCTAACTGCCATGCCGAATGTGCGCTTCGCGTACCCGACGTCAGCGTTCTACGTGTTCCTGGACTTGTCGTTCTACTTTAAGGGGAAGAAGGCATTCACTGCGGACAAGCGCGTGAAGCTCACGAGCGTCGACGACTTCTGTGCTCACTTGCTGCAAGACTCGCACATCGCCGTTGTGCCGGGCTCGGAGTTCGGCGACGAGTTCGGCATGCGCATTTCGTACGCGAGCTCGATGGAGGCGATTGCGCACGCTATGGATGGTATGGAGAACCTGCTTAAGTCTCTGATCTTCGAGTAGGTAGGGCGAGTAGTTTTATTATCCCTCGTTGGACCTGTGGTTGGTAAAATCTACTACATGTACTACTTGTGTGTTTTTACTATGTTCTTTGAGTAGCATCGACAGAATCTCTCAACCTTGTTTCGCCTTCTTGCTAATGACACCGTTCGGCTGAGCTCCCCGTGCTGAAGAGCTTGCAGCCGCACTACTGCCAGCGTTTGGGTGGTAGAACCGAATCTCACCGACCATCCGTTGGCGGATCTCCGCCACTTTCATCTTCTTCTCGTCGAACTCGAGCTGGATCGTTGCAGGGGCCACAATCTCCTCCTCAAGCGACCGGATACTGGCCAGGTACTTGTGTGACAGCGCCTCATCTAGAGTCGCGCGCTTGCGCGGGTTCATCTTGAGCATCCACGTTAGCAAGTCAATGGCCTCAGGTTCAGCGCCCGGGTACATTTCCTGCAGGTTGCGCTTTGGCCGGGGCGGGAGGCTGCGCAGGTAGAACTGCACGTCTGGGTCTGCGATTTCTGCGATATCCTCTTCTTCCATCGTGCCAAGCACGTCCAGAATCGTGTTCAGCTGGTCTCGGCTATCCTGCGGCAACGCGACCTGACCAGCGCCAGGACTAAGAGGGAAGCAGGAGACGCCAGGGAAGATCGGCTCACGCTGGTAGTGTGACGGCACACTGCTCTTCTGCATACTCAGTAGCTCAGCAAAGATACATCCGACCTGTAAGAAAGAGACAATCACCGGTCATAAATGAGTTCTCCATCTTGAAAACTATTGGGAGAACAACGTACCGACCACACGTCGATAGCAGCTGAGTAGTCATGGTCTCGGAAAATAATCTCGGGTGCCCGGTACCATCTTGTAACGACGTGTTCTGTGAGCTGCCGCTGGATACGACGAGCAGGGGTGCGGGGGTGTACGCCAACGCCCTGCAGAGTGGTCTCTTCTGGGGTGGAGCCATCGCCTAGACGCTTCCGCTTCCGTCCTGTAGTGGATGCGGACGACGAGAGGCCGCGCGCGAGTCCAAAGTCGCAAATCTTGATAGCTACAGGCGAAAGATTAAGTAACACATTGGCAGGCTTCAGGTCGCGGTGCACAATCTCGGCCGAGTGCATGTACTTCAGCGCCTTGAGCAGATCCAGCAACAGCCACCTCAAGTGTTCAGCCGTAAGGAACTGTGGCGAGTGGAGAAGCTTTTCCAGGTCGGACGGCAGGTACTCGAACACCACGAAAAGATCCTGGAAGTGATCCATGTCAAGCGGCGCGATAATTTCTCGAATCTGCACAATGTTGGGATGCCGCAGCTGCCGCAAGATGCACAATTCACGTAGAATGCGTTTGGCATCGATCGGGTCCGAGAAGACGTTCTGGATCTTCTTAATTGCCACGATCTCTCCCGTCGGCAGGTGCTTGCAACGCACCACTTGGCCATAACTTCCCTGTCCAAGCACGCATTCAATAGAGTAGTTCGGTGCAATCTCACTCCAACCTGGGATCGTCGAAGCGTTCGACGCAACTGCAGCAGGTACAGGAGCTGGAGGAGCCGCAGCCTGCACCGGAACTTGCACAGGAGGCACTACAGCAGTCTCCACAACTTGAGTCTCGGAAGCTAAAAAACAGAAAGAAAATATCAATTCCTTGTACAAAAAAAACAATAATTCACACCAAACGTACGTGTTGCTTGCGCTTGATCCAGCACTGCCGGTGTCTCTGCCACTGCCTTCTTGTCCACCATTGCGAACGGTAAATGAGTGAGATCTTGAGCCACCACGAGCATCCCAGCTCCCACAGGGTTCCCCACCAATGGCGTACAGGACCCGAGTAACGTGACCTTCGTCTGATCTCTGGCAATAAACTCCAACATGACACTAGCGACTGGAGATCCCCGGACACAATGCGTCAATGCATCAGCCAGCACTTTGGCTGTGGCAGGAGGCACCAGATACGGCAGCTCTTTCAATAGACTGCGGCCTGCCATCTCCTCCCTCGAATAGCCGCAGAGCTTGACCGCGCAGTCATTCCAGAGGATGACGCGCATGACGTCGTCCACCACGAAGACCAGCGCAGGGGACGTGTAAAGGGACTTGCCGAGACTGGCTAAGCTCTCAGTGGACGCGCAGTAGTTCTCCATACTGGCCACGAAGTTCTGTACAGCGGGTAGTGAAGTGTCCTCGTAGTTTTCTCCAATGGTCTGCAGCATGATCTTCCGCACAACACTATTCCTCTTGGGGGGGGTTGGAGCTGGCGCATTACTATTGGGGAGAACGGGGATGGAAGCGGACGCGGACGCGGACGTCGTGGAGCGTCCGCTGTCCGGATCCGAGCGCACCGACGGGTCGAAGTGCACTGAGTGCGTCTTGTTACCGTTCATCGCGAAGCGAAGCGGGGAGTGGGGGGAGCGCAGTGGCGTTAGCGACGCCCAAGCGTCTTCGCACCGATATTTCGTCGAGTCGAGTTTTGTTTTGGGAGAGACCTCCCTCGTTTCTATGCATAGTTTAATCCAGTGAAATATGCGAAAATGATTTTACCATTTGAAGATTAGTACTTACTGGTAGAAGAAGTTTTGCCAGCTTCAGCCACTTGGAACTTGAGGCATTCGGGATGAAAACATAAGAGAAGCGTGGGGTGTGAAAAGATATATGATTGCAAAGGGATCTATAGTTATAAACGGCAATTAGACGAGCAGCACGGCGTTGATGCAGCCGTCGTTCTCCGGCACGTTCGTGATCTGGGCGTACTTGCCCCACACGACCTTGCCGGAGGTAGTCACCAGACCGAGCTCGCTCACGTTCACTTCAATGATGGTACCCTTCGTCATAACGCCAAGCTGCGTGTACAGCGGGCTCTGCGGGTTCTTCTTGACGGCGAGGATGTCAAGCTGGAAAGTGGTCTTGAGTTCCGGGTGCGTTACATGGGCCTTCTTGAAGCGCATGGCACTCGGGCGGATGAAGCGCTCGTACTTTGGCGGCTTACGCGTGAAGTTCTCACCCACGAACGTGGCCTTAGTGATCATACGCTTCCACGCCTTGTTTCGGCGCTTACCCGAACGCAGCACCTTGAACATCTCGTCATCAGCAATAGGCTTGACCTTAGGGATAGGCACGTCCCATTTGCCAGCCTTCTCCTTCCGTTTCTGCTTGACAGTGTTGCTCAGCACCTTGGCACGGGAGACGCCCTCACGGTCAAGCAGATACGACGGCACGGCGCCGTCAGGGATCTCGTCATCGTTGGCGTGCTTGTTAGTACGCTCGTTGTGCAGCGCCAGCGTCTTCTTCATGGCAGCCTTCTCCTTGAAGCGCTTCTGGTTGTACAGCTTAGCACGCAGGCCGTGCACCTTCTGGGCGAACTGTGAGCGGCGGTGCACCTCACGCGCCTCTTTCTTGCGCTTCTTCTCGGCGGCATCCATGCGCACGCCGTGGCGCTTGCGGTGCATCTCCATATGCTCATGCTGCGGCATCTTGGCTGTGTCACGCGGCTGCTAAAGACGTCGAACTCTTCCTCTTCCTTGCTGCTTCGCGGGTCCCTTTTCGGAGCTGAACGTTCGGAAGCTCGTCGGAATTTGTAAGACTGGCGATGACCAGTCAAACCGCTCGTACTTTAACGGGAGGTGATCACTCGTTCGAGTGGCACCTCGCTTCAGTAACATTGATGTGATACATTCGAACGACATTGCGTATCGGATTCCTGCCTCAACTCCCTACAGTAAAGCTGTGTCAACATGTTGCGAAAGGTGGCGCTGCGCGCTATACAGGCCCGAACGGGCTCTGCCCAGGCCTTCGCGTCGAGATCCAAGTCGACTTTCGCTGTTGCAAGCGACCAGGAGCTGTTCAACCCCTTTGAGGTGCAGCCTGGATGTCTGCAGCCCGGTACGCGAACCGTAACACACTTTGTCCTGCAGAATATACTGACTTGGCTAGGATGGCTATTACCCAGGACTACCGGCCACTGAATTCCAGGAGCGCCGCAAGAGGCTGTTCGCGACGATGCCCGACAACTCGGCGCTGATTACCAACGCGGCCGAGGTCAAGTACATGACGCACGACATCCCGTGGGACTTCCACCAGAACAGCAACTTCATGTACCTGACAGGCCTGGAGGAGCCTGACGCTCACGCTGTGCTGCTCAAGACCCAGAACAAGTGCTCATTCGTGCTCTTTGTGCGTCCTCGGGACCCGCACAGGTAGGTATCTGTCTACCGGGTTGTCTATTGAATGTTACTGATCAATTTGATGCAGTGAGCAATGGGATGGCGCTCGTATTGGACTGGACGGTGCCAAGAACCGGTATCTTGCAGATGATGCCTATCAGCTCACGTCCCTGTCTCCTACCATGCACAAACTTCTCTCTGCAGTTGACAAGGTGTTTGTTCTTAAGCCAGATGGCGGTAGATACTCGCAGGCGTTTGTGGAGGCAACGCAGGGATTCCACAACAAATTCTTCGCTGGTGACTTCCTGGTGGAGCAGCTCCGTGTAATCAAGTCGGAGAACGAGTTGAACAGGATGCGCTTTGCAGCGGACATTGGAGCACAGGGATTCATTGACATGATGAAGAACACACGGCCTGGCATGTCGGAGCTGGCGCTGGGGTCGACTTTTGAAGGGTCCATCAAGAAGAATGGTGCGCTGTGGAACGCGTTCCCGAATGTCGTGGGATCGGGATCGAATGCGGCAGTGATCCACTACTTGGCCAAGCGCGATTTACTTCGTGAACACGACTTGGTGCTGGTTGACTCGGGCTGTGAGGTTGCTGGAGGGTACGCGAGTGATATCACGCGCACGTGGCCTGTGGGAGGAAAGTTGTCGTCGGGACAGCTCATGATGTACGAGTTTGTGCTGGACGTCCAGAAGAAGTGCCTCGAACACTTGAAAAAGCAGATCGAAAGCAAGGAGCCGATTACTTTGAACGAGCTGCATGACTACTCTGTGGATATCATGATGCAGAGAATGCTTGAGCTGGGGATTTTGAAGAACACGAGTGGCCCAGCCTCGCGTTCTGCTATTCGAGAGTTCCAGAAGTACAACCCGACGCACATCGGTCACTACCTGGGCATGGACACTCACGACACACCGCACATCACGCGTGGTGCGCCCTTGACTCCAGGAATGGTGGTGACGGTGGAGCCGGGTATTTACCTGCCGAAGAACGACTTTGACTTACCTGAGGAGTTCCGTGGCATTGGCATTCGTATTGAAGATGACGTTGTGGTACGTCTTGTCAGTATCGTGTTTGTCTTTGCTTACTCTCTAACTTCATACGACCGCTGTAGATCACTGAGACTGGCATTGAAATTACGACGACAAAGGTGCCGAAGGAACTGGATGCGATGGAGGCATTGCGCTACGAGTAGGCCTCGCGTTCTTGCGTAGATGGGGGGCTAAGCTGCGGCAATAAATCTACCTGTGGATGAGAACTAACAGGTAGCGTTCAAGAGCACGACAAGAATCAATTGTATGACGTTGTGTTACATTGTTCATGTAGAGGGTAGTGTGAAAGTCGATGCCGAGTGAACAGCATGGGGCCGTTCGTCAGCAATTCCTCTGCGAGCTGCTCTCGAAAACAGTCCCTTCGACGTAAAGTTGAGCGCTTCAAGCACCAGTTCAGTTGTGCTTGGGAGCGATTGCCGAATGATCGTGGTGTAAAACAGATATTTGAGACATCGTCAAACAGAAAGATGCTTAACCATAAAGCGCGCACTGTACGCGGCACTGTGGTGGATTGTGGCAGTCCCACCACCAGCGACTTGTACCAGCACGCGCGCAGGTACGGCAGGTCACGTTCTGCGCCAAGCCCCAGCAGCTCACGTCCACAAGCCCAGCAGCGACTTGTCGCCTAGAGTCAAGCCCAAGCCCAAGCCCAAGCCCAAGAGAGTGCTCGTAAGCACCTACCTATTCAGACTTTTCAAAGTTTGCAGTCCAACACACTGAAAGTCCTAGGAAGGAAGAAACCAAAAGAAGGCAGAAGGAAAAAATAAGTTTCAACGGATTTTCTCACTTTCAATTTACCAATTTACCCCGGCATTCCAAAATAATGGATCCTCCCTTGCTCACCGTGATCGCTCCCCCCCCCCAAGCTCCAGGGTGTCCCCCACATCACCCACCTCATCAACCAACTGCTCCTCCCGGCCACCATCGACGCTGCTGTGTATCTCGACCTCCAGCGTGTCCTAAACGTCTTCGGAGCTACGAGTACTTGGACCTTTGCCGCAATGGACGGCGCTGCCGCTCGTGGACGTCTGAAACTCGTCAAATGTCTGAACGAAACCCGATCCGAAGGTTGTTCTGCTGCTGCTTTCAATCAAGCAGCAGCCAACAACCATCTCCGTGTATTACACTGGCTGTGCAAACGGCACCATTTCAAATGCAACGCAACGGAAGCTGCGGTCTGTGCTGCTGTCGCTGGACATCTCAATGTGATCAAACATTTACGAGCCCAGTCTTTTTCAATGGACTACCGTATTGTGCTGAAAGCTGCAGCGATCAAAGAGCAGATTCAAGTGGTGGAATATCTTCTGACTATCCCGGATCTGGAAACCCACTTAGCGTTGACTGCCGCCTCAAAGAACGGGCTAACTCAACTGATGCGTTTTTTTACTAGGAGGTATCCGAAGATTCAACACCGTCAGCCTGTTCAGGACTCATGCCCTCGAGTATGCTGCTGCTGCGGGGACACGTCGATACCCTTGCCTTCCTGCTCGAGGGTTGCCATGGCCAAAGTGGTAATCGGTGTATACTCCTCGCACTAAGGAAAGCAGCGGAGGCGGGGCATACGGCTGCTGTCGTTATGCTGGCGCTGAGATGTGAAGGATCCGCAGTTGGTGAAGCTCTTGGTGTTGCTATAGCTAAAGGACACAAGGATATAGCTTCTTTTCTCTTTCGACAGTGCCCTGCCGCTGAAATGGCCCCTGCAGTGGTAGCAGCAGCAGACAAAGACTTGTTTGAGTTGCTCGAACGGATTCTTGCCAAGTGTGGATTTAACGTTGGGCTCGAAGTTGGTGCGAGGACAGAAATTTGTTCGTGTTTTCGTTCGGCGGCTTCACGCGGCAGTGAGCAGATCGCGGTGTTGCTGGTCGGTGCACTGTTGTTCCCGTGGGAATCTCCGATTCAGTGGACAATTTGTTTTGTGTTGAGGGATGCAGCGTCACATTCCAAGTACGGGCTCGTGAAAGGCATTTTGGACACATTCAAGTTGAGACAGCTCTGTTATCCTTTCACTTTTGCCCATTCAGTTTTCAGCAAGGCGCACAACGACCTTGAGATGGTGGAGCTACTGACAAAATATAGTGCTGAGGGTGTGGTCGAATTGAGGTCGCTTGAGAAACTCAAGAAGAAACAAAGGACATGCTAAGCGTAGTGTGCAGCAGAGTGACAAGCGAAGATTGTGTGTGGACCTGCTCTGTTTGCTGCCGGTCGTGCTGGGACTCGCAGTGTGGGCGAGAGGCAAGGAAAACGCTAAGCGCAAGGATTTCGTGACGTAATGCAGAACGGCACAATATTCAATAATGAGCTCCCTCATTTCGTACACTAGCGGGCGAGTGTTTGGTTATTCACGTACTGTAAGCTAAGCTCACCAGGTTGTGGACACCGTGCGTATATTCGTTGACTTATGAGGGGCTAGAGCCGAGGTCCGGGTATTCAGTTCACCTACTTCTTGTAGTTCTCGATCAGACCAACGTAAGCAAGGCCGCTGTCAGCGCAGGCAGCCAGGAGCGCGTACTTTCCGCCTTCCTTCTGCAGCTTGTTGGACGCCGTGTTCACTAATCTGCTGCCGGTGGCGCCGAACGGGTGCCCGAGCGCCAAGGACCCTCCCCACGTGTTCAACTTCTCCGACGGCACGCGCCCCACAGCCTGGTCAATTCCGAACAACTCCTTGCAGTACTTGGGTTCCGCCAACGCGTTCAAGTTGGCCAGCACCTGGCCAGCAAAAGCCTCGTGGATCTCGAAGTAGTCGATGTCGCTCAGCTTCAACTTGTTCTTGGTCAGGATTTTATGAATGCCGTACGCCGGGCCCAACAACAGCGTCTCGAACGGGTCCACTCCCACGAACAGCCAGTCTTTGAGCACCGACTTGGGCGTGTATCCAAGCTCCAGAGCCTTCGCCTCTGACATGATCAACGTAGCAGCAGCTCCGTCCGTCAAGAACGACGAGTTGGCAGCCGTGTGGGTGCCGTGCGGCTTGATGAAAGCCGGTTTGAGCGTTGAGATCTTTTCGAGCGTCGAGTTGGGATTAACTCCGTTCTCCTCAGTACTCCCCTTGTAAGACAGGATCTCCCCCTTGTATTTGCCCTCCACATGGGCTCTGTAGGCCTTCTGGTGAGCGTCGATAGTGTACTGGTCCATCTCCTGTCTCGTGACTCCGAACCTGGTAGCTAGTCGGTCACTGGACGAGCCCATGATCTCCCTCGTGTGGAAGTTCTGAATTGCCGGTGCAACCGGAGCAAAGTCCGAGACTTTCAGTCCCTGTAACAGCTTCAGTACTCCCATGGGGCCCTTTTTCATGGCCTTTGGAGCGTTAATAAGTCTCTCTCGGATAGGCTTCGAGAATCGAATCGGCACGTCCGAAAAGGTCTCCACACCTCCAGCCAGCACAATGTCAGCGTGTCCAGACAGAATCTTCTCCGCTCCCGAGCAAATAGCCTGGCTAGAAGAGATACAAGCTTGCGTGACTGTATGCGCCGGCACGTGCTTGGGGATTCCCGCTCCTAGCGCCGCCTCTCGGGCAATGTTGGATGTACCGACTTCCTGGATGACTGTACCAGCCAGTACGTAGTCGATACTCTTGGGGTCGATGGCAGTCTTGTTAATGAGACCCTTGAAGGCGTCGCGCATCATGTCGTACGCGATCACGTCCTTGTAGACGGTGCCGGACTTAGCGAAGGGCAGACGCACACCGTCCACCACCACAGCACGCTTAGCTGCAGCGGTAGACAACGCACGGGAGGATTGAGCGCCCATAGACACGAGACGACGACCGGAAAGCATGGCGGACACGACACTTGACGCTTCTGAAGCAAAATCCGAAGTGAGATCTTATGCGTCGCTTCATAGAGGAAAATAAAGCGTTCTGATTGGTCGAGCTATTTCACGTTGATTTCTTATCGAAATGCTGACGTGCAATTTTAAAATGGACGTGAACAGGGTCTCATACGTGGCGAGTTATATGTGCATGGTTGGGGGGTATCGCCCTTATATATACGTTGCTACTGGTACTAATGGAAGAAGAAGTCGCGGTCGAACTGGTCCGAGTTGATGAGGGAGTAGAGGGACGATGCTGAGGCGACGGCAAGGCCGGATTCGGCTGCCAGCAAGGGGGAAGCGCGCCGGATCTCGTCGATGGCCACGTCCAGAGCGTCTGTACGCTCCACTTTACGGAGACAGGGGCGACACACTAGCGCCTTCTCGAACCGCGTCTTCATCGCTGCTTTTGTGCTGTTGGTGAACATGTTCGGGTCGTCACGAGGCGTCCAGGCGACTTTGAGAGGCACGCGGCACTGCGGACACACGATGTTGCTGCAGATCTTGCACTCCCTTCGTCCAGAGAGGATCGCACGTCCAAGGCTGCAGTTGCAAGAACTGCACTTGTTCCCGGGTTTCTTGCTGGGGTCTCTGTTTTGCTGCTTGTTGTTCAGCATCCACGCCAATTTCTTCATCCTCGCGTTCAGAAGAAGACGCTGGAATGACAACAGCGCATCAGCGATCTGTGTCATGACGATGCTCGTGTAGATCGGGTACCGATATCCCATTGCATCGACACAACCGGTCATGAAAACCTCGATGATCCCTTCGCGTTTCTGTCGAAACAGTCTACAGAACGAGATGTTGGCTCGCACAATTTGGTGTTCATGAAGCTCGCGTACGCCCGGCACTTCAACAGAATGACGCAGGTTGTACCCCACGTACTCCCCTTGACTGTCAAGGGCAATTCCCGTCGACTCGAGATATACAAAATCTCTTGGTCGAACCACAACGCTGACGAACATGGGACCTCTGCCGATGAGCGACCATTTAACCTGCAACGACCGCAAAGGGTTATTAGGCGTCGGTGAAATGATCGACGCCAGCTCGGCACAGTCCGTCAAATAGTCCCCAGTGCACGCCGACTTGGCCAGCATTTCCTCTCTCGTTGGGTTGAGTAAACCGAACATGAGTTCGTTCAGCTCGCCCCTTGTGGTTCCGTGTGCCATTAGCGGACGGATTCCACTGGCCATGGGGATATCGGATAACGACGACTGTCTTTTGATACTCTCGCGCATCGATCGGTCCTCGTACAACATGACGCCGGCCTTGCGCTTGAGTGGTTTCCACCGCTTGTCCGCGAGTCCGTTGTTGTCCAGTCGGAGGCACTCGAAGTCCTCGACGGCTGAGTCGACGATTATTGAAGCCACGTTCTCCATGTTGTCCATGTCCTCCTTTGCCAGATCCAGATCGGGGAACGTGCCAGGCGGCAGGCAGAACTTCATGCTGCTTCGGAGTGATTTTTGAGGCGGGTGCTACGTCACAGTCGGCGATTAATTCGGCACCACCTGGTGCTGCAACAGAGCAAATGAGCTCTTGCCAATGTCGCTTCCGGTCGACTTGTGCATCGCTTGACGTGAGATGTCGACCTACCATCAATCTGAGACTTTGCCGAACCGGAACTGGTACAGTGGGCATAAGATATCCACACAATTATCAAATCAAATATTACAGAGGTAATTTGATTTAGTTGGTTCATCTCTAAAGCTATCTGCATTTTACGATATTATTATTCAGAGGGTATAATAAAACAAGTTTAGTTAATTACTGTACTTGATTTAATTTTGTATCCGGCAACCCATCACTTTATGCTGGATTTCAAAGGTTATTATCCGGATGTGTAGGTTGAAGCTAAGTGAAAGTTGGCGTCAAGTTGACCCCGACACAAGTTGCCTTCAAACAAAGGCACCACAAGCTGCAAACAGAAGATGTGACTGCAATACAGGACATTGTCTGAGAATCAACCTCGAAGCCGTGCGTACATTTCTTAATTATCGGGTACCGCACGAAAATTAGCGGCGGATTGTCGTTTCGACCTTGATAATTCACAGGGACTTGTTTGATCACTAGCATAAGTATCTAAGACTTCGGTGCACAACCACCCGTGATCTTCCAACACATTGTCGTCTCGTACATTGACAGCAAGTTCACCATCGTCGCCCAGATGATAGCAAATGCAAGGTAAGCAACCGTGATAATTCCCATGATACGACTCGAACCACCCGTCCGCTTTAACTCCTGCGTCTCAGCCTTTTGACGCGGCAACAGCGGTAGGAACGCCAGTGACAGCAGCTTCATACCGTAACAGATCCAGATCGTGATAGTAACGTCACGACGCACAATGTACGTGTCCGCCTGGATGTCCTTCAGCCACACGTGGAACTGAGCGTTCACCAGCTTCGCCATAGAGCGACCGAACGGGGTGGTGAGATTCGTTGTGGCCGTCAATAGACCGTAGAGAGCTCCTTCATGGCCAGCCTCGGCTAACTCGACCACCACATACGTGGCAATCATAAAGCGGATACCATCGGGTAAGTACTCGATAACAGGGACACCGAGCCAGAACCACTGGTTACGAACGACATCCCAGACCGTGAACATCGTCATGAAGGCGTCGATCGAGAGAGCTCCGCACATGGTAACGATAATGATCGTACGCCAGTTCCAGTCCAGTCCGTACTTGCCTGTGAGAGCGAGCGTTGTGGCGTAAAAAATCGTTCCAACGATAGTCATGACGCTGTTATTGAACGGAGTTGCGTGTACCCAGTAAAGCTTGATGTTACTTGAGGAAACGATGTTGAAGCTGTTGAAAACTCCGGAGAAGAACTTGTACGCCACAATCTGGTAGATGGCGCGCTTCTGCAGCATGCCCCAAAATAACGAAATGTATACACGGAATGTCGGTTTGTCCACCACGCGCTCTTCCTTCAGGAAGAACCACGACACGAAGACCAGAGGAGCGCAGATAATACCCGAGATTAGCATTAGCTGCTGGAATGTGAGGGAGAAGTCGAAGCTACCGGCATACTCTTCTCCGTTCATGAAAAAAGCAATGACAGCAGCTCCAACAGCGGTAAACGACGTCTTGATGGCGTACACAGCAGTCTGGACGCGCCCACGCTGCTCGAGAGGCTCACGTTGTGCGTACTCGACCACCATCGCATCCGCTGCGACTTCACACAGTAGGTAGCCGAAGGACGCCAACATCATGGGCACTACGTATTTGCCAGCAGAACTGGACGCGCTTTCATTGATGCTGGCGATCTGCTCTGCTGTCCAGTCTTCTTCATCGATATTGTGCATCGAAGCGTCTCCGTAGTACGGGTCTGGGACGGACATCGCTGCCATAATGAACAGGATCACCACACAGAAGACCCAACCGATGACCATATACGGGCGACGACGGTAGCCCATGATCGGAAAGCAGTCACTGACGACACCGAAGAACATCTTGTAACACCACGGGATCTGCACTAGCACAGTAGCGGACACGACGATCGTTCCCTCAGCATTCAGGTAGCCTTGAAGCACGGGGTAGATGACACCGGGGATGACGCCGGCCAGGAAGCCAACACCTGCGTATTGAGCTAGCAGTCCGATACACTCCTTGGACAGCAGTTGAAGCGGCTTTCCCTCGCGCAAGGCGCCATTCTCGAGCTCCGTGTCGATTGCTTTTAACGGAGATGCCAGGTTCGAGTACGCGGTTTCGCTTTGTGTAGGTTTGAGATCCGAAAGACGGCTCGGCCGGTCCTCTAACACGGCCTTGACAGTATCGTCTGTCATCGTCATGTTATATTTGACGAGTCAAGTCTTGAAGCAGGCGAATTGATTAATGAGCGAGACTTTCGTGAATGATCAGCGGATGTGACCACCACCACCAGGATGGCATCCACCTCTGCAGGGAGGGTTCAATCACGACGTCGCCTTCGGACATGTTTGCTGACCATGAATCACTGGTTGCGCATCGTCTACCGTCCAACTTTGTGTTTGTATTTGCGTTGTCAGCGGCGCAGACTCGAGCTCCACCGTCGTCGGAATGGCGATGCGCTCTTGGTGTAGGTAACTTGTCCAGTTGGAAGACTCCGACGGCGAGATAGCAAATCGCTCGAGATTAATTAATCCAGGAAGCGAGTGGCCACAACAGTCTCCACGCCGTCGGATAGAAACTCACGCTGGAACTTCCCGTGGGAGTTCATCGGTGGCGCCTTGGTCTCCACCTTGGAGCTGTCGGTGATCTGAACTTGGTGCTCACAACTTAATTTGTCCGGCGACGGTTATCGTTCATCTAACATGGGGGCTTCGGAGGAGAACCAGCAGCTCGTGCTCCGAGAAGAGGTTGACCCGATCAACTATGGCACAGTGCCATCCAAGACTGACAAAGACGACCTCGAAGACGATGTGCTACGAGATGGACCGTCTCCTCAGCTTCTATCGCCCGAGGTGTTGGCGCTAATGATGCAATACGCTGGAATCGGTTTCGTCAATGGAGTTCTCCCTGCTGTCATTTATCCAGTTCTGCAAGGGTATCTCAACGCCGAAGGAACTATCGTCGTGTCCGCTACACTGCTCGTTCAGCTTCCTTGGTCGTACAAGTTCTTCTTGGGGATTTTAAGCGACTGCTTCCCTCTCGGACGTTTTCGTCGCCGACCGTACATGTTGCTGGGGTGGTTGTTATGTTGCTGTATGCTGTTCATGATCGCAAGCTTCCCCGAGGCTGCACCGTATTACGGAGACCCGACCATGCATTCCACCAGTCCGGATCAATGGACCGAAGCTCAACGTCAAAGTATCAACCCTGACGCTCCTGATGCTGCGGGAAAATACGTGATCCCCATGATGATGGCGTCGTTCGGGTATCTGCTTGTAGAGGTTCCTGCTGACGCCGTGGTGATCGAGTACGCGCAGCGTGAGCCGGTTCACACTCGTGGACGCATTCAATCGTGGATCCACAGTGTTCGTATGGGCTTCAACGCACTGGGGGCTCTAGTTGTGGCCGTCGCGTTCAACGGCATCGAGTACGGCGGCTCCTTCGACTTCTCACTCACATTCCCTCAGATGATGTTCATCTTGGGTTGTATGTGTCTTCCCTTGGGTCCTGCTGCGTGGTTCCTGGTCTACGAAGACGAGGTGAAGCCGCTCGCATTCGGTGCGTACATGACCAACTTCTGGGGGATTCTGCAGAAACGAGCGGTGTATCAAGTGGCGGCGTACAAGTTCTTCTCGGGCGTTTTCAACAGCTTCAACATCGTGTCTTCCAGTAACATCAAGCTGTACTGGGTTCACGCCACGCCGTTCAACGCCAGTATCATGGCGATTGTCGGGACCTTCCTGTATGCCGGTACTTTGGCGGTCATGGCGCAGCGTGGCTTGCACTGGAATTGGCACTATGCCATCGCAGCCACAGTCATCTTCGGGGTTGTTACGGACGGTATCATGACAACTATGGTGACTTGGGATGTTATTCGCAGTCAATGGTTCTGGCTTGGCGTCCCAGTCATTGGAGACATCCCGCACGCTATGCGGTTCATTGTCAACAACTACGTGGTGGTCGAGCTCATTGAAAGGGGCTCGGAAGGAGCGCTGTTTGGCCTCCTAACGACCGCCAACCACGTGTCTTCGCCGTTCGGCCGTACGATCGCCAAGTTCGTTAACGCTCGATTCCACGTATGGAAGGACGACATTTTGGCTGACACGTACGAGACGCGCCGTGATGTTACCATCACGATCTGGATCTGTTACGGCATGAAAATGGTCTCCCTCATGTTGTTGCCGTTGCTGCCGAACCAGAGGGCTGCGATTCAAGAGCTTCGAAGGAAAGGGGGCGTGAGTAAGCGTATGGGGATGTGGATGATCGGGGTTTTGATGTTTGCGCTGGCTTGGCTCACCATGGTCAACGTGTTGAGCATGAACCCCGCGACAAAGTGCTGGGCGATCACTGGAGGTTGCGCGCCCAAGTCACATCACGCTAAGATGTTGGTAACCTAATGGAAAATCTTCGTCATCTATGAAAAAACTTTATCTGTGTGACTTTCAACATAAATTCTACAGGTGTCTAGCAACTTAGGACTTCGGTGCGCATCCACCCGTGATCTTCCAGCACATCGTGGTCGTGTACATGGACAACAAATTCACCATCGTTGCCCACACAATTGCAAAGGCCAGGTAGCCAACAGTGACAATCCCCATGGTTCGGCTAGATCCACCGGTGCGCTTCAGCTCTTGCGTCTCGGCCTTTTGACGCGGCAGTAGTGGTAGGAACGCCAATGACAGCAGCTTCATGCAGTAGCACATCCAGATCGTGATAGTAACATCACGACGGACCAAGGTCGTATCGGCTTGGATATCTTTGAGCCACACGTGGAACTGAGCGTTCACCAGCTTCGCCATAGATCGACCGAACGGGGTCGTCAGGTTCGTTGTGGCCGTCAATAGACCGTAGAGAGCTCCTTCGTGACCGGGTTCAGCCAGCTCCACCACCACGTACGTGGCGATCATAAAGCGAATACCGTCCGGAAGATACTCGATCATAGGCACTCCGAGCCAGAACCACTGGTTACGAACGACATCCCAGACCGTAAACATCGTCATGAAGGCGTCGATCGAGAGAGCTCCGCACATGGTAACGATAATGATCGTTCGCCAGTTCCAGTCCAGTCCGTACTTGCCGGTTAGCGCCAAGGTGATGGCGTAGAAGACCGTGCCCACAATGGTCATGAAGCTGTTGTTGAACGGTGTTGCGTGCACCCAGTAGAGCTTGATGTTACTCGAAGACACAATGTTGAAGCTGTTGAAAACTCCGGAGAAGAATTTGTACGCCACGATCTGGTAAATGGCTCGCTTTTGAAGCAAGGACCAGAATGACGACATGTAGTCACCGAACGACGGTTTTTCCACCACGCGCTCTTCATTCAGCAAGAACCACGAAACGAGGACCAGCGGCGCACAAATGACGCCAGTGATCATCATCAGCTCTTGAAACGAAAGCGAGAAACTGAAGGAACCAGCGTATTCTTCTCCGTTCATGAAAAACGCAATGACAGCAGCTCCGACTGCAGTGAACGAGGTCTTGACGGCGTAAACGGCGGTTTGAACGCGGCCGCGCTGTTCGATAGGCTCTCGCTGCGCGTACTCAACCACCATGGCATCTGCTGCAACCTCACACATGAGGTAACCGAAAGACGCGAGCATCATCGGCACCACGTACTTACCAGCGGAATTCGGTGCATCTGCGTTAATACTGTCGATCTGGTCATCCGTCCAGTCTTCTTCGTCGATGCTGTGCATCGCGGGGTCGCCGTAGTACGGGTCAGGAATGGACATGGAGGCCATGACGAGAAGAATTGTGATGCAGAACACCCACCCCATGACCATGTACGGACGACGACGGTAGCCCATGATAGGGAAACAGTCACTGATGACACCGAAGAACATCTTGTAGCACCAAGGAATCTGTACCAGCACTGTAGCGGACACAACGGTAGTGCCCTCTGCATTCAGGTACCCTTGGAGGACCGGGTAGATGACACCGGGGATGATGCCTGCTAGAAATCCGACACCTGCGTATTGGGCTAGAAGACCGATGCACTCGACGGACAGCAGTTGAAGCGGTTTACCCTCACGCAACGCTCCGTTTTCCATATCGGGTTTGAAAGGCTTCGAGGGCGTGTTGTGGTTAGCATAGCTTGAATCCGGATTGCGGTGGATGCTGGAGATGGCGCTGAGGCGCTCCATCCCGATGGAATGCTTATTCACGTCGGCCATCTTTGAGTCCCAAGCTAACGCTGAGGCGGGAAGACGTGCCTCGGAACGGACCGATTCGATAATGAATTCGCCAAATGGTTCGGATGATCAGGACGCAGTGCACGACTGGCTAGGTGGGCCCCACCCACGGAACTCCGACGACGGGTTATTGCGGGGCAGCATCAATTCCAGTCGCTGGGTGTCCATTGATTGCGCGCGAGCAGTGCTCAGGGGAGAAATTGCTTCGTACAGCTGTAGCCAGGTCGAAGAGCGGGAGGAACGCTGCAGTGACTGTGCAGCCGGCGAGAGAGCGTAGCTTCCAGGCCGCGTCACATGAAATATTTAGCCGCCAGGTACCCCTTTCCAAGTCGTCATCTTGCTGGTTTGTATGTCAGCTAACGTAGCTCCGGTTCCAACGGCGGCAAGATCAGCTCCCGCCGATCGGCACTCCGGCTTGGGGATCCTTTCGTTGCCACTTTGCATGGTTTTTGATACAAAAATAACAGAGCCCGAGATCGCCGAATCAAAATGCGGCACTGCGCACAAAGCCAAATCGACAATTATTACCTCTGTGTTAGAATATTCGCAAACTTCAAAACTATTATCGGCATCGTATAATAGGAGAACAAATAACATTTTTATTCCCTAAGTATTGAACAGAATGTCGCAATGCAAATATATATAAAGAGGTTTAAGTGATCGATGCCATCGTTATAGAGAGAGATCGAAGGGACACGAAGATGGCAAGGATACTATGACAGAGCGTTTTGATTGGAGCGAGGCACGCACGTTGAAGCGATTCCCATCGCTAATGGCGATCTTAGTGCGCATTGAATGGCTGCAGTCTGGCTGAACTGTAGCCTACGTCTGCTACATTTGTCGTGGCAACGTTCCCGCCATAAATCCACTGGTTACCAGTGGTTGTGAAGCTGTAGCAGGCGTGACACCTCGCTGCCTGCGTTGTCCAAACGCGTCGAGCACGCTTTTGTGTCCGAACAACAGCTCCTCAACGCCGGCTGTTGCGTGAGCGATTCGAGACACTTCGCTGCGCGTGTATTGACGCCTGTGTTGGCGCTGAAAGCCGTACATGGTGTAAAAGAGACCTGCTAGAGCTCACTTCGCCACCACCACTGACTTCATGCACACGTACACACGATGCTGTAACGTGTGCGCTCATTCGTCAAGTGGCCACGTTGGAAGCTCCGTCCTGCGCTAGTCGACTGTGTCAGAATGGGCGTACGCGAGGAACGCAACGCTCTCTTATCCAGCAAGGCCAACGACGGAGCTATCGTAGTGGAATATGGCTCAACATCCACAGACCCGTTTGACTCCCAACCATCAACGCCGAAGGAAGATGACGGCGCGCTTAGAGAAGGACCGCCGCCTGAGTTGCTATCACCCGAGGTCTTAGCGTTACTGATGCAGTACGCAGGTATTGGCTTCGTGAACGGAGTGCTGCCAGCAGTTATCTACCCCGTCCTGCAGGGATATCTCAACGCTGAAGGAACCATCGTCGTGTCCGCCACGTTGCTTGTGCAGTTGCCGTGGTCTTACAAAGTTTTCCTGGGAGTCCTGAGTGACTGCTTCCCAATTGGAGGCTATCGTCGACGTCCGTACATGCTCATCGGGTGGATTCTGTGCTGTTGTATGCTGTTCATGATGGCCGGCTTCCCCGAAGCAAAACCGTATTATGGTGACTCAAGCATGCACTTCACCAGCCCAGACGAATGGACGGACGAGCAGCGCAAGAGTATTAACCCGGACGCACCTAATGCAGCAGGAAGATACGTGATCCCCATGATGATAGCCGCCTTCGGATATTTATTAGTCGAGGTTCCCGCAGATGCCGTAACGATCGAGTATTCCCAGCGTGAGCCGACCAACACCCGTGGCCACCTGCAGTCATGGATTCACAGCCTTCGAATGGGTTTCAGCGCATTGGGAGCGCTCGTCGTTGCCGTCGCATTTAACGGTGTCGAGTATGGCGGCTCCTTCGACTTCTCACTCACCTTCCCGCAGTTGATGTTCTTCATGGGCTGTTTGTGCCTCCCACTCGGACCTGCAGCCTGGTTCCTCGTGCACGAGAACGAAGTGAAACCGCCCAAGTTCACCGCGTACATGGTTCGCTTCTGGAAAGTGTTGCAGAAACGAGCAGTGTATCAAGTAGCGGCGTACAAGTTCTTCTCGGGCGTTTTCAATAATTTCAATATCGTGTCGTCCAGCAACATTAAGTTGTACTGGGTCCACGCGACTCCGTTTAACGCCAGCATCATGGCGATTGTTGGTACCTTCACGTACGCTGGAACACTCGCCATCATGGCTCAGCGTGGACTGCGCTGGAACTGGCATATTGCTATCGCTGCTACAGTTATTTTCGGTGTGGTGACGGACTGCTTGATGACGATGCTAGTAACTTGGGACGTCATTCGCAGCCAGTGGTTCTGGCTCGGAGTTCCAGTTATCGGTGAAGTGCCGCACGCAGTACGCTTTATTGTAAGCAATTACATCGTGGTGGAGCTCATTGAACAGGGCACCGAAGGAGCTCTGTACGGACTGTTGACGACCACCAACCACGTCGCCGCCCCGTTCGGTCGCACCACAGCCAAGATCATCAACGCGCGCTTCCACGTCTGGCAGGACGATATCCTAGCCGACACGTACGAGACGCGTCGCGATGTGACGTACACGATCTGGCTGTGCTACGGCATGAAACTGGTCTCGCTGATCTTCCTGCCGTTACTTCCGAACCAGAGAGATTCCACACAAGCTCTTCGTCGTCAAGGAGGCGTGAGCAAGCGCAAGGGCCTGTGGATGGTGGTGATTCTCATGCTCGCATTAATTTGGTTCACTGTAGTGAACGTACTGAGCATGAACCCGGCCACGGAGTGCTGGGCGATCACGGGCGGTTGCGAGCCTGGATCGGATCACCCTACCGACCCACTTCAACTTCAGTCTTTCCATTGATTGGTTAATATAATATACATTTCTATCCAATCATATTGACGCAATTATTGCATTTTCGAGTGGTCATGCTTCGCGCCATCTCGACACTTCGACCTGCATTGACGCGCCGGGTGCACGGCTCAGTGTCGCTGCTACAGACGGCCAACAGCTCCAACAACTTGCCCAGCGCTTCTCAAGATAATGGCAAAGGTCTAATTCGATTGGCGAAGCTGATGGCGCAGAAGGGCCTCTGTTCTCGTCGCGAAGCTGAAGCGTACATCCAAGCTGGAGATGTACTGGTCAATGGCGAACGCGTACAGGCGGATTGGTGCAAGGTTCCGGCAGACAGTGACGTCCAACTGGACTATCGAGCTCAGAGACACCAGAGCAAGAAGGTCACGCTGGTCCTAAACAAGCCCTTGGGCTACGTCTCCTCTCAGCCGGAGGTCAACAAGACGCCTGCTGTCCGCCTACTCACGTTCGAAAATGAGTTCCTGGAGCAGAGTAAAGTCAAGCCCCGACAGGATATTGAGCCTGTGGCTTTGTGGAAGATGGCGGTTTGTGGCCGTCTAGACGTCAACTCCACGGGATTGCTGCTATTTACTCAGGACGGGACAGTTGCGAAGAAGTTGCTGGACCCTAAGAGCGGCATCGAGAAGGAGTATCTAGTTCGGGTTGATCTCAACTTGGATCCATTGACGGACAGCATCCGCAGGAAAATTGAGGTGCTGCGTGCTGGTGTGACTTCGGACGAAGGCATCACGTATCGCGCCAAGTCGGTGGAGGTGCTGAATGCGAATCAGCTACGGGTGATCCTTACTGAAGGCAAGAACCGGCACATTCGCCACATGTGTGAGCATGTTGGACTGCGAGTGATGGCTCTCAAGCGTGTGCGTATTGGTGGCGTGAAGCTCGGCTCGCTGCCTGTCGGACAGTGGAGATACTTGCAGCCGAATGATAAGCTTTAGAATAGTTTTGTTTTGCTGAATAAACTCATTTCGTGTTGGACAACCTATTGGAACTCGTGTAGGCACGTAGCGTCGATCTACACAAACAAGCCATTAGACAACGTTATTTACACACATGCTGTGGGTCGCACCTTCTGTTCCTTTGTAAAGCGAACTCCTTCCTTCGCCAGCAGCGTCCGCTTTTTCTGGATACAAGGCGAGTCCTCTCCAGTTGCACCTACAAACTCCGACATGTTCAGCAACTTGCCAACTACCTTATTTGTTTCTTTAAAAGTACATGTACCTTGAAAGCCACCAATGTCAAGTGTAGCCGCTACAACGCGGTGGCAGGGCACCTCAGGCGCAAATGGATTCTTCTACAGTAGTCAAAAGGCAGCGCACAAGTTATTCGCGTACCTCAATCGTCGTACAAGTCAACAGTACGTACGCGTAAGGCCTGCCCAACGCATCGCGGGCCGGAGTGAAGCGCCTGCGCCACGCCGCCGTAGGTGCTCACTTTGCCTGCAGGAATCTGCAAGAGAAGGCTGAGATTAACTAATATCTGTCTTGGACGAAAAGCTGCAGAAAATATTCGCACCGTCGAAATGAGCTCGTACACTCGCGACTCAAACTCGGTAATCTGCTTGCCGCGCCACAGAATATGCTGGGTGGGCTTAGCCTTGCTCTTCGTCGTGATAGCAGGCTTGCGCTTGTGCTCTGTCTTTGCGGGGGTCTTCTTGGTCTTCGAGCTGCGAACCGTCATCGCCACCTGTGGTAAATTCGATTGTGAGAATCGTCACCAAACCGTCCCACATTCAAGTTGGCGCCAAGTGATGAAAGTCGTGCGTTTGGTGGCGCCAAAGCCGAAAAAGTAGCAAACGGAACTAAAAGGAGGACAACCAGATCTATGCTGCTCTCAAATTGCAAGGATCCTCTAAATCCGATCTTCGTTCATGCAGCTAGTCGTCAAGTTACATTCACGCCACTTTTCCTCTAGCCTGATCTCTCCCTGTTTTTCACCTTGTAGCTATTCTGCTGTTGGTCAAGAGTGCCTAAATCAATCTACCGTCTCTGGATGTCGATGGCGAGGCTCACCCACTTCTTCTTGGACGGGCCCGTCTTCTCCTTCTTGTCCTCGCCCTCAACCTCCGTCTCGTCCACGCCTTCGGGGGCCGACACCACAGCGCCAGCAGCATACTCCTCCACGATCGCGTCGTCCACGCGGACCTTAACCGTGTGCTCACCCAACGTCTTGATGGGCGTGGGGAGGCCGATGCGGGCCACGCCAACAATCAGGCCGTGCTGCTTCTCCAGCATGTCCGAAATGTTCTGCGCGTTCACCTCACTGTGCAACTTGATATCCGTCTTGGCCGAAGTGTGGCGCTTGAACTCCACCTCAACGTTGCTGAGGCAGTGGATGATGTACTCCAGTTCGTGCTCCTTCTCAAGCACCGACTCGTCCACCAACTCCTTGTCCACTTTGTACGCCTTCACGTTCTTTTCAGTGGCGTACACGGCCAGTCTCTCCGGGTACAGGTAGTTACGAGCATACCCGGCCTTCACGGACACCTCATCGCCACGGAAGCCGAGACTGGGCACGTCCTGCTTGAGTACCATGTCCACACGGTGTCTGCCAGCCACAGATTCAGAACAAGGTGAGTTTTTAAGGCAGTTTTAAACGAATTTCCAGGCAAATTTCAAGGTGATAAGGCAGGTGAGATGTACGTACGCGAAGGAACGTGCCAGCATCGGCTTGACGCCCTGCGGCCGCTGCAGCGCTGACACTAGCTTCGTCGTTGAGCGCGCCAGCATCTTGGAGAGCTCCCTGTTGTTATGCCCAGTCAGAGCCACAAAAAGCAGTGATCGAGTTTTAGCCAATTAAAGTAGAGAATCATGTAGAATCAGAATTGAAGTGGATTGCAATATCTGATCTGGTCATCACTACTTTTTGGTCACAGTTGAAGATGACAGACACGCGAGCGATGCGGAGCGACAACGCTAAGCTCATGGAGACGAACCTGTCGCTGCTGCTGGAGTGCCGAGAGATGGACACTGAGATCAACGCGATGCGGGAGAAGCTGCTGGCCATGTGCAAACTGATGGAGAAGCACAGCATTCCAGTCCCGCAACAGTTTCTGGAGCTGCTCGCTGCGAGTCAAGAAGGCAGTCAAATACCTGCTACACACCCATGAACAGCAATAAAACGGTCGTTCCTTTATGTAAATTGTATATTTAAAGAGCTCTAACTTGTATGACAGCCTCCATTTATGAGCCAGCACTTGGTGTGAGGGTCCGTACTCAGCAGATTCACAGTCGTTGACCACGCCAAAGCCAATAGCAGAACCCCGATCATACAGATTCCCATGCTACGACTCACTCCTCCGTACTGGCGGAGTCTCTGGGCCTCGTCCTTCTGGCGTGGAAGCAGTGGGAGGAAACCTAGTGATAGGAGCTTCATACCGTAGCATATCAAGATCGTGCTGGTCACGTCGCGCCGTGCTGTGTAAGTGTCGGCTTGGATGTCGTCTTTCCAGACATGGAAGTGAGCGTTAATCAGCTTGGCAGCGGTTCGGCCGAATGGAGTGGCCACGTGTGTCGTAATAGACAAGAGACCGAAGAGAGCACCTTCAGACCCCAACTCGACGAGTTCTACGATCACGTAGTTGTCGACGATGAACTGCACCGCGTGAGGGATGTACACGATGATCGGAACACCGAGCCAGAGCCACTGGTTGCGGACGATGTCCCAGGTAACCAGCATCGTCATAATTAAGTCCGTGCAAACGCCAATGATAACGGTCACAGCGATAGCAACGCGCCAGTTCCAGTTGAGTCCACGTTGCGCCATGACTCCGAGTGTTCCAGTGTACACAATGGTGCCAACGACCGCCATAATACTTGCGTTGAATGGCGTTGCGTGCACCCAGTACAGTTTGATGTTACTGAATGCAACCGGATTGAAGTTACTGAAGACTCCAGTAAGGAAATCGTACGCCGCTAGCTGGCACACAGCTCGTTGCTGAAGGATTCGCCAGAACCGAGAGATGTAGACGCTGAAGTTGGGCGGTTGCACTTTTTCCTCGCGAACGAAGCACCAGGCAGCAGGGGCCAGTGGAATACTCACACAACCAAGGATGAACATCATTTGCGCGAAGGAAAGTGAAAAGTCGAAGGATCCACCGTACTCGACGCCGTTGAAAGTCACTGCAACCACGAAAGCTCCGAAGGCGTGAAAGCTCATTCGAATACTATGAACGCAGCTCTGCAGACGCCCACGTGTACTTGCAGGTTCTCGCTGTGCGTACTCCACCACAACCGCATCAGCCGGGACTTCTGCAAGCAGATACCCGAATGCTGCCAGTGTCATCGGAATAACGTACTTGCCGGCTGCATCGGGTGCACTGTAGTTGATACTCTCACGCTGAGCATTTGTCCAGGTTCAGTGCTGATTGAGTGCATAGCGGGATCTCCAAAGTACGGTGCTGTGTCAGGGAAGCTCGACATCCTGAACAGCATACAGCAGCACAACACCCACCCAAGTACCATGTACGGCCGGCGACGGTATCCAGCGACTGGGAAGCAGTCACTCAAAATCCCAAAGAAAACCTTGTACGACCACGGCAAATGCACCAAAACGTTAGCCGACACGATGGTGGTTCCTTCAGCGTTGAGATAGCCTTGCAGCAGCGGATAGATTACAGCGGGTAGCACTCCACTCACGAATCCGATTCCTGCATACTGTGTCAATAACCCCAGCACCTCAGGTGACAGCAACCGGGGTGGAGCACCAACCCGTAAGGCTCCATTTACGAACTGGGTGGCACTGGGGCTTGGCGATGGAACTAGCGCAGGTTTCCACGCGGAGTCGTAACAGGTTTCAGTACTGCAGACAACTGGAAGGAGCTGCTGCCGTTCGTCTGCAACACCCATTTTGAGCAAGTGAAAAGCGATCGCACCACCGGGATTTGCTAGACAACAGGAGAGATTCGAAGACTCAAGCACGAGGAATCTATCATCTTTCATCCTTGGACATTGGGTCGTGGCACGCGTCAAGCATTGTTTGTTTTGCAGTGCAAGTGAACATGAAGCAAAGAAGAAGACAAATTTTTATTACGCTGCTAAAGCTGAATAGCCCAACACGGACAGGAAGCTGGAAACACACGAAGTGTTAAAGGTGACCTTGTCGAGTCCGTCAGCGTACATCACAGTCATGTTGACCTTGCTCATGGCTTCCTTGAACTGCACGTACTCAGTCGCGTACGGATTATCTCCACGGACTTCCACATCGATAGCGCCACCGCTCAAAAAGCCCGTGATGACCCCTTCAAGCGCCGGTGAGTCTTCCGACATGACTACACGGAACGACTGATTACTTTCGCCTCGAGGCATGCCGAGCTCCGGGTTCTCCGAATACGCGTAGCCCAGGTAGCTGCTATTGTAGTAGACGCTCATGTTGAGCGCACCAATACCCTGCAGTCCCATGGCCGACGGGTTGTTAATTGATGCGTTTACGTCCATATCGTACACGCCGTCACTGCACCCCCACAAGTCAATGTGCTGTACTTCGATGTCCAGTTCCTGAAAGTTGTTGAAGCCCACCAGCAATAGTGTGCGCTCAAATTCCAGATTGTTAAATGAGAGACCCCATGCATGAGCATCGATCTCTGCCGAGAACGTCATTGGCACCGTCTCATCCTGCATCATCGCTTCGGCCATGGCGTTAAAGGCGTCGATGTCGGAGATCTCCATGGTCGTGTTCATAGTCAAGTTGTAGTTTTGCTTCCCCGACTTGATTCGCTGGCCTTCAACTGTAGCAGTTCCGAACACGACGTCCTGGTAGATCAGTGACGCGGTCACCTCGTCGGTGGTGGCCGAAACAGGAACGTCATACTGCAAGTTCACACTGAAGGTCACGTCGATGTCCTTGTCGTTCGGAATGTCGAGAACGTCCATGTAGTTGATGGTAAGGACAACCTTGTCCATGTAGTGGCGAATGATGGCGGGGATAATGACCAAGAAAAAGAGAAGCAGGACAACAAGGAGGAAGAGCAAAATCAACCCGATGATGATGCCTATGCGCTTTCTGCGGCTCATTCTCCACCGAAAGAATTTAACCATCGGACGGCCACGTTTGTCCAGCGGAATGTCTTCATCTTCCTTCTTGTCTTCTGCATTGGATGTTGTGACATCCAGACGCAAAGCCGTCTCGTCATGATACTCGGAGTGCGTACTTGCAGGAGTGTTTACTTGATTGTCCTCGTACTGGTTCGGCGCCATTGTGTTTCTCGCCCGAGTGAGGCCAACGTGTTGCTTCTAGCTTTTTCTTGACGCGGTAAAAGCCGAACTGATCCATGCTTCTGGGGGATAATGCTTCACTCGAGCATGCTTTGGGACTCCCAAAGTGGGAGTCTCCCAATGGGAGAATACTCACGATAACAGCACTGATCGAGCTGATTGTGAGACAACTGGGTACATGTAGTTACTGTGTAGCAAATTTCAGCAGGCACGAAAGCCATGTTGATGACAAGCGAGCGAGGACTTCCACCGAGATGGCATAAACGAAGGTGTAGGTAACGCAGGAGACTGCTTTGACGAACCCGCAGGATTCCGGATCCTGCTCTGACAGTTTGACAGACAGCTCTGCAGATTGACACCTTGGTGAGTCCAAAGACCATCTTATGAACACAAACTCATCTTGAAAACTGCTTGTTCAAACGGCGGCTGAGCTGTACCCTGCAGCTGAAAGTCTGATCGACGGATACATTATCCACGAAGTTAACGTTTTTCTAGACCACGCACTGAAGATCAACCGGAATACAAGTATATACTCTCAGTTAAGCCTTCTGTAGTGTCTGGCTTACCGCACTTGAGGCTGGTAGTCGTCAAGCTTGTCAAGAAGCGTCTTAGAGTAGTGCGGCGAGTAGTATTCTACGATCTCCGGCGGGTAACAATTGTTAATCTCGAGAATGTACTCTGTGAGCTTCCCACCCGCGGCTTCGCTTAGCTGCTGCAGCAGCTCCAGTCCGCCATTCTGTACAAACGAACGTCGGGCATCCAAATCATGTGGCAACATTTGCGCGAACTGTTTGAGGATGTACTTTTGCACTTTGACTGGAGCGTCACGCAGCAACGGCTGAAGAGCCTGCAGGTGTGTGCACTTGGCCAGAATACTCTTCAGAGCGCGTTTAGACTTGATCCTGAGGTCGTCCGAGCTGTTTGGGTGGACCATACAGGCTAGGAGGTGGCGAAGTACATCCGCTTCAGCCACCGCACGGGAGTGATCCGGTGTGTGACGTCCGATCTGGCCCAACGTCCAGGCGCTCGCAGCTTTAATGTGATCTTCCGGTTCTGAAATCAACGCACTCTTGACGGGGGTGATGCCCTTGGAAGTGATCACTGCTAACGCCAGCGTCTCCGAGAAGGCTGAAATGTAGCCGATCGCCATGATCCCAGGGAGTTTATTGTTGCCTGATGCCTCCGCTACATAATCGACAAGTGCCGATGCACCACCAGCATTCACGATCAACTTTGAGAGCTCGGGAGTGTGCTTAGCGATCTCACGGATGCAGGTGGCGGCATTCTTCCGGACGGTGTGGTCGATATCCTTGAGGTTGTACAGGATGTTGGGGAATATCTCGGCTTCCACGACGATTTCAGCCAAATCGACCGAGTGCTTGGAAACTTGCGCCAAACAACTGCACACCTGACGCTTCAACTTGGCGTCCGGGTGCTGAATTAAAGGCGCCAAGTAGGCCACAGTGCCTGGATCCACGACAGCTTGAGCTAATTCGGGCGAATGCTTGGCGATGTCACTCAACGCGGACGCAGCCACGCGCTTGAGCGCCACCTCCGGCTCCTGAATGCAGAGCACGAGCAACGGCACGGCACCGGCGTCCACCACGTGCTGTGCGAGCTCGCCGGTGTGCTGCGCAATGTATCCGATAGCCCACGCTGCTGCTTCTTTCACTGTCGGGTCAAACTCCTCCAAGCACGGGACTAGCGACTCGAGCGCACCCGAGTCAACCACAGCCTGCGCCAGCTCTGGAGAGTGTTTGGCCACTGCACGAAGCACGAACGCGGCGGCTTTCTTGTAGAACCGGTTCTGCTCCGAGAGCGAATACACGAGCTGCGGTAGAATCTCGTTGCCAACGACGGCCTCGGCCAGATCGTCGCTGTAGTTGGCAAGACGACCGAGCGCCAGTGCTGCGGACTGCTGGATGCTGGGCACGTTATCCAGCAGCAAAGGACGCAGTAGTTGCATCACTCCGGCGTTCTGCATGACTTCGATGTTCTGCGGCCGAGTCGCAGCTTCCGCCACGGCTTGGACGAAGGTGACGCGCGCTTTTTGATACACCTCGAAGTGCTGGAGCACAGATGTCGACGCCATGCTTACGGCGTGTGGAGAGTTCTCTACTTTCTTTTCTTGTTAGTGTTAATGAATGAGCACAAAGAGGAAGGCACTGCCAGAGCCCACGAATAGTTCTGCAACCACTCGAGCATGGGATCGTACGCGCAGCAACTGCCTTCCGCAGTTGGAGTGTATCTATAAATGTCGCCCGGATAGTACTTCCGTCACCTACGCGAATACTGCATTCTACCGAGGGTTGACAATCAATTACCTTGACCTTCAACGTAGCCATTCGACTGGCGAGACCGCCGAGCAGCAACTTACCGGTGCATCACAAACTCGAGTTCGTGGATACCGTCCAGCGCACTGTGCTGTTCTCCAAAGTTTTGACCGAACCCGGTTATGCCAAACCACCACAATCCGAGTGTTGCACCATCAGCAAAGGTGCCCAGCACGGTGTTGAACACCGGCACAACATGTAAGGCCTTAAGCTACGTAGCTGCAGCCTGTATTATCCGCACGATAATATCCTGGCATCAATGCAGCGTCAGCCGCCAGCTCATTGCATACTTACGACTGTCAAGGTGCTGAAAGTCGTAAACTACGACAATAGAAAGCTACAAAGATCGTCAACAACGAGTCGTAGCTTTCTTTTGTTGTTTGTCGACACCCTCATGACCAGCTACTGCTCAAACTCTCAGCAACAACTACTTGCTAAAAAAAACATTTAGAAGAAAACAAAAACTCGAGCCGAACCGGTACATGTATCCCTGCCGCCGTTGCACTGCAACTACAGTCCGTGACTCAGCCATCGCCAGACATCACGAATCCCTTTCGCAATCGCATCCGCCCGCTGGCGCCCACCCGTCTGGCGGTCACTTCCTCCGGTCTCCTTCGCTGGCCATGTTGGCGGCGCTTATTGGTGGACTAAAGCCTTTCGCGCCATTCATTGGCCAATCACAACCACCAATCAGCGCGCGCATCAACGCAACGCAGCACTCGACCAACGTCTCCGCCGGTAGAGCATCCGTCCGAGCTCCTGGCGTTGCCGGGCTGCGCTCTGCATCTAACGCCCGCGGCCACTGGACCTCCACCCTCGACACAAGTGGAATCTCTCGACGCTGCTGAAGCGCAGGGACTCAGCACAGCGGCGTTCAGGTAGTTAACACACTCCAGCCACACGATTCCGATGGTGTGCAGTATCGAGGATTCTTCTTCGCGCGAGCGCGTGCACTACGCAGAGGTAGCGCTGGACGACAAGGCCACACTGCAGGAGCCCAAGCGCCAGCCCGTGACGGTCGTGGATATGCGCAACAGTGGACTGGCCGAGGTGAACCAGCTCACGGAGCAACAGGCCACGGCCGCCAGCAAGAACAGCATCTGGTTGTTGGCCTACTGCTGCATCGGCATCATGATCTCCTTCACGCTTAACGGTGTGGTGCTCGAGAAGATCACGACGCACCGAGTACTGGGTGAACTGTCCATGACGTTCGTCTTCTGCGTCTTCAACTCGGTCGTTGCCATTGGACTGAGCCGTGCGCGCAAGGAGAAGCCGTCCACGATGCCCCAGAGCTTCTTGGCGATCGTCGGTGCGTTGGCTTTCGGGTCAACTATCGCGTCGATGGTCGCGCTGCGTTATGTGACGTATATCACGCGTATCCTGGGCAAGTCGTGCAAGTCCATTCCAGTGATGATCATGGGCGTATTACTTGGCAAGAAGTACGCCTTCAAGAAGTACGTTTCAGTGGTCGTGCTGTCAATCGGTGTGGCCGTGTTCCTGCTGGGCACAGCCCACGAGAAGCAGCACCGCGCCGTGCAGCACAACGACAACCACAACAGCCTCCCGGAGCAGGAACGCACGCCGAACATGGTGCTGGGCTTTTCCCTGCTGGTTCTGTCGCTGATCTTCGACGGCGCTACTGGCGCGCTAGAGGACAAGTTCATGGAGGCCTACCACGTTGGGGCATTTGACCTCATGTACTACGTCAACATCTACAAGGCCCTCTTCTCCGCCGTCGGGATGGTCGTGAACGGGGAAGTTCCCGTGTTCCTCGAGTACGTTATCCCGTCGCTGCCCAACCTGATGATGCTCAGTCTGACTGGCGCCTTCGGCCAGGCCTTTATTTTCTTCACCATCAGCAAGTTCGGTGCTCTGACTACGGCCATCATCGGAACGTGCCGTAAGGTGCTCAGTATTGTGCTCTCAGTGGTTCTTTTCGGTCACGTGCTGTCGTTGGAGCAGACTGTGGGTTTGGGCTTGTCTTTCATGGGAATCGGCCTGAACTGGGTGAATATGAAGAACTGCTTCTCTAAGTCCACGCCGATTCCAACTGCCGCGGCTGAACCGATCGAGCTGGACGATTTGTCGAAGGAAGGGCTTCTTGAAAGCAGCAGTGACGATACGGCCGACTCGGAATCCGACGAGCAGGATGTGACCTCGACTCACGGTGACGACGGGGATGAGGCGATGTCGGCGGAGACGGCTCGCAAGTTGGAGTTAGTCAACGCCTGGCACCGTCAGACCACTCGTGAAGCTGATGCATCGTCCAACGACGAAAAGGTTGACGATGACATCGATGTGCCTGCGCAGATCGTGTAGACTGGAGCTAGCTAGATGTCTGCCTTTGAGAAAATAATATATCCCTACCCTATTTACAAAGTTCGATCTCACGGCCATTTTACGAGTCTCAAGTCTAAGTTACTCCTTAGCTATTGAATGCTTGCGGGGAAAACGGTGAAAACGAATGCGTCTGCTCGAGATCAACGCACCCGGTTTTCTTTGTGCCTGGCAGTCTCCGCTTGTACATGAAGCAGACACAGCTAATGGATATTATCCATGCAGCTTCGAGTGCCGCGCCAGCTCTTTCATTTTTTTTCAATGCAAGGCTCGCATTTCTACAGTAGATATGCATCGATCAAGCAGTCTTCCGAGCTAGAAACCTTTGTCAAGCATGAGTTGATGCCGCGATGCAGCTTGTCAGCAGAAATTTGGGCATTTGCGCTTATGATCACGGACATCTAACGATAAGAACACCCGAACTACAAAGCTACGTGACTTGCTGCAACACTGTGAATCCGTTACATACGAGGCGGGGATCCTGTTGCGACCTCGTTATTCCCAGGGATCTCGCTTTTCCTTGATCAGCAAACGAGTTTATGATGTCTCGGTATGCGATCAACATCATGAGACTCGTTCCTATTTTCGTCTACACCTCCGCACAACTAATATCAATTGCCGTGACCTTTTGCTTTCAACATAACTGCCGGTAACTACCAGTACGTTTCCTCTTTAAACACATTCCCGGTTATACCAATTTCAAACTATTCTATTCCATTAGACAGGCTCAATTTATTGAGTGAATCCTTGATAACGCTCGTGTTGTGACAGAGCCGACTCCCATGGATACATGCGGCACCTGTGTTGCCGCCACTGGTCATTTGAGCTGCTCTTTGATGCCGGTTGATCGGTAGTCACTTCAGTTTTTGCGACGCTGAGAAGAATCTCGCATTGCTTGAATTTGTCAGTCCAACAGAGCTGCAGGATGACCCCGAACCAGTACGGAGACAAGGACAGGGGTTCCGAAAAATATAGCGCAGCAAAAATATAGGGAGCTAATCTCAAAGAAATTATTTATTTCTCACATCTTCGACAAGCCTTAAATTATTTAAGGCGATGACCGAAATCCCTCCATAATTTAATTTTCAGAAGTGGCTTCTGGCTATTTCTCTTCATGTGAACCTGCAATAACACGCACTAAACAGGACCATTCGTCAGAAAACGACCCCTTCGTGATTGTACATGTACATGTATCGGTTCCAACTTCATTATCGATTCTGAACGATGTCCGACAGCCTCCTCCTCGCCACGGTTGCGCTGTTCTTTTTCAAGCCACTGCTTGCATTTTTAGCGCCCTAATTTATTGCTCCATCCCTTTTTAGAAAATAATTTATTGGCTTCTGGTGCTGTGCACGCTGCCCTACTTTATTTTGCTGTTTGTCAACACCTTTTATTTTCGGAACCCCTGGACAAGGAGGTACGCACACCTTCAAGCCAGGGATCGGAAAAAAATAATTTTCTATACCGTAATAAATATTTAATTTATTTAAATGTATATTATTTTGTTTTTGACGAGCCATAAAATATGTTACTATATTGGAATATTTTCTGCATACAAAACCATGTCACTAACATGTTTTTAAAAAACAAATCGCCATAATAATTGGTAAACATATTTATTATTGCAGCCTTTATATTTCAATGATTATTATGGAGCAAAATTGACCTCAATAAAATAAGATATTATATTATCCGATCCCTGCTTCAAGCACCACGCTGACTACCATGGAGAGACTTCACTGCGTTTGGATGTCACGACTCCAGGTACTGAGAACAAGAAGGACGATGAAGATATTCCACTGGATAAGCGTGGTCGTCCAATGGTCAAGTTCTTCAGGTGGCGCATGAGCCGCAGGAAGCGACTTGGTATCATCGTTGGATTGATTTTGCTGTTCCTCGTTATCGTTCTGCTCCTTATCTTCCTGGTTATTATCCCTGCTCTCATCCAGCATTACATGAACGCTGTGGTGTTCACGATCAACTATATGGACGTCACCGATATCCCGAACGACTCCGAGATCGACGTCACTTTCAGTGTGAATCTGCAGCATAACGTACCAGTGTCGGCCACTACAAAGGAAATGACAGCATCGTTGATCTACGACGGCGTGACGTTCGGTACTGTGGGGATCGAGGCTCTAAACATCAAATCGGGCAGCCAGAACTACAACTTGACTATGGACACAACCATGGTGATCTCCAACATGGACGGATTCAACGCGATGGCCGAAGCCATGATGCAGGATGAGACGGTTCCGATCACAGCCACGGCCGATGTCGACGCCCATGCCATGGGTCTCAATTTCAACAATCTGAATTTTAAGCGTACAGTGTCGCTGGTGGGTTTCAACAAGTTCCAGGATCTCGATCCGACAGTGCAGCACATCGACTTGTGGGGATGCAGTGACGGCATTTACGAGATGGACGTCAATTCGTCTGTCAACAACCCGTCCACGATGGGCTTGCAAGGCATTGGAGCGCTCAACATGAGCGTCTACTACAACAACAGCTACTTGGGCTATGCGTACTCTGAGAAACCGGAGCTCGGGATGCCTCGCGGATTGAGCAACCAGACGTTCCGTGTGGTCATGTCGGAGGATTCGTCAGCTCTTGAAGGGGTCATTACAGGTTTCTTTAGCGGTGGAATCGAGGTCAACGTTCGTGGCGACAACCCGTATTCGACCGAGTACGTGCAGTTCAAGGAAGCAATTAGCAAGGTCAATATGACGGTGGAGTACAACGACGGGCTCAATGATGTCTCGTTCAACACGTCGTGTGTATCCAGCTTCCTGACCGTGCTCGGCTACTAGCTAAGTTAGTCTAGCGCTATCAATATCGATTATTATAATCAACGTGAATGCCGATCCAGGAATTCTTTTTTCAGTAGATGCATCTCGAATATCGTAGGTGAGAAGATCTACATGTACTGTGAACAACCAGAAGATCGATATCGCTAACCGACAAAGTTATCGTTCCAGTGATCCGGAGGATGCTCGTAAGCGACCGTCACGACGATGGATAGAGTTCATTAACACGGCGTACGTCACGAGTGCAAGATATGATACATTGAAAGCGTCTATCAACACCAAGACAGTCAAACTACACGAATGCTTGACGAGTCAAAAGTCTGCATGAATTTGGCTATGCGAACGGGTGAGGGAAGGGCCTCGTGCTTCTTGATTCAAGAAGCGAGGCCCTTCCCAACAATCTTGAAGCAGCTTCGGCGCCATTCCAGCCAGGCTTGTCTTTGCTAGGTCTTCTCGGTTGCTCCCGGTGCTGCACAGACATCAGCATCACAGCTCGACGAATGCTGCGTGCATGCAACTTGCTGAACACTGGAATGCACAGGAACTGACTTTCATTAACAAAACCAGCTCGCCGTTGCTATCGCTACCATGAATCTAATACTTTTGAGTTCCTAACTAAGGAGCGAGAGGATGTTGCACGACGTGTTGATGCCCAGACTGGAGAGGCCATCCGTGTACACAATGCTCATGTTGACCTTGCTGATGGCCTCCTGGAACTGCGTGTACTCCGTCGAGTACGGGTTGTCGCCGGTGATATAGAACTGTGCACTGCCGCCCACAACACCCAGCGCCATGCTCGTGAGAGCCGTCGAGTCCTGCGGCACAGTAGCACGGAAGAGCTGCACGCTCTCGCCACGAGGCAGACCCAGCTCGGGCTTGAGAGACTCAGCGTAGCCCAGGTAGCTGTCGGCGTAGTACAGGCTCAGGTTTAGCGCACCAATACCATCAAGACCCATAGTGGCCGGGTTGGTCAGCGTCACATTGATGTCCATCTGGTACACGTCGTTACTGCAGCCGAACCAGTTGATGTAGTCGATCTCCGGAGCTGGTTCGCTGAACTGGTTGAAGCCAGCAAGCGTCAGCGTGCGCTCCATGTCCAGGCCGCCGTACGTGAGGCCGATGGCGTGCGCCTTGATGGTGGCCTCAGCCCCAACCGAGACCTCCGTGTCCTCGACCAGGCCCTCCGCCATCAAGTTGAAGGCGTCGACATCCGTGAGCGTCATGGTGCCGTCCACCGTGATGTTGTAGTCTTGCTTGCCCGTCTTAATGTCAAGGCCGGGGATCACCACCGATCCGAAAGCTACACCGCCGTACAGCAGCGAAGCCGTGATGTCATCAGTCGTAGCGGAGATGCCGATGTCGTGTTGCACGTTGAGGCTGAGCTCCACCTTGAGGGAGCTGTCGCTCGGGACGCCCTTGACGTCCAGGTAGTTGATCGTGAGGTCCACCGAATTGACGTAGTGCTGGATCACGGCCGGGATGATGGCCAGGAACACGATGAGCAGGATCACAGCCAGGAGAATCAACACGAGGCCGCTGATGAGCAGGATCCGCTGCTTGCGGCTCATATGCCACTTGAAGAACTTGACCAGCGGGCGGCCGTTCTTGTCCATGGGGACAGCGACGTCGCCATCGTCCTTCTTGTTCTCAGCGCCAGGGGCGGACACGTCGAGGCGAAGCGCGGTCTCGTCGTTGTAGTGGGCGCCTTCGGCCACGGGCGTGTGCACCTTGTCGGCGTACGTGTTCGGCGTGGTGCTCATGCTTTCCTTGTGCTGCTGGTCGGGTTCTCGCTACGAAGCAGAATGCAAAGTGACCTGCCAGTGCAGCTGGGCAGAGCGGCAAGGGGTGCTCTTCTGAGCGAGGTCTCCGCTTTATGTCGTCACCTGTCAAGTCTGTCAGGCCCAGTGTCCGCTCGAAACGTTGCCGACCTGAGTCTCACGTAGAATCAATCAGGAACCTGTCATTATCGGTTCTTGATTTGACATCGGTTACATCGGGATATCATTTAGAAGGTTATCCTATGCAGAGTTTAGCACCAACGAGGATATATTGTGCATCAGGTTTTGAAGGTCTTCTACTGTGGCCCGGCTCGCTTCAGTTTTCTGATGTGGCCCCTCCCACCGAGAGAGTGATGACACCATCCAGGCGGCATAAAAACCTCGGTCGACGCGGGCGGTATCGAATAAAACCTCATGGTTCCCTGGGTTTAGCTGTCCTACAGTAGGTCCCACTTCAAGAGTTGGTAACGGATTACCTTGTTTTCAGTATGCATCAAGTCATCACGTCTCATTTGTCCGCACTACTATTGTCACGAAACAGAGAGTACCTCGAGTCGGTATTACCGGTTCGATTGTGTTAGCCACACTAATCCAGGTCTCGCTCAAAGCACTGGCTGGCGGCAGATCAGAGCTGCTGTGCCAACTCTTCGCCATTCGACTCGACTGGTGCGTGGAAGGTTTTTGCTTGTAGACGACGCAACCGATTAAAGATGGAGGACGAGAAGCTCATCCGTCTCCATGACATGCTGTCGAAGCTGCGCCCGGGCGGCAAGAAGGTAGGCAGAGAAACGATTGAGATCCAGTTTGATTGCGGTAGATTAAGACTTCCGACGTCTTTACGGCGATAATCCGACTTGGCGTGCGAGACGGATCTTCTCACTGGAATGGCATTTGTGTGGTTGTATAGGGAGGTCTCGGTTTCGCATCGATCGGTGGCAGGAAGAGTGCGAAGCGTTCGGATGGGCTGCCCAACAACGGACTGTACTCCATGTTCGTGCGTCAAGGTGAGGGCACTTACCAGCACAAGCACTGGGAGGAGGACAAGGAGAAGGACAAGGAGGAGGATGAAGAGAGTGAACTCTCCGAGAAAGAGAAGAAGCGTATCAAAAAGGAGAAGAAGGCGAAGAAGAAGGCCAAGCGTGCTGCCAAGGAGGCTGCTAAGGCGGACGCTGAGGCTGATGAGGTTCCGAAGAAGAAAAGCAAGAAGCGGAAACTGGAGCAGGTTGAGGCTGAAGCTGCTGAAGTTGAGGACGATAAGGAGGAGGCGGCCGTCGTTAGCGATGAGGAACCCAAACACAAATCGAAAAAGGACAAGAAGAAGTCTAAAAAGCACAAAAAGGATGCCGACGCTGTTGCAGAGGAGCCAAAAGAGAAAGCCTCTAAAAAGGAAAAGAAGGAGAAGAAACACAAGAAGAAGAAATCCAAGAACTTCGATTAGAACGACCATTCTCCGTATAGCTGACGCTAGCATGTGCATATAGAGGAGATTAGCGAAATTCCATGATCTGTGTTTGCATTGATAGCTTTCAAGAGCGTGGTCTTCTATCTCAATCTAAGCTGCATAACGTTGTTTTGGCTTCACTTCCTAGCTGCGTTTTGCTCGCGACAAGTGGCGATTTCTAACAGCATGCTAAGATACATGGCCCGCTCCTCCGTCTCCATGTGCTGGAACCGGTCAGCATGAAGTTGAATCACAGTCCAGCCTAAAAGCTCCAGGTGCCGAGCCTTGAGATCAACGAAGCCGAAAGTTTTGGGGTCTTCGTCCTCGTGGCCCGGCTCCAAAGCCTGGTAACAGTCTGGTGGGTTGAGTTCGATCGCGATTTTCTGCTTTGGAGCCACCACATCGAAATGGTACCCTGTTTCCGTCGCGTACGAGGTTTCGTTCGCGATTCCGATCTCATCCAGCGCAGTACACACAAGGCGGTGCAGACGGAAGGACGAGCTCTTGCCCTTCGTTTGATGGGCGTCGAAAACCCGCTTGCACTCTTCCTCCAGCGCTCGTCTCAATTGAAACTCGCTCGAGCGATCGTTGAGCTCGCAGTCCAGATGAACCTGGTACAACTTCGACTTGAGCACCCGCAGCTTCAACGGCGACAGGGTAACCTTGTCTAGCGCTCCCGAGTTAACCTCGTGGAAAACTTTTCGGAACAGATCGTCGTCGAACATTTCCACGAACAAAAATGCCCGAGCAAGCGGGACAAGAATTTCTGACGCTCGTAACTTATCCTCAGCACTGCTGTTCTCATCCGCAAGCTCGGCCAACAGCATCTTACTAGCAGCTTGCATTGATTCCCCAACCCACTTCTGCTTGCGGCTTTCTCTCGGCAACAAGTGGGCTATCGCTGTGACCACCATGCAAGCTTCGTGTGCATTGATTTTCGCCTTGCCAGATTGAGCTAGAAACACCGTCTGCGCTGCTACAGGTCTACATCAATTGCATCAGGGACAGTCTTACCAAGCAAGATCATAGTTAAACTTGACGTACTGCAAGATTGAAGTCCGACCCACACCAAGGCGCATCAAAGCAGTTGTGAGATTTGTCAGTGAACCACCCGTTTTAAAGGCGGCAATGCCAAAGTTCACCAGCTTCTCAGTCTCATCAATCAGCTTCCAGAAGCTGTGTTTGCCAAATAAATCCTGTTAGATAGCTAGCCTAGACCGGTGTACACCAAATAGACGTACCGCTTCGTGTCCAAGGCGTTAGGTTTAGCCGACCACTTAGCAAACAAGGCTGGCGAAGGAACCGTTAACAGATCATCTTCGGGCGCTTCAGATGTACTGGAACGGTCGTTGCTACCAAGTGCCTGTTACAACAAAAACCTCAATTATTACGGAGCACAATATAACATTAGCTCAAGAGTTCTCACCACTATGTTCGCTCGCGTTGTCCGAGTCGACACAAATCGACCTGCCCTGTCGATCGCCGTTCTAATGTTGTAGTGATTCAAGTCGAAAACCTGCAACAGACCCCGAGAATTAGTACACAACCTCATCAGACTCGAAGCACTTCGTGCACTTACATTTTCATCCACCACGCGTAGTAGTTCTTGCAAGTCCTTGGCCATCAGCAGTTTGCGGTTCAGCTGAGCATTGTCCGACGAGTAGTCTTTGATGTTGTCCACTCTGCGGATCTGCAGCAAGTTCTTCAACTTTGGCTGCGTCTCCGCCATCAAGATCAATTCAGACCACATCGTGAAGCTCAGTAGCGACGAAGGGTATCCTGACAATGACAGCAACGGCGACTGGTTCTCTGGCATCTGCACCGCCACGCAGGATGCACTGAACAAAACCTTGTCTGACGAGTAGATCCGCGCCAACGTGCCAACCTGGGAGTTGCATTTGATGCAGAGCATTTTGTGCTTCCTCCAACTCGAATTAGCGTCCTCCACAGACTCCTCCGGGAACAAATTCTTTAAGGGTTCATCGGTCGCACTAGATACGTGAATACCGTTCCTCCTGCAGTGTCAACAACGCAGAATATCGAATAAATCCATTATTATTGGGCCCTGAACAAGACTATTCACTAATTCGTACCATTTGAAGAAAACCAAGTCCTTTGTGGCGGTTAAAGTCGCATTGCACTTGCCGCACACCACTCGAGGCGTGGATTTGTCATCCGTGTCATCCATAGCGGCGGACTCACTGGGCGTTGGATACGTGGCACTGAACGAGAAATTGCGTCGACCTGGTAGCTCGCTGCGTGGCAGGAGGGAGAGCGGACGCAACGGCAAGGAGCTGCGCCGGCTGGAGGCGCCGGTGCGCTGCAGGATCCGAGCGCGCATTGCCCGCATAGTTCGGTGCGGGTTCGAGCGGTTGAGGATTGTCGTGACTTGTGAATGTTGCACGAAGCGTAATGTTGCACGAAGAGAATGACGGTAGATGTGATTCATGGCCGCGGCCAGGAGAAATGTATTAGGATGTTGGGGATGGCACGACGTAAATGAACTCCTCATGATACTGAGGACAGCTTGCGGAACAGCTATACACGACGAGACTGAGCCAATCCATACCACCAGGAGGCACCAACGGTTTGGGTGCATCGGGCGAGGTGTTGTCGGTATTGAGAGCGAATTTCTTCTGTGAGGAAGTGTTAGCTGCTGCGTACTCGTCAACCTTCAGGAAGTAATTGATGGTCGGGGTCAACTGCATCTCGAATGACCGCTCTGCTCCGCAACCAGGGCAAGGAGGAACCTTGAGGTTTTGTGGGATTACCACTGGCCACAGCGGCTCACCACCATAATCGTAGCGAAGACACTGCAGAGGACACCGACTGATTCGCTTCTGAAAACGCAGCAAATGTCGCTGTTGTGCTGGGGTCTTCTCGTAAGACTCGCCTGAAGACGAAGAAGCACCACCGGATTGTGTTGCACCTCCCTTCTTCTTCTTCGAGTTAGTGATGACAGTCCGCAAGTCTCCAAGATCGGTAGACTTCTCCTCCTCCTCTTGCTTCATGTACTCCTCGAGCAGGCGGTTTTCGTGGGCAAAGTCGTGCTCGGAAGTGTAATTCTCGTACGGTTCATCAATTACTTCAATCGGCAGAGCTGGGAAGGCGTTGCGTTTGCCAGTCGAAGCTGTCTCCTTTGAAGCGTCTCCCTTTTTGACCACTGGGGTTGACTTAATCACCTTCACATTAGTTTTCATAGCGTCGTCACGCTGCTGCAGCAGTGCCTCCAGATCCACAACGTCAGCTGCAGGAGCCAGAGCTTTGTTATCATCCTCATCGTCACTCCAATCACTACCATCGCTGTCCGTTCCCCACGCGAGTTTCACCTGATCGATCTGCTTCGTCACTTCTTCAACTTCCACCTCAGCAAGAACTTCCTTCGCTGGTTCGACTTGATCACGCAGAACTCGCCAACTGCCGGAGTTTTCGGTGCATGCCACCGCGTTGCACCCGAACACGTAGAGCGTTCGGTCTGCCTCCACGGGAGCGTATACTTGCGCAACAAGGAACAAACCTTTGCCGCATTTCGTGCACGTCAAGGTATCAGCTTCATTCGGAGCCTTCGCGTACCAAGCCTGAACAAAAGTCCACGTCATTTATAATTCACGCAATGCAATGAAATTCATTGAAATTTCGGTGGCCAATACGCACCGGTGTTCCTCCGGCTTTGCACACATAAGGAGACGTATTATCAACGCTCTGGCGCTCCTGGATGGTGCCTAACAGCACGACTCGCTCCTCGTCCATTGCTCCAATTGACAGACAACAGTTTTTGATGGTCTCCAAATTGTATCGTACTTAGTGTGATTATTGGGAATACTGCATGCTGAGTGGCTGAAAAGCGGGTATCTCGCCGTCCTCACGTCGGTGGGAGCTAAAGCGAAGCGAGCCAGGAAGAGCACGAGCACCATGAGCGACAACAAGGAAATCCCGTCTGAGTACCGCATCTCCGAGAAGTGGGACAAGTGCCTGGAGAACTTCACGCTCTACTTTGGTGCCGGCCTCGTGGCTGGCGGCCTCACGTCTCTCGTGCTGGCGCGTACGTTGCTGTCGATCCTCCAACTGAGGAGCTCAAGCACCTGACGTTTCTTTGCCGTATTGTGTTTTGCAGGCTCGGGCGCTGGTCGTGGACTTGTGGCAGGACTGGGCGCGGGTGCGGGTGCTGGATCGAGCTGGACGACGTGCCAGATGGCGTTTGCCGGTGACGCTAACGCACAAGCAGCTCTGGACAAAACGGACAAGGCTGTGGGCGACTTCAAGGAGAAGATCTCGGGCTCCAACTAGATGTTTTCCTGTTGCAAGAAGCGAAAACAGCGCTATCTTTTTTGCAGTTAAAATGTCGAGGAGGTGACGGTGTAGTTGTCTGAAGACTCACGGAAGAGTTTGAGTGGGACACTAACCGACGAACTTTGAAAGAGACAAAGAGAAAGTTTGAAAAAGAACGCGGAATATAATACTATAGGGTGGTGGCTAGCAACCACCAGCAACTCACTTTTCCAATTCTTGTAACTGAACGAGATGGTACGTGGCCACAGATTGGCCGTACTTCTTGTGCATTCACGTTCTCTGCTCGAACGTGAATTGGTACTCTCCGGCGCCAACTTCGACCTTGATGGGTTTGCTAATGGTTAGCTCGTACGGCTCGTTCGGCGCCAACTCCACGTCGTCGATACGGGTGCCGTTGGTACTGTCCAAGTCGATAAAGAAGAATTTCCCTGGTGTCTCCATCTTGATCTGTACCGACATCAAAGTGGTGTTAGTCTTCCTATAAGCGGTTGGTGAAATATCGCTGCGTACTTCTCCATGTGATGTCGAGAGTTCCGAGTCCTTGGGCATACTCAATCCGCGAGGAGACCGGAACTTCCTGCCAGTAGAACGCCCAATAAAGCAGGAAGAATGTCGTCTCTGCGCGTCAGCAAGGAATATCCATTAGATATTCAGAAAGTTTTTTGTTGTTGCAGCATGAATGCGCCATACCGCATCGATATCCATAGAGAATTTCCGTCCTCGATACGGTCCAGTGATGCACCGCACAGAAATCGTAAATGCTCGCGGAATCGCTTTTGCATCTATCGTAAACACACTCACACAGATATCAGTCTACTCAAACCGTCCATTCTCCACTAAACACCCCGCGTACCTTTGTCGAGTTTCTCCTTCTCGGCTTCGAGTGCATCTATCAGCACTTTCTTGCCCTCCTCGAGCTCTTGTCGGAGTTCCGCTACTCGAACATTTGCCTGCTCCACTAATTTCTGCATGAATATCACGGTCAGTGCAACATCATAAACAACCTCGGCTCGGCACGCACTTTGGACGACGCCTGGCAGTCCCGCAGTAGAAATTCCTGGATGTCAACCAATTCATCCAGCTCCTGTACATGTCCCTCTCCCTGTGGTACATATCCTGTCGACGACCTCGCTAGTGCCGCGACAACAACAACAACAAACGTCGTCATGAGCTCGTTCAAATTCAAAATTCAAAAAGTGTGGCGGATGTTCCTCTTGAAAACGCCTGTACGCGGCCTTTCGAGCAACTGCACTGCAGTTGAGTACACGTAGTAAGTACATACCTTTCTTCTCCAATTGCGAAGAATCGTGTGTGCCGCTTGCTGCTGCGTGAGCTGCGCTAGTGCTGTGCTTCCGCTTCATCTCCGCGAATACCGCTCAAATAAAAAAAAATGTTTGAAAAGTGCGATTATGGAATATCGACCAATCAGGTATTTTTGTTTCGCGGCTGTTAGGAACATTTATCTATGCAGCATGGCAGACGCGAGGCAGGCGAATGTGGTGGTAAGCAAGCCCATTCTGTATGGGTCGGTGGCCACATACCTCGGCCGCAAGGCTGAGGAGACCAAGACGCACCGCTGGTCCATCTACCTGCGCGGTGTGGACAACGAGGACCTGTCCTACATGATCAGCAAGGTCGTCATTAGCCTGCACGTTAGCTTCGCCAACCCCGTCCGAGGTACGTTTGGATGTTTGTATCTTTCGGCTACGATAGAGTTCTAACAGTTGTGTTCATTGACAGTTCTAACGGAACCACCGTACGAGGTGACGGAACTAGGCTGGGGCGAGTTCGAGACGCGCATCCAGATCTACTTTCACGACCCGAACGAGCGACCGATTAGCATCATCCACTTGTTGGTTCTGTACCCGCCCAATAGCCAGCCTGCCAGCACCAAGAAGGTTTTTCAATAGCTTTAAAACTTGCTCGCGTGAGCATTGGTTACTAACGACACTTGTTACAACCCTGGTAGCCCGTGGTGAGCGAGTTCTACGATGAACTTGTGTTCAACGAACCAACCGAGTTCTTCTACAAGAAGCTGATGGCTGGGCCGGACCGGCAGTCGCCGCCGTTGGCCATGCAGGACCACCTGCCGAAGTACTCGGATGTCGACGTACTTAAGACGTTGGCCCGCGCCGAGACCCTCGTCAATAATGAGATCCAGGACACGAAAAACCTACTGGTAAGCGCGGACATCGAGATCAAAGAGCTGAAGGAACGCATCGCCGAGCACACGAAGAAGAAAAAGCAGGCTGACAAGCTTGTAGCAGCGGCGCACCCGATCTCCATGCCTTGAAACTACCAAAAGATGGAGAAGTAGCGGGCTACAGCCTAAGCACACGTCAATATAGGTATTTACTACGATGAGGGTCTCGTTTGGAAAGCAAAATGACTTAGTGCGACCACTGAAATGCATATGCTGGCAGCGATAGCGAGTATCAATTTTTCAGCCATGGTCTCAAACACAAGCGTCGCCTTGATCAATCACTTCGTGCTAAAACTTAGAGATGAGATCCACCAGCAAGAAGAGCGGAAAGGTGCAAGGCAGCTTGCACAGCTTGGTGTCCATTTTATTGATGACCCGCCAAACCCAAAGGTCGTGCCGCGTCGATTACTCTAACTAAGTCGCTTACCAAGAGGCTTACTGCAGTGCTGCCTGCTCCCAGAGTGGCCCCGTTGGCTGTAGCTGTGTTACATGTAGTACAATTGCCGATGTTTCTGTCCTCAATACTTGCCAGCGGTGAGCCGCCGTTGAATAAATTAACGCAGTATCATTTCAATGAGGCCCAAACACGTTTTGCACGCAGATTGCAGGCTTCCAGTAAGAATTTTCAGCCTACAGTTGTAGAGCATTGGGAAAGGTCGCGAGTACTCTGTAGAGTACAGAGCCGAGCTATCTATGAGGTCGACGAAAGTTGAAGTTTCCGAAAAATCTGACATGTACTGTAATTGCCTGGCAAATTGGTTGGTAAATCGGCATGGCCAGCTACCCTGTTGTCACTCTACATGTATTACATGTAGTAGATTTTATTCCGTGCATGCGGGTCAGGATATGGCACTGCATGGATTCTGTAGCCTGCGCTCTTGGCTTCGACCTCGACGCGCGCGTGTTGCAAATGCCATCAAAGCTTGATCTAAGAGCGATGTCCAAATAAACCGTTTAGTCAGGTGCACATTTTCACAGGTCTACATGATGTACATGTGCGTGTACTTTAGCACACAAGTATCGAATATGTTACTGCAGGCAGCGGATTGACCAAGGATCGGCATACAGTGTTGAGTTATCTCTATCGCGCCCAAGATTAATCACAGGTCCAAAGACCACGCAACAGCGGTCAGCATTTCGGTGCCGCAAGGCAATGCACGCGACTCACGACGATCGATCGAAGGCCCACTCGTTGCCAACAAGAGGGAACGGAACCACGGTTGTCAATGGTTCAGTTGTGCTAGTACGTGGCGAGTCGCTGTAGCGAGTCGCAAAGCGCAACTTGAAAGTCCCATCTGAATCTCATTTTGAGACTCCCAAAAAACCTGCTCCGCAGCCGCTCGGAGTGAGCAAGCTGCTGCATTGGAGTTCCCGACGGAACAGAGTACATGTACCCGTAGCCAGCCGGGTGCTGGGTGGCATTGACAGTGTCAATGACATGCGGCTGCTCCCGTGGGAAGGATCCGCAGCGGTCGAATTTCGACTCGCAGGGCACATGACGCACAGTTGGAGAGCGTTAACGAAGACTGTGGCACCAGCATGTAACGGCAAAACCACACAAGAAGCAGACACACCGAATCGTCGAGCAATACGGTGTTCGACTGAACTTTGTGCAAAATCCGCTCACAACGAGCCCCATTGCTGGCGGAACCTGCATTGCGGGCTCCACATCGGCTTTGCTCGAGGTACTGTATCATGTTTCCAGCGGTCTAGAATGGATGCCACTCAGTGTTAAATGCCGGAGTGACCCGGGTGCGTCATTAGAGCTCCCCGATCAGTTCCGCTGGCAACTATCCTGGGACTGGACTTTGCAATCGGAGACACGCTTGGATGTTAAGCAGCGGCAGGGGAGGCAGACCAACAACGTGCGGCACCACGGAGTCTTCAAGCTGTCTTCGCGCTATTGTCGAGGCGCTTTCAAGCTTAGCGTAAGATGAACCGATACCTCAATCTCAGGTACATGTACATGTACGTCTGCAGGTGCTTGTTGATCTTTAGCGGGCGGACCGCGCCATGCACTGCTGGACATGATGCTTGAGGTGCCACTGCAAACGGAGACCGCGCTCTACAACTGTATGGACAGCGGTTTGTCGTCAAATTCATGCTGTTCAATTTGACAGTCTTCCGAAAAAAAAACAGTCAATGCATACGTACATGTACAGCCAAATCCTTTCCATGAAGGACATCGTTCTCTCTGCCTAAGCTACAAATTGCGATTCTCATCTTGCTTCCTAGAACGGATGTCGTTTTAGCGAGCATATTTCGAGTTTCCAGCTTCAATGTCGCCCATCCCCTCCCGGGTGCCACCGTGTTGATGGCAAAGGTGCTCCATACTCACCGCGAGTCAAGCTTGGCGGAAAACCCGCCGTGAGGAAGAAGCGCACTGCTCGTATCAGCGGCACCATTCACCTTGGCTTCCCGCAGAGACTTTGGCTGCCGACAAAGTCTATCGCTTCACTCATTCGCCAACCTGCCGCCTTGGTCTCAAGTGTTTTCCCAGCTCTTCAGTCCTCTAAACCATGGCAACGCACCAGCAAGAGGTCAAGACGCCCGTGGTCGATACGTTGCAGAGCCCTGCGCACAACAACGCCGTGGACTATGACCACTACCAATACCAGCAGCCCGACTCGACCTTTAAAGTGGACGTGGCAGCCAACAGCCAGGACGTACTAAAGGAAGAGGCCGAGAAGGGCAAACCGCTCAAGAAGTTCCTGTGGTGGCGTATCACCAAGAAGCAGCGGATCTTTGCCATCGCGGGCATTGTTCTCGTCTTGCTAGTCGTGCTCATCCTCATCGCGTGGTTTGTGATCGTCAAGGCGGTCTTCCAGCACAATGTCAACAAGATCAAAATGACCGTCAACTACCTCGACATCAACCAGATCACGGACCAAACCACACTCTCCAGTGAACTGAGCTTGCACCTGACTCACGACTTGAGCATGAACGCCCGCTCGGACGAAACTACGGCCAAACTGCTGTACGACGGCTCGGAATTTGCCACTTTCGAGTTCCCTGCTCTGACGATCGACAAGGGTGAGCAGTCCTACGATCTCAACATCACCAGCGACCTCGTCGTTACCGACGCGGACGTCTTCTCTTCAATGTCGACTGCAGTCATGGACGACGTGTCGGTGGTCTTTGACACGACGGCGAAGGTCAAGGCGCATGCTCTGGGCTTCAGCTACGGAGGACTCGACTTCAAGCGCGAGCTCACCATTGAGGGCCTCAATAACTTCCGTGACCCATTGACTGTCATCGACCACATTGACTTCTGGGGATGCACGGATGAAGGCTGGACCATGGACATTGACGTCAATGTGACCAACGTCTCGCAGATGGGGCTCAACGGTATCGGCTACCTCAACTTGACGCTGTATGTGGACCAGAACTACCTGGGTTACTTGTCCGGAATGACCCCGGAAGTTGGTGTGCCTCGTGGCATGAGTCAGCAGACCTTCAGGCTGTTCGTGGAGATGGAGAACCGCTCAAACATGGTCAAGATGGTCACCGCGCTGATTGACAACTACGTGCAGTATTTCATCACGGGCGAGAGTTCATACGCGACGGAGAAAACGCTGTTCAAGGATGCTTTGGCCATCATGAACATGAGCATCATCTACACGGACAGCACGGAGCGCATCGACCTCAATACATCGTGCAACCTCGTGACGCTTCTAACTACTTAAGAGCTAGATCGAAGGTGTACATCACGGTTTTGCTAGTAGGCGATGTTGCCGACCACGTTGCATTCCTTTAGGCGATGTGTATGTCCAAACTAACGTCAAGATATGTAAAAAGTTTTCTCTTTCATTGCGCTTTTTTTTTTTGAGGGGGGGGGGGTCTTTGATGTCCATGCCCGGTAGCGTCGCGAAACTCTGGTGCTCGCGCTTCGCCCCGCCCTCGTCCTGGTATAATAACTGGTCATAGATCTTGTTGGCGACCACCAGGATGTGACGGAACTTAGGCTTGCTAGGCTTGCGCAGAACCGCAACGATGCTCTCCAGCTGCGCACCGTACCGGCCGGGTTGCTTGGGTTGCACAGCATCAGCAACTTGATGCGCGGGCTGGCCACCAGCGCCTTCTCCAGCTCCGATCAGGTAGCTCTCCAATAGCGTGGTCTGCAAGATCACAGGATCACCGCCTGTCAGCTTCACTATTTCCGGGTAGCTCGCCCAGTACGGCGCAGGGATCTCGCGCCGTTCGATACCAGGATCTCCGTCAGCGGGCCGTACTTCAGACCTTTCACTGGAGAGAGTATACAGGTACCCCAAGCATCCATTCCCGTTGCCATTGCCATTCAAGTTCCCGTTCCCACTCGAGTTGCCTTCGTCTAGGGTGGCAGGACTCTCACTATCACCCGATGCTGGCGACATTGACTCCAGCGCATTGTCATTCGAGTTGCCGTTGCCGCCGCCATTATTCACGTTCGGGTTCTTGTCGGTGTTCGAGCTGCCATTGCCGTTCTGGGTGGCAGGGTTCTTACTATCACTGGACGTAACATCGAATCGGAGCGGATTTACAGAGATCGAAGGTTATCGGTGCATTTCACAGGCATTATTCGTATGTGAGTGCATCTTTCGTATAGCCCAGAGATATGGCTCCCGCGTTAGCGTTGAACCATGCACTCCCCGCTTCCAGGAAGTGCCGTCACCTCGCATTGAATATGACCCATTCACCCCTTCGATGCCGTCTGAAACGTTAGTGTTCAAAACTTACTCTCTCTAACGCTGCATCGCACCAAGCACCAACATCCACTCGCAACAACAGGCAAGTGGATCCACTGGGATCATGCAACGTCCGTGCTTTTCTATTTTTTTTTCGTGTGAAGATCGCCCTGATCGTTGGCCTTTTAGTTGAGAAAGAGCAGTTTATCTCATTTATGGCAGCTCGCTCCGCCGACCGCACAGCTCCGTCGTCCACAACCGGCTTCGGGATCCGCAAATACTTCCGGCGGACGTCGCAGTCGCAGTCGACGTCTCCCTCCAGCACCAAACGTTCAGTCGAGTCCAAAGCTGACCAGAAGGAAGCGACGCTAACAGAGCTCGAGCCCCAACAGCAGCAGCAAATGCAGCGTAGTGCCGTGTTCGGATCCTGCGCCGAGTCGGTGGGTACCGTGGCCTCCGTGCTCTTCGCAGTGGTGAACCGCTGCGGCCACTACGACGAGACCGCACGGGACAGCACAGTCACTCGACAGGCGAAGATTCTGTACGTCTCGCTACTTGAGAGCGTGCAGAAGGAGCGAGGTGAATGGCAGGGCTTTTCCTCGTCGTCCAACAACAGCGGACCGGAAGAGACGGAGCTGGTGAGTCCTCGAGACCTCCTCATAATGAATATCCATACAAAAGCGACTGCGGATAAGCTCGGCGTTCTCAATGAGCTGCTTGAAGTGAGCTTCCGCAACCTCATGGGTCCGTTGGTACCGCTGGAACTGTATACGAGACACAGGAAGGTGCTATTACGCGAGAGTCTAGCGGTTCCGCCGGCGCTTACGACGCTGTTGGCAATTCGAAGGATCTTGGATCGTCTTGAACGCGAGGTGCGGCATTGTTTACTGCGGTTGCTTGCGTTGTGGAACATCATTACTTTTGTCAATGGCGAGGCTTATCCACTACTGAAAACAATCGCGGACAAGCACCACCACGTCTTCAGTGAATCGTCCGAGTTCGAAAGCATGGTAAGTTTGCGTTTGATATTTTTTATTTTTTTTATTAAAAACATCTAACCACTTTGTTGTAGACTGCACGGAAAAGTGAACGACAGGATACCGTTGCAATTGATCTCCTGCAGATTATGGTACTGTATCGCGATATCCTCTTCAGCGACATTGACGTACGTAGCTGTTTGGTTTTGCTTGAGTCAACTATTGTAACAGGAAGGCTCACATTCGCTTCGTAGTTCATCCTGACCAAGCAGGAGCTGCAGATCAGTTCGAGTTTAGTCGATGACGTTCGTGAAAGGAACTGGCCGATTGGGTCGGAGCCTGCTGCTCTGTCGGAGGAGGAAGAAGACGATCAATTCTCCAGCGACGATGAAAGTGACAGTAGTGACGAGAATCAAATGCTGCATGATGAAATGGCACTTGGAAGCTCGTGGGGCTTGGATCCCGCCTTGGAATCGCTTGCTCTTCGATCCAGAACTTCATCTGTTCCAAGTGTGCTTGAAGAGGAACAAGACGGCAATTACGACGAAGAAGCTGAAGGAGGCGATTGGTCCATCCCTTCGCCGCCTTACTACAGCTACCACCATGTAGATCGGAAGACCCTGCGGGCGAATTCTCCTCCGGTATCGGGTGGGGCGGGCCCGTTAGTCCCAGTTCCAATGATTCCTTCCAGCAGCGAAGGCATCCCACCGCCAAGCAAAACGGACCTCCTCGCTCCCAGACCAATTACGCGGACTCCAAGTAGACATCGCCACTCGCAGCGATCTCTCACCTCTACCCCAGATTCCCCAACACTCAGTGCGATAAGCCAAACAAGCTCCAGCACCAGATCCGCAGTCAGGAAGTTGAAGCTGCAGACCAAGCAGCGCCGTTCGTCCTCTGTCAATGACAGTGGAAGAGGCGATCGCCACTGGCAAGACACAACCAGCAGCGAATCACGGTCGCCCCCACCGCTTTCTCGCTCCACCATGCGCAGTAAACGTATGAGAAGCGCCAAAAAGCCATCATCCCGCCGCCGTCGGTCGTCTGCTCAACCTGCAGACCAAACAGTGCAAGACAAAGTGAAGCCTGCTGCAGCCCCGAGTTTTCTGTCCGTTGCAGCTTCAGCTCTAGCAATCCCCGTCGCAGCTGCAACTCTGTGCGTCCTCGCAACCATGGCCACTCTCGCAATCTACGAGATGCGCAGGACTCCACGCAACTGATTATCTTTCACATCGAGTGGATTTCAGGCGAGAAGAGAATGTTGAGTCATGAATAGTAGCAAAAGAGAAATGGATGGACAGAACCAGTATGATACGCGCATGGCTGCTTGTGGCGTCACTATTATACAACGTTAAGTGTACTTACAGCGAATTTTAACCAAGATACTGAAAGATAATGTTGGCTACGTGGATACGTGTCGACGTGTTATTGACTATTGGCAATGTTGTCAACGCGTTTGGCAATCCATTTGTAAATCTTGTTACATATACAAGTTTTTCTTGGGCTTGAAAACGACCACTCCACTAAAGAAGCTTGCCATATTGCTTTGTAGGCAAATGAAGCTAAGCTTAGTTGAATTAAATACGTTGATACACATCCAGGATATGTAAAGCTGGCAGTTCTCAACTGTGTACATGTACTTGCATCCCTGGACATGAAAACGAGTATTGAAACATGGATACTTTGTGAAACAATTCTACCTCTAACGCGCGGCACCTCGCAACACTCGCAAGTACAAACCGTTGTATAAAGAAGTCTGAAATCAAGCCACGGCCCCGATAGCCCGGCGTTGAAGGCAACTCGGCCCCTTCGTTGGACAGCAGTCCACAGTCGCAGCGCAGAAAAATAGTGTTACACGAGTAAGCTAGCAATGCTTCACTCGGTTTACCATAGGCATGTACATGTACGCAATCAAGTTTTTCGGCTTACGAATCGAGCAAAATGCGACAGCGTCGATAGCCGACACATGTCCGCAGCGATTTGAGATCGTGTGGCAACCGGACGCAACGATGTTTATTATGCGACTCAACGAGCGTTGATCATGAACTTTTGGATCTTGATTGGGCGCGGACAGAATCTTGCGATGGTGCCTTCAATGTGATCCGTTGCGTCAAAGTTTGACTCAAGCTGGATTAGCACAGTACCACCAAAATATCGTGGTCTGCAGTGTCCAGTGTCCAACGCCTGAGCTCTTGTTGTCTGTCGCCGCCAGTCGCAACAGGAACACACCACGCGGTCTCTTGTTGGTCTTCTCATGAAAAAAGCTCCTTACCGGTGGCTTGCCGATACACCCCTGATGTTAGGGTCAGTCTAGAACGCTTCGGTTGATGACATTACATAGTCCGCGTGCAAAGGAGCATCGACGTGTGATCGGATGGCGATTCACGCGATGTTAACGCCGCCAAAGATCACAGCTAGCGGTCCAAAGACGCTTTTGGCCTGCTTGCTGTCCAAAGACGTCCAAACCGTTGGCACCCACTGGCCAATGTCCACTGCAGTGACTCAGGCTTGTGTCAAACCCTCGCACCGTTCCACGATGGGTCTGATCATCGGACTCAACTGAACTTGGTTGCGGCTCATGCGCGCGGTCTGTTCACTACGTAAACGACGCTGCAACTCGACGAGAACATCCAGCGATGTCACCGCTCTACGCTCTACGCTGCGCTGCGAAATGCGCTGGTTTGACATGGGCTGAGGATTTGCTCAGTCCGCAGTCTGGGGGCCCAGACGGTCCCTGGGTTCATTCGAACACCAAACGTGCTCACGTGTCCTACGGATCACCTATAGGAGGGAACTCGCACGTACATTAGCGACGCAAATTGTCCGGTGGGTAAGTAAATACTAAGTACAGCTAAGGCTGCACACATAGCGCTATATGTACATGTAGTGAGTGCTCACTGCTCGAAGGAAACGCGAGGTACGGACCGTAAGACCGTGACAATCGGTGTGGGTAGCACCGCCGAAATGCAGCATTTCCTATATTACTGTATTATTGAATACTTGTAGTTTTTCCTGTTGGATCATTTTACTACCCTTTCGAAACCCTTATAACAAGATATACTTCCAGACTAGATTTCTTTTAAGTAATCTCAAGAATGCCCAATGTACACAAAAATGCCTTACCACCGCCAGATTATGGCCTCTTCCATCCCGTTCGATCGGTAGAAGTAAAGCGGCCGGCGCCTCCAATTGTCCGCATCCCTCCGTCTCACTTTGCTTTTTGCAGCACGAAGCGCAAACACTCGCAGTCTTCCACCCACTGCAGCGCAATTGTCGAATTGGCCGAAGCCATCTTACTCAGTCATGGCTCGCTCATTCCTGCCGTTACTGGCCGCCGCTCTCGCTTCCAGTGCCAACATGGCCCACGCCGCCGTCTCCAACTCCAGCATCTGCTCCAGCGCCGCCTTCCAGGCGCTCTCCGGCACGCGGCTGGGCGACAGCCCCATCTTCATGCGCGCCCTGGTGCAGGGTGACGAGGTCTGCATCGAGTACCAGCTCGAGGCGTCCGTGGCCAGCTCAGCCACGTGGTTCGGCGTCAGTCCGTCGCGCGACTCCAACATGGTGAGTAGTCCGGCGTCCAACGTCATGATGTTCTTCAAGGACAGCGGCACGCCCACGTCCTACGTGTTGGGCGGCTACGTCAACAGCGACGTGACCGAGGAGAGCGATCTGTCCTCTTTCGTGGTGGGTACGGCCAGCACGTCCAGCATGAGCTTCAGCTTCCAGCGCACGTTGGCGGCCGCCACTTCGTCCGACGTGGCGCTGTCGGCCACAGGCTCCACGGACTTCATCTGGGCGTACGGCACGTCGTGGCCCATTTCCACGCACAGGAGCGGCACCAACGGCGCCGCTACCTTCAACATCGCTGCGGCCGCTACTGCTACAGGCTCCAACACCGGCGCGAGCACGACCGTCGGCTCCAGCACGTCCACGCCTTGGTGCGACGACAAGAACTGCCCCGGGATCGTCGGCGGCATCGCCTTCGCGGTCATGGCCGTGTGCGGATTGCTGCTCACTGCGGCGCTCAAGTCTTCGCCTGTGGGTAAGCTACTGCTGCACCGCACGGTGGCGCCGCCTCCGGTCAAGTTGACGACCAACCGCCCCGTGGCCAAACCGCACACCATGTTCATGCAGACGCTGGCTGACCTCCACCTTGGCGAAGTGCTGGTGATGCTCATCTTCGTCGCTGCGGTGGTGGTGCTAATTGCGATGCTGAGTGACGAGGACAACTACGTCGTGTCTGGCCAGGTGAGTCTGTTGATCCTCATGTTCCTGATCCTCCCGGTCGCGCGTCTCCCGGTGTGGTCCGTGCTGTTTGGCAGCTCGTTCGAGCGTATCGTCAAGTTCCACCGCTGGCTCGGCCTCATCATGAACGTCGCGGTCATCGTCCACGTCGTGCAGGCGAGCAAGGTCGTTGACCTCACGCTCAACGAGAAATACGGTGACGTGACGCCACTGCCCGGCTTCATCGCCTTCGTTTGCTTCATCGCGATGATGTTCCTGTCCATCGAGTACATCCGCCGCACGTTCTTCGAGGTTTTCTACTTCGCTCACCGTGTGCTGTCGATCGTCGGCTTCGTCTTCACTATCCTGCACGCCCCCAAGTTCATCGGTCTTGCGCTGTGCGTCCCTCTTGGTTTGTACGCTCTTGGTCTGCTGTACCGCTGGTCGAGTGCCTTTACGGGCTCGTACAAGGCTTCGGCTACTGTGCACTCCGGTTCCAACTCCACTACGCTCGTGCTGGAGGCCACCCCGAAGACCGGTAAGATGGCCATGAACGTCAACCCTGGCTCGTACTTCCTGGTGCGTCTTCCTGCCATCTCAGCGACGCAGTGGCACCCGTTCTCGTCGATTGTCACTCCGGATGGCAAGTCGCTTGGATTCACCATCAAAGCTATGGGCAACGGCTCCTTCACGCGCCAGCTCCTGGAGAAGGCCGGCACTCAGTACGAGCTGACGGCCAACCTGTGCGGCCCCTTCGGTAAGATGTCGCTCAACGTGGACCGCTACGACGCGGTTGTGCTGATTGCTGGCGGCGTGGGTATCACCCCGATGATGAGTCTCATCAACCAGACGCGCTTGTTCCCGACCTCCAGCAGCGACTCGGACAAGGCCCCCAAGGCTTCGGACTGGTATGTTCTGTGGTCTGTTCGTGAGCCCGAGGACATCCTGATGATGGAGCAGTTCCTGCCGACGCACGCTCAGCTTGACTACGCCGCACGCGCTAGCATCCAGGACCCCAACATGGCCATTCTCGGCAACAACACGCCAGCTCCTGTCAACATCAACTGGATGTTCCACGTCTCGAACGCAACTACTGACGGTGTCGTCACCCGCGCGAACGGCGAGACGCTGTCTTACCGCGGCGGCCAGCCCATTCTTGATGAACTTATCAACACAAGTCGCTTCAACGGCCGCAAGGTGACTGTCGTGGCCTGTGGGCCTCCGACGATGACTGTCGAGGCTCAGGCGCTTGCACGCAACTGCAACTTCGACTTCCACAAGGAGGTTTTCAACTGGTAAACGACATACACACATCATTTGGTTCAATAGCAAAGCGTGACGGCGGTCTGCGACGTGGAATCAGCGGATAGTAAAGGGTGTCGACACGAAACATTTAAGTTTAATCGCCGGTCGAAGGCGAAGCAATTGTATCCTTCCTTCCTTCGTTCGAAAATTTTGTCTTGGTGTTTTACTCAACGTAGTCGAAGTCGTCCTTGATCCCAAGCCATTTATCCACCTGGTAAGCAGAATGTGTTAAATCAGTAGTTGATAGAGCTAATTTTTCTGACAATTGATACCTCTTTGCCCTCGACACCACGCTTCTTCACCACCCACGACTTCAGAGTGTACACGTTGTCTACATGTGTCGATTGCATCAAACAGCGTCGGTATACATGTGTCTAAAAAAGTCGATGCCAACAAAAAATACCTGTCCATCTATCGGAGCCTTCCTTCGCCATGCGGACCTTGCGCTCGAGCTCTTCCAGGATCGCTGGATCGTTCTCCGCCAAGTGTTGCACCCTGGTACGCAGTGCGATCACCTTGGCTTTCTGCTCCTCCAGTCGACGCAACTTGTGGACTCGTTCCCCCTGCATTAAAATGACAATTATCAGACAAACACCCAAAATGTCAATATGAAAAAGTATCCGCACCGATTCCGAGCGCAGAGTCTTCTGCTCTTCAATACTCTGCTTCACTTTTGATAGTTTCTCCTGCACAGTTTGTCGACGCTGCTCCAGCTCACTGAGCTTGCGCTTCCTTGACTGCGACAATTTGGATGGGAAGGACCAAAAATAGTTACCCGATCCAATCTACACAAAACAAAACAATATTTCTTGTCAGCCAATCCTGGTGATTAATCTCTTACAAGTACTTGGTAAACAGTACCTTATCACAGTCCACCAACACATCATCGACCAGCGCTTGGTTCACGTCCTTGACCGTTTGCAGGACTAGAAATAAATATTGTAAAATAAAAATGAAAAGCTACGTTTTAACGACGTTTTCGATAGAATTAATGCATACTGCGGAGCCGTACCTACACCAGCTTTGGAGCCGAGCTTCTCCACCTCCTTGAGATTGAACACCTCCTTGGACTCGTGGTAGATGCGCAGGATGCGCTCGCGCTTCTCCTGCAACGACACGCCCTTACGCGGCATTATTGTCGATTCTCAATTCTCAAAAAATAAGAAAATATCGGTTGTGTGTAAATGTTTTGAAAAGTTGATAAAACACCAGTTTATTGTATTTTTAGGCAAACTGGAGTTCGCGCGAGCCTCCAACCAAATAGGCAGCACGTTCAAGGGTCTCGCGAGTACGAAGCTGTAAGTCCTCTAGAGTGCCGTCGTTGACAATCACCAGATGAGATTTTGCCATTTTCTCCTGTTTACAGCGACAACAAAAGAATCAAAAACAAGTGTCAGCTCGACTTTTCCTTTTGCTCTGAGGGGACAACAGATATCACGTACATGGATCTTCATCTGCGACTTAATGCGCTTCTCAGCGTCTTCCTTCTTGATATTGTCACGTTTCATGAGTCGGGTAAGTTCGTTTTTCTCCGAGCACGCTACCACAATCGTCGGGTAGCAGAAGTACTCGAGCAACTTCGTCTCGAACAGCAGTGGCGCGTCGAACACCACCAAGCGCTTGCGGCACACCAGTCGATGATACACGAGCTGCTTAAACATCTCCCAGATGATGTACTTGTGGGTAGCAGCGTTGAGTTTCTTCCGTTTGACCGAGTCACTAAAGATGATAGAGCCCAGCTTCGCGCGGTTGATGGTCGCGTCTTCATTAATCACCTCAGTGCCAAAGCACCGTACAATCTCCTTGTAGGCGCCACGCCCGGGCATCACGACTTCTCTAGCCACAACATCAGCATCCACAATAACAGCCCCCGCTTCTCGGAAAGCTTTAGACACCGTCGATTTGCCCGTTGCGATGCCTCCAGTAAGCCCCACGCCCACTAGTGATGCGCCCAAAACCCGTCCAATAAAATATCCCCCCACTAGCACAACACCAGCACGAGCCGACAACTAAAAGCGACAAATTTCAGTATGAGCTCTTCGTGTCCACAAAAATACAAAGTACTAGTTTAGTGCATAGTATCTCGAAAATTTTCTGCGTACCAAGGGAGCGAGAACGAACGGCGCGAGCGCCAGCAGCCAGCGCTTAATAGAGTTTTTCCGCAACTTCTCCTTCAGCAGCCCCAATGGTACGCCGAGCAGTACGCCCAGTGGCGCCAACGCTAGGAGCTGCACGGCAAACATGGCACAAAAACTTTAGTGACAAAATTCTCATAGGATCATTTCAACGAATCAGCTGTTTAAATCGTAATTTCATCCAATCACAGCGATTCTGCTTGGTGATAAAATGTCAAACTTGGAATTCTGAAGCATCAACGAAATGCCTCCTGCCAAGCAGCTGCGAGCTTCTAGCAATGCGTCCACGACGGTCGTCTTGGCGGCGTTGGGCCCTCTACTCGAGTTCCTGGACGCACGCGAGACCGCTGTCCTTGCGTGTACCCAAAAAGCTATTGGTCGTGAGGGCTGCGCTGCCATTTGGTTCTGGCTGGCGAGTCGCACTCGTGCTGTGCTGCCTCAAGTGAAGCTGCAGAATCCCCCGCCCCGTTGTGATACACTGCGACTCGCAGTGGTGTTGCCACTTTTAAGGCAATTGCAGGCTGTTGCATCATGTAAGTTTAGTTTTTACTCATTTTTTTGTTTTGTTTTGCAATTATTTTTTTCTTACAACTACTTTTCCACGTCACAGACGACTTTGATCTGCACTTTGACTCCAAGAGACATGGGGGCGACGTGTATTTAGTGGAAAATGGAGACTGTTATGTGTCACACTGGGGACCTAACGGTGGCTCCATGTTCGGCGATCGGGTGTGTGCTCCACACGCAGTGAGCTACTGGGAGTGTGTGGGGCTAAGTGAAGGCAGCTACATTGGCATCACGGAGGTGGTGACACAAGGACAAGCTGGATTCCGGTACTATGGAGTTGATGCACAGCATTTGAAGCGGACACTGTCACTGCCAACACCAGCGTGTGACCACATGCCAGCAGTAATGTATTGCGAGGGCGGATTTATCACGACGGGATCCTTCCGAGGACCCAAGCCACAACTCCCTGCGCGCGTTAACTTCTTAGATGCTGACACGTTCAAGGAGGAGGATCGGGTCGGTGTTTTGATTGACCTGCTCGCTGGGTTTCTGCTGTTTGTGCGCAACGGGGTGCCCCAAGGCATGCGGATCCCTATTGATACGTCAAGGAAGTACCTGCCGGTATTCAGTGCCTGTGCATGCTATAACTTGCAGCTTCTTCCCGATGCGCAGCCACCTTGGCAGAGAATTTATCGCTTTGACGAGCAACGTGAAACCACTGCCAAGTCAAGGAACTTGCTGGATTCCGACGCGTCAGTAGCTACTTGGGCTTGAGCGGCTTGAGGGGTGAACAGTACAACAGAAAAACACTAGCCATGACACGACACAACTGTAAAATGTATGCATCTCGTTGTATTTCGATAAATCTTCTTATCACAAATTGTTCTGGAACGTACACACATGTAAACTAAGGATGCAAGGATCTTTTGAAATGGTGTTGTTCAACGACATGATAGCTTCTGGGAAAACCACAAAGGCCCGACCTTATTGCTCAGAACTCCTACGCCGTGGATCCCTGGATTGTGACGACAACTTTACGCTTGTGGCCAGAGCCCCAGCCACCGACGTCGCGGTGCTCACATAGATAGATGCCTAAAACAGGACAAACACCCGTTAAATACGATCTACAGTCCTTGGTAACGACACCAGATATCCTTACCTTGCCACGTGCCGAGGTTGAATTTGCCGTTAGTGATCGGGATGTTCACCGAAGCACCGATCAGTGTTGACTTCACGTGTCCTGGCATATCGTCTACGCCAGCGAGCAATAGAAACCCGTGAATCAGTGCAAGTGTTTAACTTCGAGTTGATGGTACTAGGAAATTTTAATATCACCGTCGCCTTCGTCCGTGTGGCGGAAAAATTCCCTACACGAATAATAATGTTACCACAGCACCTTGAAAAAAATAAAGATAGTAGTATTCTACTTGTTCCAGGACTCCGGCACAATGCGGTTGAAGGCTCCTTCCATGTCGGTGCTGTAACAATTAAATAATGACAGAGTTACGAAGTCTGATGTGGAATTAGTGCACAAAGTGTGAATATGACTCACCGAACATCCGGGTCGCAGTTCTCGTTAATACTTAACGACGCAGACGTGTGCTTGATGAACAAGTTGGCCATACCGACCTTCACACGAGACAGCTCTGGTAGCTACACAATTGCATGAATTTATCAGATTAATTGCATTAGTATATCAAAGAAAATGTGTTCAAACCTGTTTCTCAACCTCGCGCGTCACCACTTTGCAAGAAATAAACACGGGAGATTAGCACCGAGTGGGTTGTGGTCATTGTAGTAGAAGGAGTGGCGGTAACAGACAGTGGAAGCCGCGGCTGGGCGCCGTGAGCACGATCTCCTTCTGGAACCAAGTCGCCATATTCACTCGATTCAAAAATGGGGAATGCTAGTCAAGGCCATTGATTGGTCAGTAGAAATAAGGTACGACACATAAAGCAAAAATAATTGGCAAAGTTGAAGTAGAATTTGGAATCCAAATTTTGGATGCAGCATGGATATCCACAGTTTTGATATCTACACACTCATGGTCTTCTTCTCTTTCCCTTGTGGCTCAAAGTTGGCTGCACCTTTCAGGCTGCTCGACATGGCGTTCACAGTATTTATGACTTGGTCAGTAAACGAGGGGGACAAGGAGTCTTCCGCCTCTGACACTTGGTGCTTCAAGGCCGAAAATCCGCTGAAGTTGTGACGCACAGTTGACCTCACCACTGCTTCCACAGTGTCGCCCTTTCCACTGACACCACTGCCGCTGCGGTCACTGGCAATGTCTTCGCTGAACCAACTGCCTTCAGACTCGGACTTGTCGAAATCCGGGCTTGAGTGGCGCTCGTCAGTTTTGAGATCCGATTTGGAGGTGTTTTCCAAATGGTTCTTTCTGTCATAGGCACGAGCCGTCTTCTTTAAGTTGAGTAGGACGTCCGAGACTTCGTGGATCTTGCTGCGCGCTGCGGTGATCTCCCATTCAGACGGGGTTTCACTTTTGTTGATCAGATCGGCGACGTGCTTAAGCTCAGACGCCTTGTCCTTCGCGGCGCGAATATCTTTTCTCATGTAGGATTTGGCAGTGTTTAGGAAGAGCAGCCCATGACGCTTATCGTACTCGGAGAGGTTGTTCTTCAGAGTCTTGAGGCACCTGGAGGCATCGTCCGCTGTCTGAATCAACAGTTGCTCCATCTTGGAAAACTCTTGCTCGGCCGCAGGGTTGTGCTCAGTGGACTTGCCCATGATTGAGGTCAAACTTGTGGTGGTATAGACTTGCGTGCTAGCGATCGAATTCACAAATGAGCATGTCGAGAAGAGGTCTCACAGTCGCAACTGCACTTGTCGAGGTTGTTCCACAAAATAGTGGATTACTTCTTCGTTTTGCGGCCATTATTCTCGCTGTGATACTGGGCGTGCTCTCTATATGCCACGCTGTCCCTTCATTCATTGTTTCTTGCGCAGCTCAAATTGCATCGAATATATCGTCATTCTAGAGACCAATTATTGAAGGCTTTAATTTGCATGTTGTTCTCTGGCTTGCGGAAATGATCGATGTATCGGGTGATTTCCTAATGTTGCAAACGTAAAAACTCGGATTCGAGAATCATTATCCTGGTTTTCGGAGTACCGTAATAATCGTCGCAGTGAGACAACAATGGATTCCCCTCATCACGTGGGTTCATTTCGAGCACGTCAAAGCACTACGATACCCATTCCAGATATTGACCCGAAAAGCTCACAAGCATGGGCAAGTCTACCACGAACACTCTCGCAGAACAGGAACTCACCAAGCTGCAGGCCCAGTTGCATCAAAGTGCACAGGACACGCTATCCTATCTGGAAACCCTCAAGCACAAACTCAGCGAATATGATCACAAACACCACCTGCACTTGTCGAACTCAGCAACGTCGTTCTTTGACGATGGTCTGGACCACGCCAAGGACGCAGTAAAGGAACTGAGGCACGCGGCTGACCACATTCGCAAGGATGCAGGGGCGAACGAAGTCAACGCTGCCCGCAGGTCCATGGAGCAGGCGTTTAACGCATTAGCCGATCTGCACAAGGTGGCCAACGCTTACGATACGGAGAACCCGTCACGCAAACATATCGAAAAGAAACCTACGACCTCCGAGACGCTCGAGTGGCTCGTGAGTACCACACGCGACGCGTCTTTCAGTGGTTTTGCACCTTTGCAACGTCAGATCATCGAAGTACAAGTGGCCACAGGTGAAATCGAAAAGCCCTCGATCAAGACCCGCGCAAAGGAAGCCGTGCACCATGTGGCTAGTAAGCTCAAAGGTGAACTGAAGTCAAGTCCCAAGGCGAAGGATGATCAAGTAGCAGAAGCGGCCGCGCACAGCACTTAAGTATTGAGTTTGGATAGTCGTCAACAGCAAATTACATGATAACTTTTTTTTTTTTAACGTTTCAAGGTGAGGTACATTGATGTCAGGTTATTAAACATGATAACAATCGACTTCAAGTTGAAGTTTACCTCTCTATTGTTATGATACCTCTATCGGACTGCTGTGGTCTCCTGCTCCGATTCATTCGCAGTCGCAGCTGGAGATGAGGTCGTACTCACACGGGGGAAGTGCTGGGCGTAGTACCGATAACGCAGCAGAGCTTGGAGATCAGCAGAGTCGCGTCGGCGCTCAGCGAAATGCAGTGCGAGGCCACCCACACAAGCGCCGAAGCCAAGCAGAAGCCGTGCGACCTTCACATCACCCAGTAAAGCAGCGGCATCAAGTGGGCTGGTGCCGTTGTGCTTCGACACTGTTGGTCTCGCCCCACCGAGCAGTAAACTCTTCACAACGGCACTGTGGCCACGGTGTACCGCCGCGAAGAGTGCCGTGGCACCGCTGGACGTTTGAATGTCGGTTGCTGCGCCTACCTCAAGCAGAAATTCAACCAGCTTCATGTGACCCTCTTCGCTTGCGATGTAAAGCGCTGTCAGTCCGGAACGGGTCTGGTCATTCAGACGAGCACCGCAACGCAGTAGTGACTGGGAGACGGTCTTCCGACCCATACGAGCGGCAATGTGCAGCGCGGTGGACATGTCGTCCATCTTGGTGTGGACATCAGCCCCTGCGTTCACCAGTAGACGGACGATCTGGTCGTGTCCTTCCTGAGCTGCGATGTACAGGCAAGACACGCCGCCCGCCGGTCGTCGGAAGTTCGGATCAGCTCCACGCGCAAGCAGAAGCGAAGCGATGGCGACGTAACCCATTTGACTCGCCAAGTAGAGTGGCGAGACGTTTTCGTCCATGAGAGTGTTGGCGTCCAGCTCGGTCAGCAGCAGAAGGTCCGAGACTACGAACAAGTGACCGCCTTCACAAGCCAGGAACAACGCCTGTACTAGCTGCTGCTTGCTGATGCGGCCTCCCACCTGCGCTTCGTCCTCGGCTTGCTTCTCCGCTGCAAGTAGACGCAGAACGGTGGACCGGTGACCATTCTTAGCGGCGGCACACAGCGCCGTCGCACCACCGACAACCGCGCAATCCCTTCGCGCATTGGCGTCGAGCAGCATGTCCACTAGCAGGTCCCAACCGTGCTCGCTGGCGAGGTAAAGCGGCGATGAAAGACTCAACGACCGCGTGTTGACGTCACCTCCAGCTCGCAATAGCAGGCTCGAGGCCTCCGTGAGTCCATTAGCCACCGCAAGACTAAGTGGCGTGTGGCCATCGGCGTCTGTATTCTCCAAGTCGAAAGCAGTTCCGTTCGGTTGACTCTTTGCCACTGCCAGAAGAGCAGGTAGCACGCGTGTCCGACCGCTCGCGCACGCGTACAGCAGCGCTGACATCAACGCCAAACCATCTTCCTCCTCGTCAGTGTTCTCATCGCCTTCGCTACTATCCGTAAGCACCAAAGGCACGTCCAAAAGTGCTCGAGATCCACTTGATACCAATGTGCGCGTGAAGACTCCAATGTTATGTTGAAGTTGACGACGGCACCATCGGCTGAATTCATCGAGAAGAGCTGGTAGCAGCGGCAGGTCAACCAGTTCGTTGCTCACCAGCAGTTGCAGTTCACGTAGCAGAGGACTCAGTGTCGGGTTCTGTACGAAGAATTCTCGGTGGGCTGGAGTGTGCAGTGCACTCAAGTACTGGAGCGTTGGGAAGTGAGCTTCAACACGAGAGATGAAGGCACCGGCCACGTTGGTGTCGTCCAGGTCGAGCGTCGTCAGGGACGGGTGCGATCCAGTGAGCTGCTGCGTCAGCGAGGTTTGAGTAGCGAACAGTTCGCCCGTGACTCGCTTGCATCGACGCACAGACACCGACCGAAGCCGAAGCGACTGAGCGTTCAGAACAGCCAACAAGCCAAAGTCCGAAATCTCCAGGCAGTCATCGGCAACGATCTCCTCAAGGTGCGCCCAGAAGCACGACGTCAGCACGAGCAGGTCGCGGTCAGCTAGCGATCGCTGACCCGACAGATCAAGGCGACGGACGCGACTGTAGCTCTGCATTGCTCCTTGACACGCACGGTCCAGTGTACGCGTGCACACCGGCGACGTCCGAGCCGATAGGTCCAATCGATCCAACTCCAAAGTCTGCACGCGTCGTCGCCATGACCGACTGGTTTGTCGAACGAACTGGTGCTCGCGGACGTTGAGATACGAAAGCACCATACACAGCAGTGCCTCCTCCTGCAACGCGGCTTCCATGTCCCCGCATTTCCGAGGAGAAGAGAGCGGTAGCATGAGCTTGAACGCGACGCTGCGACCAGGGGTCAATGGGACCTCCAAAGGCGACGGAACAGCGCGGCACAACGCCCGGTGCTTCCGTGGTCGACTAAAGTAGCTGGAGTCGTGGCTGGCGACCCCCACGGCAGTGCTGGCAACTGGTTCGCTGTCCATTGAGGTGGTTGATGAACTGTCGTCGACCTCGGACCGAAGCGCCGCAACGTGCTGGAACGAGCGCTTCATGGCGAATGTGCTGAGCTTGTTGTTCGTTGCCGTGTTACAGGGGGAGCCAGCCAGCCAGATGGAGAGGTTTGTGACGCGAGAGAGAGTGAAGAGTGAGAGCGGCGAGATGGAGGCCTGTCGACTTTGGCGTTTGGTTTGAGTTTGAATAGGGTCAGGTCCTTCGGGCCTCTGAAGCTGGGCAGGACCTTGGTATGCCTCCTGCCAGCAATAGAACGCAGAAAACAGAGGAAGATTGGCACAAACAGCTATCAAGTGTCAGTAGAGTGCCATCTCTCGCCACTTTGAAGCTGGAGGGCGGGGGGAATAAGACGAACGAGCTCAGGCTCGAAGCAGGGGACTTAAACAAACCTGTTTCGCACTATTCATACGCCCGGTGTGCCCGAAAATACCCCCCTTTGATTGATAAATCAACAAGTAGATGTGAGGTTTTGCACTTTGAAGCTAACGCCACCTTTTAGATGGTTAGTACCCGACGGATTTAGATACCGATGGCCTTCAGACGATCGAATGTTACGAGTCACCACCGAGTCACCAAAGAGATCTCGATCGCAAGGTAACCTTCCATATCTACAGAGGAATCCAGTGCATGTTTAGAGAAGACGCGAAAGATAGTGTAAGTTCTGGTCAGGAAACTGAGTTCATTCTGAACGCCGTGGACGCCAACGGTGCACTCGCTCAAGGTCTCATCGTCTTTAGCCACATATCAGAGCTTGAGATCGTAGTGCTGGCCCGTGAGATCTCGGTGTCGACTGTAGTGCTGCGTGGCGACATCCGTGCGTCCTCGACCGAGCGAGAGCAGCGCAATTCGTCGAGCCACTTCAGCATCATCCGGTGCTAAACTCAACGCCCGTTGGAAATGCATGAGCGCTTCAGTCGACCGTCCTAGCTGTTCGTACACCTGGGCAATATTCCGATGTAAACTCGGATCGTTCGGGGACAACCGTAATGCTGTAGAACTATGAGCCAACGCCTCGCTGTACTGGCCCCGTTTGGCCAGCAGCATCGCCAAATTGCAGTACGCTGGTGGGAACATCGGCCATCGTGCAATTGTCTGACGCAGCAGCGTCTCGGCTTCCTCGCGTTGTCCGCCTTGAAGCTTTGCAAGTGCCAATTCGTTCGAAACCTCGGGACCTCCTTGTTGAGTGAGCCAAGCGATGCGTGAATGTCGCGCGTAGGTCTCTTGGTCGCCTCCTGCTTTTGCTAGCACTGCAAGATGATGGTGCGCATTAGTGTCCATGGGGTTCTCGTTTATCTTCCGCTGGAAGTGCTCCATCGCCTCAAGTCGCTTCATACTGTTGCTGTTGAAGTGTCATGCAAAGTGGCTACATTTTCAGCATGTAGCCATTTTAAAAATAGTACCCTATCCCTATATATAAGAATAAAAAGAGTAGGGCGCACTAAAAGAAGCATGATGTCACTTTTCCTGTATTCTCACCCCAATGACACTGTAAAAATCAATCCGCGCCAATTCAAACTGCTGCACTATGGCGGCGACAGGCGACGAGGCCAAGAGCGACGGCGGGAGCGACGTGGAGCAGTACGAGCTAACGGAGGATGAGGAGGAGCAGGAGGAGAAGACGCAGGTTCCGCCCGACTCGGCTAAGCGCACAACAGGCAAACGCAAACGCTCGTTATCCCAGAATGACGAGGAAGAGATCGCCAGACGTCGACGTAAACGCCGTTCGCTGGCTTTCCAGCAGCGTCGACGGTCTCTGACACCCAGTGAGAAGAGGGCAGGTGCTGCTTCTGGCACTGCGCCCCCTGCGCACAGTAAACAGTACATTAGTGACATGTACTCGACAATTATCAAGATGTCCTCGGAGAATGTAGGAAATATGTATTTATTCTCTTGTAAATTATGGTATTATAACATGCTGACGACTGCTGTGTGTGTATGACAGAAAATTAACGTCAAGAACTCGTGGTCGTTGCACCTGATCGACCACATGGAGGACATCCTGGACTCGTCCAAGAAGAACGCAGCGGATGGAGACGCAGACGACGACACGTACAATTTCCAGAAGGCCAGTTGTACACTAGACGCCAGTATCAAGATCTACTCGTACCGAGTGGACGATACGTGGAACTCGTCGTACAAGATCCTGGAGAATTTATCCCGCACGGAGCAGAAGCACGGAGGAGACGATGCAGGAAGCGATGGAGAGGGAACGACGAAGACTGCGCGCAAGACGAGGAAGACCCATGCACGAACGATCGAGAAGAACTTGAACAACATCAATTTGAAGGCGTACGACACGGAATGCGAGGCGGATCCGCTCTTCCACAAGATGTCCCAGTCGTTCGACGAAGGCGGCGCGAAGGGAATGCTGCTGGCGAATCTGAGCGTGTATGACGGCTGCAAGATCTTGTTGAACTCGTCAGATGTGAGTGTTGCTACGAGGAAGCCGATTCACGAGGAGAAGGAGAAATCGGAGAAGCCCGATGGCGAGGCAGTGGACGTTTCTGATGAAAAGAAGAACACGGATCTGACGAACAAGACGGAGGATGGAAACGAGAAGGATACGACTGAGAAAATTGAGAAGGATGGAGAGGAAGAAAGTGAGAAAAATGACGAGGAAAAGGATGAAGACGATGAGGAGAAGGACGATGCTGACGAAAGCAACACAAGTGGCGAGAAAGAAGGATCTGACGTGGATGCCAACATGGAGAAGGACGAGGAGGAGAAAGAGGGATCGAGCGAGGATGCTGACATGGAAACACCTCAGAAGGAAAAGGCGGAAGATGGTACCACTGAGGATGATCAGGGTAATGAAAACGATGAGGCTACAGAAGATGAAGGCGCAGAAGACGCGAAGGCCAAGGAAGCCGATAGTACGGGTGCTCCCGAGGTAACAAAGGAAGAAACCAAGGTCCCTGCTGCGAAGAAGCGCATCAGCTTGTCGATTTTCGGGGATCTGTCTTGTATTAGCCAGGATGTCCAAAGCCTTGAAGTTTGCCCTCCATTGTACCGGATGTACGATCAGCTAGACGAGTTTTACGGCGACGAGTCCCGCCACAAGCTTGGTATTAAGAACGACTTCTTGCTGAAGACGCCGGTGAAGGGGCGAAGGAAGACGTTGGACCAGCATGACGCGATTACCATGAACTTGGCTGGCATCATGGAAGGTGCCAGTGAAGATGAGTCCGACGGAGAAGATGTAGCACAAGATACTCCTGTGGATTTTGGCGATGACAATGCAGCCTATGATGCGGATGAGGATGGTGGAGACACTGTCGGTGACGCAGAAGAAGTTGTAGAGGTTGAGCCTGCAGACGATGTGGACATGGAAAAGGAGAACGACGTCATTGATCTCGCTGGAAGCGACGATGAAAACAGCGTGCAAGATGGCCTTACGCAGGACGGGATTGAAAGTGTCCCCAACGCCCTAGACAAGGAATCGTCGTTGAAATCAACGGCTACGGACTTCTTCCGAGCCAGGGTGAACGAGAATTTGCCGGAGAATTACGAGAGCAATCTGTTCTCGCAGATGATCGAGTCTGCACTTGTCCGTTCGGCCACGCAAGAAGACGAGCAGGGAGAGGATCAAGACGGCAAGAATGATTACTCGTACTTCGACGTGAAGATGCTCCGAAATTGGGCAGGACCTGGTCACTGGAAGTTCCCTCCTGCTCGTAAGGTTCAGACGAAGCGTCTTGCGGATGAAGCGGACAGAGATGGGCTCGTAGGAGAGAATGAAGACGGAGTTTTGATCAAGGCTGAGCCAACGGAAATTTCTACCGAGCGTGTACGGATGGGAAGCAATGCTGGTGCTGACAAGAAGACGGCCATTACGACTGACTTCTTTGATGATGAAGTTGATTTGTCGAGGTTTAAAGCCCCGAAATCTGTTCCCAGTTTGGGGATTTCCAAGGGCAACATGAAGAAGCACACGGAAAACGCCTCCGATCTCGTATTGCCTGTGGACACACACATTGAGCTCAGTCTCTTTTTCCGGCATTTCCTAAAGGAACGGCCTCGGTTCTTTAGGAAGCGTGGTAGTGGTGTATTGGATGCTGTCAAGCGAGAAAATCCTTCTGTGGACAGTTTCGAATTTGGAGACAGCAGTGGCGACACTGCAAATGATCACGATCGAAATCAACCATTCACATACAATGAGGACAGCGGTGGCTTTGAGGTTGAATATGACGATGAGGACGATGGCACCAGCGGAGCGGATGACCCTGGTACAGAAGCCTTGTACTCTGTGCAAGGTCTTGTCCAGGCTGATCGCGTGATCGAGAAGATTGGTGTACACTATGAGCGCTTTGCCAAGCGTGTGGATGTGAAGAAGCTCAAGGGAAGTATCTGGGACCATCTAGAGAAAAAGGTTGCTAAGAGCGAAGCGGAGGGCGCCACTGGCGAAAAACCTAATGATACCGAACAGGCTGGCACTTCGCTAAATGAGAGTGGGAAACGGGCACGTGAACCAGAGGAAGACGGAAAGGATGGCGAGGAGGAGGCATTAGAAACGACGTTTGAGAACGTGGTTGAAAACGTTGCGGGCAAGGTGGGAAGAGTTTCGTCGTTTATCAGGCGTTTTGTGAATCGCGATTTGCTAACTCGGTGTTGTGTTTAGGTGCCTTCGAACGTGACGGTGTCCTTCTACTTCATCTGCGTACTGCATCTCGCTAACGAGAAGGGTCTGGAGCTGGTTGGCCAGGATGATCTACGCAACTTCCAGATCCGCAAAGATGACCTTTGAGTGATGTCAATTGCAAGTACGTAGCACAGAAGAAACACTAGCAAGGCCTATAAACGTCCAGGAGGTGGCGGAAAACTCGGTTTTGAATGTATATCATCGTCGTGTAATGTTCAATAGATAAAATACATCGCTCACGGTCCACTACAGCTTCCAGCCGCGCGACACTGCCTTCCCTCCGGAACCTGAGCTTCTGGAACTTCTCGAGGTTCTCGAGTCCAAGGACGACTCGCTTTCGGCATCAGATGTAGCTCCGTCGTCGCTCAGAAGCCTCACAGTTTCCGAGTCGAAGAGATCTTTCGGGTGAACTAAATCGTACTTCTTCTTGGCCTTGAGTGTAGCAGCACCAGGCTTGAAGGGAGTTGGGAGGACCACCGGCATGACCTCGTTGAAGTCGCGCATCGCGTCTTCAAAGGCAAGGTGGTCAGCCAGGATGCTCGTACGTAGTGCTGGGTTCCCGTGTGCGTACGGCTGATAAGGGAACGCTTTGTGGTGCGCCAAAGCCACAAAGAACATCTCGAAGCAGATAAGGAGGTTCTGGATGCCAGTGGTGACGTTCTCAACACTCCAAGATCCCAGTTCATGAATGATCTGGAAGCGAGAAAGGAACGCCAGCACCACACTCTGCCAGAAGGACAGGAACAGCACCGCCTTGATACACAGGAACTTGGGCACGGGGTTGAACGGAGCCAGCTGCGCACGTAGAGCCAAGTAGAAGAGCACCAAGTAGTAGAACGCGTACGTGATGGAGGCGTTGACCACCAAACTCGTGTACAGGTACCCTTTCTTGGCACTGAAGTTGCCCTGGTCGTACATGCCGTCGAGTCTCAGCACAATGGCTACAAAGGCCATCATGGGTTTCACCACGACGAACTGCATTGTAGCCATCTTGCAATCTCTCAAGAACCCTGGTCCCATCTGAACAGGCTTGAACCAGCGTTTAAACGGCCACGGGTGGTCCAGATCCGGCAGGCCCCGCATACTGGCGATGACTCTCTCGTTGCTGCCTCCGCCTAAGTACGAGATCATCAGAGCCAAGAACAGGTAGATGACGTAGCCCTCGTACGAGTCCCGCATGAGATCAAGATACAGCGCTGCGTCCTTGAAGCGTAGACTTAGCCATGAGTCGGTGGCATAGATCGGTACCATCCATAAGATACCCACTATCTGCAGATATAATTTAAGAAAATAAATGTCAGAATATAATAAGAAATTATAAAAACATATCATCTGCAGATTACCGCACCTTACTCTGAACAATTGGCTGCGTAAAGTGGTTGAGGTGGCCGCGGATCAACAGCGCCGACGATATAACCGACGCAGCCACGAACACACCCGCCACAGCCCACACCAGCCGCTGCACATCCGCCTCGGGCGCTGCCAACGAGTCCGCAGGCGGCGCTAAATACACGTCCGTCGGCCAGAACTGCACCATAAAAAATAAATGAGAAGGATTATTGCTTCAAGAAGGAATGCTAAAAATAGAAAACCTCTTATCCTGCCTTATCCAGATTTTACGTTTCACACATCACTTTACCATCATTCTCTCTCATTTGCGGTCGGAAGATGAGCTCGTCGTATCTGCTGCGGCGCTGCGTGTCTCCGTTGACAGCGACGCGTATACGCACGTGCAATGCTCCGTATGCATCACTGAGCGTCCTATCTCCCTCCTTTAGCACGCTGAGCTCGTCATCGCGTATGTCTCCTCCTCGTTTTGCTGCTGTATCGCCTCGACCGCTTGCTCTCCCTGTTGGTCGACCGTTTGTCGGTGGAAACGCGTCTCCTGTGCTGTCAATTCAATTGAAACGCTTCTACTCACCTGGACGGAATCCGTGGCAGAACGGCAATGACTGGAAGTCCACGCTGAAGACGGGAGGACTCGTACTGCTGGGCACGGGAGCTCTCATCGCCTCCACCTCGTGTACGTATTGAATGCAATTAATTGACATTATTACAGGAGAGTAACGTTGGTGTTTGTATTGCAGTGGCATTTGGCGTTATCATTGCGGGCGCTGCGGGGTTCGGCATGTACACGCTGTATCAGCGGTTTTTCAGGCAGTTCCGGTCGTCCAACGACCCGTTCAGCAACGTGAGCTCGAACATTAATACACTGAACGACATGTTCACACGCAGTCGACGACGCTCCAAGACGGCGGTGCAGGATGACTTGAGTTCGTTGGTGCAAGGCATGCCGCTAGTGGTGAGAGGCTTCGTGAAGACGGTGTTCTCGTTCGTGGGCAAGGCCATGCAGAGCTCCATGGAGAGAGCGGGAGAGCTACGACGACGTACGGACGAGTATTTGCAGGCGAATAACCGCGTGAGGCAACAAATGGGGGAGAATGTCAGTGTTGGTGGGCCGGAGCAGTGGATGGAGTCGAGTACGTGCATCGAGCTTTTTTGGGTGCTGAAGTTGGTGCTAATTAATGGTGATGTGGTGTAGCTGTGAATGGCGTTGGACGAATTGAAGCGGTGTTTCCGGTTAACGGGGCGTACGGGTCAGCGAGGGTAAACATGGAAGCTTCTGTCGGGCAGGGAGACCAGCTGAATTTTACAGAGCTCAAGTGTAAGTTGACGAGCTGATAATCTGACACCGGATGTCTAATCTTCCTGTTTTGTTTGGATTGTGTAGATCGCAACCTCGAAACTGGTGACGTGATCGACCTGCTGCGCGATTCATCGGTGGGCGGTCGTCGGAAGACCGTCATCGATGCTGAGTACGTCGATCTGGATGGCAACAAGCGATGGTAACAACAGAAATAAAAGACCAGAACACGCTTGTCCAGCACTCGAGCATACTTCGAAGTATTGAATTGCCATCCTTACAAGTGAGTGTACAAGCACTTCCTGCTAACTGTGAACCTTGATCATGTTTAGCTCTGGATGGGACGCTTCGCAATGGGGAACGAGCCAAGATGCTTGACGGTGCAAACCGACTGCAGCTCCTCAACCGCCTGCCGCACGTTCTCGTCATCGAAGTGGTCCACAATCTCCACGAAGAAGTCGTAGCCGCCCTCGTCCTGACGGTAAATAGACTCGAGGCACGTAAGGTTGATGCCGTGCTTCTTCCATACGTCCAGAGCACTGAGCAAGGAGCCCACTTCGTGCTTAATTTCCATGCTCAAGCACGACTTGTCCTTGCCCGTGGCCGCAGGGTATCCCTTGGAGACGATCACGAAGCGAATGAACGACTTGCTCTCCGATACTCCAACCTCAGACGCCAGTGCATGGCTCGTATCAACCTGCTCCAAGCCGCTCGAGTCCGCAGCACCAGCCGTCGTCACCGCTACCGTCGACACCTCACTGAAGGCGCGACTCGCAGCCTCCGAAACGTTGGCGACAGAGACCACCTGCGCACTCGGCCAGCACTGCTCCGCCTGTGCGAGCAACCGGGCGTCCGTGTCTGTCGGGCAGAACACCTTGGTCACGTCCGAGTTCTTGCCTAGTTGCTTGTCTTTGGCCGCGAAGATGAACGACCGCGTAAGCACAATCTCGGCGGACACCTTGAGCGAGCTGCGCATCAGCTGTGCCTGCGTCTCCTTGATCATACCCAGACGAGAGTCCTCAATAGGAACGACTCCATAAGCCGTACGGTTCGCGTTGACGTCGTAGAAGACCTTGCTGATGGATTCGGCCTGAAGCAACTGGTCCTTGTCGAGGGTTTCGCCTCCGAAGTGAGCCTGAGCGGCCTGCCAGCAGAACGAGCCCTCCACGCCAGCCACAGCAATAGATGGGTGCGCAACGCGCTGCAGCAAGTACTGCACCTGCACCTCCTTCGTCAGAGGCATCACGAAGTCGCGGTACAGGTCCGAGATCAGCTGCGGGTTCACTTTCATGTCCTTGTCATCCGAAGTCGCGGGCGCGTTCGGGTCCTGCCCATACGTCGAGGCTTTGAGCTTGACGCGCTCCAGCACTTTCTAAAAGTTGCGAAGCCATTCAACGAGGTCAGTCACACTACAGAACAGGTGATCTACTAAAACTAACCTTTTCAACCGCCAGGTTCGTCAGCGCCTCCATGATCCCGTCAGCGTCGTTCGCGAGAATGAGCTTCTTGTAGCGCTCAGTCTCTGCTTGGAACTTGGCTTCAGCGATGAACTTGCCGAAGTGGATACGCTTGCTCAGCGCCTGCAGCACCGCAATGTCCGCCGTCGCTGTAGATCCGTACTATTTTGCACGTAACGATCAAAAACTATCAGCAAAGCTCAATAAGCACACTTTAACAGTAGCAAATACCGCGGTGTCATCACTAGCGAGCGTCGTCAAACCAGGCAGAATCTTCTCCTGATAGACACTCATGATCTGGTTGTTGATGTTGATCCGGTTCGGATTCAACACGCGCGGGTAGTCGATGATCGGCAGGATGGGCTCCGGAAGCAAGTGCGGGAAGAAAGCGTTCTCGTCCGGGGACGTGTAGCGACGCGTCAACGCGTGCAGCTTCTCCGTCTCCAGCAGCATAAAGTCCAGCAAACTGCCGTCGAATGTCGTGTATTTGCCCTTTAAACCTCCGAACGCCGCGCTCTTACTGCCCACATAACGGTTAGTACCTATTGTTTAATGAAAAAAACAATAATGTAGTCATACTGCACCTCTCTTTCATGCTGACGTAGACCTCCGGGTTGCGCGGGAACTGCGCGCGCTCAATCAACGCGAAGATGATGGTCTCTTCTTGGCTGGATACGCAACGCAGAGTGAGTGTTGGTCGATGCAAAGCACTGGTCAAGAGGGTGGCGTACCGGATGAGGACATTGCGGAAGTCATCGAGCTTCACGGGCTTCAGGGGGTCTCCGAACACGACGTCGTGCGAGCTCTGCATTGGTACCGGTGGATTGTCAAATGACTTGCGCAAAATGCGGATATTTAGGAAATGGTCTTGAATTTTAGAAAATTGCGATTGGATATGAAAAAAGTTTTTTTCCATTGCAAAAGAGATGGCTACATGCTACCTGCTACGATCGAGCTTCTACTGGGCACTGCTTAGTAGCGACGCTGCTTCATCCTGTAGTGAATGGACGTTGAAAACGTTTAGCACAATCGATCAAGAGCTGGAAGAGTGAGGTTGAAGCGTACCTGAACTTCTTGGCGGGGAAGCCCGTGGGGTCCTGACGCACGAGCTCCGTGGTCTCGTCCAGGGTCTCGGGAATGCGGAGGCCACGCTCCACGCGCTTCACCAGCCAAATGTGGAGGGCGGACAGCTGCTCGTAGTTGCGCAGCATGTTGTTGATCTCCTCAGGGGACTGAAAAACACCAGAAACAGCGTGAGATTCATACCATGTACAGAATGTCAAGACTACAACAATATAACGAGACGTACGTGGCCAGCCTTCTCGGAGATCTTCCTCTTGATCTTGCCGTTGATGAGACGCGGATTCTCACGGTACTCGGGCTGTTCAAAGTACACAACAACATCAGCATCAGCTACGCATCGAAGCAAGATATCTCAACAACGGGCCTCTACCTCCATCGATTCCAGAATGGCCATGAACGCCTTCATCTGCTGAACTGCAGTCTGTCATACAGTCACAATATTCGTGTTAGCGCCACGTCAAGCCCACCAAAAGCACGCAACAGCCTCACCATCGACGACACGCCGGGAATCATGGATCGCCATCCGCTCGCACCGCTCGCCTCGGCGTTTTTCTACCATATTACCAAGTTAAACCACCGAAAACAGAGTATACAGTCACCTCGAGAGCCTCTGCAACAGCAGCAACACTCCTCCTCTAAAACCAAAGCTCCTAACCTGCAGGTGCTCGTAGAAGCCGTTCAGGTCGAACTTCTCCTTCTGCGAGAGGTCAATCATCTGCTGCTTGTACGCCTCCTCTGCATCAACAGAGTCAGTCTCTCTTGTATTATGTATAAATGTACATGCAGCCAATCCTACCTTGCTTGTGCTGGTTGCGCTCTTCCAGCTTGCCCGACACCGACTTCCTAATGTTGGAGAATACGCTCATGGAGCGCAGCTGCGTCTGCGGCAGCGCATGGGAAGCGCAGGCCGCATACAGCACCGTCGACTGCGTCTGCGTCTGGCGCCGGAGCTGGCGCGCCGCCACGCGCATCACGTTCGCTCGCATAGCCATCGCTGCTTCAGGGCCTCACTTTAGTAGTGGTCACAAAATAACGTATTTTCGGGTAATACCGAAAGTACCTATTTTCGTGTTTTAGAACTAATTTCGATTTACATTCGGAAATATCCGGAAATACATATTTTCATTTTTGTTTAGTTCAAGAATACTAATTTCGTAGGTAATTTCGTAAAATGACGCCGCCGAAGAAGCGTTTGAAGCGGGTGGTGCCGTTCCTCGAGGCCCACGAGAAGATGTACGGTGTGCGCATAGTGGAGCGTGACGCCGCCTCTCAGGAGGTGCAATCTGTGCTCTGCATGTTCTGCGCCGCCTTCGGGCGGGAGGCCGATCCGAATGGGTCCTCCAGGCGACGAGCGCGCACCACAAAGGCTAAGTACTGGGGTGGCCCCGCCTTCCGCACGGACAACTACACGTCGCACTTAACGATGCAGCATCCATTGAGGTGGCGAGAGTACCAAGATCTGTCTGCTGAGCAGAAGCTGAGCTACTTCAGTGCCGTTCAAGCGCTGCCCAAGGAAAAGGAGACGACGCGCAAGTCCCAGGTAGCTTCCGAGCAGAATTCTCTGAGTTTGCAGCCCCCAGACGGACAGGAGAGTGTAGAAGATGGAGCGCCACTGTCAGCACCTGCGTCTCCGGAGCTGGAGACTGCTGATTGCGCTTCAAACGCTGATGTTCCTGTTGCAGTAGAGACGATTCCGCTTGTTCCTGTCGCTACAGTTCAATCTCCAGTTGTTGGGGCAGTTTCTCCGGCCTCTGAAGCTCCAGTGGAGTCACAGATCGATGGAAAAGTACTGACATTCCTATTGGATCGAGACGTGGTGGATGTGGTGTTGAGTGACGTTGTGTTTCGAGCCGAAGATGCTGATGAAGGAGCTGGGAACGAGTTGGTGACGTTTGAAAGCACACTGGATGAATGGGATACTGAGGATCAACAGAAGTCGGACGGTACAGCGGAAGTTCGGGCGGTGGTTCGATCAGCGGAGCTTTTCCACCGAGTGGTGGAGTTGTTGGCCGTGGGCTTGAGCTTTGACCAGATAGCGGCAATTTGTCAGGTACAGACGAACACCGGAATTCGTTTGGTGACGCGCTTGGCGCGTGTGGCAGTGGGTGCCAATTTGCAGACTCTTAGTCGAGTGATGCAGCGGTGTTGGGCGTTTTCTTTGGGTCTTCACAATGTGAACCGCTGCCAAAAAGGAGAGAAGGACCCGCGTGTGTTTATTGATATGCGACTTCGTGCTTACTGCTCAGGTAAAATGGAGGTTTTCCACTTACTAACACTCCCGGTGGGAAGTGAAGGAGATCTGGATATGATTGGCGAAAGAATGTTCGAGACCATGACAATGCTTCTCCAATCCATGCACAAGCGTTGGCAGCAGAAGGTCATTGGTTGCTCCTCTGAAGAAATGCAGCCAACTGATTCTACTTCCATGGCCATTGTTGTTACTCGAAGTCTCACACAAAGAATGGAGCAGCAAGCGCTTCCCGGTTTCGTCCACGTACCAAGTGCACGGCCTACTTTTGACGCGTTGATGCAGTGGTTCTTCGACTCCGTTTTGTTTTCTGACGGTGCGAAATGGCACTCGAATCTCACTCGTCTGTCGGCATATCTCCAGCGTCAAATAGCGACTGGAAATGCTGAAGAACTCAGCGCTGCGTTGGTGACTGCTTGCCCTCACGTTTCGGATATGGCCTGGTGGAAAGTAACTGAGATCACACGCTGGTTTGACAACGCAAGAGCTCCTATCCAGCAGCTATTGGCACGCAGAAAGGCTTCTGTCGCGCCATCTCCAGCTTGGTGGCTCGATTTGAAGGCGGCGCTCGTGGTTGGGTCCATGGCCATGAAAACGCGAGGTGGACTCCAAGCAGGCTACGCAACCTTGCTGTCGCAGCAGCCCCAGCGGATATCCATGCTGCGTCTTGCGCTGGCAGGTGAGGTGGGTGTGGAAGGACCTCTCCCTGCGTTTCAGCGTGCTGCTTTACGTGATCAGAATCGGTCAGGACAAATGATCGGCTCGCAGGACGGTATGTTCGCTGTCAGACCTCACTCGGTAGTCGCTTTTTTCCGGGGAATGGGCAACTGGGCTGCCGAGCTTTTCGATGGACTAAGTGCCCAGGTGCGCCAGAAACTCATCGTTGATGCTGCTGATAGGATGCTGGAGCTCGTTCAAAGGCTGCGTACTCTCGCAGAAGAACTGGAGAAACGTGGTAGCAGCAACACAAGCCTCAGCTTGTTTCCACCGGTACTTCCTGACCAAGTTGCAGGCTTGCATCCTGCCGATTTCCACGAAGTTGTTCGAATCTATCGCCCACGGCTGATTGAGACGTACACCGATGCCAAACTGACTGCTATTGAGTCTCAACACCACGAATTACGAGCTGCTGCTTCGAGTGACGTTGCTGTGCAACAGCTTCTCGCCTTTAATGCTGAAAATCCCGCTGGAAGTTTTAGTGAGCGCTGGGAACCGCTTCGAGATCGATGGGACTTACTCGCAGACTTTTGTGGGGGTCTGGCCACGGTATTCCCGACGCCAAACGACAAAATGTCAGGACATGAAGCAATGGCAACGTCCACTGCATTGTGGCCACATCGTACACTCTCCGACTTTGCACTAGAAGCAAGGCTGCAGTGCCAACAGTTTTCAGCCTTGCAGGCTCTAGACAGTAGGGATATTGACAGCCACTACGGAACATGTACTTGAAGCGTCATGAAGCAGGAAACACACGAAACAAGGGCGTCAATCGTAAGGAAAACGATTTAACCCCTATAAAAACTATTTACGTACGCTGTCGCAAAATAAAAAATGGTCTGCAGGCTGCGGTGTGGGGGAGGCGTTGCGAATAATTTTTTCCTCATGTTTTCGTTTTCCTACGACCGTCAGCAACTGAACTACGAAGAACTATATGTAGGTGGACACTACACGTAAATGTTAAGACACCGACGTCAGCTCCGTGGCGGCGGCTTCGGAGGATATTCAATTAAATGCGCGGCCGCTTTTGGCCCACGTCCACAGGACCCTCTTTGAACATGTCGTATTCCAATCCGAACACTTGAGTAGAAATTGTCGGACAATGCGACGCGAGTGCAGTGAAGGCCTCTCTCTTAAAGTCGTTGTCATTTGTTGGGGGGCAAAACTTGTCCAAGTTTTCAATCGGAACCACGAAACACATCTCCACGGCGTATATCCACACAAACGGCTGGTCTGTAACGAACCTGTTCAAGAGGTGCTCGAAGTAACTGGCTTTAAATGAGTGGGTCGTCGAGCGCGTCAATTGAACAAAACGAACTAGCCTCTTCTGGGTGAAGCCTGCCTTCTTGGCCTTGACATCCGCTTCATCGGTGCTTAACTGGAGTGATTTAATCCAAACAGCGTCATAGCCACCTTGATTCCACAATTTTGGGGCTAGCCACTGTTCACGCTGATTCAAAGTAATGACACCGTACAAAGCGCATGACGGGGCAAAGTTGGCTACTGCCTGAACTCAGGTTACTTTTCCACACGTCAACCTTGAGCTCTTCGCGCTTTTCGTCCTCGTAATAATAGCAGTGGGCACCTTCGTGGATAAGGGAGGAAAAAAACCACAGCTCAAAAACATAGCCATCCATCGAGGGATTTTTAACAAGAGTACTCGCGAGAAAAAGTAGCGTTTGAGGACCAAGCTGAAACGCAATCTCTCTCGCCACGAACGAACTCACGAGACTGCTACCACCATCGTACCAAGCAAATAGGCGGTTCACTGCACCATTTGAAAAGATCCAATCGAGCCGTCAACATACAGCGTAATGTTTACAATGGCAGGAATTGCAAGACGTAATTGGCGCATAGCTTCCTCCGTACTCATATCAAACATCATACGCGCGCTCCCTCCCACATAAAAAAAACTTGGCGTCCAGCAATTCGTGTCGTTCTTCGAGGCTCATATCAGCATCTGAATCGGTGAACTTCAACCACACATGCTCAAAGAAATCGTCGTTTGCCAACGCGGTTTTGTATTCTTCTAGTGTCCATGAAGGCAGAATAAACCGTTGTAGGAGATCCACTTCACCTGGACTATCGTCCGACAGCATTGGAGTCGAAGTCGCCAAACCCCCCAGAGAGCTTGCAACGGCAATATCAATCTTGTTGAACTTATCAGGTCGAAAATCCTTTCCCATCGATACCATAGAGCTGACAATCACTAAACGACGGCACTCCTTATCTTCTGCTTGCCAAAGCCCGCAAGGGTCTAACATTGAATAGTCCCGATCCTTTACGTAGCCATCGACGATGACAACGGCATTCTTACGCAGTGAATTCAAAATGGAAAGCAACTGCGAGCGAGCGCAATTACAGGTTTGCTTCTCAACCCCACGAAACAGAATACATGACAACCAGCGACCCACAGCCTTGGTACAATCAATCCATAATACGTCCCAGTCCCTGCCACGCTTCATAGAGCAGGCGAATGCGAACGCTGCGCAAGATTTTCCAGTTCCAGGCGGCCCCACAATCCACTGAATTGCATAAGTTTTCACAACGTTGGCATTGAGCGCCTTCCATTCCTCTTTGAGCTCCGAACGAAGATACAAATGCAGACCACCTTTACGGACACGAAGGCCGCTGCCTTCAGCATATTCTTCTGGAATGTGAATGATAGGCTGAGTAGACTCCTGGAAATTGAGAACAGGATACGTTTTCTCGGCTAACTTCCAGGTCGTTGTCTGAAATTGCACTGGAGCTGGACCCGGAACCACCACCAGCACGTGAACTTGGCCCTCCTCACTCGGCTTAAAACCCTCACCAAAGTTCTCAGAGTTCTTGAGAAGCAATGATGCCTTCATCCGCTTGAAGCCTTGGGATGCAGGATCATCGCATACAGCCGCCGCTTCATCATCGTCTAGCCACGCGCCGCCCGCCTTCTTTGCAAGAAAGAGCTCCAGCTTCACGGAAGGAACCGTAATATACCCGTCGCTCTGGTCTTTGATCGCTTTCCTCAGATCCCCAACCGACCGGTTTTCATCGATATCCACAGAAAACGCAGTATCTCCAACAATTGCACACTGTAACCGTGGCATTTCCTCGAGCCAGCAGATTCTGGAATGGTGTGGTCCAAAGAGAAGCGGGCAAGAAGGCGTGTCACATACGGTACATGTACCGAAATCTGGCGTCGACATCAATCCGAAATGTGATGGACATCACATTTCGGACATCACGTGATTCACGAAAACTGGCTGCTACAGTTTTGAGTCTCAACACCACGGATCTACGATCTGTTGCTTGCTTCGAGTGAAGCTGCTGGTGCAACAGTTTCTCGCTTTCAATGCTGCATGTTTAGGTGGGCGATGGGAACCAGCTTCGAGATCGATGGAACCTGCTCGCAGACTTTTGTGGGGGATCTCGACTGGTTTGAAGAAGACGCAGGAAACAAGGTGCGTCAATCGTAAGGAAAACGATTTAAGCTATAAAAACTATCTACGCCGTCGCAAAATAAAAAATGATCTGCAGGCTGCAGGCGGCAAAACGGAAGTCAAGCAGGCAGGCAGGCAACGCAAAGCAGGGAGTCTGGGTCCAGGAGGCTTACCTCGTCTGGCCGCGGGTCAGAGGCGTTGTGATCATCTCTTCTCATGTTTTCGTTTAGCTACGACCCCCACCAATTGTGTCTTCCCCGTGATCTTGAGCACATACTTCGTATATTCCTTCCACCAACCGTCAAAGCAGCGACGACAAAATGCCGCCCCAACACCAACGACACAAAAAGCAGGAGCCGCAGCTCCCCGAACTCTCCTTCTCTACCTCCCCGCGTTAGCAGAGGAGGCCCGCTGCCGCCTCACAGAGTCGCACATGGCCAAACACACGACACCACAAGACGTCCGCGTAAGACGCAGGCCTAAGGCCTACGACTTAGCTCTGGTGAGCCTCCAGAACAGCCAGGGCCTCCTGGATCTTCGCCTCGAGGGCCTCCGGGCTCTCCAGCAGGTGCAGAAGCTCACCGTTGTCCATCTCCAGCAGCATACCCGTGATCTTGCCGGCCAGCTCAGGCTGCTGGCGGTGGATGAGCGGGTACAGACGCTCGCCGATCATGTTCTTCTGGATCTCGGGCGAAGCAGCAGCCAGGGCAGCCGACGTCAGCGGCTCCGGACCAGCGTTCTGCACGGGAGCGGCAGGCGGCATCACGCCCTGAGGCGGCACGTCGCGAGCCGGGTGGTTGCGGGCGTTAGCCGTGTACTTGAAGTTGCGGCGGTTGGCCGGAGCACCCTGGGGACCCTGAGGACCGGGGCCCTGGCGGCCACGACGCGGCTGTCCGCGCTGCTGCTGCATGGGCATGCCGTAGCCAGGCATCGGGTAGCCACCCGGAGCCGGAGCGCCAGGCACACGAGCGCCGTACGGGATCGGGCCACGCTGAACGCCACGCGGCATCATCTGCTGCGGGTACATGAAGCCCTGGCGAGCCTGGGGCGGGAGCTGGCCGGGCTGGCCGTAGAACATCGGGGCAGCACCGTACATGGGCGGCTGGCCCATGGGCATGCCACGGCCCACAACCATGCCAGCGCGCTGCTGGGCGTGCTGGGCCTCGAGCTGAGCACGACGCACCTCCTTGCGCTGAGCAAGAGCCACGTACACGGGCTTGCCCGAGATCAGCTTGCCGTTCATCTCCGCGACGGCTTTGTTGGCCTCCTCAGGGGACGAGAAGCACACGAAGCCGAAGCCGCGCGAGTTTCCGTTCTGGTCGCGCATCACACGCGACGACGTAATAGTACCGCACTCGGCAAAAGCCTCGCGCAGCTCGTCGTCGTTCAGCTGGTCGTCCAGGTTCTTCACGTAAAGGTTCACGCCCTGGTACTTGTTGATACGCTCCATCTTGAGCTGCTCGAACTTGTTGCGCAGCTCACGCTCGCGCTCCGAGCGCTTCTGGGCCTTGCCGACGTACAGCTCGGTCTCCATGCCCTCGCCAGCAGGGTACGCCTTGCCGTTCAGAGCGTCCACAGCCTTGTGGGCGGCCTCCGTCTCCTCGTAGTTAACGAATCCGAAGCCGCGGTTCTGGTCCGGGTTGGCGTTGTCCTTCATGACAACGGCGCTCAGCACCTTTCCGAACGGCTCGAACTCCTTCAGCAGCTCCGCATCGGTCCACTGCGTGGGGATGTTCTTGACATAGCAGTTCGTCCAGTCGTCAGCGTCCGGGCGGTCCTGACGCTTCTGGAAGTGGCCAACGAACACTTCGGTACCGGCAATGAGCATGCCGTTGATCTTGGCAATAGCCTCGTTGGCCGCCTCCGCCGTCTCGTAGTGCACATAGCCGTAGCCCTTGCTGTTTCCGTTGGTGTGGTCAATAGCCACCTTGCAGCTGAGAATGTTGCCGAAAAGCGAGAACGTGTCGTACAGCGCCTTGTTGTCGATGGACGTGTCCAGGTTCTTGACGAAGATGTTGCCCACGCCCGACTTGCGCAGCGACGGGTCGCGCTGGGACCACATGATGCGGCACGGGACGCCCTTGATGCTCGTGAAGTTCATCGTGTCCAGCGCGCGCTCGGCGTCCGCCACGTTGTGGAAGTTCACGTAGGCGTAGCCCAGCGACCGGCGCGTCACGGCGTCGCGGCACACGCGGATGCTGGCCACGGGTCCCACGGCGTTGAAGATCTCGAACAGCAACGCCTCCGTCACGTCCGGGTGGATGTCCCCCACGTACAGCGACGCCGTGTGGAACGGCTGCGCGGCGCCGGCGGCCGACGGGGCCGTGGTCGACGCCGTGGACGTGGCGGCGGGGGCGGCACTGGCAGCGGGGGCCGGGCTGTTGGTCGGGGAAGTCGCGGAGTTGGCCATTGCTGTGCAAGGGGCAACGCGGCGTTAGCTATAGGGGGGCGTACACGGACTTGTGCTCCATTTACCTGTCGTTGGCGGAGGGGGAAACCTTTTTTTTTCTTTTTTTATTGAAAGAGAGAGAAAGAGACTGGCATCACTGGTGGCCCAAGTGCGTCTCCGCCACCAGTCATCTTGCTTGAGGGTTGGGGATTGGCTGAAAAGATGGTCGGGATGGGAAGATGTACATTCGGGGAGGAAGATGTGACGATAGAATAGGAATGTAGCCATGTCCTGTGAAAGGTCGTTGAAAGTAAAACGTACCAGATCAGGTTACAAGTCGTCACCTGCACGGGGGAAGTACAGCTATGACGATCATTACGCGTGCGGCGGAGTTCTGCTCGTCGCCGAAGTTCGAGCGCGTGTTCGACAACTTTGCCAGGTGGGGGTGGGGGGCATACAGACACGCTTTCCGGCTGGGGGCTGGCCAGTTGCTGACAGACAGAATGTGACGCGACTACTTTTAGGGACCACGCGGATGCGTTCATTGACGCGACAGAAGCGAAAGACGGAGATGTCGAGCACAAGCACGAGTATGTCAATTGCTTGGTCTGCTTGAATAAAGGAGGAGGCGCGGTTTGAAAGCTCACTGATATGTGATGCGCGTTTAACAGATACAAGGAGCTGCATGACCAGTATCTGAAGCTGTTCGAGGAAGAGCTGTCGGGTAAGCTGATAGATTATATGATGCCACAATCGATAGTTACTGCTTGCATATACTTAAGCACTCTCTTTGGTGTAGATTTCGTTGAGTCGGAGGGTGCGACCATCGAGGAGTTTTTCAAGGAGTGTCGGGAGATCCACGACGGACAGTACACTGCTCTCTTCGAGGAGCACACGTACGCGTGGTTCGTGGACCATTTGCTGGCCTGCATGGACTACAAGCACTTCTACGGGCTCATGGTGAACGAGGCGCGACGTCTACACCGCCGCAAGTGAGCTTGAAGAACCCGTGTTTGACAAAATACTTCGAAGTAAACATTAGGCAAGCACATAATTGCAAGGACAATAGCTGAGTGTGCAGACCACCATCCAACATGAGAGAATTGAGCCGCTCGTCTACAAAGGATAAACGTGTCTGATTGGTTGTTAGGCGTCGCTGTATTTGTCAATCTTTCTCCAAGATGCACAAGCACTTGTATGTGTGGGGGTCAGGTCTGTCAGCTCTGTAGCAGCGAGGAAATTACGGGGTCTGTTGCATCTGACCACGTAAGTGTACAGGAGGGACGGGTCAACTTGGCTTGGGAACCGAAGACGACTACGCTCTCCCTCAACGATGGGAGAATGACCTGGTTAAAGTCGAGTCGGTCATATCCGGTGGCTGTCATTGCGCAGGTTAACATAAAGATTGCCAAAAACTTCATGAATCAAGATAGTGTTTAACACGGATGCTTCACGGCAGGGATTAATCGCGATGGGCGACTGTTCCTGTGGGGTTCAGATGATCGGGGGCAACTAGGACGTCTCGGGTCGGATCCAAGGCAGAACTTTGTGAACGCACCTAAAGAGCCTGTGGCGTGTATTCCTCGTGAAAATGTGCGCTTTGTTCGTTTCCATCGGGTTTAGCATGAAGCGAATAACATTTTTTAATTGTGTTTTGACAGGAGACGAAGCTGGTAGCTTGTGGGTGGTGGAGTACGCTGGTTGTTTCGTCCGAAAGAGGAGAAGATCGTGTTTTCTCATGGGGTTCGAACGACCACCACCAATTAGGACGACAGATTGAAGAAGACACGACTTCTGCGCAGATTTTGCATCTGCCTCCACGTTTGAAAGTTGCGAGTATTGCGTGTGGCTGGAAACATTCGCTTCTCGCCACAGCTGAAGGCGAGGTGTTCGCATGGGGAAGTGGACGCCACGGACAACTAGGACTGGGAACGGACACGCTGAAGACGGAGGTTCCTTTGCGTATCGAGATGTTGAAGAGTACAGCTATCACTACCGTATTCTGCGGGTGGGAGCACTCAGTCTTCAAGTCTTCCAGTGGGGAAGTCTTCACCTGCGGAAACAATCGCCATGGGCAGTTGGGCGTGCGTCAGATTTCTACATCAGAACAACCTCGAGAGAAGCGGAAGCAGGTGAATGCGTCACCAGTTCGTGTGGGTCTTCACGCTGTCCAAGTTGGTTGTGGCTGGCATTTCGTTCTGTGCCTCACAGAAGGTGGAGAGCTCGTGACTTGGGGCAAAGGCAGTCACGGTCAGTTGGGTCTAGGAGGGTTCGAGAACGCCAGCGAGCCCCAAGTAGTTCCGTTTCCTCACGTCATTCGCCAGATTGCCTGTGGAAGTGAACATTCGATGGTGGTGACGACCGATGGAGATCTCTACACGTGTGGCTGGGGGGAACACGGTAATCTCGGTAAGTCTTCATCCTGCTTCTCCTCATAGTCGGTTGATTAAGTACTCGTTTCTGGCAGGCCATGGTGACAAGACCAACCGTGCTTCGTTGGAAAAGGTCGAATTGTTCACGAGTACAAACCAAGAAGTCGTCAGTGTAGTCGCTGGTGGCGCAGTTTCCATTGCCGTCACCACCGCTAGACAGCAGTAAAACATACCGTATCGCGAACATTTTGCCTGTTGCATTGGCCGCTTCCCTCTATGCGATCAACATTGCCTGCACTTATCTACTTACAGGCTCTTGATCATGCGCATGACCTGTTCCTTCTGAACGTCAATCATGCGCACCTGATGGTCCAGATCCTCCTTCACCTTTTCACCACCGCTACGAATCTGCTTCTGCAACTGTTCCTGTTGCAAGTTCAACTGTGCAAGTTGCTGCTCCAGCTCCACCTTCGACTTGGTACGGCGTGTGTTGGCTTGAGGAGACATCCCCGGAGCAAGGTACGGCATTCCACCTATCGTCTGCGGCACTGCAACCTGCTTCTCCACAATCTCTGCCTTCACTACAGTACTGGAGCTGCTCTCGTGCACTGCAGCCATCTCTTCGAACTCGTTCTCCTCTTCCTCCACGCCCAACTTCTCGTCCGCTTTCTTCTTGAGCTTCTCCACCAGAAACGACTCGTCCTTCCCGGCAAAGTACGTGTACAATCCATTGCCCAGCACGACAACGAAGACAACCCAGTAGATGCGCATGGGCAGCGACACAGGCTGGTGCGAGCGATCGCCCCAGTCCGAGCCAATGATGCGCGCCAACGTCGAGTCCAGCTCCGCCTCGTGCTTTTCGGCGCCGTAGCCCTTGGTCACACGCACAGTTCCGGGTGTCGAGCGCGTGGAAACCCCCACAGTTGTCTGCTTAGTGGCTTCAGTGGGCGTGGGCGTCGAGCTGCTCCATCGAAGCCCACGCACATGACCACCGAGACGCTGTAATCTCCGATACATCGTCTAGTTACAAAAGTGTAGGGCTGGAAGTGAAGTGTACCCATGTCTGTATACAAGGAGATCTCTATACAAGAGCAGCGAATTGTACTGAGAAATTTCAACAAAGATTCAGTGCACAACTTCCCAAGACCACCGGAGTACTGAGATCACATGGACCCGCCAACTGAAGCCACTGCAGCTCCAACTGAGACGGCAACGGCGTCTGTGGAGGCCCCACCCGCTCCTTTATCTGCCCCTACAGCTTCCCTAAAAGCCCCACCCGCTTCTTCAGCTTCAGCGTCCTCTAAACCGCCCGCTAAAGCCCTCGCAGCAGCTTCACAGTACAACCGACTGGATGAAAAAGACTTAAAAGAGGCCAGACAACTCGGTATTCTACTTGAAAACCTGCCTGTGAGTTTAGACTCCAACGCCCCGGAGTTCGGCATCGCGTACGAGAAGAAAGGAGGCAACAAAGCTTCCGGTTGCGCCGCGGACGTCTTCAGCAGTCAGAAATCGCTACAGGAGCGATGCAAGCAGTTCGCCATGCAGCGAGGCTTCCAGCTCTTCGTGGCCGGCAGCAGCACGCGTCCGAACGGCGGTGGAAACGTCAAATACCGCTGCAAGAAGCTCAACGGACAGCAGTTCTTCGACCCTAACACGCCCACGAGTAAAGTGCAATGCCCATTCTACATTAACGGATACGGCATCGAGTCCCAGTGGAAGATCACGCGGGCCTGCTTCTTGCACAACCATTACAAGTTCATTGGCTGGAGAGCAGCCCCACTGCCAACCCGACCGCTTATGGTTCGTTTACCTGCAGCTCTGGCCGCTGCGGCTGCAAACAACGGGGAATTACCCAAACCGCCGTCGAAAACTGCTTTGTTAGCTCTGGCGAGAAAGCAAAACTCATTATTGGAGCCGTCAAAGGAGCTCGAAGTAACAGCTTCAGCTGTAGTAGGACAAAGAGCAGCACCGGTTGAGTTACCACAAGGAAAATCCCAGCGGAATACGACCATGTCCATGAGATCTCTGTGTCGGATGGTCATGGACGAGGTGAACAAGTACCCGGCTGCGAACGTTGTGACGGCTAAGTTGGACGGGAAGGCTATCCGACGGATTCTGCTTGGACAAGGACATACTATCAACCACATGATGTCTTCACGGATCAAGAGACAACTTCAGGAAGAGCGGATCACTAAAGTACGCGAATCGTACCAGAAATTGGGTGGGTACCTTAAGATTGTTGCAGAGAAGAACCCAGGCTCACTTTACCGGATCGAGTCGAAGGAGGATGGAGCGTTTACACGCGCTCTGTTCATCCCCAATGCCACGCTGAATGCCGTCAAGCACTGCCGGAAGATCCTGTCTTTGGATCATGTCACACACTACGAGGACATGCCGGATACTCCATTTGGGAAGCTGGAGGACGAGGACAACGACGACGTCATCTGTGGAGTCTACCTGAAGGCTGCGACCAAGGGCTTCAACGATGATGTGGTGACCTTTGCTCTGGCACTTGTGAGCGAGGAAAACCAAGCCAACTGGGAGTGGTTTTTGACGGCGCTGCAGAGTACACAGGTGGCGGACTGGAACGAGTACACTGTGATCGGAGGACGCACTCGCGGCCTCCAGGCTGCAATTCACTCCGTTTTACCGCAAGCTAGTCACCACTTTTGCATGCGTCGAGTGGTCGAAGATGAGCTGATGACAGCCAAAAAGATCCCCATGACGCCGGAAAAGAAGCAAAGCATCTTCGATCTGGCGCGCAGTGACAGTGAAACCGAGTACGATATGCTGCGGAAGGCTCTACTTCGCACGAACGAGGCTGCAGTGAAGTATCTGGATGGATTGAACCGCGAGAATTGGGTTAAGTACGCCTTCCTGGAGAAGTTTCGTCGCCCGACATTCAACGAGCTCACGTCTGACCTCTCGATGGCACTAGGGAGCGACGAATTGCTGTCGCAACACGCCAGCGCGAGTCATATCACGTGGTTTGGTGAAGATCCCATCGGCAGTTCGCACCCGCTCTACGCCTTCAACCAGTTCTTCATGAAGATCGCCGAAAACTTCCATGCGCGGCGCCAGTCCATCAAGTTGCGTCCAGCTCACGAACTCGTGCCACTGCGGGATGAACAGCTGCAGCAGGTTCTGCAAGGCAGCCAGCGCTGTGAGGTACGATGACAATTAGCGGAATCTGTGGTCATATGTTACTTACCCGTCTCATTTACTTCTCTGTAGTCGATTCCCTGTGCGAATGGACTCTACATGGTGCGCTATCTGGGCCCGACGCGACTGAAAATCCCAGACAGTTGGCGCCACGTGAACCTGGAGGATTGGGAGTGCACGTGTCAGGACTGGCAGGACCAGCAGTTCCCGTGCTTGCACGCTATCCACGCTGCGGAGTTGGAGCAGCGCCGGATCGACTCGCTGTACAACATCAAGGAGAACTCGATCGAGAATTATCTGGCGTGCTATTCGAAGGCCTTCACGCCCTGGCCTATAGACGCCTCAACGATTACGCTGGACACTTCGCTTAAGACGCCTCTGGACTTTCACTTCTCGGAGGATGGCTCTGGCCGACGAAAGCCTGGACCCCGGCCAAAGAGGAAGAGACCTGCTGAAGAGATCTAGGGGGACCTGTTGCATGGTAATCTCGACTGTAGACGAATTCTATTGTCTACCCCCAGCAACTTTTATCTTCTAGCCTAAAATTTGCGTAGCCACGTCAGTATCCCCCTCGACCGAGAAAGCAGGCAGGACACGTATAGTGCTCGGCATATTGGGCGAATGACTCAGGCAGATGCAGACATCCCAAGTGGAACTTCCGCGCACACGAGGTACACCTGATGGAGCTTGAATTCTCCTCTCTCGTGATGAGATGGTGGCATTCCATGCACGGTTCGGGCTGCAAAGAGCTCGTTCCTGTTCAAAGCGAGATAGAATCTCATTAGGTTTTCATATCTGGAAGTTAAAGAAATCCATCCACTTACCGTATTTCTGTTCGTAAAATGATTGTAGTTCCTCTTCCATTCGCTTCATCGTGGGTTCTTCCCGAGCCAGTAAAGTGACGAACTCATCGATAGAAGCCAAAGGGAAAAGATGCGCTTCATCCTCGAATTGAAACCTAGATCAGTGCAACAGCGTCAGCACCAGAACGACTCGACAAAAGGTACAAACAGTGTCAAATACCTCTTCGCCAGTGTGCACACCTTCTCGATGGATTCCCACGCTTCAGCAGCGTCAGTATCGCCCTTTAAACGATGCTGCCACGACTTTGTCAGATGGAATCGCAGGAAGCGGCGAGCAAGAACGTATTTCTCCATGTGATCCAAGTCTCCAGCTGCACGTTCGTCCAGGAATTCCTTCACGATATCGCCATCTCCACCCTCCTCGCGTTCCAGCAGACCAATGAAAGGCTGGACCAACGACCAATACAACACAGACTCTTGTAGCGCCCAGTGGATTGCAGCACCAAGATCTTGGTGTTCGTACGGCGCCATGGCTGGAAAAGGTTTGCCATCGTTGTCTAACAACACACGACTCTCAACCACATCACCTCCGCTCACATCTTCTCCAAAGTCCTCACTGTCAATGAAAAGCACCCGCAGCTTGAACCGTACCGTAGAAGAAGCTAGCGAAGAGAACACGCCTTGTAGGAACTGGGGCAGGCGCGATGATGGCAGCAACAGGTGGGCGAACTGATGGGCAAAGTACTCGCCGCAGATCCTGATCTCGTGTTGGCTGTAGGGGTCTCGTCCGCCGAAAGCACGTCTATAGGTTCTCTTGGCCTCATCACTGGTAGACTGGGGACTGCTGTATACGTCAGATCGACTTGACATCACACGCGATAGCTCACGTAGCACAGATTGAACCGGTGTTTCCTTCTCCGTATCGAAGTGTGATACGATGGTTTCAAGTTTCTCCATCATAGTTCCATAGTGCGCCAGAATCTTGTCAACCATGACCGACACTTGTTCGTCCTCCACGTACTGCAGGTTCAGACAGGAGAGGTCGAAGCTTCGAAAGCGAACACTTTTCTTCGCCTTTTTTGGCTTGAACAATATTTTGCCTGAAGACCGTCGTCTGGTTACAAAATCCGTCTTCGGTGGCTTCGGAGACTTGGGTGACTTCGTCTTCGGCGACTTCGAGGGGAACGAACGCTGCGCCAGTTTCTCACACTCCGCAATCCCATAACAAATAGCGAAAACGCTCGCGAGAGGCTCCGAATCACTGGACGTAGCTCTTGAAATAAGCGAATTCTTAAAAGCACGAAGAGAATTCCAGGATAAGGCAAAAAAGCAGCCAGAAATGGTGCTCGTCGACAACAGCATATCACAATACGTCGAGATCACATCGACCGCTGGTTCCTCCACCCCATCTCGACTTGCGCTTTCAACCTGCAACACCTTTTCATCCACTGTAGCTCCTTCTGCAGAAGGAGGCACAACTGATTCTGTCGTTTCTGATACCTTCGTTTCTTCCTGCGATTTAACTGGAGAATTTGGCGACTGCGCTTTAATATGCTGTAATCGACGACTTCGACGCAGTGGCAACGTCACTGTCACAGACGTTTTCCTCTTGGGCTTTACTGCGGCTGCTGTAGTTTCGTTCTTCTCTGATTCAGCGCCATTTAAGTTGAATGCAAACAAGTTGCTGTCCCCCTTTAAGTCCCGACTGTATTTACGGAAGCGTTTCGGTGGATTCGACGCCTTCGTAGGCGTATCCACAAACTCCATCCCTGTGTCTTCATTTGTCATGCTCACGGAGCGCGTCACGCGCTTCTTCTTCCTCAACAGCGTCTTGGGGCCCTGATCCTCTGTCGCTGGCGTTTTAAGCTTGGGTTTAGACGCTGCAGCATCTACAGAGCTATTCTCCGTATCGGAAGCTGCTGCGGCCTGTAATTCAGCGTCTAAATCCCTCGAAGTCGCTGCAGAAAGCTTGATATTAGCCACTCGGCGTCGCAGCTTTTTCACTTCTTTGGATCGCGTGGAAAATGCTGGCGAATCGCCCCAAGGACTTGGGTTGGCGGCGTCATACTGCTGTGTGGAGGGAGGGGGCGTTGAAGGAGGTGAAGGCGACGGCGTACGCGTCTTGAGGCGCAGCGGAGCCTCCACGAAGCGCCGGTAGATGTCGCTCGCGTCCGCCATGACGCTTGGCGCGGTCTCAATGCAGCGTGTTTATATCGGTATCTTTTCGGCGAATGGAAGAGGAGGAAAAAGCTTTGTTGTCGTGTGATTGGTAGATACCTGGAAGTTGAAGTGGGGTCCGTATACAGTATACATGCGCATGTATACCAGAACATACAGTCGTGTTGATAACTTGTCACTGAGAAGTTGTCAATGACAGTCACGGACACCGCCGCCGAAACTTCAGGCAATTCGCATTGCTAGCACCTTCGAACCGAACGCTCCTTTCTTGGCAAGAAATTCTTGCATCGACCGCCTCCGGAAAGGCCCCAGTTGATTTGTAGACGAATCCCCTCGTAAAAGCGCTCGAAATTTGATTCGCGCATGCAACAGTTGCAGGCACGGCACGTTCGACGCATGCTGCTTCGGCCAGCAAGCAACATCACCGCCGCGTACAGCTCGCACCAACTACGCTGCCAGAGGTGCGAGCTACTGTTTTGCGGCACATGTAGCTGGACATGACCCCTTGACAAGAGCATTGCCAAGTCCTGCAATTAGGCAAACGGGACGTCTTGAGCGGCCTGATCTTGGCCGAAGCCGCTTGGAATCGAGGCAACCTATGCACGGTATCGTTTCGTAGCCCACCATGGCAGTGACCGCCACCGCCAACCGATTCGTCCAGCTCACTGCGGAATCAGCAGTCGCACTGGATTACGTCCGGTATCGACACTTGTGCTTGAGTCACTCAAGTTGAGTGCCGAATTGGCAGAAAAACACTTGATGAAATGTGGCATGCAAAGTACATACCCCGTGCATACGGTATACTGTACATGTAAATGTACAGGTGGAGCTGTCTGCGAAAGTCTTTCCATCGGGTTGAGGGCAAGATCACGTGGTGGTGGGAGTTATCTGTGATTCCAAACCATGTGGGAGTCATCAGCACCGCAACGGAGAGTCTGTCGCCGGCAAGAAATTTTCTGTCAAGCCAGGCGAAGGTCGAAAGCAAGCGCCGCGAGGACTCTGAATTCAAGCAGCACGCTGTACATGTACTTACTTAAGTACGTCTGTATTGTACCTGTAGGCCACGGCCCGTGATGTGTGCGCCGACGAAGATCCCGCCGCACGAGTAGAGCAAGTGCTTGAAGCTCCAGCTGGATTACCACTCGAGATTTGCTCGCTGACAAGGTCCAGCCAAATTCAATTGGCGTGCGTCAGATGGCTGGATTGAGGTCTGATCAGACCTCCCGAGCTTCCTGCCCCCGTACGTGGCATTCAGCATTTTGCGCTCTCCAGCTCACTTCGGACCCCGCACAACAGCCATGCAACGCCACATCCTGCGCCGCCTACCCCGCACCATTGCCCGCAGTTCTGCTGCGTCCACGACCGCCAAGGCCTCGTCGACCAGCCTTCTGTCGCGTCACTTCTCCGTTGAGGTGCCTGTGAAGCAGACCAACCTGTTCATCAACAACCAGTTCAAGCCGTCAGCGTCCGGCGCCACCTTCGACACCTTCAACCCTGCTACGGAGGAAAAGATTGCGGCCGTGGCTGAGGCCACCACTGCCGACGTTGATGCCGCTGTGGAGGCCGCCCGTGCGGCTTTCAACGGCCCGTGGCGCACCATTGACGCTGCTGAGCGTGGGCGTCTGCTCTACCGTCTTGCCGACCTCATTGAGCAGAACGGCGAGGAACTGGCTCAGCTGGAGGCTCTTGACGCCGGCAAGCCGCGTTTCCTGACCCGCGTCCTGGACGTGCAGGCCTGCGCTAATGTGCTGCGCTACTACGCCGGCTGGGCTGACAAGATCCACGGCAGCACGGTCCCCATCGCGGGTCCGTACCTGTGCTACACCAAGCAGGAGCCCGTGGGCGTGTGCGGTCAGATTATCCCGTGGAACTTCCCCATGATCATGATGGCCTGGAAGCTCGGCCCCGCCCTTACCACCGGTAATACGGTGGTGCTCAAGCCCGCCGAGCAGACGTCGCTGACGGCTCTGCGCGTTGCTGAGCTCATTGTCGAGGCCGGTTTCCCCGAGGGTGTCGTGAACATCGTGACGGGTGGCGGTGCCACCGTTGGAGCCCACCTCGCACAGCACCCGAACGTGGACAAGGTCGCGTTCACGGGCTCCACTGAGACCGGCATGACGATCATGCGCACGTCGCACGTGGACAACCTCAAGCGCATTACGCTCGAGCTCGGCGGCAAATCTGCTAACATCATTCTGGACGACGCTGACATCGACGCCGCTATCCAGCAGTCGCAGATGGGTCTGTTCCTCAACGCCGGCCAGGTGTGCATCTCCGGCAGCCGCGTGTACGTGCAGGAGGGCATTTACGACGAGTTCGTGCGCCGTTCGGGTGAGGCCGCTTCGTCCATGAAGATCGGCGACCCGTTCGACCTGTCGGTCAACCACGGCCCGCAGATCGACAGCACGCAGTTCAACAAGATTCTGGGCTACGTTGAGTCCGGCAAGAAGGACGGAGCTCGTCTTGTGTGCGGCGGCAAGCGCTGGGGCGACAAGGGCTACTACATTGAGCCCACGGTGTTCGCTGACGTGACGGAGGATATGGCCATCGCTCGCGAGGAGATCTTCGGCCCCGTGATGTCCATCATCAAGTTCAAGACCATCGACGAGGTCATCGAGCGTGCCAACAACTCCGAATTCGGTCTCGGCGCTGGTGTCGTCACGTCCAACCTGGACAACGCTATTAAGATCTCCAACGGTGTGCGTGCTGGAACCGTGTACGTGAACTGCTACTCGGTGATCGAGCCCAACACGCCGTTCGGTGGTTTCAAGAACTCGGGCCTTGGCCGCGAGCAGGGAGAACTGGGCCTGCGCAACTACCTCGAGAACAAGACGGTGATCATCAAGCGCCCGGACGACTCCATGCCTTAAGTAGAACCCTCTCGTTTGACGTAGTGCGCGTAAAGAATATAAACAAGCGTCAATTTTGAAAGGAAAAAGTTTTCATCAGCTTCAACTTAGGCCATACATTAGTCAAGTGACAGGAATGTGTGGCTGAACACAGTTTTAGCCGTTCCCATCCATCATTTCAGCGAATCACCTTCATTCTGCAGCAGCACTCACTTTCAGTATCGTTGATAGCAATAGATTTCACTCCAATTTCAACCAATCCAATTTCAGCCACTCAAGAGACGTTACCGTTGGTTTCGGGAGAGGGCCACGCTATTCGCAGGTTTTCCACGTCAGTTCCCATTCGACACCGTTGGCCCGCAAGCGTCGACGTCCCCCCGACCCGAGAGAAAGAAGCACAGAAGGCCCCGCCGGTCCTCTGCCCCCGCTCCGCAGCTCAAAGTCCCAGCCCGTCACGCCCGGCGACCCACCCCCGACCTGGCTACAGTGCATGCGTTTGCAAATCCCGTGCGACCAAATTGATTCGAGTAGTGCGTCGACCTGGAAACGAAAGAGACAGGAAGCTGTGCGTCATCCCCCGGATCATCCCCTCCGCCACCATTCCCGTCCATCCGCTTCAACCGAGCACGTGATCTTTCTCACGATACAGGACCAGTCCCTCTTCTTCAGCTAATTAAGAGACAAAAGCGCCAAAAATGTCGCTCATGAACATCGCAGGAACCCAGTCGGTCGACGACCCGGAGTACCGTTACAAGATGCCGAGGCTGCAAGCCAAGATCGAAGGCCGAGGCAACGGTATCAAGACTTTGGTCGTCAACTGTGCGGACATCGCCACGTCGCTCCACCGTTCGACTGCTGAAGTGTGCAAGTTCTTCGGCTGTGAGCTCGGAGCTCAGTCCAAGTATGACGAGAAGACGGGCCGTGCTATTGTGAACGGAGCCTTTGATGCCAGTATGATGCAGCAGCACCTGACCAAGTACATTGAGGGCTTCGTGTTGTGCCCTGGCTGCCGTCTCCCTGAGACCAAGTACAAGTTCAAGGGCCAGCTGATCTTCCACAAGTGTTACGCCTGTGGAGCTGTCGAGCCCGTGGACATGAACCACAAGCTCACGACCTTCATCTTTAAGGAACACACTGCCGCCAAGCGCAGTAGCAAGGACGACAAGAAGAAGAAAGACAAGAAGGAGAAGAAGGAGAAGAAAGACAAGAAGGCGGCGTCCCACGACGAGCCAGAAGATGAGTCCGCTACCAAGGAGAAGAAGGAGAAAAAGGAAAAGAAGGACAAGAAGGAGAAGAAAGACAAGAAGGATAAGAAGGACAAGAAAGACAAGAAGAAGAAACACCACAAGGACAAGAGCTCCGACAAGGAGGCGTCTGACGCCGAAGACGATGACGACGAGGTGGTGTGGCACACGGATCTGTCTGCTGAGGCTGTGGCTGCCCGTGCCGCTGAAGCTGAGGCAATTGAAGCTGCTGCTGCCGCTGCTATGGAGGCCTCTGCAGCCCAAGAGGTTGTTGCCACCCTGGACAACCTGCAGGTGGACGACGAGAACGCCCTCGACTCGGCTGTGTCCAACCTGCAGCGCTTCCTGACTGAGAGCCACTCTGAAGACGAGATTTTCGAGGAGCTGTGCCGCCAGCAGACGTACTCCGCTCTGCCCGTCACGGATCGTCTTGTGATCTTCTTCCGCTCGGCTTTCAACGAGAAGGTGCTGGCGAGTAACCAGGTGGCCAAGTACGCTCCTGTGCTCGAGAAGATCATCGACGGCCAGCACTCGCAGTACCAGCTGCTTGCGCTTACAGAGCACTTCTGCGCTGTCGAGCACGCGGAGCTGCTGACCTCGTACCCCATCCTGTTGAAGCTGCTGTACGACGAGGATCTGCTGGAGGAGGAGTGCCTCGTGGCCTGGGCTAACAACGGAGTCCGCAAGGAGTACGCCCACTGGGCTGTCACTGACGAACTTGCTGCCAAGCTCAAGGCCCTGCTGAAGCCCTTCATCGAGTGGCTCGAGAACGCCGAAGAGGAGAGCGAGGACGAGAGCGACGACGAGTAACTCGCCAGTGATTCATTTCCGACGCCGTTGGAGCTTGCAGTCCACTGATCCAAGTTCCAATGCAGCACTTGCATATCTTCGACAACCTTTTCCTGATCGACAGCTTTACTGCCAGTCGATTCACTGCATTTCAATTCGTAGCTAAAGGCATTCAGTATCGAAAACACCGAATGAATTCTGCTTCTTTCCGGTACCACTAGGCTTATTGCGTTTTTCAACACAAACGGTACAAACTCTATCCCCATCCACTTACCCCTGAGTCAATTGGACCAGAAGTGCAGATAAATAGCGATGACGTCCGCCTTTGAGATCCTGCGCAGGACGGGGCAGCTGCCCGTGGTGGAGAAGGAGCTGGTCTTTGGTAAGCGCTCGACGGACGCAGCAGCTGCACGCTCCACGGCGGGCGCTGCATGGGGCAAGAGCGCGCGCAAATGGGTGGCGACTTCTTCCTCTTCCTCCGCGCGCGAGTTTGGCGACGAAATGCCGCGAGAACTGCGCACTCTGGTGGCCGCATCGTTCGATGTGTTCATGCGCACGCAGCAGAACGGGCAAATGGGCGCATTTGGCGTCGCACGGGCCAGTCGCGAGTACCGAGAGGCTCTGAAGACGTGTATTTTCGCTCTGGAGGACCGTCTGGAGACGCACAAGGACGCTGACGTCAATGCAGAAGAAGAGGGAGAGTTCCTGGACCTTTTGAAGGTGTCGCTGGCCATTTGGCACCTCTGTGAGCTGCTATTTCTCCGTGGAGGAGTGAGAGGAGCGGACAGAACGCTCGCCTATGAGCTGGCATTGTGGCTGCAGGAACACTACTGCAGTACGTTGCTGGACAAGACGGAGAGCGAGAGTGAGAGGCTCAAGAAACAGCAAAAACCCGAGTTAGACGCCGCTTTCTGGCACACGATCCAGGCCCTGGTGATGACGGGAGATGGTCCAAGTGCCTGGAGCTTGTTGGCCACCCACTCGACGTACAAGTCGCTGTTTTCTCGCGAGGCCATGTCACTGACTGGAGTTTCGACCAAATCAACGTTTCAGGCAGTGCAGAAGCTGCTGTTGACGATGCCTGGGAGAGCTGGAGGCTCCGGGATGAGCATGGAACAGGACGGAGCAGCCGAGTGGAAGAGCTGGAACGACGCGTGCCAGTACTTGCTCAACACAGACGGATACATCAAGTCAAACGCTGGATTCACTGCTCTGCTGGAGGTTTTGGCTGCTAAAGAAGAAACGATGAAGAGCCATGCGTCCACTTGGTATGAGCTCATGATGGCAAGATTGTTCCTGGACGAGCCCAAGACGATCGCACACCGGTTCGAGTTCCTCATGGCGAATTGTTTCCGTGCGTACCACAACGAAAGTGAGAAAATGGACAACTTCGAGTGCATTATCCTGGCCATCATGCAGTACGACATTCAGAACGCCATCCAGGATATCATTGCGCTTGGATTCTCATGGATGGCTGCACATCTAGCGGATCTGCTACTGAAAAGCAATGTGATTTTAGCCGATGAGTTGCTGCCGGAAGGAGATTGCACTCTACGGGAGCGTTTCTTGCTGCAGTACGCGATGGAGATTGGTGCGAGCAGTGGAATGTGGCAATTTGCTGTGCGGTACTACGAGTACTGTCCGAAGTTCGGTGCCCTTGCGATTCGATCGGCTTTAGCACGTGAACCTTTGCCCACCGATTACAAGACGGAGCGTCTGCTTGCCTACTGCCACGGCAAAAAGATTCTGTCACAAACCCAGAAACAGATCACAATTCAGAGAGCTCAGGAGTGCAAGACGCAGAAGGCGTATGCTTCAGCCCTTCAGTGGATGCTGCGCGGCAACCACCTCGACGATACGGACGCATTGTGCGATGATATTTTGAAGGAGTGCAACGACACAAACTCACTGACTGCTTTGCACGAAGCAGTGCAGTTTATGGAGGGTCAGCCTGAATTTTCACGTTCCCAGAAGTTGGCTTGGCTGGTGAAGTACCGTGAATTCCAGCTAGTACTGGACGATCTCGAGTCTTTACGGCAACAACTGAAGACGGATGAAAGCCTGAGCAATAAGGAAAAGCAAGGGGCAATTGAAACGAAGCTCCGGTTTGTGTCATTGGAAGCTGCCAAGCGACTGGACTGGCTGTTTGGCTCCACTGAGGCTCCGAAGATGCTGCGTTCCGAATTACTGCAACAAGCTGAACGTTTGTTGAAGGAGTCCCCAACGGTGTTTGGATCGCGGCACCTGTACGCGCTTATGGCCTTCCTGCAGCAACTGAACCGTTCCTTTGACCGTCAACAGTTCTACGAGTCAGGCTCGAACAAGCAACTGAAAGAACGCATCGAGAGTTTGATTTCACGGAACCTGGCTGAAGCCATGCTGCAAGAAGCTAGTGCGACTGGATGTGCTGTAGTCGACCCGCCACATCGTCAGACGACCACCGCTTTGGTTGCCCAGCAGCCTTACTTGATCGCAGATGCATCATTTACGCCGATGGAGGAATAAATGGAGTCGTTTATTGACTGCTGAGGTGGTGGGATATCGGCTCGGGATGAATCTAGCACACGAACTAGTGCACGCAGATGCATGTTGGTGAATATTCTTTGTTCGCCTCCGAAAAGTGAAATCTGCTACCCAACTGGCGTATCATAATTGGAAATTCTTGAGAAAGACGACAAATTTGAAGGCACCCACCACGGCTTCTGTACTTCTTAATTTCACTTCTTCCTTTCTTGCTCATTCCTGATTCCGCCAGCATAGGGAAAGATGGTCATGCTCTTCTGTACGATTCTTGGTGACGCGGGGCAACCGTTTGCAGTGGAGATTGGCGTTGCCGAGACAGTTTCCTCGTTGAAGCAAACGATCGCGGCGGAAGACCTAAACTGCTTGGAGAATGTCGAAGCCGAACGGCTACAACTCTTCCTGGCGGTGATGCCGGACGGCAAATGGCTGCGAAATGATAGCGCTGCAGCCCACGATTTCACAGAGTGACTACAAGTGGCGTATACCCCCCTAGCGACATCACTAGGATCAGGTATTCCCGATGGAGCTAGACAAAAGCGGCGAGCATCCTCAAGGGACTGGTGGAGTGCGGACTACTGTATGCATTTAATAAACCTCGCTTTGAAAATGGCTTCAACCTACAACGTCTTGTAACTTGCTGCACTACATGTACAATGGTTATCACAAGAACGTTTGTCAGGAATATGCTGCTAGTCATAGCCCCACAGTTGCTACTTCGTAGACAAACAGTAAATCAATTCGAAAGGCATCCCATGAATGTGACGACCCGTCATCAAACTTACCAGCAAGATATCGAACTGGTACTGTTGCATACCTTAGCAGTTCGAACCGACAACGACGAGAAAATCAGTCTGGTTCCGCCGCAATAGGTTCTCGAGCGAGCTGCATATCTGGCGACTTCGAAGTCGAAATCGCGCTGAACTGCAACTGCAACAACAAACGACACTGTTGACCATGAACCTCATTCAACGTGGAAGCCATTGGACGAGGAAATCCGACAGAAATGTTGTCTCCTTGGACATCCGTCCAGCATCTTCAAGAAACTTGACGCCAACACACAAGTAATTTTGCTGACCAACTTGCACCATTGAATCGCAGAATTTGAAGACGAAGAGGGAATGGTCCTTGAGCACATGAGTGCAGACTGACTCCAAGGCGGATGCCAAGCGCTATTTGAAAACAACCTCCAAGAAAAACAAAAAGCGGAGAAAGAGGGCAAGAGCGATGGGGTTGCCGCGTAGTCACCTCAATAAATCTCCACGGACGTACAAGGCAACAATATTTCCATCCAATCGGTTGTCATTGGAATACAACGTTTATTGAAGTTCTCTGTTTTCACACTCGTAATTCTTGGTTAAATTAAAAACACTGGCGCAAAGTGAGTAGATGTGCTGTAGACTGCAGCCTGTAGTAGACCAGACGACTACCGCTTTGGTTGCCGAGAAACATTACTTGATCGAAGATTGCTGAGGCGCCCGAGATGCTTCTAACTCGCGAACGATGTCTTCTACTGCTTGCAGAGCCGATTGTTGCTTAACAAGACGAGGTGGTGATATAGGTTTCTGTCGCAGAAGTCCTTGTTCCTGGATTACTGTACATGCAAAAGTAGACGTTAGAGGTACAAAACCACAATAACAAGAACAAACGTACGAGTTGTGTCGATGCTTTCTGTGAATGCGGGATTCGATGCTTTCCTGGTGTGTTTGTTAGTGTTTGAGAAAGCTAATGAGAAAATTTTAAAGAAATTACCTTCGAAACATCACGTCGCCACGCACTTGCTCGCTTTGTATAGTGATCTTTTTGGGAAAATATAGCAGAGTGAGTAGACTCTACTCAGAGTAGAGTGCAGCTAATAGAATGGGTACGACGCCGTACACTCAAAGTCGAGTTGAGATGCGAGTCCTCCAGTAAAAAGGATTGGGTGATCTACATGTACAGTGAAAGAGCACCACAAGTCAGGGAATACTACATGTATTAGTTAATTAGGCAATTTGCAATCAAGCTACCGCACCTTGTTTCCTCCGAGATATTCGGCAAGATCCGCGGTGACGACTCCCAGACGGGTGTAGCCTCCTGGTGAAGCATATGAAAGTTGACGGATTGAAATACGAAGATTGCAGGTTTTAAGCGCTTTCGTCTTCGGATCAACTTTGAGAATACACTTAGTGACCGTCAACGGAGCATCCCAGACGACTCGGTTTGCACTGAGCACCCCACAGACTTCAGTGGTGTCACTATGTAAGACTGTAGCCGAGGAGAGCTTCCACTTGCAGTACACCTGAGCGTCTGGGTGCGGGATATTGGAACACCCGTGAATCACACAATGGATATCAAACGCGACTTGATGAGCTGCGTCTTTACCAGGGGACAACCTGAACATGTGAAGAAGAGAGCTAATGGTGGAGTGACAATCGTTTGGCTAATTTTGGTTGTAAATGCGTTTTAGACAAAACTAAAAACGTTTAGTTGCCGCTTTCGATCTATCGACTTACCCCGCCCTTAACATGAGCAACATATTTTCTCGGTGGAGTCATTCTGCAATATTTGGATGTTAGAAGACAGAATACTTTGAGGTGATAAACACACGACTTACTTGCCCCCTCTCCAAGCAGGTCAAGCACGTCCGACATGAAGTCGCCACCCTCTCGCTTGAACTTGCAAGCGGCTTCAATAGCTTCTTTGAATACCTTGACTACGTTCGTGCCGTCAGCAGCGGAGACGAAGCTGAATTCTAGATTGTGCGTCTCAGCAAATTTGAACTTTTTGCTGGTCACCTACGAGTAGCAAACCAATGAGTGGGTCACACCAGAGACGAGCAACGGTCTGAACTATCACACTAACGTTCATATCAACGTCGATCTTGTTCGCAACCAGGAAGCATGGAATATTTTCGCAGTACTCACGCAGCTCCTTGTACCAGTTCGCTAGATTCTGGTACGTAACCTTCCGCGTAACATCAAAGACCTGCCACAAGTACACTGTCAAGTGGCGAACACACGTAGATATTTGTATTCCAACTCACCAGGATACACGCTGTAGCTCCGTAGTAGTACGATGGATGCATGCTAGAAAATCGTTCTTGTCCAGCTGTGTCCCAGAAATCTATCAACCAGAACGATACTAAGGCATTTACACAAGCTCTGCCCACTGTGTAGCCTCCACGCACCAACTTTCACCGTGCGCTTCCCCTTTTCGTCGTCTATCTCCACCTCCTTCCTGTACAACGTCAGCGCAAACGTCGACAACTACAGATACATTTTTTCAGTGTCAGGCAACCTCTTTGATGCAACTGCAAAGCACACTCACTTGTCGTGGCTGATACTCGTTCATCATAAAGCGTTCCACCAACTTCGACTTCCCGACGGCCGAGTCACCGAGCAGAATAACCTGGCAATGACACGATCGACGCATGAAAGAGAGTGACGGTCAAAGAACTAACTAAATGCGTACATACACCCTACATACCTTCACATCAGGTTCACCTAGACTGTCTTCCAGCACCTCGGCGTTGCTGCTGTTCCCTGCCATGTTTAAGCGGATCTCGTTGAAAGGTCGCAATAAATTGAAATAAACATTTAACCAATCAGGATCAGTTGTCGAATAAATATGTGTCGCACATAACTTTTCTGATCCACCCACACAAAACTACCAACCAAAAACTACCCTTGGCACGGCGGGCGACGATGGCGGAGCTGGACACGGAGCATGTACGCATGCTGGACGCCGGCCGACAGCGCGTGGCGTACTCGTCGCCGTTTACATCTAGCTGCTTCGCCTCGGTGGCCTCCAAGAAGACGCAGCTGCTGCAGCACGGCAATACGTTCGGCTTGAGCTTTGTGGCGACCGAGACAGGTGGGTGCGGAATGGATTCTCTAATTTGATAATTCATTATAACATCAAGTTCCCTTAATATATCTATGTAGGTTTCGTGATGACCGAGAACAACGAGCTGGAGAAGTCGTGCAACGACTACAGCAAGCGACGACAGGAGGCCATGGACCACGGTGAGAAGCTCACAATGGATGAAATCCACGAGCTACCAGTAGCCAAGAAAGTCCAGCTGCCATCCATTGCCTACTGGATTGCGCTCTCTCGTGATGAACTCACGCTTGCAGTAGCTTATGGAGACTCGGTTGCGCTCTTTGAAGTCGCACACGTCAAGGAAGCGGTACGCCACTCTGCAACTGTTATTGGATCCATTTTTCACTCACTAAAGATGCCGTCTCTTTGATTTTATTATGATTTTACGATTGTTCCAGGCGGTTCCAGCACCATTTCACACCTTTTCCAAGATGCAGGCGCAGGAAATCACGTGGTGCACAGACTCCGCAAGCGAGCAATTGGCGGTTTTGACACTCGAGAAGCAGGTGGTCGTGTGCACTCTCGAAGGGGAAAGAAATGTCATTGACACGCAGATCGACGCGGCATCGATTTCCTGGTCCCCGTCTGGAGAACAGATTGCAGTTGGTCTGGTTGATGGCTCAATTGGCATTTACGCGCGGAAATCGCTCGAGTTTGTTCGATCAATTGCCCAACCGGAGTCCTGCGCTGAACAGGGTCTTGAAGTACACCACGTCAACTGGGCGGAGGAAGAATTAATTATGGCTGGATATCAGAAGTATGAAAACGAGGAAACGAGCGCTCTGGCTTGCATTTTCGACAAGGACGAATGTGTGGAACTGGACGAAGTTGTCGCGTTCTTTGATGTGGAGGGCAGACGTCACCAATATTTTTCAGTGTTCTTACCGGACTGGAGAATGTTCTTCATTAGTTGCTCGTTAAGTGCAGATATCGAGTTGCTGGTTTCAGACCCTGATGGTGGCGAATGGCAACTATGGAAGCCGCTGGAAAAATACCAAGCACGCCTTCCCATGAACACTGAAGATGAGGAATCTTTCCCAATGGGTTTCACTCTCAATTTGAACTCGACTACACCTGTCCCCGTGGAAGAGGACGCTTATCCCCCTGTTCCTATCATTTCGTGCGCCAACACCGAGGGGCTTTTAGTCAACTTTTCTTTCGTTGACACTACTGTGAATGAAGTTGACTTCGTTAAGATTCCGTCGCCGTTTGAAAAGAATGCGACTCGAGCCACGGAGGCGACTTCAAATGTAATTCCAGGAGTTAAGGCTGAGGTAGTCGAAACTCCTAAGAAAGTCATCTCGCACGAGTACGGCCAGGATGCCGAGAACGAGTTCGCGGAGTCCGACGGAGAGTCAAGCGATGAAGAAGAAGCGCGGAAGGAAGAAGAAGACAACGCCAGAGTTACGTTCCGCACGATGGCGGCAGATGGAGCCGATTATATCGCTTCGGATTTGTTCCCGAAGTTGTTCAAGGCGATGGGTTCTACGTATGATGAGGACGTACACGCGAGCACTGTGGCGAGTCTAGAGAAGGATGGAAAGATTTACGAGGCTGATTTCGTTTCGTGGTACGTGAATTGGATTTTCGGTACTGATGACTCGGACTCGGAGGAAGAAGACGATGCGCCAGCACCGTCAGAGGCAAAGCCCGCCGAGATGAAGTCGAAGGAAGAAATCGCGGCAGCATTTTCGAAATTTACGGCGAAGAAGGGAAGCTGGAAGTGCGGTGTGTGCATGATCAACAATGATCGTGAGGCAGTTAAGTGCAGCTCTTGTGAGACTCCGAACCCTGCTGCACCAAAGGTGGTTGCACCAGTGACGACGGCGGGTGCTACATCCGCAGGCTCGATTGGTTCGGGTGGTTTTTCTTTCCCTGTTTCCTCGGGAGATGCGTCGAAGACGTCGTCATTTTCTTTTGGTGGAACTCCATCAACTGATTCCGATGCTGTTGCTGCAATTAAGTCTACCGGGTTTTCATTTGGCGGTGCAGCTGCCACCACTGGTTTCAACTTCCCCAGTAGCTCGACCTCTGGCACAGGCTTTGCCTTCCCAACTACTTCGAAGTCTTCGACGGGCTTTAACTTTGAAGCAGCTGCAGCAAAAACTGTGTCTGATGATACGTCTCGTGATAAAGGAGAATCTAATGATGCAAGTTCTCCTAACGGAACTGTAGAGCCTGGAAATGAGTCCTCTTCGAAGAAAGCTATCTCGCACGAGTACGGCCAGGATGCCGAGAACGAGTTCGCGGAGTCCGACGGAGAGTCGAGCGATGAAGAAGAAGCGCGGAAGGAAGAAGAAGACAACGCCAGAGTTACGTTCCGCACGATGGCGGCAGATGGAGCCGATTATATCGCTTCGGATTTGTTCCCGAAGTTGTTCAAGGCGATGGGTTCTACGTATGATGAGGACGTACACGCGAGCACTGTGGCGAGTCTAGAGAAGGATGGAAAGATTTACGAGGCTGATTTCGTTTCGTGGTACGTGAATTGGATTTTCGGTACTGATGACTCGGACTCGGAGGAAGAAGACGATGCGCCAGCACCGTCAGAGGCAAAGCCCGCCGAGATGAAGTCGAAGGAAGAAATCGCGGCAGCATTTTCGAAATTTACGGCGAAGAAGGGAAGCTGGAAGTGCGGTGTGTGCATGATCAACAATGATCGTGAGGCAGTTAAGTGCAGCTCTTGTGAGACTCCGAACCCTGCTGCACCAAAGGTGGTTGCACCAGTGACGACGGCGGGTGCTACATCCGCAGGCTCGATTGGTTCGGGTGGTTTTTCTTTCCCTGTTTCCTCGGGAGATGCGTCGAAGACGTCGTCATTTTCTTTTGGTGGAACTCCATCAACTGATTCCGATGCTGTTGCTGCAATTAAGTCTACCGGGTTTTCATTTGGCGGTGCAGCTGCCACCACTGGTTTCAACTTCCCCAGTAGCTCGACCTCTGGCACAGGCTTTGCCTTCCCAACTACTTCGAAGTCTTCGACGGGCTTTAACTTTGAAGCAGCTGCAGCAAAAACTACTGATAGCAGTGCATACCCTCCAGACACGACTTCGAAGCCGAAGCCTCCCTCTTTTGGTGCTGCCAGCGGTGGATATCCCCCAGACACGACATCGAAGCCGAAACCTCCCTCTTTTGGTGCTGCCAGCGGTGGATATCCCCCAGACACGACATCGAAGCCGAAACCTCCCTCGTTTGGTGCTGCCAGCGGTGGATATCCCCCAGACACGACATCGAAGCCGAAACCTCCCTCTTTTGGTGCTGCCAGCGGTGGATATCCCCCAGACACGACATCGAAGCCGAAACCTCCCTCTTTTGGTGCTGCCAGCGGTGGATATCCCCCAGACACGACATCGAAGCCGAAACCTCCCTCGTTTGGTGCTGCCAGCGGTGGATACCCTCCAGACACGACTTCGAAGCCGAAACCTCCCTCGTTTGGTGCTGCCAGCGGTGGATATCCCCCAGACACGACATCGAAGCCGAAACCTCCCTCTTTTGGTGCTGCCAGCGGTGGATATCCCCCAGACACGACATCGAAGCCGAAACCTCCCTCGTTTGGTGCTGCCAGCGGTGGATATCCCCCAGACACGACGTCGAAGCCGAAACCTCCCTCTTTTGGTGCTGCCAGCGGTGGATATCCCCCAGACACGACGTCGAAGCCGAAACCTCCCTCGTTTGGTGCTGCCAGCGGTGGATATCCCCCAGACACGACGTCGAAGCCGAAACCTCCCTCTTTTGGTGCTGCCAGCGGTGGATATCCCCCAGACACGACGTCGAAGCCGAAACCTCCCTCTTTTGGTGCTGCCAGCGGTGGATATCCCCCAGACACGACATCGAAGCCGAAACCTCCCTCTTTTGGTGCTGCCAGCGGTGGATACCCTCCAGACACGACGTCGAAGCCGAAACCTCCTGTGTTTGGCCAGTCTACGAACCAAACGGCATCTTCCTCTTCGTCTAGCTTTGGCTCGTTTGGTAAGAGTATGTTTGGATCAAATCAGGCTTCATCCACAACGACGGACTCCTCTACGACGAAGTCGAATTCGTTTTTCGGAAATGGATTTGGCAGCAATGGAACTACAGATAAACCAGCAGATACGTCATCGTCTCCGTTTGGCGTTGTCCCGTCAGCGAAATCGAAGAGTGCGTTCTCAACAAGTGCTACTGCCCCCAAGGAGGATGCACCGAAGACGACATCGGCTCGACCAAGCTTTTCGTTTGACAATGTGTCTGCAACGCTGGAAAACACTGATACACGTGACAGTTCAGACGAGCAACCTCGAACAAAGCGTACGTTGAATTTTGGAGATGCCAGCCGTTCTGCCGCCAAAACGAATTCGGTTCCGTCCACTATGGCTAAGGCGAAACCAATGCCGGCAGCAGCCCCCGCTGACCCCTCGAAGGGCATTCCTTCCTCGCGAATGGAAGGTCAGCTTTGGAAACTGATCATAGACTTCCATAAGTCTTTGGAGCGGGTGAACGCGAGATCGAAGACCATCACATCTAAGGATGGTGAGTTTTCGAAGAAGCTCCTAGCGCAAATGGAGACGATTCGTGCGCGTATTTCGAGCCTCTGCGACGAGATTAACAGTTTGGATGAGCCACGGGATCAAATCGAGAAGGATGTGTTGTTCGTCATCGGTAGTGATGGTGATGTACACGAACAGCTCGAATATGGTCGTGAGATTTTGAGCAGCTTCAAAGATGAGGCTTTGAAGAGAACTCTGGAAGAGCAGCCACTTGACCAGCGATCAAAGGAAACGTGGGAATCATTAAAAGACAAACTGGCTGAGGTAGAAAAGAGCTGTGTTGAGCTTGACAGCCACCTCTCTTCCTCCAAAATCGGCGTTGATGGAGCTGGTGCAGTGTCTTCAGCGCACTTATTCCGTGTGTTGAAGCAGACTTACGACAATTCGAAGATGCAGTACAACAACGCGTGCAAATTGGCTGAATTTTTGGAGAAGTTGAGTCTGCGTGGTGACCATTTGCGTGAATCAAATGGTGTTAACGGGATTTCTGGAGTCGAAGTTGAAGCTCATCCTCTGACAACCAAGGCTGACATGGTTCAGATGATTGTGGAGACCGAACAGCGTAGCCAATATGTGCGTCTCAACTTCTTGTCTCTTTGCAATAATGTTGTTACGCCTCGTGATGTATTCTCAACTCCGCGGCGAAAGTTGGCACCTCCGGTGCCCTCCAACTCTTCAAACTCGCCGCTTCGTGTAAAAGCTTGTAGCAAGCTGATGCCAAAAACTCAGCTCAGCGTTGCCTCCCCTATGAGCTCAGCGAAGCAGTCATCAAGGTCCGTCTCATTCAAGGATACCCCCGTGAAATCTGGGTCGAAATTGTTTTCCCTAGCGGAGGCTATGGTGCCCAAGGAAGAGCCTACCAAGCTTGTCAAGACGCCGCAGCCTACACCCCTGAGCGTGGGAGTAGGCAAGGCTCCTCAGAGGCCAAGTCTAGGGGCCCCGGCTGCAGAGAACAAATCAGCTTCAACAAATCCAGCGACTTCATCGATATCAAATGTTTTCAGCTTGCCGAAACCAGGGATGGAGACTACAAGTACGTTTGGAGGGCCTGCGAAGGAGGAGAAGACCACCTCAACCACTACTTCATTTGGCGGGTTTGGAGTTAACTCTCCGCCAGTGAAGTCAAAGCGAAAGGCTGACGGAGACTCGGCCCCTGCTTTTTCTCTAGGAGGAAAGGAGCCCCCAGCAGCATCTTCGGCTTTCAGCTTTGGGTCAAAGAACGCAGCACAGTCGCCTTCGTCAACTTTTGTTACGAAAGACTACAAAGCTCTTTTGGAGAACTTCTACAAGGTGCACAACCCGTCGAAGACCGGGAGTGTGCTCGATAAGGTTCTGACAACGTACAAGGGCAGAGAGGAAGACCTGTTCACTCGAATCTTCACAATGTACGTTCCGGATTCAACTCCAGAGGATATCAAGAAGTATTTAAGTGGGGGACCAGTTCCTCCGAAGTCCGAGACCGTGGCAGCAGCTTCAAAATCTCCCGCGCCTGCAAATACAGCAGCAAAAAGCCTGTTTGGTGGGTTCGGAGCGTCAACTACAACTCCTAAAGATACAGCCACCAAGCCTAGTCCATTCGGGGCTTCCCCGTCGGCGTTCAGTCTCGGCCCCGCCGTTAACACGTCGTCTGGATTTAGCGGGTTCGGCTCAAGCTCTTCGACAACGCAACCATCGACCATGACACCTACTGCGTTTGGCCAGCCCGCGGTAGACTACCGTCAGAAGTTGGTGGAGTTCTACCAAAAACATAATCCGGACAAGCTCAGTAGTGTGGATACCACGCTTCAAAAGTACAAGGGGAACGAAGAGAAGCTTTTCCAGAATTTGGCTGTAAAGTACAAACTGAATGGTGCGACCGGAGGCGTGCCTGCAAGCCCTGCTGTGCAACCTTCGAAGCCCAATGCTGGGGCTAGTCCGTTCGGCAAGGCTGGAGCGTTCTCAGCTCCCAGTACTTCAACTGGCGCAGCTTTCGGGTCCACCAGCTCGGTTGGCTTCGGCGCTTCCAAACCCGCCCCCAGTGCATCCCCCTTTGGTGCTCCTGCTTCGTCTCCGTTTGGTACTACTACCCAAAGCTCCAGTGGTTTCGGTTCCAGTGGTGGAAGCGGATTCGGTGGTGGCTTCCAGTCTACTGCAGCGACGACCCCAGCGTTTGGTGCACCTACTCCATTTGGTGCGGCGGCAGGCGGCTTTGGAGCTTCTGCTGGTGGCGTCAATTACCGCGAGAAACTGACCGCATTCTACCAGCAGCACAACCCCACTAAGCTGAGCTCTGTGGATGCGACGTTGGAGAAGTACAAGGGTCGTGAAGACCATTTGTTTGCAATGCTGGAGCAGAAGTACGTAAAGAAGACCCCTACAGCACCAGCAGCTGGAGGCTTCGGTATCCCCAGTACTTCGACGTTCGGTGGAGGCAGTGGCTTTGGTGCGCCCGCAGCATTAGGATCTGCGGGCGCTGCTCCTGCGTTCGGGTCTGCCTCGACGTTGGGAGGTGCTGCACAGCCTGCGTTCGGTGGAGCTGCGGGCTCTGGATTCGGAATGGCGTCGCAAATGGGCGGAGGATTTGGATCGGCTACCCCTGCCGCCACCAGCGGAGGAGCTCCTGGATCAGGATTCAGCTCTTTTGGTTCACAGAACCCGTCGTTCGGTGGGGCCGCGCAGCAGACCGGAGGCTTCGGTGCTCCTGCTAACACCGGAGGCTTCGGCTCTGGCTTCGGAGGCACTGCTGCATCGGGTGGATTCGGCCAACCCACAGCGTTCAGCAGCTCCAGCTTTACTCAGATGCGATAAGCGACGATAAGAAAGTATGAACGACTTGATTCGACGTACTGGTAGATGGTAGGAAGCGAGATATACAAGACCATGTTTTCATTGTTGCGTCTGGTTGAAGTGACCTACCGGTAACATTACCGGGATTTTTATTGTACCGGTTTTGGATCGACAATGACTGGCTGCAAAAGCCTGTGAAAACGGCTCGTTGGTTTAAAGCCGTCATTCGACAATCGGCTCAGTGCTCATAAAGCCTCGATTTTTTTTGCGTTAGAAGCCCCATATCGCAGTCCTATTTGCGACAGACTTGGCGTTGCCTTCTCATGCTGCCAGGTCTTACAAGTGACTGCAAAAGCAACCGTTTATACCAGCGAACGATCCCGTTGAGTTTGCGGCCTTGTTTCCCCCAAAGAGGCCGCGCAATTACGGATTAAACATATTTAAAAACCAATCTTGCCTTGTCTATAGAGAAATGCAACAGTAGAGCGATAGACGGATTCCTGTCGTCATCCACGGAGCAGATCATACTAGTACTACAGTTCAAAGCGAAGCGTTGCCTTGGAGCATCGTAAAAAATAAACGCGCGAGAATTCTATTCCGTCTGCTGAAAAACTCAAATCATGTTGAGCTCTGAGCTCCTTCCTCGTCTTCAGCAGAAACGCGCTACGGAGCATCACACCATAGGGCTGTTCAGTTAAATTCTTCTTTTCTTCCGAGTCTGACGCCTTCCTGGCAACGTCGTCAAACGGACAGACGTCGCTCTGCTGCACTCCATAGCCAGAACCTCGTGGTGCTCCGGTTTCTTCGTTAAGCTTAAGCCTCTTCGCACCATTTGTTCTCCTCACGGATCTGTGCCTCCTCCTCAGGCGTGAAGTCGTTGACAATGTTGAACGTCTCGCGGATCTCCTGGGGGGTCTTGCCCTTGATCATGCTGGCCACCTTAGCGCAGGCCAAGTCCAACAAACTCTTGATGTCCATGTAGTTGGCGGCAAGGATGAGCTCGAACAGAATCTCCTGCTCGATGTCCACGAAGTTGGCGTCCCAGTCGGACACCACATCATGCATGTCCGCGCTCTTCAGGGGCTGTAGCAATACACACACAATGTGCTTAGTAAAAATCCCTCAATAATTTTTCCCTATTGGAGGTGTACCCACCTTCTCGATCTCGCGCATGGGGTTGTTGTGGTGGTGGCTGCAGAACTCGATCACCTTGGACAGCACGGGGCTTTTGACGTTGGGCAGCGGGATCTCCTGGACCTCCTCGTCATCAGCGTCATCTAAAACACACCAGACAGCTCATTAAACATAACTGCGAAGGAAAAAGCATGGGTTGATGTAAACGCACCGGAGATAAGAGTCTTGACCAGCTCGCTCATGGCGGCAACACTGCGCGACACCTCGAAGCTGTCTCCGTCCATGGACACAAGGTTCACCTTGCGCGCATCCTCCTCCTGCTTGGCCACGTCCTGGGCGGGGGCGGCGGCGTCCGACATGGTAGCTAGTTCACTAGGAGTTTGAATGTAGCACGGCAAGAAAGCGAGCTTTGCCTCGACTCTTGGATGTGTGGAATGCGCTTCGATTCCGCCCCCCAAGAACCAAAGCCACGCGGACCAATTTTGATTGGTTGAAATACATTTGAGGAACTTTCCCTCAATCCACGCCAGCTCAGCCTCAATCTACCGTACAGTATACGGTATAGTATACATGGAGAAGGTGTTCTTATAGAGGAAAAAGTGAGAATGAAGGTCTTACTTCAACCTACAGCACTGGTTGGTGCCTTCCGATTCCGCACTGATCCCAGCTTTAAGTCGGCGCTTTCCCTGGCTCCGACCTCTGCCAGCATCCGAGCGGCCATCGCGCGTGCGCTGTCGTGTTTGGCCAGCTCTCGTTCTCTCCGGAGACTCTCGGAGACTTCCCTAGGTACGGAAGGCACAGCACAGGCCAGCCAGACCTTGAGCAGCAGCAGCAAGTGCTCAATGCCGAACACAATCCAAACCTTTTGAGTGGTTGTGACGGACGGAATCGCACGCTCTAGGAGTGAAGTGGAGTAGGCCAGATGGAAACAATTGGTCAGCACAGCCAGCACGCTCATTATCTGCAACACATGCAGCCAGACGCCGATGCCGCTGGCCTTGTGAGCAAGTGGGCGCTGCCTCGTGTGGCATAACTTGAAGGCGTCGGTACGTAACTCAAGGAGGTTGTTGAGAAGAGCGAGCAGAGGAGCCAATGGGAAGGCCAGCGAGAAGAACGACACGTAGCCAAACTGAACCAGCATCTCCGTGTAGTCCTCAAACGTGTCGTATTGCTTCAACCCAGCCTCTTCCCACGCGCGATCGGAGGCTTGTTCTAAACGGACGCATTGCTCGTGGATTACAGCATTGCTACTCATCATCGCCTCGGGTGCCAGCTTCGTGGACGTCGCGGCATTACCATGGTGGTGATTCGGCCCTCGAGGACCAGAGACGGCATTGATGCCGTTGAAAACGGTGGACTGGTTGAACTGTTCGTTGCTAGCGCGCTTCTTCGCACGATCATCTAGTCGGCGACGAACGAACGGGTAGAGAGTCTCCATGACGTTTTTCCAGAGCTGTCCAGTTACCATGAAAGAGGCTAGCTGGATCGCGACACGGACCATCCCATCGGACTTTGGTTCTCCATCGCTAGGCGCCTCAGCTTGCCGCGCAAAGGCGTAATAGTACAAGGAAGCGAACACGTGGACGAAGCGAAAGGAGAAGACTTTCAGAATAAGGTGACTCTGATACCTGGACTCAGTGCGGTGGTTCTCCCAATTGTTTAGTGATCGCGCTGCTCGAGTGAAAGCAGCATCGAGTACGGGAATCAAAAGACCATAGAGAATGGGAGTGAGGAGAAGGTAGATCCAGAAATCCCACCGCACGCCAAGGTGAGCCAATGCCTGTAGGTCTTCCAACGTAATCGTCCCCGATGTCTTAACCTTCTCGGCAATCACCGCAGCGTCACGTTTAGTTTCCAGGGACTTCGCTTCCAGTCGATCTCGTGTTGAGAATGCAAAATATGCGGCGGCTACAACAGCGATAATACTCCCAGCTACGCAAGGGAACGTGGCACTGTACTTGAGCACCCGCTTCCAAAGTGCATAGTGCCTCTCAGCTGGCTGTTCAGTCTTTTCGCCATGAGGCTTGCTGGTATCATCACCATAGAATTCCGGTCGGGTGACTTCCTCGTCTTCATATCCCCACGTACCCCAGTGATAAGCCAAAGCTGCTGCTCGTCGCCGCCACGCAATGATAAAAGCCGATGTCCACAAGGCCATGAACAGAGCGTACACTGGAGCTGCCGGGTGATCAAGGTGGTGACTGTGAACTTGCAGCCCAAATAATATAACGCCTGCTACTGATGGAACTACGAGCCAGCGGGTGTACATCTCCATCCATGCAAAATAAAAAGCGACGCGCTCGCCAAAGTATTGGGCGACATCATCCAGCGGTTGTTGCAAGATACTTCGGAAGAAGAGGCATTTCGTCTTAGAGTTCGAGGTTGGTGCGTGTTGGTGCTTACTTGAAAGAAGCGATGCCCGCCAAAAAGTCACCCAGCGAGTCTTCAATAATGCTAGATCCTGTTTGTGCAGCGGATACATCTGCACTACATGTCTGGCAGCAACCGGACAGGATTCATTAAGTCCAGCCCCACCATCCGTCTCTGAAGCGGTCAACAATGCATGGACAATGCTCTGCTTCTCACTATCGAGGAAGTTGATACATTTCCGACTTGGATCAAAGTCTGCGAAGCTAGATCGCAGTTCACACGAGAAAACCATCCAAACCTGATCAAACCGCCGCTGTTTTCGAAGCCGAAGTCGTTCTGCTCCTAGTTCCAGCACGCGTTGGGGAGCGCGAACCTTGAGTAAGGATTGTTTCCCATCCAACGAAAGCAAGCGCTTGACGTGGAGACCGGTGCGTCGGATCCTATTGATAATCACTGCGCGGTCACTGGTGGGGTCAACCTTTGTAATCGGCCTGAGGGTAGCCGTTGACCTTGCTGTAGTTTCAGGTAAATCGACGTGCTCTTCGTACTTTGAAGACTTCAGTAGAATGGCGAAGTCAAATTCGTCTTCCTGACGCGAAAGTTTGCCAATACGTTCAGGAACTCCAGTATCCCGGAAACTACTGTCATCTCCGCTTCGCTCGTCACTGGGTCTTCGGTTAAACTCGGGATGAAGAGCGCGTTCTGGGGACTTTTCGGTAGACTCTTCGGCTGTGTTGCTGGTCTCTGATTCAGTTGCGAACGTGGAGGAGACGACGGAAGGTTCCGCAACCGAACAACTTTCAACATTCGACTCGCGATCTTCTTCAACTGTTTGGAAAAACAAAGTTTGCGGTTGCTTGGGTGGCGTTGAAATCGCAGCGATACCGGACTTGTTACGCTGCTGCAGAGGTGGAGGCAACGATTGGTGCCGATGGTGTGCTTGTTTTCGCCGAAGTAGTGGCAAAACTGGAGGTTCAGGGGTTGACAACTCTTGCGGTTGGATTGGGTTTGAAGTATTGGCTGCTACTGGATCGCTTATTGGCTGTTTGTTCGATTCTTGACCTTCGTGCTTGCACTGTTGCTGAAGATTCTGATCGAGTTGGCTTTGTTGCTGTAAATGTTTCTGGATAACTTCGTTGGCGCGGAGAAAACGAAATGGATTCCGATGGCGCTCGTCAGTCTCAATTGGGTCCTGGATAGTAATCGCAATCTGTGGCTGTGCTGCGTTCGTGTCTTCCCGCTTCTTGTCTGCTACGGGATGGTTTTTATTCTTGACATGTTGAAGCTGGTTTCCGAGCGCCGTTTTCCACGGCTGACCATATGAGCCAGGAGAAAAAGTAGGCCGAGACTTCACTGTCGGGTCGTTCGGATTTCTTCGTGACATTGTACGCCCTACCGTCAATATTGAAGAGGTTGGCTTCCTTGTCGGTGGGAGTCCGATCTCTCCCAGTGCTTGGCTCACAGCAGCCGCAGCTTTTGTTGGTGACGTGTCGCTTGCCATTTACCCCCTCTGCTTTGGAGAACACTGTCGTGAAATGGTCTCGCAGACGATCTAGCTAGGATTCTGAGCGCCTGCGATACCGTTGGGGGTTTCCATGGCAAAACGTTGAGAATGGGGATTGAAAACGAAAAAAAATGGTTTCACATTTTTAATGGAGATACCCGAAAATACTCAACAGGAACGCACTACCAACGCTGTGCTCAGTTCGATGGACAGAATTGTAGCACCACGACGAGTATCCGAGCGGAATTCTTCAGCACCTGTGAAGCACCGAGGTGGTGGACGAGCTTTTGACGGATCCTCGACAAGTCGGACTCGGCGGATAAGTCGTTTGGACAGTGCGTTGAAAGATGCAAGGAAGAACTCTGTGATCTGCACACCCCGGCACCAATTCCGTGTTACAAAAGTCGGTAGCGACAATGCGAACGTGAATCAACTTGAGAACGTCTACGATCGGGTTCATCAGCGCAATAATGCGTTAGCTGAGCCACCTGCTCGAATACCAACCCTTTCAGTGGAGCAACTTCAAGCAGCAGAGCAAGCTGTACAAGGTTTCGTAGACAAAATGCGTCAAACGGCAGACTCTACAGATGCCCAAACCAAGTCTGAATTGACACAAGCTCTGACGAGCGACATTACGGCCTCAAGAACTAAAATTCTATCTGAATCTGGTCTATCGAACCAAGTCGACGACGTGTCCAGTTGGTACTCCATGGGAAGTGAAATTGGTCGTGGTACATTTGGCCGTGTTCGTGTAGCTACCCACCGGCTCAGTGGGACACCCGTAGCAATTAAAAGCTACTCCTGTTTGCATGCAGCCAAGTCGTGTTTGGCTGTAGATAAGCAATTCATTGGCGATTCGGGTGGAGATGCACTTGAGTGGCGTCGAGTCCGTCAGGAAGTCAAAATTCTATCGCGGTTACGAGCACATCCGAGCGTAATGCGGTTCGTTGAAAGCTTCGAAACGCCTACACGAGTGCATGTTGTCACAGAACTCATTCAAGGCACCAGTTTGTGTGAGGTGTTGCAACGCACATCCGGCCAACGACTAACAGAACCCCGAGCCAGACGGATATTTCTACAACTCGTAGAGGCGGTGGAAGCTCTTCACAGCCAAAACGTGATTCACCGCGACTTGAAACTTGAAAATGTTTTACTCAACGAAGATTCGGGCCATGCTACAATAATTGATTTTGGATTCAGTGACTTGGAGGAAATGGAGCCGCAAACTTTGGACTGCATCAAGCGATCGAGAAAGAAAAACTTCTGTGGAACACCCGCGTACATGGCTCCGGAGGTGATTGCAAGCGAACGATATGACGGAAAACCTGTGGACATTTGGAGCCTGGGAGTGTTGCTTTACGTGATGTTGTGCGGTAAATTCCCATTCCAGGGTGCTAGTTTCCACCAGCTTTATCAAAAGCTTCGGAGCGGTGTCCAGCAACTTCGTATACCATCAACACTTTCGTCTGATGCTCGTGCGCTGCTTTATTCCGTGCTTACTTTTGATCCAGCAAAACGACCGAATGCAAGCGAATTGTTGTATTGCCCGTGGCTCCAAAGTCTACAAACTTCACCCCAACTTGGAAATATGTTGAAATTGTCATTTGAAGCGTGGCCAGGAACACATCAGGCAATCTATACGGCACTCACCGAGTTGTACAGTTTACCGCTTAAGGGCTTTGACTTGAACAGCGACAAGAGAAGCTCTCGTCACACCAGACTAAGTTCATTTCTGAGACTCGCTACTGCCGAATCTTATTACCATTTCCAGAGACTCATGAAGGCATCGGTATTATCTTCGGAAAATAACCAAATGAAGTGTACTGGATTTGAAACATCTACACGACACAAGGAGCAATTGGCAAAATTGATTGGATTAGTGAAATCATCTCTTAGTGTACTACATGTACTTGATGATTAAAGCTGACAACAAATGGCTTCTCCTGGTCTATTGGCAGATAGAGAACGACCCGGTAATGAAATCCACATCAGCTTTCTCATTCCGGAATCCCCCAGCTAGAGGATGAAGCTCTTCTGTGCAGTCGTGGACAGCAAGGAAAGCGCCTTCCCAGTGGAGATCGACTCAAATAAATCGGTAGGAGACCTGAAGGTAACGATCGCGGATTCGCTGAAGTATGAGGGGCAACCCAACCTACTGCAGCTCTTCCTAGCGAAGAAGAACAACACGTGGTTAACAGAAGCAGATGTTAAAGAGGTGTGAGTGACACCAGCAACCTGACGCCGTTGACAAGTGCGAGAGCGCCACTCAACATAATTGGTTTATCGGAGGAAGAAGTGCGATTCCGTCTCACGATGGAAGACCTTATAGCTGGAAAAGGCCCTGTGAGCGTGCTGGTGGTGGTCCCAGGCAAGTTAAAACGCCCAGCAGTAGATGAACTTGTCGCTGAAGTTCTGAAAAGAATGAAAGTCGAAGCTAAGAAACTGGTGGATTTTGTGAGATTGTCTGTGAGTGAAGGTGAGTTTCAACTTGACCTACTGTCTAGGACGAAAGCAAGTGGCAATCCGATCGTCATGATTCCTGGCTTGCACGAATTTTGGACGGAGTATGGCGAGTTTCCGAGACAATATTACGTTCGGACTGAAGAGGTGGTGAACTGGGGGTTGGTCAAGAATCTCCTGGCCCTTGAGAAAGATCGCGTTGTGCTGGTAGGCTCGCCCGGCGTCGGAAAGTCTTGCTTTTTGGTGCTTGTAGCGTTCCACCTGGCGTGTATCGAGAAGAAGAAGGTGCTTGTCATACGCCACTGGAAGGGAATGACTAAAGAAAGAGCGGTGGTGTTTTTCGGTGGCCAAGGATCATACAAACGTCTTGGAGATCTTAAACCGAGCGACTTGTTAGCCATCCGCGAGGAGGCTGGTGCTGATGCACTTGTTCTTGTTGATGGATATAATCAAAATGAACTAAGCCGATCAAATGGCCTTCTGCCTTTTCGTGTTCTCGCAACGTCGTGCCAGTACGATGCCAAGCACGATGACAGCGCACAAGTTGTGGTTTTGCCGGCGTGGCGCCGTGATGACATGCTAGAATACGCGAAGCGAACTGACTGGACGACCGAGACTAAGTTACGCAACTCCAAGGTCTTGAGGGCTTCGACTATCCCAAAACTCGTTAGGGAGCAGTACTTCTACAGCGGTGGAAGTCTGCGCGAGTTTTGTAAAATTCGTGAAGACCTCATCAAGCGAGCGAATCGTGACTGCAGCTCAGTGGTTAAGGATGGAGCTGTCAAGTTGGTGTATAACTACGGTAGTGGAAAAGCCAAGGACCAAGTGGATCGACTTCGACGCCACTACGTCACACACCCCACAGATGAAGCCCACTATTCGGATATTGAGTCGTGGACGCTTATGGTGGATTCCGGATATGCTTTGTGCAGGTTGGGACCGAAAGTTGGCATGAACAAGCAGCTAGAAGTTTACAAGTGTGCAAAATTGATTGACGCTGGATTTCAAGGTGTCGCGTACGAACTACTGTTTCACAACGCAAATGCAGAGGCATGTGCAAAAGATGTACCTGTTGTGTTGAAAATGAGGGCGGGATCGACATACGAGAAGATCGAAATAAAGGTGCCAGTTCGTTCCTATGGCGGTGATGAGAAAACGTGCTAACTTACTTGAAGACACTTGGAGAGAAAACTTACTGGCACCCGGACTACCCGTTTTTCCCTTTCATTGATGCAGTAACCACGTGTGAAGCGTTTACAGATGAAAATACTTCCGAGACGATCGTGGCTTACATCCAGGTGACGATTCAAGGCGCGAAAATGTTCAAGGAGAACAGATTAAATCTACTGAACGCTGCGATGAATCAAAACCTAGCGCTGAAGGACATGAAGCGCGTGTTTGTGGTCGTTGGACCTGACCCAAGCGTCTGCGAAACATTTGTACTCTACGAAGCACCAGACCCACGCAAAATGCTAACGATGGTAGGCTGCTTCGACCCGAACCAACTGAAAAAAAGCTTATTAGCTGCTACTTTTGGTGTGATTCAGAGCTGACCAGACGATAATAAACTTTTACTTTTGTAATATTTGTAGTTGTGAATTCGAGACCTTCAAGGAAAGCAGGTATGAGGTTCTGGAACTTACAGCAGTAACAAGTCCCAGAAATGAACATAGTTGTCAGAAATGGATCTATTGAAGCTCGGTTAGTAACAACCATGACCGCCAACTAACACGTGACATGGCGCAAAAATTGCCAACATCGTCAACACAATCACCCACAAGAAGCCAAATCCATAGAGGCCGATGACAACGAGAGCGCCAATCGGGGAGAGTTGATGCTTCATTTCTTCGAGTTGTCGTGGTCCTTTCGGTAACATCCGAGTGGTAAGGAATACCACTGGTATCAAAGGGATGATACTCGAAAGTACCGAGAGCTTCCAGACTCCACTGTAGTCGTGGGGTATCTTTTGAAGATCACTTAGCTCCACTGGCCAGATATGAAGAAACATATTGGAGATTGTACTGGAAAAAGCCTGCGCGAGGTTGGTCACACTCGTGAGAAGAGCAAATGCTACGCCTTCCTGCTGATCTGGACACACTGCGACGAACATTTGAGCCACTGGGAGGTACTGGAAGCCACGTGCGAACGATTCACTAGCTGCGTCTCCCATTGCGAACCAAAACGGAGGAATCCCGAAAGCTTCGTTCACTTGTAACACAAGCAAAACGTTCAGGAGTGAAAAGCAGGCAACAACTAGGCCCGCTACGAAGTATACATCGTGCCATGGCGCTTCGAAATACGGCAAAATATGCGTCCGGTACACAACAATCGAGGCAAAAGTGACGGAAGCTCCGATTCCACTCAGTGCTCCGTACTGGAAGGCGTCAAAGTCATAAGCCACCTTAAGGAAGTTCCCCCACGCTGCATTCTGCACCAGAAACGCATTCGTTAAGACCAGAAAACAGACTGGCTGCCATGTAGCACGCCGCTGCAGCATGAGCCAAATTCCTTTCACTTGATCTTCCCATGCCATCGGGCTTTTCTCTTCCGGTTCATAGAGGTATTTAAGCGCTGGAAGCACCGAAATCACCGGCACAAAAGCGAGGAAAGCGAATTGCTGACCCATAGAAGCTCCCCAACCCCACTGCGCCTTGTTGCTCAGCGCTGCACCCAGCCAATAGCCCACCATTTCACTAGCAAAGCGACAGAGATACACTGTCGTCTGCAAATGGGATCCCTCTGGCTGGTTCTTCACTTCCAGTTCTTCCTCCTGCAGTTTCGACTTCTTCTTTGGTGATTTCAACTGGATTTGCAACACCCGATGAGCCACCAATGCGTCTGCCATCACATCCGCCATTACCACTCCAACTGTAGCTCCAAGAAGCAAAAGAGTGAAGGAGACGATGGTCAACGAGTTGGAGGCGCTGTAAATCGACAGCAACAAGTGGAACAACGAGGCTGTAACACACCCAACGAACAAATACGGCGTGAATCGTTGGCCATGGATAGGAAACACGTCCGGCAGCAGTCCAAAGAGAACTTTGAAGGTCCAGGGAAGTGCACGAACCACTGCGACCGTGCTTAACTGGGCGTCGGAGGCGCCTAAAGTCCTCGGGAAGTACTCAATGTTGGCTTGGGGAAAGGAGTACATGAGGCCCGTACTCATGTACGTCATAGGGATTGCCAGCGACTCGAGACTCCAGACGGAGCCAGAGTATTGCTCTGGTAGGATAGTGGACAGCAGGAGACCTTCGTCTTGGCTCGTGGTGCGGGTGCGCTTGATGTGGTCGCTAAGGGACACGTAACACGTCGAGTCGGACTCGCTTAAAGCCTCATCTGGTGTGGTTGTACCTCTCATCATAACGGATCGAAGAAGGAAGAGGCTCTGAGCATTTGTCGATCCTTTTCAAGTACAAAATGGGACTGGAGCTCTACGGAGTCGTCGCACCTCTTCGTGTCCCGTAAAGTATCTTTCGATGGTCGAAATAGTACAAGTTGATGTTGCTTTTTCCAATTGAATCCATTTACATGTAGTACACATTTCCGTGCCATGGTATTTATTTTAGTTGTGCGCATGCTGATAAAGACTAAAGTTTCTCTTGAACCAGGTTTAAAATGCAAAAAGCGTAAGCCTTATGATGATGCTAACCCACTTCAATCTGACGATTTTTAACTGTTAAATTATCTGTTAATAAATGTTAAATAGACGGTATCTCTAACGTCACAAAGACAATAACAACACGTCAGCCAGTTCACATTCGTCGACGAACGACAAAGTCCATGAGTTCTCCTGCACAGCTGAAGCCTTTCGGTGCGTCTCCACTTGCCTCTCCATCCCCTCACTCCCTCCTTACACCTCTGTCTCCCCTCAGGTCAACTGGAACCGCTGTCTGCGTCTGCGCCATGGGCCATTTTCCCTCGGAAGAAGCTGGACGTGACGTATCGGGACATTGGGGCAGGCCTAGCGGCGTGTCTGCAGCTGAGGGAGCACCAGCGCCAGGAGTTCGAGCAGAAGATCGCGGATCTGTGGGATCCCAGCGGCCACGCGATGGTCACGCTCTCGATTCGGTGACTAAATGCAGCTTAAATTGGTATTTTCTGAAGTCTGCAAGGCTAATTTGTAGCACCTGCTGCTAAATAGGACGGGTTTCGATCTGCTGTTGCAAACCCTGAAGCTGCCGGTGGGCAGTGAAGTTCTATGCAGCGCTATTACCATCCCCGACATGCTCTACGTACTCAAGTACCATGGACTTGTGCCAGTACCAGTGGATTTGGACCCGGAAACGCTGGCTGTGGATGTTGAGCAGCTGAAGAAATCCGTCACGGAGGTTTGGAGAGATTCTCGACTGGTTGTAGTGGAAAATTGGTGCTCATTGACTCATTTTTATGTAGAAAACGAAAATGATGCTGATTGCGCACATCTTCGGCTCTCGATTCGCTTTGGACGAAGTGCTAGAGGTGGCACGCAGCAAGAATCTGCTGATTGTGGAGGACTGCGCACAGGCGTTCATGGGCATGCAATACACGGGCGAGAATCGCGCAGATGTGTCTATGTTCAGCTTCGGCACGATTAAGACGGCCACGTCCTTTGGTGGGGCGATTCTCCACGTGAAGAACTCTGCAGTGCTGGATGAGATGCGTCGTCGCGAAAAGAGGTGGGTTAAGCTGAGTTTTGCTTCTTTTTGAGGGTCATAAACTGATTATGTTGCTCCTGTATTTGGTAGATACCCGTGCCGTACGAACTTGTTCTTCTTCAAGCGACTGGTGAAATACGGCGTGCTTCACGGGATTTCAACGCCTGCAATCTACGGGCTGTTCCTCCATGCATGTCGCGCTGTTGGAGGTATTTATTGCGTTTTGTATTACTTTTATGTGCGAGGTTACGGGTGCTGAATGATATTTTGTTCTCTAGCGGACCACGATAAGGTGATCACGTCGGCTATACGCGGCTTTAGTGGTGGAGAACTGGTGTCTCTGATCCAGTATCGTCCGTCGATGGCTCTGCTGGGGCTTATGCATCGCCGTCTTTCCTGCACGGACGAACAATATGTTCTCCTTAGAAAGTAAGTGTGCTCCTGAAGGTCTGAGATTGTACCCTTCATGTACTTACTTTACTATCGTAAAAATGTAGATCGAAGAGCGAGCAACTGGTCAACGCCATCAAGGATCTGCCCAATGTCTCGGTAATACTGATTCCTGATCCTATTAGACGCTTTTTGTTGGTGGGCTAATGCATTTGAGGTGCACTTGTAGGTTCCGGGCAACCATGCTGAGAAGCATTACTACTGGTTGTTCCCTGTGTGTGTGCCGTCCCCGAAAGATGTCGTCAGCTACATGAACAAACACGTACGATACGATATATCCTAGCGTCTGAAGCGGTCTCGAATAACTAACTAGAGCGATTTTGCTGCAGGGTTTTGATGTAACCTCTGGTGCTACACAGTTGGCCTACGTTCCAAGGTACGATGAAAAGTATCTTTGTTTTACAACGCAAGTTGAAGTCTTGATGGTAATTTGACTTGTTATAGTCCTCTTGGGCAAGACCACGATCCTGTTCACGCCAAGCACATCATGACCAGGTTCGTCGTGAAAAACTACGACTAATATGTTGCAAAAACTCATTTCATTTCCACTGTACGTACAGCTTGGTCTACCTTCCAGTCACGCCTGAAACTCCAGACTGGGCCATTGAGAAGATGTTGTGCTGCTTTCGAGACGCAATTCAATCGTCCAGCAGACTTTAACACTGTCTTGTACTGAAACTGGACTGCAAGTTCAGACATTAGCCTTTAATCGACTATTCAATCTAAATCTCCTGCCAGCTTCCAACACTTTAGAAGAAAACAAACAGCGTCGATAGTAGAGTGATAGTCACTGCTGCAGTCAGGGATATTTGAGAACTTGCTCCGGTCTGAGAAGATGTCGTGGCTACCTTTGAGCCGCTGCTGCTGGAGTCAGGAGTGCTATAGGTACCCGATCCGGAACCGCTAGTCCATACTCCACTTGACGCTTGACCTTCGCAGGTGTGGGTCTGTAGCGCCTTGGGGCAGTCAAACTCGCTTTCGACAGTGTCAGTGGTCCATGTGATGGCCGACAGCTTTGGGAAACCTGCAGGGCAGTCGGGAAATACGGTTCGATCTGGGCTAAAAGAGCTCATTTTGGCCTCACCAGTGATATTGACAGCCTTGTACTGTGTCGAGAGGTTGTAGTAGTTAGGCATCGGCACGTATTCGCACTTGACCTTAGAGTGATCGCACGTATCGGGTTTTAAGTACCCAAGACCGAAGTTTCCCGTATCGAAACTTGTAAAGGGATACGCGGTCTTTGCATTGACGATCTCAGTCGAATACTCAAAGGCAAACCCTCCCGAGAAGACCTTGCGGAAGTCGGACGAGTAGAGCCAACCAGCCTGGCGCCACGTGCGTTGGGCCTCGTAGTCTCCAACTTTCGGGAAACTTCGGTCCAGACATCCGTACTCGGTCAGCATGACAGGGACGTTCATTCCGAACGACAGGAAGTCCGTCTGGAGCTTGTTGAAGCCGTCTGCAGCCTTCAGTGTGGTTGCATCGTTGTTGCAGTACTGGTACGCGTTGATTCCGTACCACTCGACGTTTTCGTATTGATCCGAAGCATCTGTACGGCAGTTGTAGTATTTCGCATTCACTTCGCGGTTGTTGTTCCTTGTATCTCGATCAGAAGTCACGACACCGACCGGAATCTTGCGGAGACTTGGACATTCGGCAATGAACGATCGCATGTCACGGACGAATTTCTTCTGGCAAGGCGCATTGACGGACGCATCTCCTTCCACGACATGATTCACTTCATTTCCGGCACTAAAACCCTGTTCGAAACGAAAGTAACGTTACTAGAAACTCATAAAACTAAGATAAAAATGTGTGAACGTACCAGCACATTGTCGTACTTGGCAAATGCAAGAATAATCATCTCGCCACGAGATCGGAGAGTAGTGGAGTAGCAGGCAGGATACGGATCCTTGGTAACGGCGCAGTTCTCGCAGCTATAGTCCAAAATTTAGATATTTGCATTCGATAACAGCAAATTGCAGGTATCTTACCTTGCAGCGAGGTCAATGAGCGCGTACATCCCCTTCGCACGGAGGGCACACATGAACTTGTCGTGCGACTTGGACGGATCCACCGCATACAACCGAACAGCATTGGCGCCCGTAGCCGCTAGGAAGTCGATATCGTCCTTCCAGACATCGTACATGGCGTCCGTGAACAAATCGACGTTGTTTTCGTTCAGTTTCCCTGCGTTGGGGCGAGGGTAATAGTCTATGCCTTTCACGGCGAAGGCATCGCCAGTCTTGGCATCAAACATTTTGTAGCCCTTGATCGTAACCGGGTTCGTGTAGCCATTTACGTTGGAAGCTGCAAGAGCAAACAGGCCTGCAATAGCCACGGAAAGCTTCATACTTGTGGGCTGATGGCTGATCGGAACGCTTTTGAAGACTGACCATTGAAAAGCTAGCGAGGACGAATGGTTTCATGGCAAATTTACTCGATCGCGTTTTGGTTCTGCATGTACAGGGTGTATTTTCGAACACCTAAATCAAAAGCACCTTCATTTGGCTGTTTTTGGTGTGTTTCTGCGATGATGCGGCTTGAGTTAGAGTTACACTTTTTCCTGAAGCTATTCACAGTGAAAACATCGGAATACGAACAATGCAACACAGTTCGGAAAGTATTGGCTCTAGTATATTTTCTCAACTTCTTAGACCAGAATTCCAGCAAGAGCTGCAACCATCGCAGCCATCACAATGGAACGGGACAATGTTGAGGACGTAGAGCTGGTATTGCCACCGTCCGTAGTGCCCGTTCCCGATTTTGCTGTAGAGGAGCTCCCAGTTGCCTCCGCGTTCTCCGAAGTCGTCGAGGAAGAGGACGCTGTCGAGCTTGAACCAGCGTCGCTGGCCCAGTCTCCACTTGGTTCCTGGTCCGGGCACTCGTACTGCTGCGCCTTGGACGGACAAGTCAAACTGTCAACACTGTCCGCCTCCCATGTGACATCGGACAGTGCAGCGAAGCCATCCGGACACGACGGTAACGTTGTCCGATCAGGGGTGAAGCTATCTTGGTTGCTCTCGCCCGATACATCCGTCGCATTGTACTGTTCTGCCAGGTTGTCAAAGTTCGGCATCGGGTTATAGACGCACGGCACCGACTCGTGGTCGCAGTCTTCCGGCGAGAAGTACCCGAGGCCGTAGTTCTGTGCCCCGAAGCTCGTGAATGGGTAGGGCGACTCATCCTTAGCATTGGCGTTCTCCGTCGAGTACTCAAAGGCGAAACCTCCTGCAAACACGTCACGGAAGGTCGAGTCGAACATCCAACCAGCCTGCAGCCAGGTCCGTTGAGCTTCATATCCGTCCACCGTCGGGAAGCTTGGGTTTACACATCCGAACTCCGTCAATAGAACGGGGATCGTTAGATCATAGGACGAAAAGTCTGTCAAGAGCTTTTCAAAACCTCCCGAAGACGCCAATTCCGTAATGGTTGCGTCACAATACTGATACGTATTGAGTCCATACCATTCAGCATTTTCGTACTCGTCACTCGAGTCCGTTCTGCAGTTATAGTACTTGGAATTCACCTCTCGGTTGTTGTTTGTAGTGTCAGGGTCCGCCATAACGACCCCCACGGGAATATCACGGAAACTCGAGCATTGTCCAAGGAACGCCCGCATATCCCGAATGAACTTCTTCTGGCACGGAGCATTCGTCCACGCGTCGTCAACGATATTGTTCACTTCATTACCAGCACTAAACGCCAGTACGTTGTCGTACTGTGCGAACTCGGAAATGATCTGTTCACCGCGAGTTTTCAGCGCACTGGGGTAACACGTTGGGTACTCGTCGATCGTAATGGAGCAGTTCTCGCAACTGGCACCGAGGTCCACGAGCGCGTACATGCCTTTGGCGCGTAGTGCACACATGAACAGGTCGTGGGACTTGGACGGGTCCACGGCGTACAGTCGGACGGCATTGGCGCCGGCCGCTGCGAGGTACTCGATGTCTGGGCGCCAGATGTCCTCGTTGTCGTCCGTGAAGAAGTCGAGGTTGTTGGCGTTCAGGTCGCCCTTGTTGGGGCGCGGGTAGTAGTCGATTCCTTTGACAGCGAAGGCGTCGCCCGTCTTGGCGTCGAACATCTTGTACCCTTTGACGCTCACAGGGTTCGTGTAGCATTGGGCTGTTGGTGCCAACGCGGCAATTGCCAGTGCGAAGGTGGCAAGGTGATGCATGGTATTCGCCTCTGAGTAAGAGTTAACCCTTAAGCTACTGCGCGGAGGGAGGCGAATTGAGGAATGAACTTGAGGTCGAGAGAGAGAGTCAGGTGTTTGACAATGGGTACAAGCATAGGCAAATCCAGTTGTCAAGGTAGACAAGTTTAGGCTCTGATCGAGTTGGAACTGTCCCAAATTGTCGCTGTAATCTTATCTTTTGTAAGGGTCTGAGATTTTTCAAAGAGTGACTGGGACACTTCGCAGCGGACAACACTCTATACCTATTTTTTTTATCCGAAGTGGCGTGTGCAATTACCTGTGTTTTCGCAACATCAACAGTTAATCAACTAATTTCTTCCTAACATGATGGTCGATGGCGGCCTTCATCGCCAACCATCGCACTGAAATGCAGGCAGATTCTGTCGGTCGAGCTGTGGGCAAAAGCAATCTGGGGACACGTTTCTTACGCTGACAAGAGCAGGGAGACAGCTCAAGTGCAACCAAGAGAAAGACAACGAGACGTTACTCACGAGTGAACAACACTCTCGAGAAAAAGCTACATGTAGCGCAACCAGCTTGATAAATGCAGTTAGAATACAATCTCGTTGCAGCCTGTGTATTGTCTGGGGTCTACCAGCTACTCCTTGCCAGTGCTCGCTGCTTGTTACTTCCGTCTACCGTCTACAACAGAGTGGCAATTGCGTAGCCAACCAGGAGAGCCGAAGCCGCCGACATGCTCAAGACGGAGGCGTCCGACGAGTCGCCGCTGCTCTCGGCTGTGCCACCGCTAGCCGCGCTCGAGGTGGTTCCTTCGTAACTTGTCCAGTCACTGGCCGTCTGGCCCGAGCATTCGTAGTTGAGCACCTCTGACGGGCACGACGCGTCCTCAACGCTGTCGGACTCCCACGTGGAATCCGAAAGAGCGGAGAAGCCCGACGGGCAGTCCGGAGTGCTCGTGCGGTCCGAGTCAGCAGTGAACTTATCGTAGGACGACTCGGACGAGAAGTCCGTATCGTTGTACTGGGTCGAAAGGTTATAGAAGTTGGGCATCGGGTTGTACGAGCACATAGTGTTGATCCAGTCGCAGTCCTCGGGCGAGTAGTAGCCCAGACCGTAGTTCTGCGCGCCGTACGACGTGAACGGGTACGCGGAGGCGGACGAACCCGATCCGTCCGAGTTCGCCATCTCAGTAGCGTATTCGAAGACGAAGCCCCCCGAGAAAACCTCGCGGAAGCTGTCGCCGAGCAACCAACCAGCTTGACGCCACGTACGCTGCGCCTCGTACTCACCGATCGTGGGGAAACTCGGGTTCACGCATCCGTATTCTGTCAGCATGACCGGGATGGACATGCTGTAGTTAGCAAAGTCTGTCAGCAGCTGCGAGAAACCATCGGCGTCGGCCAGCTCCGTCACGTCGCCGTCACAGTACTGGTACGTGTTGAGGCCGTACCATTCGGCGTTCTCGTATTTGTCACTTGAGTCCGTACGGCAGTTGTAGTACTCGGCGTTCAGCTGACGGTTGTTGTTCGTGGTGTCCGGGTCGGCCATGACAACACCCACAGGGATACTACGCATAGTGGACGAGCAGCCACCGATGAAGGCGCGCATGTCACGGATGAATTTCTTCTGGCACGGGGCGTTGGTGCTGGCATCAGTGACCAAATTGTTGATCTCGTTACCGGCGCTGAAGCCCAGAGTGTTGTCATACTGAGCAAACTCAGTGATGATCTGCTGGCCACGGGTTTTGAGCGTGCCCGGGTAGCACGCCGGGTACTCGTCCACCGTGATGGAGCAGTTCTCACAACTGGCGCCCAGATCCACGAGCGCGTACATGCCGTACTTGCGCAGCTCACACATGAAGTCGTCGTGAGACTTGGACGGATCCACAGCGTAGAGACGCACGGCGTTGGCGCCCGCCTCAGACAGATACGCGATGTCATCCTTCCAGATGGAGCTGTTGTCGTCCGAGAAGAAGTCGTAGTTGTTGATGTTGAGCTCGCCCGAGTTGGGGCGCGGGTAGTAGTCCACGCCCTTGACGGCGAAGTACTCGCCCGTGTTCGAGTCGAACATCTTGTAGTTCTTGATTACGATGGGGTTCGTGTAGGCGCTGACGGACGCTACCGCCAGAGCCGCCACCGCTGCGAACACTTTGGCGAACTGCATGCTGGTTGGCAGTCTCTCTGTGTCTTTTTACTACGTGAAAATGACCTGAAGTCTGGGGAATCTGCCGTGTTACGGGCAAATTTGGGAATGAAACAAAGTCTTGAGCCGAGCGCCTCCAAGTCTCCTCTACCGGCCACCAAGAGCCATCGCCGATCGCGTTGGACTCGCCTTTCTTAGCGCACGGGACTCCGTGTGATCCTTGCGCCAGCTGTGCATTACGCGCCGATCGCCCAATAATGGGGCGTGCCGCCGCGATCAATCTCATGAGGTCCGTGTCCATTTGATCGTTGGGGCCTGATGGATTTTCAGCAGTGCCGCCCATGCCCCGGCTTCATGTACAGTGTACATGTACGCGATGTAACTTGGGCACCAACTCACCGTTGCGGTGCTGACAACACGACGCTTGCCGTCAACGGCGGCAACCTGTCCATCCTAAGCCATTACAGTAGTCGTCCACATCCCCTGACCGATATAATAACGAAGGAGACGCCAATCATCGATTGTTTTGCGACGTTGGCGGAGGAATAGCATGGTATTGGTGCCGTGCAGGTGACCGGAAACGACTGTCATATTGCACACAGTCGCAAACCACTGCTGCACAGATAGCAAAGGCAGCGATAGAGCGTCGAAATCCTCGAAGGGCCTTCGCTTCCGTCGTTGAATGATTCGACCGCCATGTACCTCGACAGCGAGAAGACTGGTTCGGCACACAACGCTATGGCTGTTATCCTGCCGATCTCCACGGTGGAGTGCACCAGAGCGGAATTTTTGCTGAGTTGTTGCCCCCTGCCAAACAATGGTACATGTACCTTCAACTCGAGCATTAAGATCCGATCTTCTATCGTAGTCAAACAGGTGACACGACGTTAATCTCGGGCTCAACTCAACTCTTTATCAGACAAAATTAAACCCGAAAATCTGTAAGATGGGGTGGCGTTCTCGGCACTGCCGAGTCGGCAGTGTGAATTTGTGGTCGTTCGGAGTCCGAACGACCAGCATAGACTATGACATGGAAAGCGATCGCGTCTTTGATCCCAGTATCAACGATCTCTGCTGTATGTACAGATAATACTGCAATATGCTGCCAGCCCTCGGCGGTTGCCAAAGTTGCCGTCGTTGAAGTTCAGCGTCTACTTTTGTAATTTCCCAATTCATTCTAACGTGGTCCACACCGCGCAAGATTTAGGCTCGAGAGGCCGCAAAAGCACTCAAGACGCCCGACCCCCAGCCTTTGCGTTGCGCTCTCCGCGTAGCCCCACTCGCTTGATCCTCTTCCCTATAGCAGTATCACGTAACCAAGATGACGGTGCGTTTATATCCGCCTTTCATTCTTTTTAACTACTTGTGGTTGTCAAGATAGATGCTCCACCAAATACTATTTTAAATGATACAGTTGGCGTTGTGGATACTAAATTCATGTGGTTTTACTGCCACTTTGGGCCTTGGTTGCTCGGCAGGTTGCAACTACCAAGACCAAAGAAGCTCTGGAGAAGTCTGTGAGCGCTAAAGAGGCGAATCAAGCCCCGGAGGAAGCCGAGGACGATGACAGTGTCGCCAAGAGCGACGAGGAAAGTGCTGGCGCTGACGACGAGCAGGAAGATTCAGTGGGGGGGACTGAAGACGATGCGACTAAGGAAGAAAGTGATGGGGAAGAGGAGGAAGAAGAAAACGGAGAACAAGAGGAGGAAGTGGGGCTGTCGTATCTCTATACCAACTTTGAGGACGACGAGAACGATGAGGACTTTAAGGTGGACACTACCGCTCAAGAAGACGATGAAGAAGGAGAGAGTGACGGCGAGCAGATTACGGCAGACGACGAGGAGAATGATGGCGATGCTGACGATGATTTCGACGAGAACGAAACTGTAGAGGATGGAGACGATAATGGTGGGGATGAAGAGGAGGCTGAGGGTGAAGAAGAGGAGGAGGAAGATGGCCCGCCAGGTGCGTACTTGCTGGTTGATCTGTATGCCCGGTAACAAGCCTAACGTTCATGTGTTCCTACAGCCAAGAAACAAAAGAACTAGCCGCTCTTGGTAAAGATAAATGGTACTTCAAGTAAGAATTAATGAGTGGGCCAGCATATCCCTTCACTGAGAGAGGACCCCTTCCAAAGGTAGCCTCCTGGTGTTAACTTTCTTTGCAGACTGCAATTTATACAAACCTTTGCCTTTGCAGTTCTAGGATATTTGTGAAAGCGTGGGAGACTGATGCCCTACGCATACTTCATCTCAACTCTTGTCGGATGTTTCCTTCGTACTCGGCTTGTTTTTCGATTCGTCGCTTGGAGTGATATTACCGAAACACAGAAGACAAAGGTTGTTCTACGTATCCAGTGAAACCCATTCTGCATTTCCAATTCAACTAGCCGATATTCACCATCAAAGTTTATCCGACCATCGTGCGCTTGCGTCCACGGAGACGCACCTGGGAGAGCTTCTGGAAGATCGCATCGGACCGACGAGACTTTGCTCGGTATGCACGCAGCACCTCCTCAACCTGCCAATCACCACATCGTTTAGCTCTCACGCCAACAATATCGCATCTACACTTTTGTCACGTACCAGAAGCTCGGAGTTAACGTGCGTGCTGGCAAACGCACGCTCCATCACGTAGAGGTCGACAGCCTTGTCCTCCGGTAGCGGCTGTGAATTGGCCAACCCGAAATCAATCATCGTCTGTACCACAGCCATCAATTAGCAACTCCTTCAACCTGCAAACCTCAACGCCTTATTAACGCACCACATCAGTAGCGTCGTCGCTGCTCAGCATCATGTTGGACGTCGTCAGGTCTCCGTGGACAATATCCGCGTCGTGCATCTTGGCGATGGCTTCACCGATGTGGTAGGCCTTCTTCAGCGCTTCGTCACCATATTTAGGGTCTGTAACAACAACCAAACGTTGATCTATTAGTCCCTACTTCATTTAAGAGCAAAATTCACCAATAAACGCAACGTACCAAGCTTGTAAGCTCGCCGCAAGTACTCTTTGAGGCTTCCGCCTAGCACTTTTTCGAGGTAAAGACGGCTTTTCTGCTCGTCTACCAGGAAGATGACGGGCGTAAGGACTCCAGCGCGGCGACACTTGAGGATGCAACGCGCCTCCTGTACCAGACGGCGGTGCGACAGCTTCTTGTCGAGTACTGGCAGACGGTAGTTCTTCTTGACGCGCTCCTTGACGACGCAGGCGCGGCCAGCGAAGTCCGTTTCGAACACTTTCTGTTTCGCAAGAACTTAAGGTCAGTGGTCTGTTTACTCATGCAATTGCTGGTGGATTGGAGAGCCGCATACCGCCTCAGCGCCCTGGCTAATGAGCTTCCACTCGGTCTCCGCCATGTTAGAAGAGCTTTTGTATGGCGAGCATTGGTGAATTAATTTTAACCAATCCTAGAATTTATAAGACCATTTAGTTTTTTATTGGCTGAAATAAATTGGGTACTTTTCTGTACACATTTTGGGCTCTAGTAGTTGTCTTTTATGGGTACACTTGGATGGAGAGATGGTTACATCGTCTTGGCTGCAAAGGCCGACGCATTTACACCTTTTCAACTTCAAAATGGCAAAAAGAAAATTCAATACGTCAAAACGTAAAATCAAAACGACACAGGCGTAAAAAACCGATATTATATTGACATCGCTAATGACAGGGTATTATCAACTAAAGTGTTTTTATGGCGGGAAGCATCCGCGCCAAAACTGCTGGACAGCGTTGGATCCTGCGCTCAAGCCACCAACCGCTCCGCGCTTCCGTGATCTTAACGCATTCTCCAATTCTACTTCCAAGAAGCAAGCTGCCCTCCACCACGTTTCCTCTATGCTGTACGACGAAGCAACCATCAAGCGCGTTCTGCACGCCGCCACTGCTGGCGAAGACTGGAAGGACGTTGCGGTGAAGAACGACGTTAAGCTACGCTCGGCGTACCGCTGGATTGCCGCCGCACAATCTCATGATGACGGGGAGTCGTCTCCAAGGAAGCCTCGTGGCGGAAAACGCAACGCCAAGATCACGGAAGAGCACGTCCACTACTTACTGTCTCTTCTGGACGAGAACTGCTACCTCACTCTGGACGAGTTAGTTGACGCTCTGGAAGCGCGCTTTGAGGTTAAGGTTACGCGGCAGACGATCAAGCATCATGTCGATGCCAGGATGTACACGATGAAACAGACGCACCGGGACAATGACTACCGCAACCTGACCAAGAACAAGCTACTTCGGCGCGACTACATTGTCGATCTACTAGCCTACAAGGCTGAAGGTAAGCAGATTTTCTATGTTGACGAAACTAACTTCAACCTATGGTGTTCTCGCCGACGTGGACGCAGCTTAAAGGCAAACGAGCGGTCGACAAGAACACCGCCGGCAAAGGTTCCAACATCCATGTGATAGCCTGCATCTCCGAGGACGGGCTGGCGTACTCTAAGAAGCAGTTCGGCTCCTTTACTTCGGAGAATTGCAACGCGTACATGCGTCGCCTACTAAGGCACATCTCCCGAACGTCCTCGCTGGACAACGTGGTGATTGTTGCTGACAATGCCCCCTGCCATACTCACGTCGAAGACGTCTTCAAGGAAGACAAGTTTGCTGGCGCAGCACTCCTTCGGCTGGGGCCTTATTCCCCCATGCTTAACCCCATCGAGAATTGCTTCTCGGTTTTCAAGTTAATGGTCAAGCGGTTCTTGGCGCGACACCGCAAAGCTATTCTCCAAGTACCCCCGCATCGAACGATCAAGGAGCACCGCGAAGAGTACCTAATGATGGCTGCAGAACTACTCATCGAGGAGGCAATCACTCCATCTCTCTGTTACAACTGCTCGCTGCACACGGTCAAGTTTCACGCGGCAGCTATCCAGATGCACGACATGCCTGTAGGTCAGTAACCTGTGTAACCGAAATATAAGAATTTGGATCAACACCTTTTTTATCCATGTCGTTTTGATTTTACGTTTTGACGTATTGAATTTTCTTTTTGCCATTTTAAAGTTGAAAAGGTGTACAGGCTGTGGCATCGAGTGCAGGCAGTGAATTCGTCATGTTTGGCCTTGCTCACACATTGCCAGTCGCGGTCACGGTGAGGGAACATCAGATCCATACGGTCTTAGATGATAAACTGTCTGATGTGTTGGGTTTGGATTAACGCTATTGTTCACGCGTCAAGCACTTTCTTTGACTACTTTCGCGCTGTTCGTTGATGAGGCTCGTTGGTCCCGCCATGACTCTCACTTCACGATTTCCTCCAGCACTGGTCGGAGTCTGGACCCAAGAATTCCTCCGTTATGGTGCAGCACAGCTCGCAGTGGATTATCTGGAGCCTCTTCCTCCTTCTTGTCGTCAACGTAACCGGAGAAGCGGAGGTGGCCGAGGTCGACATTGACGATGATGTGGGTCGAAGTGTTGTGGAAATTATCCAGGCACGCGGCTTCCACGTTGAAACGCACAAGGTGGTCACTGCAGACAAGTACGTGTTGACCATGTATCGCCTGCCCAAGACGTACGCCGAGAGTCAGGCAAAGGCTGCATCCGCCGCTGCCAAACCCGTCGCGTTACTACAACACGGTCTCCTCGACAGCAGCTTCACGTTCGTGAGCAACTTCCGCAACCAGAGTTTGGCTTTCGTCTTGGCTGACGCTGGCTACGACGTGTGGCTACCCAACAACCGTGGGACGACCTGGTCCCGAGAGCATTTGACCTACACGGACGACGACGACGAGTTCTGGGAGTTTAGCTGGGAAGATATGGGCAAATTCGACCTTCCAGCAGAGATCAACTACGTGCTGAACGAGACGAACAGTGCCAGTTTGAGCTACGTCGGCCATTCGGAAGGCACAACGCAAGCTTTTGTGGGCTTCTCAATCGACCAGAAACTCGCGGAAAAGGTGTCGTATTTCGCTGCGTTGGCGCCGGTTGCTTGGACTGGTCACCTGACTGCGCAGATCTTCAAAGGGATGGCGAAGGTTCACCTTGAGAAGTGGTTTCAGGCCTTTGGTATCTCCGAGTTCTCGTCCAAGAGCAATTTCCTCCAGGAAATGATTGCTGGGTTTGCCTGTACAATCGCCGATAAACTCTGTAACTCGGCGGTGGCACTTGTTGCTGGTCCGTCTGCTAGCACAAATACGTCTCGGATCCCAGTGTACATTTCGCAAACACCAGCGGGGACCTCTGTGAAGAACATGGCTCACTATGCACAGGGTATTCGCGACAACACTTTCGCGTCGTACGACTACGGCTGCAAGTGCAAACGCGACAAGGGGATTGAGAATTGCGCCGAGAAAAAGTGTGAGAACAAAAAGGTTTACGGCAGCTTCGACCCGCCAGCTTTCCCGATCGAGAAGATGGTCTACCCGCGCACAGGTCTCTTCATCGGATCTGCTGATACCATCTCAACAGCACCGGATATTGAACAAATTCGAGATGCGCTTCCGTCGGGTACCATTATTCATGAACTGGCAGTCAAGGAGTACAGTCATCTGGATCTTACGTGGGCGTACAATGCCAACGAAAAGATATACCAGGACTTGCTTGCACAGCTTGATAAGTACCAAGGCGTCGGCTACACGGACGTGCCCAGGCCAAGTACTGCTAACTCAGTTGCTGAAGCGGGTGATATCGAGTCCAGAGCTTCGTTTTCATTCCGTCAATTAGATTAGAAGTCCATTTCATAACTTTCGCATGCCGTAAAAATACCAAAGCAAACATGAGAACAAACACCAATCGAAAAATAGTAACAGTTCGGATGTTGGTTATCAACTCATTCCTGGAATCGACACAACCAACATGAAGGTGAACCAAGTAGCAGATGCACCACCTGGTTCTGTATCTACTGATCTCGAAGGTGGCTGGGTGGGGGAGGAAAAAGTGTCCGACGATGGTGGCAGTACCCAACAGTTTTCCAGCGTCGTCCCGTTCTCGGAAGACGCGCCGCTGATGATGGGGAGTTGGCTCGTTGGCTTCTGCGGTTGCTGCTCCGACGTCATCCCGAATTGCTGCATGGTGACGTTCTGTCCCTGCGTTTCGTTGGCTCAAGTTTCCAAGCGACTCGGTGTGAGCTCCTACTGCATCGGCTTGTTGATCAGCTTCTTCTTCGGCTGCTTCGTGTCCGCGTGTCTGCCACTGTGGATCTGCCACCTCCGCTCTGTCACCCGCAAGAGATTTCGGATCCCCGGAAATTGTTGTGCAGACTACTGTGGGTCGCTCTGGTGCCCATGCTGTACTATCGCTCAAATGGCGACTCGTACAGCGAGTTATACACCAGGAAGCTGTAGCTTTCGCTCTCGCGATACGTTACCACCGTACAATCCTGCGTAGCAATACAATCTATTGAGCGGGTGTGGAGATTTGACGCTAAAAGTAAACAATAAGACAAAAACTCAACAAAAAAACTTCATTCCATTCGGATTCAGTAGCTCTTTCCTTCGTACAGTTGAATCTGCGCAATGAGGTCGTCGTACACGTTTTCGTGGGCATTGAACGCCCACGTGTAGTCGATATGCCCAAAGTTGATGGTCTTGTCGTACACGATCGTTCCATCCGGTAGACCAGCACGCAACTTGTTGATGTCAGTCGTTGTAGCCAACGTATCCTGCGCTCCATTGAAGAACCCGGTACGCGGGTACACCATTTTCCCGATCGGGAAGGCTGGCGGGTCGAAGCTGCCGTATTTCACCTTGTTCTCGCAGATCAAAGTCGAGCACAAGCCAATCCCCAAGAGACGCAGACAGCTACAACCGTAGTTGTACGATGCAAACGTATTGTCACGGATTCCCTGCGCGTAGTGAGCCATATTCTTCACAGAACTACCAGCAGGAGTTTGAGTGACGTACACGTGCACGCGTGAAGCGTTGATGTTGTCGGACGGTCCACCGATTAAGTCGATGAAGCCGTCACATACAACACCCGCCCAGGCACAGGCATATTTCCCCAGAATATTTTGAAGAACGGGGTTGTTCGGGCTGAATTCGTTCACACCGAAGACTTGGAACCACGTATCCACATACGTCTTGGCCATAGTGACGAGAATGGGAGACGTCGCGGCTCCAGTCCACGCGACAGGCGTGAACGCCCCGAAGAAAGACACGACCTTGGCAAGCTCTTGGTTGTTGGAAAACCCGACGAACGCCTGGGTGGTCCCCTCGGAATGGCCGATGTAGCTCAGCGTCGATCGTCCCGATACACTCAAGGCGTAGTTGATCATGGCTGGCAGATCGAAGTTGCCCATGTCCTCCCACGTGAAGTCCCAGAACGCGTCGTCGTTGGTCGAGTAGTCCAGGTGCTCTTTGGACCAAGTGTTGCCTCGGTTGTTGCCCAGCCAGACGTCGTAGCCAAGATCGGCGAGGATGAACGCTAAGCTTTGGTTGCGGTAGTTCAGGACCCACGTGTACGAGCTGTCCAGTAGACCGTGTTGCATGTAGACCACCGGTTTGTTGGCGGCTGCAGCAGAGTTCGATTGGGTTTCAGCGTAACTCTTGGGGATGCGGTGCATCGTGAGCACGTAGCGATCGGCAGTGGTGACCTTGTGCGTCTCGACCGCGTACCCTCGGGCTTGGATAATCTTTGGTGCGGTGAGTCCGGCGTCCGGGTCGACTGCAGCCTCTTCCTTGGCATGAATACCGGACGAGTGTAGGAGAGCGAATACGCCTACCAACGTCAGCAGAACCGTCTTGAACGACATCGGCGCTTGGGTTTTCAGTCTTGAGCAGGAGAGAGCAAATTGCAGAATGAAAACAAGCTATCGAACGCCAAAACGACCAGGACATCGACATGCTGATGGCAGATTGGAATTTCATTCGAGCTGCAAGTTGCAACGGATGCTACCGACCAGCCTTTGACCTTCCCTTCAACGTAGCACCTCGACTAGAAAAGCCTCAGAAAAGCCTTTGTTGAAGCAGGCAAAGCGCCTTCGAAATTCAAGAGGACAAAGTGACACACCTGCACGCCTTGTGGACGTCTTGCTCATCTTTTAATTCAGAGCGGACTAAACATCTCTACTTCTTGAACCAATTTCACCGAAATCTCACCGAGATCAAACGCAACATTGGTTATTTTGTTCATATAGAAGACTACTTGAATCTCAATTAGTACCCGACGTCGACGTACTTTCCAATCTGTGTGAGCAGATCTTGGTAAATGAGTTCGTTGGCGTTGTAGCCCCAGGTGAAGTCCAAGTGGTTATACTCGACGCTTTGGTCGGTAAGAATCGTCGCACTCGTCAGCCCAGCACGTAGTTGGGAGATGTCCGTGCTGGTGGCCAGCCAGTCGTCCGTTCCAGTGTAAAATCCCATCCGCGGGTACGTCACAGCTCCAAGGTCGAAGCTCGGAGGCTCAAACGCGCCATACACCGCTTTGTTCTTGCAGATGAGCTTGGAGCACAAGGCCAAGCCCAGAGCTCGCACACAACCGCAACCGTAGTCATAGTACCGGAACGTATTGTCGCGAATCCCCTGCGCGAAGTGCGCCATGTTCTTCACGGACGTGCCCGCCGGCGTCTGCGAAATGTAAACCTGCAACCGCGTGGTGTTGACGTTGTCCGAAGGCCCCGTAAGTGCGTTAATGATCGACCCACACGCCTGATCCACGAACGCACACGCGTACTTAGCCAGAATGCCCTGGATAAGCCAGTTCGTCTCCCAGAAGGCTCCAACGCCCAGAATTGTGAACAGGACGTCCAGGTACGTCTCGGCCATGAGTTTGAACACCGGAGACGTGATGTGGCCCAAGTACGCTACGGGTGCGAGCGCGCCGAAGTACGACACCTTCTTGGCCAGGTCTTGGTCGGCGGAGAAACCGGCGAACGCCTGCATGGTCCCCTCTGAGTGGCCGATGTAGCTGAGCGTGGAGTGGCCGGTCGTGTCCAGCACGTAGTTGATCATAGCGGGCATGTCGTACAGCGCCATCTCCTGCCACGAGAAGGCCCAGTACTCGTCGTCGTCTGTGCTGTACGTCACGTGCTGGTTCGACCACGTCGTGCCGCGGTTGTTGCCGAGCCAGACGTCGTAGCCGGCATCGGCCAACACGAACGCTAAGCTCTGGTTGCGGTAGTTGCACACGTACGTGAAGCTGCTGTCGAGCAGGCCGTGGATCAGATAAACCGCCGGTTTGTTGGCGGCGGCCGTGGCGTTGAGTTGGCTCTCCGCGTACGTCTTGGGCAGGCGATACATGGTCAGAATGTAGTTGTCCGACGTCGTGACCTTGTGCTCCTCGACGTCGTAGCCGCGGGTCTTGACGATCTGCATGACGGTCTTGCCGTCGTCCGGGTCGACGTACGCCTCGGCCACCTCTTGTTCGGCGCGCACGGACGTCGCTAGGAGCGCCACGACCAAGGCGAGCAACAGGACGAAAGCTCTAGAGATCCTCATGGTGTGGAGCGGAGGGAATTGCGTTGTGAACGGCGGTTCGAGCCTCTTTCGTGGCGGTGAAAGCTGCAAATCTCATCTTCATAGCAGTTCGGGTGACAGGTGGCGCGCAGTTTTTCCAGACACTTGGATACCTGTCAGCCGGCGGGCGAACAGAGACCCACAGACCATGGTAGACTGACCCAGGCGCAGAGAGCTGCAGCGTTCGGGCGAGTGGCATCGGCGGCAGCGGCTTCTTGACGTCATTTTGATGTCATCGCGTTCCACACCGAGGCGTGACTTATGAGCAGAAAACGACCGGCAAGGTGTTGGACGTTCGGCGCAGTTTCTTGTTGAAGACGGCGGAACTGGCTCAACTGCAGCCATGATCTGCGCTTCAAAGCACACATGACCACGATGTGTGTGTGTGGTTTTGTTATGAAATCCTTGGATGGATGTCGCGATGCAAGACTACGTGTACAATAGCTGGCGGCTTGAGCGTTGTGGTTATCTTGCTGCTGCATCTCCCAGTCGCAGTTGATCACGGAGACCTTCTCTTTGATGTACAAACACGCCTCTGCTTTTACATGTATCCGAAGCAGCTTCAGTGCACGGTCACGAATGGTTGGACATCCGCTACCGGACTACAAAGTGCTAACTGGTTTCACGTGTTCAAGCAGGACACTGGACGCAGTCTCAAGTCTAATGTAAACCACGGAGGCATCCAGTCGACAGAGCCCTGATCATCGGATCTTGAACGGACGCATTGATCTTGAACGGACGCGAGCGAAAGATACTCTATCAAACCATTTCCACCAAAAACAACAGGAAGACGAGATGCCGCTGGTTCCCCGCTATACGTGGGAAGAAGACGCTTCCAGTCTCGCGTTGGAGCTGCATCTGCCCGGGACTACGCTGCGAAATACTGATATCTACGGTGGGAACGTGTGTGTATCCTGCAGAAGCTCTAATAGAGTACTAAAAGCTTTGTGGTTGTTGCGTTAATTATTCAGTGAGCGACCTGGTAGTTAAGGTCAATGCTGCGCCGTACGTTTTGCTGTTGGATCTGCAGGACGCAGTGGACGATGAGTCGGCAGTTGTGAAGAGTTTTCCAGCGTCAAATCTGCTCCGGATCTCACTGCAAAAGCACGAGAAACGAGTGTGGAAGGAGCTGCAGTATTTAGGCTCCAAAGCGGTTCTTAGAGAGCGCCGTGATACCTCTATGGAGAGGAAAAGAGCGAGCGAGACTGCACTCAGTGAGAAGAGGAAGGCGAAGAAACACCAGGAAGAGAAGCAAACTTTACGAGCGCAAATGGCTGTGGATGACACGAATCGCCAAATTCTGACCGACTTGAAAGCGGAGGAGAAAGAGCGTGAAGAGGTAAAACCGTATCGGGATAGCTATGTTTTTGTCTGAAGCAATTGCTAACTTCTTGTTGTACAGCGGAAATTGTATGAATCATTTCACGACCTCCAAGTTCATAGGCAAAAGATGAACACGGACGTCAAAAGCCCAGTGAAACATAAAACTACCGACGAAAAGGCTACGAAGAAGGTGTCTTTTGCTGCGTTGCCGGACGAAAACGATGCAAACATCAATAGCCAAGACGATACGATCATCGAATTAACTGAGGACGGAAGCTTTGACGTCTCAAGTGCCATGAAACCAGAGCCTCCACTGGATGGGAACCAATGCAGTAGTTCCAGTGGTAGTTCTCGAGAGGAGGCGATTGAAACGGACAGTGAAGATGACACGCAAGAGGTGGTCGAACTACCGCCTCCTCGGCAGTGTGTACAGTCGGAAATTCGCTTTACACCTCGGGTTTTCCCCACTCCGTCACGAGAATCCAAAGCTGCAGAAGAAGAGGATTGGCTACTGAAAAACCGAAAGCACATCAACAAACACCAGGGGCTCAACCGCACGTCGGACTACGACATCAGCGAAACAGATCGTATGTACCAGACGTAGTGTTTTCCCTCCACTGCACGTCACTAACATTTGTCCTTGAACAGCTATGTGGTTGAAGGCTAAAGGCGACGACTTCTTCCACTCCAAAGACTTCCGAAGTGCCACGAACGCGTACGCTGAAGCCATTTCGGCTACATCCAGCGACAATACCGACTTTGTAGCCACGTGCCTGTCAAACCGAGCTGCTTGTCTGCTTCAACTCGGAGACTTCGAGGTATGTACGTTCGCATTTTCATCTGAATTTGACCTAAACTGTTCTTGGATTGCAGGACTGCATCAGCGACTGCTCTAAAGCGCTATCGTATCTTCCAGACACGCGTGATAAGGATGGAAGTTCAAGTGTATTGAAGCATTATCGCCTCAAACTCAAACTCTTTGTACGACGCGGCACCGCGTACTGTCGAGTTGGCCAGCTCGGCCAAGCCAAAGCTGACTACGGAGTCGCATGCTCTATGGATAACCAAAACCCGCAGCTTCGGGACGACTTCATGGAGCTCGTGGCGATGGAAAAGGCGCAGGAGCTGAAGCAATCTGGCGATAAAATATTCAGGGAAGGCAACGATCTGAACCAAGCCATCCAGATGTACTCGGACTCCTTGCAGCTCAATCCTCTGTCCATCGCCTGTCTCTCCAATCGAGCTGCGTGCTATCTGATGCAGAATTTTGCCAAGGATTGTATTGAAGATTGTACACAAGCGCTGGAATTGTTGCAGCAAGACAATACTACGCGTAACCCAAGCGGACTTGCCTTTTTCTCTATTGGTCCTGCTGCTGGGTCATCCCAACGTCGGGCCTGGGTGGTTAAAACGCTGGTTCGACGTGGTGCCGCCCACTTATCGCTTCACAACTGGGAACAAGGTACGTTCGAATACTTTGAGATTGAGGGATACAATCTCTAACCTGTCCGACTATTGTATCAATCTATTGTGTAGCTGAACAAGACTACGCTGCAGGTGTCGAGTTAGATCCCTCCAACGACGCTCTCAAGGCAGATTTAGCTCGCGTTCAGAAGGAACATGAGCGGAAGAGCAAACTCGAGCCATTAGCACAACCAACTCCACTACTTGCTTCCTGATTGAGAAATGAAAGTTGCATTTCCTTCTTTACTTAGAGCAATCCGATAGAGAGGTTTGGCACGGCCACATTCAAGCGACTTTGAGTTCTTGGAGCGCATTGACCAGCCTCCTCGTCCACTTCGAGCAACGGCGCCAAGCGCTCCAATTTCCAGGCCGGCACAGTCTTTCCAGGTGAAGAAGATGAACGGACACCAGCCAACGACGTCGTCACGACTTGCGCGCAGTACGAAAGCAGGCGACCCACGTGTTGCTTGGGCACTGGCGTGTCCTTATGAGGTGCACTGCAAACGGAAGGCAACCCGTCCAGCACGATTTCATGTCCACCTGAAGGTTTGTGCCCGTTTTCCGACGCTCGACTGGGTGGAGACGGCGCGCCGTACCCGACGTAGTTGAATCCTTTACCTGGAAGGTTCTTTGTGCGGTGTCGACCAGGTGCAGGCGGAGGAGAATTAACTCCATTTTGGCTCGTGTCCTCTATTTCCACGCCGTAAGAATCGGGAACTGGCCACTGCAACGGATTCTGGTTCAGTGTGAGCTTGTTCGAAGGATCATCGCGCTCCGGAGTGTCCGTTGTTCCAACCCACAGCGTGTAGGGTGAGTCTGCCCGTGGCGTTACGGTCAATTCGAACTCATTGGCGTGGGAACTGCGCTCTCGTTGAGCTGCTCGTTGCACCTGACGCATCCAACCGGTGACGCGCGTTAAAACGGAGCGCACTTTGCGAGCATTTTCCGCTGCGGCTTGCTGCTCTTGCAGTACAGTTTGAAGCTGCGTTCTCAACTGCTGTTCGATCTCCTTGTGCGTCTCAATAGCTTTCTGCAGCGTCGCCTCGAGCTTGTCAATGTGCTGAGTGTGCTCCATCTCCATCCGTTTCAAGCGCTGCACAAGCGTCGAGTTCTCACTGCGAAGAGTTTGCAATTCACCGCCGTTGACATCGTGGTCGTGGATTTGTGGATAACTTTCCCATTCTTTCTCCTCGTCTTGCTGATTGTTATCCTCTTCGTCGTCTTCAGTAGCTGGTGCCTTGACAAGGACGGCAACTTTCGTGATTGGACTCAATTTGCCTGATGAACTCAGTGACGCTACAGGACGAAAAGTTGCTGCAGTTTCTGCCATTGGATGTGGTTGTTCCCCACTCGGTAGAAGCAGGAATGGTCTCTCATGGGTCGCACGTCCAACGTCATCGTAGCGATAAGATCCCTCTAGACATGGCAAAGATCAATTGCCGTTGTGGGCAGAAATACATCGCACCAAATGCACCAAGAACAACTTACCTGAACAAAAGTCCGAAAATAGTGTCTTCGCTGAGAACAAAGAGGTATCGAATGCCTGAAAATGCATGTAACCTTGATGGTCGTCAATGACGACTCGTCATTGAAGTTGACTCAAAAGCATTACTGTGCTCGTCACGTTGTAGCGCCGCCCGAGCTTGCTTTCCGGCTTACGCCAAGAGCTCCACCGTGTCCACTAGCCATCTTTACACCTGCAAATTTCATTCGAAGCGGCAGCTACCAGTGGGAATTTGCCACGGCGCCATTTCGATGCTTGACAAGCCGTTACTTTTTCAACGGTTTTGCCAGTCGACGAGGAGAGATTGCACACCACCTCAACAGTCTTCTTGGCCTCTGATGCTACGCCATTGTAAAGGAACCAGGCAACATGAGGCACGGCAAGCACTTGCCTGACGCAGAGAGCAAGGGAAGAGGGAACGGAGACAGCTCGCCTCCAAGTCCGAACCGATCCTCGCGTAAGTCGCATTTGGTGTGCGCCAGCTGTTTCCAATCGAAAAATCGTCGTCGCATTGCAATTATCGTTATACAAAGAGGTTTCATCAATTTCCATTGGTTTAACGACATGATAACCTGTTTATAACGCTGCAACATCAGCTTCTCCAGATGATTCACATGACCTCAACGATGCAGAGACGCTGAACGGCGGACCGGAGCAATCACCAGGACCTGCGCTTCCCAGCGCTTCATCACTCGCCCATTCTCCTCTTCCTCTCTGCATCTCCAGTCCGTTACAATGCCGCCAATGCTCAACAGCAGCGCCACCCACGCGCACATGTCGCCGCCGTCGTCCCCGCGCGTGCGCAAGCTGGACGCCGTTGACGACTCGAGTCAGAAGGACTTGGGCCACGTGATCCTCGCTACGCTGCAGCAGCGCGTGGCGATCACGTCGCTGCGCTCGCTCTTTAGCTGCGTCGGAGTGGGCGAGACGGAGCCGTTCAAGTTACCGCCGCAGCACCGCATGTTGGCGCGCATGAAGACCAACGCCAACTACTTCGCGACCAACTATTTGTTGCTCACAGTCGGCGTGTTTGCCTTCCTATTGTGAGTATTTGACGTTCTTTTGCCAATCCTTCGACAACACTGACCTTGTTATTGTAGAATGTTCTTCCATCCGATTCAACTGTTGGTGTGTATCGTCGTGGGCTACGGATGGCACGTGTTTCTCACGAAGAAGGAGATCCCGACCGACAAGCTCGAGATCTTCGGTCGACGACTCAGCGAACAGGATATTCTACTCGCAGCAACAGGATGTACGTTTAGGCTTGTCATGATTTCGTACTGGAGAGTTGGTTCCTCATGTTCTTGTGGTGTATCTTTTGCTACAGCAACGATGGTTTTCCTGCTCTTCTTCGTTCTGCCCAGCGTCATCTTTGCGTTATCCGTCTCGTACGTTGCCGATCGTCTTTGTCGATTGTGGGTCTTTGTTGTTGACTTTCATTGTGTTTTCCTATTCAGATCGTTGGCTAGCGCAGTTCACGCATTGCTACGCAACAACCGCCTGAAAGATGACTCGTTTGACGAGCGGCCAGGTTCACCCAAGGCCGAAGAGCTCGTGTAAACCCTAGATGATTCTACCTACAGTAGTCCAATAGCGCGACAGGCCAGCAGATTGAGCTATGGAAATGCGCTGGTACATTTCTCCTCGCGACCCGTCTGTATAATCGTTACCCACGACACGTTTTATTAATCCGAAATACGTTCACTTACTCTGCTCTGTGTCGTGTGCAGCTCTTCACTCGAGCCGTTTCTTGACAACAAACCTGACCGTCTCGCCTTGCTCATTGTAACCCATTTGCCGAGTGTGCATGAGAACATTTGCCAGCACGGGGATCTTAAAAACCAGGAACGGGAACGAGAATAGTCCGTACGCTGTTCGGATCCAGTAGAACAATGCCTGCCGCTGCCACGACTCGAGTGGCAGCCATAGCACCAACCCGGCAACAGCCATGATCACAATGAAGGACACGGTCTCGTATCCGCAAAACTTCATGAGGTATCCACCGCGATCCAGGTGCACTTCGTTGCCAAAAGCGTCGTGGAACACGCGCCGTTCTCGTATTTCCATGGACTTGGTCCTGTATAAAGCTGCTTCTTGAGGCCGAACCGTGTACGGCAAGCGGAAAAACGCTGCCCAAACGAGAACGATCTGCAGTACAAAGAAGCACGCGGTCCCTTCACTTAGGGCAGGTCCACCGCCATCTTGACACGCCAGCATCGAACCTTGCACGACGCATTTTACGTACAGGAAGATCCCAAACAGCATGTGAATGATACCAAGCGTAATAAACTGTGCCGCCTTGAAACCCACAATGAACTGACATAACTGATGTTCGTTCGTCTTGTCCTTGATGACGAACAGGAAGATCCACCACAGTTGACCCACCACTGGTAAAATACCCACACTAGTGTATACGATCCACCACGGGTCCTTAAATGATCTCCAGATCGTCTTGTCATGTGGGAACAAGTGATGTAGAATGTGTCCACGGAGACGTCGAAAAGGGCCAAATCTTTGACTCGTGACTGGAACAACATCACTCCCTCCAGACCCCTCATCTGACACACTACCACCGCCATTGCTCCCCATTGCAGATTTCTCCAAAGCACTCGTGGGGGAATCTTGGCCAAAAAACTCCCTCGTCTTCTTGAAAATCTCCATTTTCACATCCGGCATAAATTGCTCAATTCCAATGTCAATATTCGTCTGCAGCACAACAACAAAAACCGCACGTTAGTATTTCCCTCACCATTTTAGTCCCAAATGACTCACCTTCAAATAACTCGGCATATCGGGATCTTTCAGTGTCTGTTTCAACCTCGCCGCGACAATATCCAGCGCTCTCTCCAGCACTTTCCTCACTGTACGATGCATGGCGAACTGCACCTCGTCCTTAGTATCCTTTGCGATATGGTTTAATCTCTTCCCTGTAGACAGAATCATAGTGCTAGTACTGCCGACAATACCCCCCCAAGCGGTAGGCAACTGCTCCGCCGCATCAGCCGCTTGCTCAGCGGCATCCAGCACCTGTTTCTCTGGGAAAATATCTGGAAAAACACGTTTGTATTCCTGTGCGAAGAGCTGCACGTCCCTGATCAGCAGCTTGGCGTTCGCGTCCTGCTCGGCATCCACAGAATCGCTACTGCCAATACTAAGTCGTCTCTGCAGCTTCTTGTTGGTCAAATTTCGCCAGAAACGCCGCATTTCCAGCCGCTGCTGGGTCGACAGTTGCGGCATGTTCTCCATGGCCTGGAAGAAGAGCTCCGTGCTCACTGGGCGCTCCGCCGACTCCATCTCCTGGTCCTCCATCTCCTCTCGCTCCTGCAGGAAAGAGAACACGAAGACGCCGGCCGACATGGCCACCGCCCCGTACAGCAGACGCCCACGCAGTAGCGACTCCAGCATCGTCTTCTTCCGTTCGAGTAAACTACATGTACTGCTTCAACGAAAAATGTGGTGCACATCATTTTAAGGTGTACCACAAGAATCCCGATCCCGCGGGACGTGAAAATGATGTACACCACATCACAAATTAAATTTGGCTCACAATTTGAAGAAAATGGCTGAGTACGCGCAGGAAGTGTCGGAGGCGGAGGATCTGGTGGCTCGTGCGACTGATGAGATGCTCGCAGGACCCGAGTGGGCGCTGAATATGGCGCTTTGTGACTGTGCCAACGCCCACCACGCAGTGAGCGACGATATCGTGCGCTTCTTACAGCGAAAACTGCAGAGTGGGAACGCGAAGACGACGCTATTGGCGCTGGTGCTGACGGAAACCGTCGTAAAGAACGGACCTCCAGCTATTCACAGCCAAGTGGGCTCCAGACGCTTCCTCAATGAGGTGGCGGCGCTGTCTGATGGAAGTTTGGGCGTGGACGTGCAGAACCAAGCGCTGCTGCTGATCCGCCAATGGGCCGACGCTTTCAAAGGCAGCGAGTTGCGGGCGTTCCAGGACGTGTACAGGCAACTGAAGATGCAAGGAGTGGCCTTCCCTGAAGTCGAGAATGATGTTCCTATCTTCACGCCGCCGTCGTCTACGGTCGCAAGTGCCAGTGGACGGGAAGCTGTTGCTCCGGAGCGACGGACGAGAGAGCAGCAGCTGGAGAAGCTTCACGCCGACTTAAAGGTGGTGCAGGAGAAGATTAAGCTTCTGAGAGAGCTGCATACGCGTGGACTGACTGGCGAGCAACTGGAGGACGTCCTGGACTTTTTGCGCCAGTGCCAGCCGAGGATGAACACTCTGATTGAAGGAGGAATCATGGGAAAGATCGACGAGCGCACGCTGGAAGAGTGTCTGAATGTCAATGATAATTTAATGAAGACCTTGGAGGAGTGCAGTAAAACCAAGACGAACGACATGATGACCTTCTCGCCACCGCGCACGGACCGATCTGCGGGATTATCGCAATGTGTGAACGATCTGACCTTGAACGAAGGTACGGCGTCAGGATCTGCTGCCGCTGCACGACTAGTGCCTTCTCCTCGCTCGACTCTGACCACTATGGATGACGGTATGTTGTAGGGACGATTTTGTGACAAGGTTGCGAAGTACTAAGCTTACGTGGGTATGATGTATTTGCCTCCATAATGTTGCACCAGACTTCGACAATTTTCTGAGCAAGACATCACCAAAGTAGCGGATATGTCCGTACTCAAACTATTGAGGCAGGACCAAGACTTCACAGCAATGTAGTGGATTGATATGATTCCTTTGTGCTCTCACTCGTGATGTTGTGTATTAGTCAGTTGATGGACATGTCTTTGGTGGTAGCTTTTGGAGCTCTCGTCATAATCCACTCTTTCTCCTGCTCAGTAGGTTCGCGCGTCTTCGACGGGTCGTTGTAAGCTGATACAAGACCTGTGGACGGCGTGTAAATCCCGTTGCCAGCGTCGAAGGATCCGAGTGGAACCACACGATTAACACCAGTGTCGAAGTAGTTGAGCTCTCCAGCCGGGAGGATGCCACGAGGTGATACCGACTCGGAATAATACTGTCGGTCGGCGTCTGTGCAGTATGTCCAGCCAGTGGGGGCGTACTCGAGCCCGTCCGAGAACGTGAAAGTGCCTTCAATTTGCTGCAAAACAGAAAAAAAAAATGTCAATCTTTGAAGTGTGGATGTTTCATTGTTTTTACTTTTTTTTTTTTTACCTTTCCACATGCCCAGTCGCCTTCTAGCTTCCCCTCGGGGAAGTACAGGGTGCCGTGGCCATGAAACTCGCCGTTTTGGAAGTCGCCTTCGTATCGGTAGCCGTCAGGCAGGTGGAGCACCCCTTTGCCGTGATACCGTCCAAACTCCATACTTCCTTCATACTAAAACAGCAAAAGCAGAGCCATGTCAGTTCAAGTGACTGGTATCAGGCCTTAAAGAAGCTGGTAGGCACCTTAGACTGACTGTACTCCATGATTCCAATTCGCTCAAAGTTAAGATGAAAGAAGGCGACTGGAGCAGTAGGTGGGTTGGAGCAAGTTTAGCCCCTTCATCCCCGCTTCTTATCGTTTTCACTATTTTTACTGCACTCTTCTTGGCACCCGAGGCAACGTGGTGATTACCCCATGAAAGCGAACGCCCACGAGCTAGTAAACCCGGCGTGACAGTGAATCTGCTCGCCGTGTCAAGAAAGGAATCGCCCAAGTTGATGACCATGTTGAAGGCGATTTTCAATCTTTGCGATAAGTGACACCCTTGCGATGTTTAACGATCGTGTACCGTTGTCCTGAAAACTGGTCATGAGCAACAAGTACATCACGCAGCTGACAGGCGCGTGGTATTCCACCGAGACGCGGTTCAGATCATTTGTCACGATGACATGCTGGATGCTTGTCAACAGCTTCAACGTGGTCGAAGTTTCAGGCCGAAGACCTCATTTTCTTGAAACGAGACTGAGATCAAGAGCTCTAGCAGATTGGCTGAGCGTTTTCCGTGATTGGACCGCATCCATTCCAGTGTCTTGCCTCGCTATTGCAATCTTGTTGCGATATCTACTCGTCAATGCTGTCTTAGCTGTCTCGTACTGTGGTCGCTAAGTAAAAACCACATGACTGGGTGAGCGGGGTCATCTTCAACATCACTACCTTGCAACCATCGTGGCACCATTGCCTGATCAGCAAGTTTCGCCGATCACGTTGGGCTCGTTGACTGTCCGTCCGAGGCGACAATGAACCTGGTCTCTGTGCGTTGTGATGCTTGAGCGGAAGCCCTGTAACTTCTTCTCGCCGTCAAGCATTCGATACTGTAGTCTCGGGCGCTTTTTGGCGTGCTCGTCTTTCAGTAGCTCATTTCACAATTGGCATCGTGGCCGACAAGCGATCATCTTCATTTCCGCCTACCATGCTGTCACTTCACCTTGCGTACTTGCTGCTTTGTGTTGGGCTGTTGCTCAGCATTTTGCCGTCTGGATTCGCCGAGAAGCAAGCCGTCGAAGCAACCGTGGACCCCGATGTCGGTAAGACCGTCGTGGAGATCATAGAGGCGCGGGGATATGCCGTCGAGACGCACAAGGTCACCACGTCGGACGGATACATCCTCACAATGTATCGCATCCCGAAATCGTTCGACGAGAGTCAATCGGGGTCAGCCGCCGCCACGAACAAACCTGCGGTTCAACTACAACACGGACTGCTCGACAGCAGCTTCACGTTCGTGTCGAACTTCCGGAACCAAAGTTTGGCGTATGTACTGGCCGACGCAGGCTACGACGTGTGGCTGGGCAACAACCGAGGCACGACGTGGTCGAATGAACACACGACGCTGACAACGAACGACGACGCGTACTGGGAGTTTTCGTGGGAGGACATGGGTCTCTACGACCTGCCTGCTATGCTCAACTACATCCTGGACACCACCGGTCGATCTACCGTGAGTTACATCGGCCACTCGGAAGGCACGACACAAGCTTTCGTGGGGTTTTCGGAGAACCAGGAAGTGGCGAAGGTCGTGGACTACTTCGGCGCACTTGCACCTGTTGCTTGGACAGGACACGCGACAGCTGAGCTCTTCGTAGCTCTTGCCAAATTAAAGGTGGACGTCCTGTTCCTCGAGTTGGGCTTCACAAGCTTCCTGCCTCACACTGAACTCCTTGAAACGTTACTGTCCGACATCGTTTGCACCAACCTGGACGAGATCTGTAACTCGGCTATTGGTCTCATCGCCGGACCGTCCGACAACCTCAACGCCACTCGAATCCCCGTGTACCTCTCGCAAACACCGGCAGGAACTTCCGTGCAGAACATGGCCCACTACGCTCAAGGCATTCGAGACGACACGTTTGCCAAGTACGACTACGGCTGCAGTTGTCTCGAAGCTCTGGGCATCAGTTTGTGTTCTTCTCTCATCTGTGAGAACAAGGTCAAGTACGGATCATTCGACCCACCAGCATTCCCAGTTGGAGACATGGTTTACCCTCGAACGGGCTTCTACATCGGCGCCACCGACACGTTCGCGACTTCCACTGATATTGAACAACTCCGCTCTGGACTCCCAAGTGGCACAATCGTATACGAGAAAACCATCGACGCGTTCTCTCACTTGGATTTCACGTGGGCTGAGAACGCCAATGAACTGGTGTACCAGGACCTGCTGGTGCAGCTCAACAAGTATGCGGGTGTGGGCTACTAGGACAGCACAAAACGCGAAAGGCATTTTCCTTTGATAATTGTGAATGTTGAAGTGTTGTTTGCTGGATTTGATACAACGCTGGGCAGAGTTTTTGGTATCGTTTGTATTTCTTTTTTTTTCCTAGTGTACGTGTTTGCGCCTCCTTCGGCCTCTCCTAATGCAAGGCCTGGGCTGGAAAACGGCCTCCCATTACTAAATAACAAAGCGTTTGGCATCCCAACCACCTTCGTTGCACAGTGGTGGTCTGGCTTGTGGGTTCCAGCGCTATGCTGGTCGCATGAATTCTCTCTTGCTCCGTGATACTCAAAAGGAAGGCAAGAGGTTACCTGATCATCCCCGGTTCGGCTTTACCAGCCAACGGTCATTGAGCCGACGTCTTCATCGGAATCATCTTCCTGGTCCATTAGGTTCAAAGCCTCGCGGAACACTTCAACGGCCTTGTCATGCTCGCCCTTCGAGTGCAGAATCTTGCCTAGCATCGACAAAGACGCATAGTTCTTGGGCGTTAGCGCCAACGCGCGTCGAATGGCGATCTCTGCGTCGTAGAACTCGCCAGCACCATGGAGAGCACGTGCCAGGTTGATCCACACGTCCACATCTTTGCGGTCAGCATCCACAGACTTGCGGAATTCGACAACAGCGCTGTTGTACTCGCCTCGATCCAAGAAGACTTGACCAAGGTAGTTGCATGTCTCAGCGACGTTCACCTCCTTGTCCTCAATCAACTCGATGTTCTTCTCGACCTGCACCGAGAACTGGCGGTGCCTGCCTTGCATGAAGCTCTTGGTAAAATCGGGGACCTTCTCATTACCGTTGTCTTGGTTTTCGTCGTTCTCTTCATCATCATCTAGAGAAATACGGTTAATATCGATGATCCGGTTGTTGCGAAGCTCTGCCACATTCGTATCCACTGCACTGCGCTCCTTCTTCGCCTCCGCAGCTAGACGAGTCGCATCTTCCAGCTTCTTTTCAATCCGAGTTTTCGCTAACGTCAGATCGTGCACGTGGGATTCCAGCTCGCGCACTTGCTCTTGCATGCCCTGGTATTTCTCTGTTGAGTCCACGTCAGTCCAAGCACGAGGGCGTCCGCGGGACTCGCCTTCAAACGGCAAATCCGTCGTAAGTGTCGGGTCACTGCCATCATTGTTGTCTGTGGAGCTCCTGTCGTCCAGAACGATGCGGCGTGGTGTGTGAGCAGTGTGGAAGTAGCGGTCAGCATCAGACGGGCTCTGGAACGCCGAGTCACGACTGCTCGACGAAGTGTTAGTCAGCGACACTGTGCTGTTGATGGAGCGCAGTGGCGGCCGGCCTCCTGTCTTCCCTGAGAGCGGTGTGGACTCCTGTCGCACCATATTGGGCTCCATGGGCGGCAAACCGCTATTACGTCCGTGGCCATACATGTTGACCACAGCTGAGGGCGCGCCATTCTCACGCAAGTCGTCGTAGCACAGGATACACACGCGCTGCGGGGTCTTCAGTCCCAAATGGTGAAGCGGAAGCCGTTTGTTCGAGTGCGTGCTGCAGACGGATTCACCGCAGGAACGACAGTGGTGGCGCGTCTTAAAGTAACTGAACTTAAGCTGGCAGATATTGCAGCGCTTGTCCAGTCGCCAACGCGGGGGAAGCGGGACGCCCGCCAGTCCGTCGGGCAGTCGTAGTGCGCTGCTCACGGCGTTCACCGCGGTCCTGTTGCTAGCCCATTCGTCGTCGACAACAGAGCCCCCACGGCCACTGCCAAGTGCCGGTGGGAGACTCCTGAAGCTGCTTACACTGCCTGTGTCGTCCGATGGGAGGGAGAAGCCTCCAGGCTGATTCAAGAAGGCCTGGAACCTGGCACTCGGGCGATCCGGCGCCTTGCCCTCAGCGCGGAGCTGCTGCTCCATCTCCACTAGAAACGTGATCTTATCGTCTGTAAGCTGGTAGGCTCTAGCGAGTTCCGCCGGCGTCTCCCCCGTGGGTGTTTCTTCAAACAGACACGTGGCCACATCCGGTGCTGCTTGTACAAGTGCACGCAGCACTTCGAGCTTCGTGGCAGCCTTGACGGCGATGTGGAGCGGTAATAACCCGCCCTTGTTCTTGTGGCTTAGGGCAGACGGGGCCACGTCCACCAGCTTCTTCACGACGCGCAGTGGCACGTGCGTATCCGTGCAGGCCCAATGCAGCGGCATCATGCCAAAGTCGTCCATGTCTTCGGCGCGCTCGGGCTCTGCCGTGACGAGGCGGTCCAAGGCGCTCCACTCGCTGGACTCGGCCAGCTCCAGCGCCGTCTTGGCGTCGCTGGGGCCTTTGGGCTTCATTTGACGGCTCCTGTTCCCTGTGTAGAGGTCCACGACGCACACACGTGCGCGGTCTTGCGGGGTTCGAGGTGTTTTCGGTTGTGAGACCGTCACTGGAGTTGCTGCGAGGCAGAGGAGGGTCTCGAGAGTGATTGTCAGCTGCGTGCCCTTTCTGCCCTCGTGGGCAAAACCGGAACGGCTTTTATGGAGACTTTTAGCAAAAGGCATTTTTTTCATAACCAGCGTCAAAATGGCTGACCGCTTTTGTTGCCCTTCCCAGCTGCTGGCGCTGTCCCAAGGCTGGAAAAATCTCTTCCACTTGTTGATGAAGTCCAAGCTGTTTAGCGACAAAAACTGCCCTTTTCGCTGAAGAAGAAGATTTTCTCGTGGAAAGGGACACATCAAGTCGAAGATTTGCAAAAACGAGAAATGGGCAAATGGCTTCTTCCAATTGAGCTCAAGCCCAAAATTAATCGCTTCCACAGAGAGATTCAAAGAGCTCGGAGTGCAGTCGGAGGATCTGCCGGTGCGTACGTGTGGGGCAAAGACGGCGCCGGAGCGCGCTCTTTTCTGCTTTTTTGGCCAAGCAGCGGCATGGCCAAGCGGAGCTTCTCAGCGAAAAAAAGATGCCGAGCGCTTCAACTTGCCGCTGCTGCAAAAAGATTTATCTGCGCTTGATTGCACCGGAAGAAGGGGCGACTCGTGCATTGGAACGGCACGACGCGTATCGCTAGCTGGCAACAGCGAACCTAGGAGAAATGCTGCGGCCAAAGACAACACGTCCACCCACCACGCCACGAGGCACGTCAGCAGCGATGGATCTGCCGTCACCCGAAGCAGACAGCGTTTTAGATGGGATCCCACGCAGATGAGGAGGGCGGTCGAATGGCGCGCACGTCACCTACAATTTCGGAACTTCTCTCTTTCTTCATGGTTATCAAACATTTGGGATCGCTGTTGGAACCGTTACGCCATGGCTAACGCCCGCATTCTACCAGCTGCGTCAACTAGGGCAACCTGTATATACACCCGGCAATTGATCCGCGAACATTCTTCGGCGCATTAGCAACGAGTAACGGACGTGAAAGGTAGAAAAACCACTGGCACAAATGAATCAATGAAGCCAGCGGCTCCACAGCAGCAAACACCACAGCCAGCGGCCAAGCAGCACCACCGACCTCCGCTTGGTCGTAGGCCCAGGTGGAACCGTTCCGGCGGTGTTCTACTCCATTTCCTTGACGACGACCTTGTCCCGGATGTTGGTGTGGGGTACAGCGCCCTCCTTGGCGTGTGCCCGGCGGTTCGCCATCTTCTTCTGCTCGCGGGCGCTGGACTCGCGCTTGGCCTCCGCCGCCTTCTTGATGGCCTTGGGGACGTGTCGGTGCCTGCAGTTTAGTTCAACGATTTCGTTTAACACGCCATTCGGTAGTGGGACCAGGTATCACTCATGTGAGCAACAAGAGCAAACGATACGTACTTGGAGATGCGGCTGATCTCACGCAGGTGCTGGTATCTCTCCTTGAGCGACTCATTGTACTCCAATTTGCGGCGTTCACGCGGGGCAACCTAGTCAAGCGCAAAAAGTAGAAGATACCACCAGGGCAAAACCGTAGAACCCGGCGTTACGTCAGCAACTTTATCTCCACAAAAAAAAGTGAGTCTGTAAGTAGCTCGTACCTTGGAAAGCTTCTTGGAGGCTTCGGCCTTCCAGATGCGAATGTTCGTGTCGTCACTACCGGACAGGACAAAGTTCGAGTCGGCGCTAAACTTGACGGAGAAGATCCTGAGCGGGCGCAAAGCAAAGAAAAAGAGCACGAGTCAGTAATTAAGTCATCGAGATGGACGCACGTCAAGCGAATAAGACAGCGGACGGTTTGCCACGCCAGTGCCTCCATTGTCCACGCTACGCTAGTGCCGAAACGGCCCAAAGCGTTATGGAGGGTTGCACCCACATGACAAAGCCAGACCGAGAGCTAGTAAGACGTACCGCTGCATGCGCTGAGTGTGGTAAACCTCGCGGCTCTTAGCAGAGCGCACGTTGAAGATACGGATTGTTCGGTCATATGAGCCCGCAACGAACTCCCGACCCGTCGGCGAGTAAGCCACGTCCATCCTGCGTGGCAGCAACAAGCACGTTCACGTTAGACACCTACTCTGTAAACCACTGTGGACCTGACTCAAAATGACGTACACTGCCGAGACGTGGTCCTTGTGCACCATCATTGCGCGGTTCATCTTGCGCATATCGAATGTGTACAGATTGTGGTCCTCATTGGCCTGGAAAGAACCACGAAATGACGCACGAGTTAGTCTTTCGTACATTCAAGCCAACTGCAACGTAAAATGAAGCCACCAACGCAAAGGAGACACTTACGACTGTGAAGTTCATGGGCTCCATCGGGTTCCATGCCAGCGCGTTGGAACGCATTTCCATGACGATTTTACGCATCGAGGAGGAGACGCGGATGTCGTACAAGGTGATGTTGCGGTCCGAACCTGTGGATGCCAGCAGTGACGCCTCTGCCGGGTTGAAATGCACCGAGTTGATCGAGTCGGCGCCCCACGCGAACTCGTGCGTTGGTGTCGAACGTGACGGATCCCACACTTGAACCTTGGAGCCGCACGTCGCGAACATGCTCTGAGACCAATGATGGTCAATTCCACTGCAAGAAACAAAGATAAAAACAATCACAAATATGTCAAAACCACAATACCAGCATCCATTCTCGTCCAGTGCACGTACAGGAATGGTTCCTTGGATGTGAAAGTGGCGAGTGCCGTCGGGACATCCTCGTCTTCGTCCTTCACACGCAGCGCCCACTGCTTCACCGTCTTGTCCTCGCTGCACGAGTAGAAAGTATTGCCATCCGGCGTCACTGCCAGTCCACGCACGAACCCGCGGTGGCCGTACACGTTCCAGACGCATTTGCGGCGTGGCAGATCCCACACGCGCACTTCTCCATCTGCTGCGCCACTCACAAACGCCACTAGACTCTTGGGGTTCGTGGCCAGCGCAGTGACACCGTCGCAATGTCCGTCCAGAGCTCCCACGAACGGCTTCGCAAACATCCGCTCGAGCTTCACGGCGTTCAACGCACGCGTGTACTCGCGCGGCCGTTCAAACGGGTGGAGCGCTGGGTCATAATTGCGGAAGACCTTAAGCTTGTCGGATTGCACCTCTTGTGTGAAGTCCTTCTCGACGCGGGAGATCGTCTTGACCTTCATGGCAGCGTAGTAGCGAGCTTGTCTGTGAAGAGATGTCCTTGATACTAATGAGCTCTTCACTGGACGCGGAGCTTCGTCAGTGATTGGGTAAAAATGAACTTAGACAGTTAAAACTGCGACGAAATGATTTAGCCTTTTGCGCGCGTCACAGATGCAGTGCAAGTTGCAGTTTTAACCTGGTTGCTACACTTTACAGCTTGAATTTCTCGTCCAGAGAGTCTTCGCTCAGTTTCCAGAGTTTGTTTGCATTCTCCAGCGAGTGGCTTGACTTGGCACCTGCCTCGAGCGCAGGGTAACCTCGCATGTGCAGGAATCCGTTGGGGCCGTAGTATTCGCCGCCCTTGACGGTCTTCACGGTCGCAGCGTACAGAATAGGAAGCGCTCCCATTTGCGACGTCATGAAGGGCAGCAATGACAGGAGCCACACGAAGATCTCCGCCAGCCAATGCGGGAATGTACTGCGGTAGTAGCGGTTCCAGATGTCGCTGTGCGTCAAACCAGGGTGTGCAGCCACGGACACGACGTTCTCCACCTGCGCGGACTTCAGACGGCGTTGTAGCTCGAAGGTGAACAGCAAGTTGGCCATTTTGGATGTCAGATAGTCGCGGAGACTTCCGCGCGTGTGTCCTAACGTCGAAAAGTCTAGGTACATCCACGCGAAGTAGTGCGCGAGGCTGCTCACATTGACGACGCGTGCCTGGTCCTTCGAGCGGCGCAGCAAGTCCAACAACAAACTCGTGAGGTAGAAATGCCCCAAGTGGTTAATGGCAAAGTGAGCTTCGAAGCCGTTGGGTGTGTGACGCTGACCAGGCACCGACACGCCAGCGTTGTTGATCAGCAGGTCCAGACGGTCGAATTTCTCGTGGAACACGCGCGCGAACTCGCGGACGCTGGACGGATCTCCGACGTCCATCTGCATGAACTCCACAGAGCCGGCAACTTCACTTGGGAGCTTGGTCAGTTCTTCACGGATCAGCTGCTCTGCGCGTCTTCCGCGGCCTTCGTTACGACACGCGAGAATCACGAAAGCCCCGTGCGTCGCAAATGCCTTGGCCGCTTCAAAGCCGATGCCCGAGTTGGCACCGGTGACGATAGCAAGCTTGCCGTTCTGGGACGGCATTGTGGAGCCGTCCCAGTTCCTTTCCGCGCTGATGAAAGCACCCATGCTTCTCGAATTATCACCGCAATTGTGTTTGAGGAGGAGCTCGGTTGGAGAGATTTGCTAGATGACATCGCCGTTGGAGCATGACGCTCATGGTCCCAGACAACTCACGTTTTTGTAAAATAGGTCAGCGAATCCAAGCAGAGACACGGCAAAGAGCGGAGCTGAAGGCATGCAACAAAGTTGACATGTGAAAGGATGGCAACCAGCTCTTATTTTCTTGTTGAATCCCATTGCAGCTACACGTCTAACTTGGCGTCCAGTAGGTCTTCACTCAGCGTCCAGAGTTTCTTAGCGTTGTCATGCGAATGACTGGCTGGGTGCGACGTATCAAGCGCCGGGTAACCTCTCAGCGTCATGACTCCATCGGGGGCGTAGATTTCGCCTCCTTTCACACTCTCCACCGTCGCTGCATACAGCGTCGGAAGCGCACCGATCTTTTGAGGCAAGAACGGCAGTAGCCACACAGCCCACATGGCCAGCCACTGCAAGAACGGCCATCTCGCCAGCTTGGTGCGAATGTACTTGTTCCAGATCTCCGTGTGGCAAACGCCAGGGTGCACCACCACTGCCAGAACATTATCAATCTCCGCATCTTTCAGACGCCGCTGCAGTTCGTACGTGAACAACACGTTCGCCATCTTGGACTCGGCGTAGTCGCTCATGCTGTCGCCTGGCGTGTGCCCCATCGTGGCGAAGTCCAACTTGGCAGCATGGTGCAGGCCACTCGAAACGTTCACCACTCGAGCCTGCGCCCTCGTTTGCCGTAGCAAATCCAACAACAGACTGGTCAAGTAGAAGTGGCCGAGGTGGTTAATTGCAAACGTGCACTCGAGTCCCTTGGAGTTGTGCCGCACAGACGGACACGCCACGCCTGCGTTGTTGATGAGCAGGTCAAGACAGTCGAACTTTGTCCGGAACGTCCGTGCAAACTCTCGGATACTATCGACTTCGGCCAGATCCAGCAGCATGAACTCTACCCCACCGACGGCTTCGGCCTGATCCAGAGATTGACGGATCAATTCCACTGCCTTCCGACCACGAGTTTCGCTCCGACACGCGAGCACCACGTGTGCCCCGCGCAACGCCAGCGCTTTGGCTGCTTCGAAACCGATCCCACAATTGGCGCCGGTCACGACAGCCAGTTTGCCCTTCTGTGAGGGCATCGAGCTGCCATCCCAGCGACGCGTCGAAGATCCGATGCCCATTATGATCGTTGGACACCAGCTTACTGAACGCAAGTGAATTTAAAGTAGGTACTGTTCTTCTTCAAGTTCAATTCATATAGGTATGCCTACTTTTTAGCAGACAAGAGCTTGAGAGAGATGTTTCACTTCGGAACGGTTCAACACGAGCTGCACGGACTGTGAAGTATTCGCAGAGCTGTTGCCGATCTTCACGCGTCCGAGTAGAACGGGCGGCCGCTCCATCTCTGGTGGTTGCCAGCCAAACACGTTCTCTCCGCGGGCGATGGCGTTCGTGATATCCTCACCCCAACCGTCTTCACGCATAGCTACACCAATACGTTCACGAAGAGTTACCAGATCACGTTGAGTGCGCGACTGCTGGAGCTTCTCCGTCATGAGTTGGTCCTGTGCGGAGGAGCCCGTTGACAAAGCCGCACGCTTCAGATCCACTAGACGCGGCATCGACAGTTGAGCCTTCACCTGCCTCGAGAACGTAGCCACTTCCTTCAGAGAGCTTGCCAACCGGTCAGAAGGCTTCAACTTGCGAGTGTTCAAGCCAGCATTTGAGCCAAGAAGCTTCTCCAACCGCTCCTTTGCCAGCGTTGAGCGAACCGTGTGCAGCTCGGTGTGCAGTTGGTGGAAAGCGCGACGGAAAGCCTCGGCGTCTGCTGCGCCCATCGCCGATCCCTTCCCCGTGCCGGCGCTTCCACCCTTCGTGCTGCTACCGGCGTCGCTCGTGCGCTTCAACTGCTTGCGCAGGTCCCGGTTCAGCGAGTTCAGCAACGTTTTCTCCTTGTTCGACTCGTCCAGCGCAACGTCGAACTGCTCGCGCTCCTTCGCAAGCTGCGTCTCCAACTGGTTCTTCTCGCTCGTAGTAGCAGCGGCGCTCTCAGTCAGCTGCAACACTTGACTCTCCAGTTTTTGAGCCACGACGCGGTGCTGGCTGTCGGCGCGCTCGAACTCGCGGATTCGCTGGTGTAGAGTGTTGCACAGCTCCGTCATTTCCGCCAAGTTGCTGCGTAGCGTCGATGCGTCCACCAACTCCTGGTGGATGGCCTGCGCTCGGATACGCCACTGTGGACGCCCGTGCGCTCCATCAGCGTGTTCATTGCGAGTGCGGGGCGCCACCGCATCAGTAAAGGCGCCACGGCACACCAGCTTGTACAGCAACGCCAACTTTTCCTTAAACGCCACGGTGTGGTCGTACACAGCCTGTTGAGTGAACGGGAGCAGCTCTTCTGCCGATTTGGTGTGCTCCAGAAGACCATCTTGGGCTAGCTGGGACTGCAGCGACGTCCACAGCGACTGAGCCTCCGCAGCATAACTCTGGATCGAAGTTACAACCTCACCTCCAGCCGCCACAAGACCATCAAGGTCATCATCTGAAGCCGCTAGATCAATCTCCGCGCGGCGATAGAACAGCTGAGCCACGTTCAGCACCGACAGGAGCTCTCCTAAGCACTTATCCAGCATCGGCACCAGCTCCGTCCGTAACGCAGCAGTTTGATCGTCATCAGGCATCTCAGAACTTGCAAGTAGACTCTTAATAGAGCGTAAGAACGTCACCATCGCCGAAATCGAGAACGCCAGCTTCGCCACGCTCTTCTTCGCACGCAGTTTGATCACGGCTGAGCGAGCACCGAAACTTTCAGCTCCTACCGACGAAGAAACCTGCGTGACACGGCCAGTGTGCCATTCATCCGACGCTTGGAGAAGGCGGTCATACAACGCTGCAACGTCGCCCCCACCTCGAGGACCATTAAGCAGGTCACCGTCGGAGAAAGCTGACAGTGCCGAGTCCAACAAGCTCTCCAATGCCGCCGTTTGCGAAGTGTCGAGCGCTGAGCAGCCGTCTGTGAACTCCTCTTCTGTAGTCAGGTGGCATTCAAGCATGAACAGATCCTCCTTGGCTTGACACGAGATCGCCGCCAGTTTGTCGCCCAAGACAAGTTGCTCGACGCTTACTGCTGTAACAGGCGCGCCTTCTTCCTTCTCGTCCTCCACCTGGCCGCTGGAAATTGGTTGTTGCGCGACGGTGTCGAGGTCCTTCTTCAAATGCTGCAACAAAATGTCGGACTTACCGGCGATACGCCCCAGTGTTAGTCGGACGCGAAGAACCTTTTGGTCCGTTTCCGAGAAAATCGAGTTGGGCACTACAGCACGCAGGAAAGAGTTCTCCAGTCTCGCTTGTTCCGCGATAATCTTCTGCTTAGCTGCTTCCGTTTCGTGCTCGCGAGCAGCCGCAACCAGCGCACGCAGTCCCATTGTCTGGTTCAAAGCCAGATGCGCCGTATCCTTCAACGATTCAACAGCGCCACTCTCGGCGCGAAGCTTCGCCTTCAACTGCGCAATTTCTTCGCGGTGGCTGTGCGCAAGGTCACGGAAGCGCGCAATAGTGCGCTCCTTGTCCTCGAGGACCGTCTTCTGGTCGATCGCCGCCTGCTTCAGCTCCTGCAACGTCACACGCTGCGAGTCGATTTCGTCCCTCAACTCCGCTTCGTACTCGGTATGCTGATGCTCCATCTCCTGGTCCACTTCGCGCAACGACTCAAGGGATTGCACTGTGGTCTCCAACTCCGCGAGTTTCTCACCCAGATTCAAGTTTTTATCCGTAAGATCTTCCACCATGGACTCGTACGCGTTCGCAACGTCCAGCATCTCCTTGAGTTCCTCCGCCTCGCCCTCCAGCTTGTTCTTCTTTGTGGTTAGTTCTTCCACTTCCTCCCGCAGAGACACAAGCTCAGCGTTTTCACGTTGAGCCTGACGCAGCTTCTTGCTTAGATCCGCCTTCTCCTCTGACGCACGTTCATGCAGCATCTTGACAGCCGCTCGGAGCTTGTTGTTCTCATCTGCCAAATCTCCAGCGCTAGCAGAGGAACCCTCCGAGTAGTCAGGTCCAGTAGTCGCCGAGAGCGCCATAGCTGCTTTAAGCTTCTCCACTTCCTGCTGCAGCTCCTCCGCGTGCTCTTCGGCAATTTCCTTGTCCATCTCAATGGTCTCTTTCTCCAACGTCATCATCTCGATCATGTCCTGGAGCTCTGCAGCCTGTTTCTCCAGCGTCTCCACCTTACGTGCGCCTGAGCTCGACTTGGCTATGGCCATGGCCACCTCCTCAGCCTTCTTCTGTTCGGCAGCAGTGAACGCAGCAATGCGGGACTTCTGCTGGGCCACCTCCGACTCCAGAGCCTTAACCTCCGACGCCTGTGTGGCATTCTCCAGCCGCAACTCATCCAGCTGCTCCTCATGTTCACCCTGCAGCTCTGCAATATGGTCCTCCAGCTCCGCACGCACCGAGCGGACGTGCTCCTCCGCTTCTTCCCGAATGATCTCGATCTGCTGGGCGAGCTCTTCCTGCGGGGACAAGTCCGCGTCCTCCTCTGTTTCCTCCATGTCCATGTCCTCGTCCATCTTCTCGTCTCCGTCGGCATCCACCTGAACCTGTTCCTGCTCCTGAACTTGCTCGGCCATCTCCTCGAGCTGCTTCTCCTGTTCCTGTCCCTGTTCCTCGAGTAACTTGATCTTCTCGCTGTTATGTGTCGCCGCCTCCTTCATGACCGTCACACTCTGTCTCAACTGCTCCACATGTCTGTTCTTCTGCTCCAGTTCTTCTTCCAGCTTCGAAATCCTCGCCTTAGCCTCTGCCAACTGATCGTCCGAAGCCGGTGCGCTTCCGGACAGCCTCGTCCTTGGCACCGAAGCTGCGGAGATACTGGATCTGCTGCTTGGAGTGATCATAGATGCCCTCGTCTTGGGCGTAGAGAGTCTGGAGCTCGCAGATCCACTGGGGGTAGAGCTGGGAGGCGCCGGAATCGACGATGACGACGCTCCAATAGCCGAACTGCGTCGCGTTGCCACACTGCCCACGCCCGAGAGTCTCCGAGGCACAGGCGATTTGGAGGCGGAGGATAAAACACTGCGCACCATCGTCTTCTTGATGAACAGCCCGTGGTTGGGCGCGCACGTGAAGTAGACGCGGCCGTTGAGCTCTCCATTGTTCTTCCCCTCGGGGCGCTCCAGCTCGATGCCCACCCACTCGCCACTGGCGAAGTCTGTCTCACCGATGAAGCGCACGACCCCTGTCTTACCGGCACCGAACGCAACGCGGACGCCAACGTCCAAGTCCATCGTAGCTTTACCTGTAACCTTGGGGAGGATACAATTGGAATCAGTTCTGAGGTGCAAAATAGTTATTGTGTGTGGTGCACATTTTAAAAAATGTACACCACAGTGATTTTGATGTAAGGTTGGTGTGTGTCGTCTGTTCGACACCAGCTTGTTGCTGCGATGGCAGATGGGACTTCGCCTCGTCAGCTCGACAGGAGGCCGTCAGGTGATTTGACTGATGTTGCTCGAATTGCTAGTGACGGGCTTGTTACTTGCTGTGTTCTCCGCTATAAATTGCTGTTGGAAGCGCTCAACTGAACCAACGCTCTCCCTCCCTCGCCATCTTATGACGTCTGTTGAGACTCAGTCCGCCCCCAGCTAAATAGAGCCAGATGTGTCCCACTCTTTCGATTTGTGGCCAATCCGCGATCTTGAATGAGCAGCAGAGACCGTGACTAAAAAGCCATTCCAGCCACCGACTCGCTCGCCGTTGCACTGGGATCCCTCGTCGCCTGGTCGCGACTCTCGTCGGAAGTTCTTCAAGCGCAGTTTTCTCCGTCGTCGTGCGCCATTCAGAGTTTGCCCCGATACTAGCAGCGAGAGTACAGTTAGTGGCAGCAGCAGCAGCAACAGCAGCAACAGCAACAGCATGACAGTGCGCAGCATCGTGGAGATGTTCGAGAGTATGGCCGCGTCCACGGGCGACGGCGCGTCCACCCATTCGCTTGACTCCCCGGAGCGCGGCAATGTCTACGGGCTAGTGACATACTACGACGCCCTGGCGGTGGTTGAGGAGACGCCAATCATCCTGCCGACCAAGACTGTGCGCATTGGCCGGGATCAGACTGTAGTGAGCGAGTCCGAGGTGGAGACGGTAGAGCAGACACAGGAGCCACAGGAGCAGGAGCAGATTGAGGAAGAGCAACAGGAACAGGTCGAGAAGGAGACGGAAGAGCAGCAGGAGGACAACCAAGACACAATCGAGGTGCCAGCAGCGCCGGTGTCGTCTCCAGCTCGACTCGAGCAGAACTTCGTGCTACCCATTAGCAAGATCCCGCAGCCAAAGTCTCGCGAGTTCCACCTTGCCGCCTGCTCGGTACGCAAGTCCTGCTCGGAGGACTCGTCGCGTAGCCGTACCTTCTCCTCAAACTCAAATGACGCAAATCAGCCGCTTTACGTGCCTCCACTGACGCCTATTTCCGCCCGGATCCGTGCCCCGTGCTCAAGTTACGCTGCGTTCGTGGCTCGGATCGAGAACTCGTCGTCTCGATTGCTCGACTTCGAAAAGGACGAGCGGTGGCTAGGACAGGTGGAGACCATGAAGGGCCGTGTGGAGACGCTCAAGCGGAGGAACTACATGAACCTGGCGAGGGAAGTGGCGTGCACTCCGCGCAAGAACAGGAGTATGAGCGAGTGCAGTGGCGTGTCCACAGCGTCCACAGCATCGATGTCGTCTATGGATACGCCCGAGGTCAGTTGCCAGTAAGTGGAGTCTTCCCAGACAGTGCTTCGAGCACATTAACTTATTATTAGTATCTAATGTTAAGCTGCGCAAGCAAATGTTCTCAACCAAGCAGAGCTTAGTGTCCATTTTGCCACCATTTTCAAAATTCAAATTGGCGCGGCAATTAATTGGGTATTTATTTCTGTACAGTACAATATTTTTCCAGTTTCTATAACATTTCAAAATATTAGGGTTAGGTTTAAAATCCAAAAAAATTAGAGAATCCAGATTACTGGAAGTTTGTATTCACATACATAACCTAGTCATTTCGTTGGAAGCATCGCCCAGCCCGCGGTAAAGCGCACCAGCCCTTCCAAGACAGCGCGTGCGTGCGTACACACACAGAGAGAAAGCATTCGCAGGATGACCACCGAAGCCAACGCCTCCGTTCTGGGAGGAACTGTGCTAAACGCTGGACCCCTGGGCACCGAGTACGTCCCATCAGACGGCAAGGAACAGTGAGTCTAATTCTCTAACCATTTCTATCATTTTATTCCTACCTACAGCACGACGTACGGCAAGCTGCCGCCTCTGAACCCGGATGACCTGAAGCTTCCACCCCCACCGCCGTCTGCTGCTGACAAAGTGACTAATACGGCGAATGCCATCTCCATCAGTGAAGTGTGGGAGGAGATTAAGGCGAAGACGAGGGAAATGTATGTCTTTTAATTGAGGAATGATTATAACGGACGATGCTGACGGTTTATGGCTTGTATTGCTGCAGTATCATGGGCTCGTCGGTGTCTGGAGTGCTGTCGGCCATGCGCGTCGTGAACTTGACTATGGCCGGCTGCATGATTGCCTTGGCGGTGGGACAGATTATCCAGTCGGACTCGGCCTTCTCCGTCATGGCAGACGCGCTCTCGGTTGTCTACACCATGTACGACCTGAAAGGAGACTTTATGGTGTTGGTAGGTTGGTTACTGACGTTTGTATTGGTTGAAACAGCTTCTTTGCGTTGATTCTGGTGGGCTACGAGCTCCGCACGGCCTACATCGACAAGCTGCTGCGTGGCAGCTTCGGCTTCATGTACAGCCCCTGGGGACGGTGCCTCTTCTTGAGCATGTACGTGGACTTGGATACTGTTGGCAGTTGAGGTCTGGAATTGACATTGGGCTGTTGTTGTTGCAGGATCTCCATCTTCCCGTTCGGCATGTGCGGCGTCTACGGCATTTTGGTGTCACTCGCGGGCTTCACGAACGCGTACTTCAACTACTTCGTCATCACGAAGCACCCGTCCTTCACGCGCGGCGTCCCGGATTACACTCCACCCGAGGAGACTCCGGCCGCCAAGACCACGACACTCAAGGAGGAGCAGGACACGACTGTGTAAGGAGCTTATGATCAAGTGGCTGGCAGCAGACGTTAGCTCATCCAAGTGACACAAGCGCTATCGTTCGTTGCTGGCAGTTTTTTAGTCTTGACAAAACGTGTAAGTGCTGACCGTTTGGCGGAGCCTAGCAGCCTTGCATACATCGATCTTCATAATTTACTGGAGCGTTCATCGTGCCTGCGCTGTGTTATTAATTTCTTTGATCTCGTTGGCTGATACTTCACCCCTCACAATCGACAAATACGCTGGAAATGGCCGCCGAGAAGGAGCTGTGCGAGCGAATGTGCAAGAAGCAGGCATGTGCCATCCAGTTCTGTCTGCAGCGCCGCAACTACCAGGAGAGCAAGTGTGCCGAGGTCATTAAGAGGTACTACGACTGCTGCGCCGCTGCCACAGAAGCAGAGCAGAAGAAGGCTCGGACGTAATTGAGCTCTACGAATGCCTATCAAACGTGTTCTCATATTGCTTCACCATTGGTCAAAACCCACATATAGAAATCTCCTATTGGTTTAAAATGTGAGGTGAGCTTGTGTCCCATCCATTTTCGCAAAAGCCACCAGAATGCTACGTCACGCCGCTCTCTCTTCGCTGCGCTACGCGTCCCGCCGTGCCTCCATCCAGCGGTTCAAGTCTCTATCTGCTGTGTCTTCTGTGTGCACACGCCATGGCGCAGTTGTGGCGCCTCGTTGCTTCCCTGTTCAGACCACGCACTTCTCCACGGACGCTCCGGCAGCTCCGCACATGACGGAGCACGAGTTCATGGAGCTGGCGGACGAGACTCTGCACGGCATTCAGAGCTGGCTGGACGGCATCGAAGAGATGCTCGAGGAGTCCGACGTCATGTTCTCCGTACGTTGCAGTCAATACTGCGGCATTAGATAAAATTCAACTTACACCTTTGTGATGAGAACAGCAAGGAGTCCTGAAGATTGACTTGGGCGACCACGGCACGTGGGTGATCAACCGCCAGGTGCCCAACAGGCAGATCTGGTGGTCCTCTCCAGTTAGGTACGACTGGTTATGGTTTTTGAAGAGGAGAATGGGAGACTGATAGACTTTTTGTGTGTTTCCAGTGGCCCTCGTCGCTATGAGTACGATGCTGAGAGTGGGAACTGGGTGAACACACGAGACAGAGGCGAGTTGATGGAGCTTCTGCGCTCTGAGATCCTGGACGCAACTGGAATCGAGATTTACGATTGAGCTGTAAGGGATACAGTCATTTGAACAGGTGCAGCAAGTTGGAAAAATGAAGTAGAACCCAGTACTACAAAGTGGAGTCAACGTGGCCCTCTAGGAGCACTGCTGTACTTTTGGTATGTCTGCTCGCTTTGCGCTCTTCCGTGTTGATGTGGGTCTCGCTCACGCAGCAGTTGTTTGGTCCACTCGTCTAGGCTTCGATCTCTTCGTCCTCGATTTCTTCGCCAGTCTCGACAGCTGCCTCCTCTCTATTCACATCTACGTCGTGCCGCTCGCTCATGTAGTTCTGGTCGTCAAACACGTTATCATTAGCATCCAGGACCCGTTTAACATTTGACATGCACACAGACGGAACTTACTTCAAGCAAGAGACCACGGAAGTAGTCGGAGGAAGCCTCCAGAGTGCTGGAAGCCAAGAGCCCTTTCCGACGAGCTTCGTCCTCCTCCCAGTCGGCAATGGCGCGATCCCGCATGTCCAAAATATGATCGCGACGTCTCTTTTCGTTCTCAACCTCCGTTAGTTGCGAGTAATACTCTTTCTCCTGGCCACACGAAAGTGATAACGTCAGATCAAAGCGAAGAGACACAAGACGAGTTGGACACAGCTCCTTACTTCTTCTGTGCATTTGCGCCACATATCGCCCATAATTTTCCTCGTCTCAGACGCAGAGCGTCGTGTCTTGCCCAAAGCTTCCTTCTGCATCTGGCAGTAGACGATGAAAGGGTTGATTGATCGTGGAAGGCGGTCCTCCTGTATCCATGACACCCAGAACGTTGTAAGATTTGATACAACGATTGTAAACATGATTGGATGGTGTTACGTACCTTTGCTACAGGCCGCGGAGGTCGCTTTGACCGGCCGTTAGTTTCAGGGACGATTGGGGTGCTCTTCCAAGTAGTAGGTCTGCCCAATAAGCACAATACGTTAGTATCAGCGGTATCAACCATGCATATCGTGATCTTAAGCGGAACGTACGCTCGCGCAGCTGTAAATCTCGCAGATAAATATGTCCTCTCTTCTCTGGACAGTTCGCTCAAAACGGGCTGCCATAATTCTGCGAAACAAAAGACTAGATTAGAAAAAAAATCCTGCGTCGAAGCGGAACACACACAAAAACTTACTTGCGTCATTCGTGCTACGAACGACATCGTCTAGCGGCGGCATGACCTCAATGTACCCTGAGCTAGACGTTGGCAGCGTGAGGCCAGTACCCTTGACTTGAAAAGGATTCTTCCCGATCCATTTGCGCCCGCTCAGTGCAATACGATAGGCTGCAACCTGCTCGTAGATGGAAAAGACGATAGCTGGCTCGAAAGTCTTTGGCAAGTTCAGCTCAGCGCATAGCGTACTTGCAAACTTTTGGGTAGTAACGCAGTCGTTCGATATGTCCCATTCAAATTGATCGCGTAGCTACAAACAGCAAAGAAACCGCATAAAGTGAGTACATTAAGACAGCTTCCAACTTCCGTTTGGTTGAGTATCACGTACGGAGAATCCTTCGATGATCAGATCTAAGTAGATAGGGTACAACCGGTCGTTCGGGTATTCGGTGGTCACGTAAGAAGAGGTAAACGTCAAAATTTGTCTCCGAATAGACTCGGCAATTGCATCCTATATCCATAAAACATTAGACATTCTCAAAACCCGGGCCAAATAATAACAAGGATACATAAACTGCGCACCTTGAGCTTGTTGCTCATTTTTTCATCCTGGGCAATTTGCGTGGCGAGAACTTCTGGCGAAGTACCGGTAGTTAAAGCTCTAAAACATAAAAAAACAGAGTTAAAACACACCCACGCCAGTTGCAGCGATAATGGCAAGCGAACTTACGCGTTGATGAGGAAAGTATCCTGAAACCGAACGCCATCCAAATCCACATCCAGTCGAATGGGGCAAATAAGCTCCGGTTTGGCTGCTCGCCTTGGCTTCCGTACATCCAATTGATCTGTCGTTGATCCTGTATCCTTCTTTCCCTCCTCAGTTGCAGCAGTCGCACTTGAGGCATCCAAAGGCTGTAGGATGACCTTCCGCTTCCGTTTGCGATTGCCCGTCGTTGGCTGTTCAACTTCCGCTGCCGCTTTCTACACCGAATGCAAGTCATTAGCAGCCATTGATTGATCCCAATTCTGGAACTAGTAGAAAGTTATATACCAATTGCGTGGGCGTGACGTCAGCATGGATAATGCTTCTCCTGTCCCCCACATTGCGTCCGAACTGCACATCACCACAACCACAAGTGATTAGTAACCTCCTCTCTTGCCTTTTAACACCCACAATGTCAGTTAACCTGTGTGGACGCCGTAGATCGCCTGGAACTGCCGTCCAGAGGCTTCAGAGGTTTGCTTGAGGCATTTTTAAGCGTCTGATGCGCCAACGCCACCTGATACCGCATCAGCAGCTTGTCAACCGCCGTGTCTGCGATCTACAGTCCATTGCACAACAGTTAGAGGTCTGTATACGGTCCATAAACGTAGTCGGACGTACGTCGGACGCCGCCTTCGCTCGCCGCGCCTCGGGCGACAGATACGCGCGCAGCTGCTCCTCGGACCAGCCCAGCTGCCTGGCCACCTTGTCGTCCGCCACGGCGTAGCGCTTCATGAAGAGCATCAGGCGGTCGGCCGCCGAGTGCCAGTCCCCCGATCCCCCGCCGCTCATTAGCTCGTGGTCGTATGGAGGGGAGCTCGATGCCCAATTTGGCGGAAGCGGCGGAAATGTTGCGTACACCACACGAAAGACAGATGCCCTTTTGTGTACGTTTGGTGTGGCAACGACTCGAAGGAATTGGCGATACCGCAAAATGGACCAAAAATCAAATCGATGTCCAGTTTTGAGAAACAATTACACCCTCATATCTTCTTATGAATTGTCAGTCACATCATTGCGATCACTAACGAGAAAGTGAGCGAGTGAGTGGTGATCCACAGCAAACAGGTCGCTCACTTTTTCTTTAGTGATCGCAATGATGTGACTGACAATTCATAAGAAGATATGAGGGTGTAATTGTTTCTCAAAACTGGACATCGATTTGATTTTTGGTCCATTACCAAACTACCGGTATCTGACCTGGACGCTCGATGACACTTGGACGTCCACGGGATGTCCTGTACGTTCTGTGTGTTAACTGCAATGAAAGACACGGGCGAGTCGCTTCTGATGACGCCACAGATCTTTCAAGTCATCACGGCGGGCCTTGGTCACCGTGACGAGAGTTCTTCAATCCCGACTGCTGCTGCTGCTCTTGTCCCTGTTCCTGCCTCATTGCTTGAGATCTGCGATCTTCCTGACTCAGGAACACGAACGGCGACCGCGGAGATCCCAGTGCGTCGAAGGACAGAGAACCCGGCACGATCGCATTCCGACGACGAGCGGCGATCGACTGGCGAAACTGGCGAAACCCTTCACGAAGCCCCGTTCTCGACGGCGCGAGCGTCGGCTCGTTCCACTGCGTACCGGCATCGCTCTGACCACAAGGTGAGTCTGGAATACTGAAACCCATCGCGAAGCTGCTTCGACCCGGCACAGACGCTGTTAAGGACGCCAGCAAGAGCGTGAGGTGTGTATATTCCACACACGGACGGGGTTGCCTTCCAGCCGTGTGCGTAATTGGGGAGTGACCGTCCTCTAACTGTTTGATAGAGGCATCGGAAGAGACTACAGCAATTGCCTCCATTCCGCACGAGGTTTGAAGTTTGACCTGGTCAAGCTGCAGTACTCGCGTCTTATTCTCTCATCAAATTTGACAGGTTCTCATCATCCCTGTCTAATCCGATCAAAAGTATCCATATCGTAAACAAGATTTCGTATCCGTTCAGTGCAACCTCACATCACCCATGGCTCCTCGAGGTGGCGGGGCGCTGGACGCCCGCAAGGCGATTCTGCTGGGCATGGGGCTGCTGTTCGTGGCTTATTTCATTGTAGTGAACGTGTTCTTCGACCTGTCAGCGCAGAGCCCTCACTTAGCGCAGCAGGACGAGGAACAGACGCAAACGCGTGAATTCGCGGACGAAATGGCTCAGGATGAGACGAAAACGGAGGAAAACGCTGCTATTCCCCAACCAACGCGGCTCTGGGAACCCAAACCAGACCGTAAATACGTGTGGTTGGACGTGGCTATCGACGACGTCTACATAGGCCGCGTCACCGCTGAATTGTACGCAGACATCGTCCCTAAAACGGTGGAGAACTTCCGAGCTTTGACTACAGGCGAGAAGGGCCCCGACTACACGTTCAAGGGCAGCGTGTGCCACCGCATCCTCAAGGACTTTATCGTGCAGTGTGGAGATTACACTAAGGGCACCGGAACTGGAGGACGCAGCATTTACGGCGGCAAATTCGACGACGAGCCCAATGGACTGAGACTGACGCACTCCAAGAGATACATCTTGCAGATGGCCAATGCTGGCCCCAACACCAATGGCAGCCAGTTCTGCTTCATGCTTAGAGCGACACCGCATCTTAATGGCAAACACGTCGTGTTCGGTGAAGTGGTGGAAGGCTTTGAGGTGATAGACAAGATGGAGCAAGCTGGTGTGGAGAGAGACGGCATCCCGCTGCAGCACAAGGTCGGCTTTACGGACGGAGGCGAGATCCTCTTTTAGGTAAAAGGAGGGATGTTACAAGGGAGAACTTGCAAGTGCATATACTCTATTGCGTTAACAGGGGAAACTAATGTCCGCTACACTTATCACAAATGGCCCATAGCCTCCGCGAACTCGAGGTAGTCTCGCATGGACTCTTTAGACGATACGGGTGTGATGCCAAGAAGAGCTTCGTTAAAGTGGCGCATACAAACCTTCTCTGCATCCAGAGACTCGCGAAGAGCAAGCAACGCTGCCTCCCGGCAAAGGTTCTATCCAAACAAGTATCAAGTTAGCAAACCCGGACTAAAATCGAGCAAAGAGAGGTGAATCGTACCTCAAGCTCAGCTCCGCTGAAAAATGGCGTACGACTAGCCAAAACAGCTAAGTCCACATCGTCGTTTAGTTGCATAAGACGCGAATGGATCCGCAGGATGTCGACGCGATCCGGTTCGGCTGGTAGGTCTACGAACAGGATGCGATCAAACCGACCAGGTCGCATGAGCGCTGCGTCAATGCAAGCTGGACGGTTAGTTGCACCGATGACCAAAAGTCCTTCAGCTGATTCGACGCCGTCCATTTCGTTGAGCATCGTGGAAAGCACGCGCATAGCAGTGGAAGTGCCGCCTTCACCGCCTCCGGACCCATCGAACTCGCGCTTGGCGACCATCACATCGATCTCATCAAAGAAAATAATAGCTGGAAGGGCTGCACGAGCGTCTCGGAAGACCTGACGGACAGCAGCTTCAGCGTCACCGAAGAACGGAGAGAAGACTTGGGCAGCAGAAAGTGACAGGAAGGTCGCTCCACTGGAGTGAGCGGCTGCACGCACAATGGAGCTCTTACTACATCCCGGTGGGCCGTAAAGCAACACTCCGCGAGGTGGGGTGACACCTAATCGAGAGAAGGTCTGTGGGAACTTAATGGGCCACTCAAGTGCCTGTTGAAGCGCTAGTTTGGTCTCTCCTTGGCCGCCGATGCTATCCCAACCTTGACGTTCGAAGTGTTTCCTGTAAAAGGGTTAAGTTAGTACAAGACCTAATAAACCCTAGAAGCTGTACGTACGTGAATCCACTGGCACCGCGAAGGGCTGAGGGCACAACAGTCTGCATGGCTTGGTCAAAGTCTTCCATAGTCACTTCAAAGGCTTGCGTCTTCTCTTCTTCAGTAGAAGGAGCCAAAGTGAGACTTCTCTTTGTTTCACTCCCCAGTAGAAAGCTGAAAAATTCCTGATCTGAGGGTCTCTCTCCGTCCTTTGTCTGCTTAGCGAGAAACCACAGCGGAATAATAGCAGTAGGGTTAGCATGCCACGCTCGGCCTGCAACGACAGCCCCAAGTGTAGTGGTTGCGTTCTGCATAGCACTGAGAGGCTCAACTCGGCACTTCCAATCATCCCACCACTGTTGAAGGTCCTGGTCTCTAGACAAAGCTACAAGATGACGCGTAGACGCCACCATAACAGCTTCACGACACAGAGCAGCGATATCTGCACCAACGTAGCCCACAGCCTTCGCAGCTAATTCGTCGATGAAAGCATTCCGTTGCTGCTTAGCTTCTTCTGGAGATCCGTTGCTGAGAGCATAGGGTGTCTGGTTCAGATGCACGTCAAATATCTTCTTCCTCAACGCAGAATTCGGTGGAGAAACGAAGATTTCGCGGTCAAATCGTCCTGGACGACGCAAAGCGGGGTCGATGGAGTTCGGCAAGTTCGTAGCAGCGGCAACAACGACATTTTCACGTGCGAGTCCGCCCTCTACGCCGTCCAGAAGCGTCAGTAGCTGTGCAACAATCCGACTGTGTGACGATGAGGCACCTCCTCCTGCTGCTTCGCGCTTTGGACAAAGGGCATCGAGTTCGTCGATAAAGATGACGCTGGCAGCGTGACAAGCACTGCGAGCGTGGGCCACGGCAGCCTCAAATGTATCACGTAGAGCCTGCTCCGCATCGCCACGACCACTAGTCATGATCTCAGATCCGTTGATGACCTGCAGATTCAAATCCAACGTAGCACCGGAATCGTCTTCCACCTGGCGACACTCGTGCACTACAGACCGCACCAGCAGCGTCTTACCAACACCAGGAGGACCACACAGTAAAACACCCTTTGGAAACCCCACTCCTAATTCTGAGCGCAGTTTCGGGTGAGCCACTGGCAGTAGAATCAACTCACGTAACGCAGCTCGCTCGTCTTCCATGCCTCCCACCTTCACTGTATTGGGCTGTGACACTGGAACTTTCATCACTGCATCATCACATTCATCTTCAATTCCTTCTCCATCGTCACGAGGCTCTGTTAACGTGACTCGAGTCCCATGGGTCACCCGTGCGAAGGGTGAGGCAGGGTATGTAGACACCACTCGGAAAGTCACAACGTGATCCTGTTCTTCTTCGTCTAGCTCTCCCTTGCTCTCCGCCACCAGACCGTCCAACGTCAGTAGTTTAACGTGTGCTCCAGCACATACCACAAAGTTCCGTTGTAGCGTCTGCTGCAGTATGGAGCGAGTATCGGGGTCACGTAGTAGTTGAGACTTCGACGACGGGAGCAGCTCCAGCGTCACCGCTACAGCGGCGCGTACAGCTCCACGAGAAATCCACTGTAGCTTTTGATCCTGAGCAGCTTCTCCACCACTTGAGTTATTAGTGTGAGCAAGCAGAGACGACTGCAGCTCGTTGAAAGCCCGCGAGTCTCGTCGAATTGTCACGGATGCGTCCACGTGAGGTTGTTCGACGTCTACAGAGCTCAGTGCGACGTGACAGACGGCAGAAGCATCACCGCCAATATTGCAAAGAACGTATTGACTAGATCCGCGAGGACGGGAGCGCAGAACCGCCGTGGAGACGCGGCAGCGGCACGCCGACGGCATCATCCTCTGCGGCACCATCGATTGGCATTTTGGTCAAATGGCTACATGGATGACCTATTTTCAACCATACCGACACAAAAACCGTTTTGCTTATCAAAGAGACCAATCCATACCGGTACCGGACCGGGCGTATCGCTTCTATGGAGTCGACGTATTACGCGCTCATGAAGTTGACGTGGGGTAGCTCTCTTAAGAGATTCGTGACGCCGTATAAGGACCAGGACGGCACGTGGCAGTCGACATCTCTGCAGATGTGTCCCAATGCTCCTACGTTCCCTCACGGCAGCTCAAAGGTCTGCTATTGTTGCAGATGTGATCGATGAAGCCAACTTCTGGACGGAGTACCATTCCCGTCGGTCAATAAAGCTGAAAACACCCAAATACGTCTACAATTTGTTGTGGGGAGGGCCTAGTTGGGATTTCACGAACTGGTTTGTGGTCCAAGGACTTCTGTATGGTGGAGTAGACGCTGCTACTAGTACGGCTGTAGACCGCTGGCCCAACGCCATTAACGCCTCTGGAGTGTGGGAGATGTGGAACCCAGAAACTGGAGTCGGCTATGGAGCAGAAGGTCTCGGGATGTCCGCGAGTTCGTGGGTGCGCTTTACCGTCTTGGGAAAATCGACGACTTGTGGGCTTCAGGACGGATAGGAAGCTCATCCGATGGCGACGCGTACAATGACAGTTGGTGGGTGTTATTTTACGGCAACTACTCGACTATTGACCGGATTGATCTTGCAGGTGGCACTCGTGTGGATCAAATTGCCATTTTCTATGGCGACTCGAGGTCAAGTGACTCATACTACGCGACATCGTTGACAGTCCCGGCACCACGGAGGTGACAACCTGCACTGGATCGTACTTGCTGAGCACGCGCATCTTTTACATCAAGTTCGTTCTGAGTAACGTGGACTCAGTTGACATTGGCACGACCACGAGTTCTTGCACTACGTTCACTTCGCCAACATACCAGCGGGTTGTTGCTCTCGTCGGCCGCGCAGGAAGCACTAACAATCGCCCCGTGGGTGTCTACGCTGTGAGCTACCCTAGGGTATTGCAACAGTAATACTGTACTTCAAACACTACTTCAAAGTATTAATTTGAGAAAAAATTGACGCAGACAACCTTTAGTTTGTTGTGGCGGTAAGGCCTTATATGCGGCTCCTATTTTGCTTATCTTTTTCATGCATTAGCCGACTTCCTCGGTATCGAGGAGTGATTTCGTTCTCAAAGCATTCATCAATTACTTCGAAGTATGAAATTTCGGCAGCAGTACTATGTGTACCAAAGTCTGCGTGTTGCCACAGCGCGTAAGCCTTACATGTACTTCGAGGTAAGGCCCGTAAGCGTGAAAGCAGTTTTCCCGTTGCAATTAGTACAAGCCTGGCAGCTATGGATTCAAGGCTGAGCATGAACGATCAGTGAGAAACTAAAGCAATTGCTGCATCAATTCTTTCATAGATCGACCAGCCCGAAACGATTATTAACATCTGCAAAGATACCTGTAGTCTGTAGTATCCCGGATATGCCGAGAAAGCGAAACAAAAATTATGTGTGCGTTTAATCTCAATATATTAGCGTTTCCCGAGAACCTTACCAGCATTGCTGTTGACCCAAAAATCAAAATACTTCGCCCACATCTGGTACAGCGCACTGTCCGCTTTCTCTGCTTTAGATAAGTCGCCAAGCTTGAATCTAGTGAACAGGTCATAAGGATCCACCTTTTTCTTGTATAGCTTCGCGAAGTTACTTTCACCTTTCATGAGCTGCTTCGTGAGACTCTTTTCAACGTCGGCCCAGTTTTTTAAGCCGGTGATAATTTTCGTGATGCCTGGGATGTTTCTTTCTTCACTGTCGTTCATGGGCTGCTCATCTTCGTTCTCTGCCTTGTGGCTCCGTAGAGCTTGCTTTCTGATGCCTCGAATCACTCCCACATCGTTTGTTGGGGGGTCGGCAAAGGATGAAACCTTCTCCAGCTGCGCTGGCTTTGGGGCCGTCGTCGCGGTGGCATCTTCGAAGGTGTTCACTAGGAGGATACTGACAGCCAAAAGCAGAATGCGGCACGCGCGCATCGTGTAATCGACAGAAGAGCGCGGTGGATTCGGGTGAGTGGCTATCGCGGAGCAAATTTTGGAATGAAAGGGTGGGCTGTGCGGTACCGAACTATATACATGTACGGTAGTTCAAAGACAGTCACGATTGCATTTTACTGTACTGAATCACCGGTTTTCTAACGCATCACGAGAGCGAGCGGTTCGCTGCATGAAAGAACATCTTAAGAAGTGTACGGGCAATAACCTCCTAGCATATGGATTTGCTGCAAAAGTATGGGATGTGGTTCTAGATTTGAAATTACATCAAATCATACCGGTACATTTGCGTCAAATATGGACTGCAGATTCTCATAGATAGAAGAACAAAACATTTAGCATCTTGACAGAAAGACTCACAGTGCCATTATTTTATTTATTTTGTTTACAAAGGTCGCTAATTACAATTAATTTTAAACGCATACCGGTACCACTGGTACATTTTAAGAAGCAGGTATTTAATCAGAAATATTATCAGAGTTTTCAGGAGCTTGCTATATCGACCTATTTGTCGGTGATCTACCAAGAGTACCCCCACACAGCAATTCTTGCTCTGTCCACACTTTAGACCTTAGTACCATTGTTAGCACCTTGTCGTCGTCGCCTGCAGCCATGTTCATTTCGACCGACACAGTCAGTCATCTGAACTTCACTTGAAAGTAGCCTAATGTCCTCTAAACTTTTCCGAGCATAGTTATTAGCGTTGTGCAGTACCAAAAACTCTACACCTGGCGTCGATCCTGTCAAGCAAACCTCCTTGACCATTAACCCCAGCAGCAACCCAAGATAAATTCACAAAATAGACAAATAAATTATATTAAAATGGCGCTTCAATTTTTTTAAAATACAAATTATCATAAAATACCTTTACATGCAGTAAACTCCCGTTTTATGGATATTTGTTGTCACTTTCGTTGAGATCAAAAAGAGAAACAACCCACAGAGTCACAAAGTCTGTGGCAGAGTCTGTGGCAGAGTCTGTGGCACAGACAGGTTGTCAAGGCTTACGCGACACAGCATAACGAAGCATTACCCATAATCACTGATTATGAGGAACTTAAAAAATTATGGGGCAAAAACCATGATAAAGTAATATACTTTATTTTAAAAAATCGATTCGAGATTTTATGTATTATGCTACTTCGAAGTACACGTATGCGTGTACATGTATGTACCGGTATGTCTTCACGTTAATCCATTTCGCTTTGACCAGGCTTATACAGTTCATGCCAAGGTCAAGGAAAACCTGGCAGACTCTTATCTTTTTTTCGTTGCCACGACCTGATGTGGCTGCAACAGTGTTGCCAACACTGGCATCCGTTGTAGTACAATGCAAAAATGATCTCATTAGTCACTGCCAAAATTTGTATTTAATACGACATGTAGATCAGTATTAAATACAAATTTTGGCAGTGACTAATTAGATCATTTTTGCAAGAAAGTGGATGCTGCTGTCCACGACTAGGAACAAAACACTTTTTTTTTTTTTGTTACTCATTTTCGTAGCTTCTATCAAGCTTTAGGCGGACTTCATCTCTGCATTCAGAGCTACACTGTCCTACAAACCGCACCTCGATAGCATAATGGACATATACCATTGGGTCGCATTTTAACGTCACGAAAGCTGTAGATGAAATGCACCACGAAATTTTTCTAAAAGCAATAAAAAAAGTCGGGGTTATGCACAATCAAACGGTCTTTATTAAGGCCATCAAAACACTTAATAAGGACACTAAAGGTTTCCCAGTCGGGTCTGCAGCGCAGGAATCCATCATGGTGTGAAGTCAGCCTGTGAAAAAATGAATTCTACCGAGGAATTCATCAATTCAAGTAGGTTGAAGCGCTTTTAGAACAAACGTAAGTAGGTGGCTATAGGATTGAGGCCTTAGAGAGGCGCCTTGACAACCGGAGCGCAGCGGAGGTCTGTCAGGGGACGGCGCGTCGGCCGGAGTAGGTTCCGAAACAAGGAGTCAATTTCTTTTTCCCGACGCCTTGCCTGCCATGAGCGAAGCAAAATTGGCGGTGTAAACGAGGAGCGCACCAAATCTCATATTCGTAAATTCAATCACCTACTTACGTTTGTTCCAAAAGCGCTCAACCTACTTGAATTGATGAATTCCTCGAATTCTACCCAGAATATGCCCATAATCATCCCTCCATTAACATCAGTCTTCACGAAGCACATCGAAATCCTTCAACACTGGCTTCAGGTACCGGCTTCATCGAATTAAGCCGATTTGGGCTGTCCAACAGTACCTTTTCAAGGCAAACGGCTATCCCAGTATTTTTCTTATCAAGCGTAAATTGTGGTGATACAGAGGGGTTTGTGAACCTCTCATGAGCAGTGGGTTCCTGGCTGGGCCTACCCGATGGGCTACTAGAATCACTGTGGTGTCGTTCTGTACGGCGGTGGATGAGGTCTTTGGAATCTACTGCTAAATAGGCAACACTGATGGCGAGTTTTATTTACCTACCAACCGCTCGAAGTATTAGGATACTATGGGGTATGTGTCATTTTGCTTCGTCTTGCTTCGCACAATTTCGTTTACTTGTCAAGTATGATGTGCTTTGTCGTTGGAAAAGTCTGCAGAAGAAGAAGAAGAAGTTGATTAACTAGTTAAGCGGACTTGTCGTTTTGCTACATGTAGCTATGTTAGACTTATTGGTTATTGCCGGGGAATCCACAGCCGGTCACTTAGTTGGGGTAAACTTCTTGGTTTGGGTGGATCGAAACCCATTCTTTAAAGAACTGAAATCACTGCATTGCCAGCTCCTCGCTATGCAGGTAGCTGTGTTGACAGTGACGATGAGATGAGTTCATCAAACCTTGATTGCTCAGTTCAACTTCAGTCTCCTTGAAGTGAATCTTGAATCGAAGTTGATGGAGTGATGGCTATGGAAACTCGAGAACAGAGGGGCTGTCGCAATGCTGTGTTCTCTAGCTGAACATTGGGTCCAAAAATTATTGACCCTCAATCGACTATCATTATAGAGAGGTTTGTTCCAAGCCACTTTATTTTCCTCCAATCATATCCGTTGCTTCTCCGCCGCTCATTTTGGGGGCCAACACCAGCGGAACGACCAAGTGACTCTCGACCGACATGCGCGTAGCCGGTTTCCTCGCTCGCCGCATGGCCGCTGCCTCGGGTCGCCGCGCCATGTCCTCGGCACACGGCCACGGACACAACTACCCGCACGGCATGCACTTCCACGTGAGCCCTGTGCACAAGAACCTGGCGCTGGCCTATGGCACGATGCTGTGGCTTTGGGTCTTCTGGCGGGCAAAAAACGACGGCCTCGCTGTACTGGTAGGCTGCAGCAAACTCTTAAGGGTTTTACCGTATTCATATACCCTAATTTATTGACGCATTGCATTGCAGGGCTTCGAGCACCCGTGGGACCACGGCCACGGCCACCATGACGAGGCGCATGCTGAAGCGGCGCCTAAGGGAAACTACCTGCTGGTAGACGGCAAGATCAAGTACGAGCGTTCGGAGATCGGTGCGTTGCCTATGCCCGTGGAAGTCGACGGTGAGGACGAGAGCGAGGAGTCGACCGACGACGTCATGGACGACCTTCATGACGAGGACGAGGAGTAAATCTCCGATTCAGACAGCAGAAACAGGTTCCTCTTCTTCTTGGATAGCACCGATGTGTTGTTCGGAGAGAAGGCAATCAAACCCCGACAAAAATGAACGAATGGGTGGATTGATAAATGTACCTGAACCTGTAACACGTATCATGTCCAAGGGAGACGAAAGGACAATTGCTAAGCAGACACGACGGAATCACAAGAGTTAAACAACATCGCTTTTGTGCATACAGGGACAGAATCGGATGAAGATCCGTCCGTAGTGAGGTTACATGGTCGGCAGTTTGGACTGCAGCTCTTCTAGATCTTCAGTCGTTCTGTACGTCATCTCGGCTGTTCTAGCTGTAAACCGCTTGCGCAGTTTCCGGAAGCTGCCACGAGTAGCTACTTTCGATTTCTTGAACTGCCGAGAGTCCTCCTCTAGCGCTGCCTGGATGCTGTTCATTTGCAGAAATGCTTCATGGAGAGCGGAAATGTGCTCCGCTGTTCGTTTCAACGGTGAGATCGCTCGCTCCGGTACGTCGTCTAGAAATCCCACCTGCGTAACGAGACCCTGGAAGTGCTGTGTGCTCTGATCCAGCGCCTTCTTCTCCATCTCCAACCGCTGGTTCGACGCGGTCAACTCTCGAAGTTTCAGACGCAACGTCTCGAGCTGAGTATCCACTTTTCGCTCCTCCCTTTCCTCCTTCGTTAGCAACGAAGTATCTTCCTCCTCGTTTACCACTGCGTCTTCTCCATCTTTGCGTTTCTTATGCTTCTCAGCTCGAATCTGTGCCACCTCGTCAACCAGCGCTTCAGGCACCGACACGATGTTGCGCCGCACGTACAGCTCAAACTTGTCGAAGTTTTTCTCGAACGCGCGATGCACCTTGGACATGTACTTCCCTGAGCTCTGGAAAGCGATAAAGCGTTAGAATAACGCCCCACAAAGCCACAAAGTGATTCATTCAAACTACGTTTCCCACCTTCGCGACGATGTTCAGCTGCCTTGCCTGCTTCTTCTTGCTACCTGTCGATTCCAGTCTCTATAGGACAGAATATGCGCGATGTAAATTTATAGTTTCGCCGTAACAGGGCGTCTAACTCCTATTTCCCCACCTGATGAAGCGCATTTTCCACTTCTCCAGTGACTTCCACGATGCTCTCGGAGATCTGCTCGGTCACTAGAGTATTAAACACAACACAGGGTACTGTTAGAATCACAAGACGACGTAGAGTTCAGCCATGTTGACAGCGCAGAAGGAAATTGCCTGCTAGGCAACGTACACGCTGGGAGGAACCCTGCCAAGATGCCAGTCTCGGTCATGCTGGAGCGCCCGAATTTGAAAAAAACTAAATGATGTGTGTCACACTAAAACAGTTTTTTTTTGTCCAATGACTATGCCAGGAGCTCATAGATTGCTAGGAAGGTCATGTTTACCAACGATGTATCATAGGAAGAAAACCAAACCGACAGGTGCTGCAAGAAAAGTCGTCGACGCCTTACACGAGGCGCCTCGGTACGAACGGAGGTGCGTCGCCGCCACGTCGGCGCTGAGGCAGTATTGAGATGACGCGGCGTGCGTCATCGCACTGTTCGACGACTGAGCGTCACTCCGTAGGGTAACCACCATGATAGGGTTTAACCTTTAGGAGGAAATTGCTTGTCGTAAACAAAGGAAAGTCGTAAACACGTGAGTGCCCGGCAAAGTACCGCGACAGGACCAGCGTGTTCTGGGAGGAAGCTTGCTCTCTTGCAGTGTGTGCTAGACTGTAAAAGCTGTTGTGAGAAAGTGAGCTTCCTGCCGCAGAGCACGCCGTTCCGCAAAGTTATATTCTAGCATAGATAAACTACATGTAATACAAACCATTGCGATCGTGCGCTGCACCATCTTGACTGCTCGTAGCCAGCAATGTCCTTCTGCATACAGTCCTTGGTATCTGCACTCACGCCATGCTCACAGGCACGCGGCAGACTCAGCAATGGGAAGCCGCGTGGCTTTACCGAGGATAGCAAGTAGGAGCTGTAGTCGCTAGTCAGGTTCAGCAGTACATTGTCGGCCTCGACATACGCCTCTTGGTCTCGCAGGATACTCTGGTACGCCTCAGGCCTCCACAGGACATCTCATGTTCTCACACTCCCACTTGATCTCAGCGCCGAAGGCCAAGGTGCTGTGATCAACTACGCAACCGCAAACACTCACCAGACCTTTTACACCAGCACCATCGTAGTCGTAGAGTCCGTAGCATCCAAAGCGTAGTCATAGCACTCCAAACCGTCTGCTGCCCCTGTCTGCCCTTCGCTGAAGTCGGAATAGTAGTCCAAAGTGTTGTAATGCAGCTACACGAGACTAGTGCAACTAGTTCGGCCCACATGCACACATGTCCACTTGCTGCATGTTCATCATCATCCGTAGTCTCAATCCTCCGCAGTAGTTGAGGCGGTTGCCTCGCACTCCTTTGTCACAATAGGCAGCACCTTCATCGCCTTGCGGAAGCGCGTAAACTTCACCGCCGCAAGCGCCTTTGTCATTATGTCGGCCACCATCTCCTCAGTGCCAATGTGCTGCGAAGTTAGGCGCTTCAGCTCCACGTTGCGGCGCACCATGTGCCGCTTGTTGTCAATGAGCTTCGACTTCGAATGCTTCCCTGGCTTCGCAGTAAAGGCAATCGCGCCCTGGTTGTCACCAAGTAGTAGTGGCAGTGGATGCTCCCAACACAGCTACTTGCATAGGTCATCAAACCACAGCAGGTCCTTGGTAGCCTCCGACATTGCAATGTACTCAGCTTCGCATGTGCTGAGTGTGTTGATCTCTTGCTTGCGCGACGCGTACGACACCACATTGCCGTCAAGTGTAGTCACGTAGCCACTAACGCTGCGTCGATCAACTGGATCGTTCGCATAATCCGCATTCGAGTAAGCAACAATAGAAACTCCGGGGCTTGACTCCACGTTCATCACAAATCCGTATTCACACGTACGTAGCTTTCAGGTAGCGCAGCACCCTCTTACCTTGCATGTAATGGGAGTTGTCGTAGCAAGCCAAGTACTTGCCATGATGCCGCGTGGCATGGGCAATGTCAGGTCTCGAAGCCTGCACAAGATACAGGAGGGCTCCAACCAGTTCTCTGTAGGGCATGTAGTCCGTGGTCGCAGCCACAACTGCCTTCGATTCCGTAGTTGCCTCAGGAGTCGCGCATCGATTGCAATTCTTCATGTGAAAACGCTTCAACACGTCCAACACAAACTGCCGCTGGCAGTAGACGATCTCTCGGCGCGGCCGGTCGATCCAAATCTCAACTCCAAGAAGGTACTTGACTGTGCCCATCGTTGTTAGCTCGAACGTATCCTGCAGCGCAGCTGCAGTCTTGGTGCACAGGTCACGGGGTCCCATGGTCAGTAGGTCATCCACGTAAACAGTCAGCAGCAACTTGACTTCATCACCGTCCTTCAATTAGTACAGGCCGTAGTCCGAGTCCGTTCTTGTAAAGCCTATCGCAACAAGCTTCGCATGAAGCGTGCGATTCTAAACATTCTGTGCCCGCTTCAGGCCGTACAAGCTCTTCAAAAGTCTGCAAATGAAACTCGGTCCGTCCTCCTGGAAACCAGGGGGCTGCTCCATGAAGATGAGTTCTTCCAAGTCTCCATAAAGAAAGGCAGTCTTCACGTCATATTGCAGCACCTCCCAGTCTTTCTTCGCCGCGTAGTAAATAGCCGCACGGATAGTCTCGAACCGAATAACAGGAGCATACGTTTCATTGTAGTTGATCCCAAGCTGCTGCTTGAACCCGTGAATCACAAGTCTGGCTTTGAATCGCTTGATCCGTCCTCGCTCGTCGCGCTTGACAGCAAAGACACATCGACAAGTGATCACCTTCAGCTTCTTGACCACCGCTCGCGGCACAAGTTGCCAGGTCCTGTGGCTCTTCAGTGATTGAAGCTCTGCCCGCATGGCGGCTTGCCACTGGGGCCACTGCTTATTGGCACGAGCTTGCTTGTACGTGTTCGGGATCAGCACATCCATGGCGACCATCACGTTGCCCATCACATAGTCCATCAATCGAACGTTTGATTTCTGAGCCCTCCTTGGTCGCTTTAGGCAGGGCTCAACAGGCGGAGGCTGTAGCTCGAAACCGCTGGTCTCCTTCTCCACCTCTGCTTCTTTCTTCCGCACACGGCGTCGACGCCTCTTCTTCGCCGCCTTGGACACCGCTGGTGTCGTCTCTGCAGGCTCTGCAGCAGGCGCGATGGGTGCAGCAACACCCTGCTCTGGCTCCACACTTTCAGCAGTCACGTGTGAGTCAGCCTCTGGTAAACTCCCACTGGATATCGGCACAGCTACCGAGATGTTGTTATCGCTTGATGCAACTTCAACCAGTTCTTCTGTAGTAGCGTCCCACTCTGGAAGGTAAGTCTCCATGCTCGTCTTGATGCGAGCAACCGGGACAGTTTCAGGTAATCGATGATGGTCTCCATCGAGGAAAGCATTCTCCAGCAACTGCTGCACGTAAGTTCCATTCGCAGTGAACACTTCATGGAAGCGCACGTTGCCTCCTTGCGCAGTCACCACCTGAACTGTAGCTAAGTCGATAAACTTGTAGCCAGGAGTCGTAGCACTGTAGCCTAGCAGTAGCGACAGTCTTGCCCTCGACTCCAGCTTGTCTCTACGTGTTCTCGACTCTGGGGCACCCTCACGTGGGCAATATATCCCCACACACGCATGTCATTCAGCGACGGCGCATCTCCAAAGAGCCTCTGGTGCGGCGGCACCATCCCCATCGGCTTGGTTGGCAACCAATTTAGCGTCTGCACGATGTGGAGAAGCGCCTCTCCCCACAGAAGGTTCGGCAGCCTGGTCGACTTCAACAAGACACGGACGCGCGGCAGCACAATCCCGTTCGCGCGCTCCACGACGCCGTTCTCCTGCGGCGAGTAGGAGTTTGTCGTCTCGTGCAAAATACCATGCTCTCCACAGTATTCTTCCAACGCACTTGTCAGAAATTCACCGCCTTGGTCACTTCACAGGCGTACACCCGTGAACTGGCTCAGCTAGTTCGCAGCTGGTTTAGCAGAATTTTCAGTTGCATCGTAGCTTCGCCTTTGCTTCGTAGCAGGTACGCCCACTTGTAGCGCGTGGCCTCATCCACAACGAAAAGAAACATGCTGGCTCCATCTACAGTCGGCGGCTTCAGTGAGCAGACGTCGACCATCAACGTCTCAAGTGGCTTCACTTGCCTCACTGGCTTTCGAGGATGAGTCATCCGCTTTAGCTTGCCCTCAGCACACGCAATGCACTCGTAAGAAGTCAAGCCCTTTGCATTTTGCTTAACTCCGACGTCAAATTTGTGCACTAAGCGCTTCACGGTGTCCATCGCAACATGGTCGAAGCGTTGGTGCAGCAGCTCCATCTGCTTCTTGCTATCCATGTCTTGCTTGAGCGCCGCCATGACAATCATGCCAGGCACTCGCTCAGCTCGCAGGCGATAGATCCTCTCATGCATTTCAAACTTTAGGACTGTGACAGGCTTCGACAACCATGCAGTGTGTTGGTCCGTCGAGCAGGAGAACCGGTAGCCACCAGTAATCCGTAGATAGCCCAAGCTGATGATGCTGACCTTGGCGTTCGGTGTATACACCACGTCGTCCAGCAATCGGTCTTCCATCACTCCAGTCACCTGATTCACGACTCGCAGTAGCACAGAACCGCGAATCGATGCGTGTTCAGTAGTTCCATTGGCAAAGTCAAGACGACTTGACATGTCTTCACGGATTGTAGTAAACAACGCCAAATCACCACACACATTGGCCTGTGATCCTGAATCTAGGATCCATTCGACCACAGAGTCCTGACTCTGTTGCATACCTGTGTGCCCAATGACAGCATTCACTTGCCACGATCTGTCAGGTCCCTCATTGAAACGCACTGGAGAGCGTCCGCGGCCGTTGGGCCCATCACGTGGCCCACGGAACTAATCTCGTCTTGGTGATCGTCTTCCATTCCAATTACCACCACGGGGTGACTGCGAGTCACGCCCACGCTGTGGTCCATCACGCCACGGCTGCTGTTGTGGTGGTGGAGGTCCGTAGTGGCTAGATCCTCTGCGCTGTTGCTGAGGCGGAGGTCCATTACGGTTCCGTGGAGATCCACGCCTGGGAGAGCCCCTGCGGTGCCCATCAAATCTAGGCGGCGAGCTGCGTCCCGGTGGTCCACGAGGAGAAGGTGGAAATCGCTGTCGAGGTGGTGAGAGGCTGCGTCCTCTGTAGCCAGGTCCATAGCCACGGTGGGGCGATCTGCTTCTTCATCGATAGTTCAATCTATCACCACGCGGTGGCGAGCGATTTCCTTCTCGATAATTGAAGTCAAAGTTACGCTGCTGTAAGTTTCTTCCTTCAATATAACCAGGCCCGTAATATTCTTTTCCTCTCAGGAATTGACCATCACTCTGCATTTGATATCCTTGTCCTTGGCTTCCAAGTACATTAACATGGCGGTTCACATTGCTATCCCCTGGCACAGATGGACCCACACGTGATTGCTCAAGCCGCGTCCCACTCACTAATGCACTCTGTAGGCCTTGGCCCAAGTTGAACAACATTTGTTCCCATGTAGGTAGTACTCCACTCAAAGTAGCACTCTACCACTGGCCCTGCAAGGCCGTCTTTGCAAACGTCTACAATGCATGTTGTACCTCGGTCGCAGCTGAAGTAGATGTAGACGCAGGCTCCAATGCAGCAGGTGCTGCCGGTCGCTGCGGTTCCTGCTGCTTGATCTCTTCGTCAGCGCTTGCTGGCGACGTAGGCGAGTAGACAGGTGACGCAGCGGCGTCGTTGTTCAAGTCCATTGTCTCGGCAACGCTGGGTGAGCGCCGCACACCACCAGCGAGTAGTCCTTGTGAAGCTTCAGCGTCTGGTACAGCTCGTACAACGCGCACGGAGCCAACAAGGGAGGTGGGCGGCTGTCTGCCCTGCATCTTCTTCTACTTGCGTCTTTCAAGCTCCGGCTTCAGCGGCTTCCCGGTGGTCTCGGTGCATTCGAGCCACCAGTGGCCATCACCTCCACAATTTCCACAATTCGTTCTCGCCTTCTTGTCCGTGGCGCCCTTACCCTTCTTGCGCTGCTGCTTGCTGCGCTTCCGTCCTTTGCCACTTCCATGGGCGGCCGACACTTGGGATACTAGTGCGGCAGGACGTGCCACAGTCGGCTGCGACTGTGACGCCAGCTGCTGTCGCTTGTGCTCGGCAGAGCGTAGGCGCTGCAATACTTCCGCAAGCTTGAGCGTCTTCCGGTCGTTGTCGTTCAATCAGTTCGCGTTCGCACGCGTGACGTCCGGGAAGGCAAGTACAGAGTTCGACAACAATAGACTTGCTTGTTGATATTCTTCAAACTCTCCTCTCGCTTGACGCAACTTGGTCATCTTCACTTCGATGTCCTCTGCATACTTATCCACCTTCTCGTTAGGCTGCATCATGCGCATCATCAAATCCCGCAACAGGTAGTCAGGGTTGATGCCGTCGCCAGCCTCAAAGTGCTTGGTGATTTTGTCCCCGAGCACTGAGGCAGCTTCCATGCTGTCTCTGATCTCGTCAATCTTGAACGTGGACCGCAAGTCCACGGACAGCGACAGCGCCATCGCTGAGAAGGCCTTGTTCTTTCTGGCCAGGTACCACTCTGTGTACTTGGGCCTTCGTAGCCCGTAGTCCACATCGTAGCGCTCAGTTCCATACGTAATGTCGCCGAGTGAGCGGGCGTCAAAGTGCAAAGGCACCTCGCTCCTCCAGGCCTTGTAGTCGCTCTTTGCATGCAACTTGGGCAGCTGGAGGGGCGCCGAGTTCCTTAGCGCCTTCGTATACTCGGCTAGCTCATGGTCATAGTAGCGCCCGCCGTCGAAGTTGTTGTCCAGCATGGGCTCAGCTTCGCGCGGATCGTTGGGGTCTCTCGGGTCTCTCGGGGGTCTGCCGCCGTTGCCGCCGTGGGAGCTTCCTTCGCTCCCTGGTTCACTTGGTGGCTGAGGAGGCGTATTTCCAACTGCTTCTGGAATTCTCTGCCCGATCCCTTCGAGCAACACGCGAATTAACGGGCGACCTCCGGGGATTCCGGCCAATGAGCGAATGAGACGCTCAGCGTCTGCATGTGACAGCGTCGCTTCACCTTGGCCGTTCCCACCCGCAATCACTCTCGCAAAGTCAACGTTTTCAGCCAACCGCTAAGTCGCTTGATCTCCAGCATTGGCATTGGCCAAAACTTCTTCACCATTTTGGCCAGTAGGGTCTCCTCCAGGTGCCACACCTTTCGCACATTGAAAACGGCGTGATAAAAAAAAAATTGATATGGCGTGTGGCACACATAGAAACTATCTCGCCAATTAAAATATTCATTATTTTCAACCAATCCCATAGCCCTCCGTTTCTGCTTGGGCCAATACCGTTTCTGCTTGGTGGGCATGTCTATTGTTCGATTCAGTTTCCGCACTCCCGTCCAGCGGTTGTTGATACGATGCTGTCCGTGATGCTCAAGCGCGTGACGACTCGCGCTCCCGTTGTTTGCCGCAGCTTCTCCTCGCACACGAAGCCTTGGGACCTTTTCCCAGCAAGTACGATCCGTAGAAGTGCCATTTCGACCGCATTTTTACTGACCATTTACCCCCATTGATGTGCTGCAGGAGCTCCCGTGGCCAAACCTGAGGCCCCACAGTACATGATGAACATGAGAGACAACCTCGAGTTCGCTTTGGAACGCATGCGCCTCACGCAAGGGCCTGTGGCTCTGCAGCTGCTCAACCGCAACGCCCGTCGACCAAGGAAGGTTCGTTCCGGTGTTGCAGTTTTACTTGTTCTAAAGAGAAAGCTTACGTTTTGGTTTGTTACCAGGCGAACCATGGCAAGCGACCATGCTCCCACCATCGCAGAAGGTTAAAACGTCTTGGTCGCAAGTAGACAGCGACAATGTTCAAAGTAAGGGGGTTTCGTGGGGTTTATATGCTAGGTTACATGACGACAAGATGCATAATAGAGGGTCGTTTGCTTCGACTAATGAGCAGCTTCGGCTACTGTAGGTCGGGGATCACTGTCTTGACTACACTGTCGCCTGTGAGCACGTACATATGGTCAATCTCGTTCTTGAAGCGCTTCTGAGCGTCGGCGCGTCGCAATTTGAACGTGGGTGTGAGCAGTTCGTTGTCAACAGTGAAAAGATCATGGTGTAGATAGATCTCTCGTACGCGTTCAAAGCCAGCAAGTTTCGCTCGTTTCGAGGCTTCTTCAATCTCTTTCTTGACGGTACTTCGGATCACGTCGTGGTCGCACAGTTCTCGGAACGTGGCGTTCAGCAGTCCATTCAACTTCGCGACCAAACGGATCGCTGGTTCATCCGGCACAATAATACCTACCACGTGCGAGTGGAAGCTATCGCCAGCCACGAACACTTGAGCGATACTTGGACAAGTAACCAGGACGTTTTCGATCTTCTCCGGGGCTACGTACTCGCCTTGAGACAACTTGAAGATGTTCTTCTTCCGGTCAATAATACGCAACTGGCCTAATGGTGACCATAGTCCGATATCCCCTGTATGTAGCCATCCGCTAGCATCCACCGCTTCTGCCGTCTTGTCTGGTTGCTTGTAGTAGCCCTTAAATAACAGCGGACCACGCACACAGATCTCTCCTCGACCCATGCAAGGAACTGCAGCAGATCCTTCTCCATGGGTCCGATCCGACACTAAGTAGCCCATATCCGGCACGGACTCTAAGCGAATCTCTGCACCGGTATTTGGAGTACCAACAAAACCCGTTGATAAATCCTCGAAAGGTGTGGCAGTGACGCCACCACAAGTCTCCGTTTGTCCGTAACCTTCGACTACGGTGGCTAATAGAGCGATCCGGCAGAAGTCGAGGACGTCAGGAGCTAGTGGAGCTGAGCCAGAGATGATAAACTCGCATCGGTCCAGGCCAAGACCAGCGCGGATCTTACGAAATAGCAAACGGTCCCAAAGTGCGTGACGGGTATTACCGGTTCGTCGTAGCTGACGTAGCTTGGAACGAACCCCCATAGTGAACAGCCAGGCGACAGACTTCTTCCCATTCAGCATCTTGGAGGTGATCGAATCGTAAATCCGGTTCAGTAGTCGAGGAACAGTGATGAAGACGGTCGGACGGAGTTCTTTGATGTCTTCCACGAGCTTCAGCGGGTTGTTCTGTGAGAAGCCCACCCGACTGCCAACGCTAAACGAGTGTACTATTGCCGTACGCTCGAGGATATGCGCCAGAGGAAGATAGGATAAATACACGCTCTGTGTCGTGAAAGCGTGGCCACCTGCAGTCACGAAGTCTTTAACGGCCGTACACCCGCAGAGAATGGCTGAGTGGGTGATCATAGCACCCTTCGGGTCGCCTGTGGTGCCGCTTGTGTACATGATCGTTGCCAAATCATCTCCGGTGGGTAGTTCGGGAGCCATGGGGTGCTTTTGGCCCTCCGCCTCCACTACTTCCAAGTGCAAGACGTTCAGTCCAGCTGCACGAGCATCGCACTCGGCTTCGAACTGTGCGTCTCCAGTGCATCCACCGGAAATGACAACGTTCTTTAGGTTTGGACACTGGGAGAAAATTTGGGTGAGCTTGGGTAACTCGGCAGCTGTACAGACAATGGTGGCGATCTCGGTCTGATTGAGGATGAATTGGGTCGAGTCCGGCCCCAGTGTGTCGTATAATGCTACCACCACAGCACTGAAGGAGTACGCAGCATGTTCCACCAGCACCCAATCGATGGAGTTCTTCATGTAAATGGCAAGCATCCGATCGCCGTTGATCCGGGGAAGTAGATCCAGGTGCATCATTCCAGCGCCGACATTAGTTATTCGAGTACTAACTTGTTCATACGTGAGCCACGTGAAAGGCTGCGCAACACCCTCGATTAACGGTCGTACACCAAGACAGGGGAGAGATCCATTTGTCTGCACAGTACGAATGAAGCTGTGATACAGGCTTGGAGCCTCTGGGCGAGTGAGTCCGACGTGCGGGTCGTCCGGGTTAGCTGTATCCTGGAGAACAGCATTCCGCGGCGCTGCTAAAGATCGATAGATGGGGCCGGTTGAGGCCGTTTCCGTGCCCAGAAGCACCTTTGAGTACCCTAAAGGTGTCGGCATGTTGGAGTTGACGGTAGAAGAGAGATGATTTTGAATGAGGATGGCACCACATACCAAGGTCAGTCATTTGTATGGTGCAAATATAGCAAGGCAATCAGTGCTGGTATGAACAACCCCTCTTGCATTGTCTATATATGTACACAGACAAAAGGCCAGACTTCTAAATCTTGGCGGGCTTTCTATCCTTCGAGTTGATCAGCATCGTCACTGGTCCGTCGTTCACCTGCAAGTTACAACCGTCCAACGGGAATGTTAACACTCAGAACGATCGAGTTGATAATAACCGCTACAGTATTTCTTACAATGGATACTTCCATGTATGCACCGAACTCGCCCTCCGCGACCTTTTCAGCGATGTGTTCGCGACGCACACGCTCGCAGAAGGCGTCGTAAAACTTCTTCGCCGGCACCGGTCCCACTACGAAACCACAATACATACAACACAATGCATTAGCAGCTAATTCAACACTATTATTATTGTCATAGATAAAGACGTACTTGACAGGTGGAAGTCAGGCTTGTTGCCGGCGAACTGGCCGTGCAGCGTGAACTGGCTCACGAGCAGCACCTCGTAGTCATTGGTCTTCACTGACGTCTTCCACGGGCGCTCAGCCTCTCCAGGCCATAAACGAGCGTTCTAACAGCGATAAATACCGCATAGATAAGTCGAACAACATCGTCATTAGAGCTCTAGACACGTTGGTTTGACATTGATACATTGAGTTTTCTCACCAGTAAGCGCCGGCAGCACCACTCTGCATCATCCTCAGTGTCATCATGTCCAATGCCCACAAAACACAGCAGCCCCTTGCCAATTTGACCCACAATCTCGCCCTCCACACGCACAGAGGCGCTCGTCACGCGCTGCATCACCACCTTCATCTTGAGTCCAGGAGCTCCAAATCAAAACTGACGTCGCTGATCCTCTGTTTTCAACCAATCATGAAATTTCCGCATTTGTATTAGCTTTATTTCATCCAATAATAATTGCTGACTGCTCGCCATCTAATGCGCCGAGCGCTTGCAACGATGCCGCGAGAGGTGCTGCTGTTCGGGCTGTCGGCCAACCCCCCGACGGGCCTAAGTGGCCACATGGGCGTCGTGAAGCACTGCAGGCCCATGTACGACGAGATATGGCTATTACCCGTGTACCAGCACATTTACTCGAGCAAGAGACAGCTCGCTCCGTTCGAACACCGCTTAGAGATGTGTCGCTTGGCTTTAGAGACTCTTCAGCATGAAAATGACGCCGGTGCGAAGCTTAAAGTGGTGGAGGAAGAGCGTGAGATGTTCCAGTATGAATCTGCCAAGAGTGATGCCCCAGAACAGCTCCGACTCGGCAGTATCGACCTGATACATTATCTGCTGAACAAGCACCCGGACACGAGCTTCACGATGCTGCTAGGCGGTGACACGTACGCAGATCTATTGGCTGGTAAATGGAAGCGCGGGGATGAGCTGATGCAACTGGTCAAGCTATTGGTGGTGGATCGCAAAGGGGTCGACTCGCCCTGGAGGGATCAACAAGCGGATGGGGATCGGGTGCGGTACATGAACGTGCCGGAGCTCAGTGACGTGTCGTCCACGAAGGTGCGGACCACCGCAGACCGCACTGAGTTGGCAACACACTTGGATCCGGCAGTGCTCGAGTATATTGTCCAGCACAAGCTGTTCGCCTTCGCGACGGGTGAATAAGTGGAAAGAATTGATAGAAGCGTGTGTTTGTATTGATGGGTTTGAGTTTGTTTCTGCTTTGTGGATATCGATCGTCTCGTTCGCTGGCTGTCCTGAGTGAATCCTCCCGGCAATGCGATCCTCTCTCTTGTCTAGCGCCGGCAGCGAGCCGCTCCCTTCTCTTATCTGGCAGCGCGTCATATACAGCATCGGCAGCAGGTCAGGACAGGCCAGTGGACAATCAATTGAGACCAAGTGTCTGTCTACCTGCTCGCTGTCCGCTTAAAGCTCTGAATCCGGGTTCCTGCTTCGTTCAGCGAGCACTCGATGATCTCCCTCTTGAGTCCGTACTTGGCGCTCTGCACGTCAATCTCCCTCTCTGTCTCTTCATCGTAGCCGAAGCTCGAGCACATCAGGAACACGCCACCTGGTGACAACAACCTGTCCACTGTCCAGAAGAGCAGAGGCACCACCTCACGGGCGTAGATGACGTCCGAGCCGACAATCAACTCGGTGGCACCGTTGGTACCTTCCGGTCCGGCTTGGAGTTTCTCCAGTGCCTCAATCTCCTTCGCTCCGTCCGGTCCCCAACGCAGACTCTGCGTAAGGCACGTGGCTTGTGGTCGTTCCTGCTGGCCGGCGTTGTGCTCAATGACCTTAAGGACACCTGGATCGTGATCCGTGAAGATCACAGTGGCATCTGGCCGCAACTGGGCTACAGCCAGCCCCGTAAGGCCACAACCGGCGCCCAATTCCACCACGTTTCCCCTGGGAATGGCGTCACGGTATTTGGTCAGGTACTCGCAGAGTGCGGGGGCTGCAGGCCACACGTAGTGACCGGACTGAAGCGCTCCGGGCTCCTCTTTGGCATATGTGAGCAGCACTGACACGTCCGCGTTGGCGCCGTAGTCGTAGCGGCACGTGACCTTCTCCAGACACGCGTCGAACATGAATCCCACGTCCGTGAGCATCCCTTCCGTGCCGTCCTCCATGTCCATCGTCTCCATCCTTACGAGCTCTTTTCTATAGTGACGAAAGTCAAGGGCCAGTACAATGAAGGTCCGCCAGTCACTGCATAGCACATGTGATTACGTAGCGGAAGTCAAATCGAAACCTGTGTATCCCACACACAAAACCTGTGTCATGTCACGCAAACGTCCTACGTATCGTCATATTATATGATCTTCAATAGGAATTAAATTTTGGCGGGAACATTCCAAATTCAGTTTTAGAAAACCCGCCATTTTCGTTCTAGTAGATGAGTTACCCGCTGCTACGGCGTCTGCCCCTGGGCGCCTTGGACCGGCACGTAGCGCGCGCGAGCATGCAGATCTGCCACAAGATCGTCATGCAGCAGCTCTACATTTCTCGCGCAGATGCGGCCAAGCAGTGGGTCGTGGTGTCCAATCCGTCGGAGCAGTGCGTCGACCTCACAGAATTCACTTTAAGTTGCAGCGGCTGTAGCGACGTCTTCCAGTTCCCATTCAGGTATACGCTACTGCCAGGTGATGAAGTTACGGTCTGGTGTTCTCCTGGAGGCCTCAAGCTCGACGAGGACAATCTACTGCAGCCCTATCTCTTCTGGGCCAAATCTGACGGTTCTCTACGGCATGAACCGTTCTTCTCTTCTGCAGCTAAAGCCAATGAGGTGCTGCTGATAGACCCATTATTGGTAGAGGTAGCTTCTATTCGGGTGAATGCAGATGGTGGGAAGGAGTTCCGGGTGCTTCACTGCAAGTCAGCGCACTCCAGGACGGTGCGCAGCGACATTGACACTCGGTTCTGCGTCGGGTGTCTGTCGCCTCCGGAATTTGAGAAACGGACGTCACGACCGACTCCAGAAAGCGGGAAAATCACGTCTCCACCGCCAAACCAACGTGAGATTTATGTGTTTTCAAGGTACTGGGGCGTGGTGTCCGACAAGTCACTGTTTGAGCACTTTCTGGCGCTGTTATTGGTGCCACTAGTGGAATCGTTCCGGGCGGTGCTGATCTACATCATGCTGTGCATGCTTCAACCTGTGACCAAGAGCGGATTAAGCCTGGAATTACGTTCCAAAGTGACGACTTTACTACTCATGATGCTGGCGTGCGACGTCATCGCGCGGAGACTCATGTTGAGCATCAAGAGCGGACTGCTCGTCACCATTTCGAGCTTCACAGCGGTTGTACTGGATCAACTACGTGTATTGGTGCTGTTCTTTTCGTTGCAGAGGCTTTACCCGGCGTTGAGCGTCTCGTTCCAGTACATGGCCACGTTTGATCTAATTGTTGGTTGTATCAACGCTGCTGCGGTTCATGTGCGCTTCCTCGAGGCTCGACACGACTGGCACCCGTTGCTCAAGCAGTTTGCACGATGGGATCACCGATCCAGAGGAATCGTTTGCGTGTGTGGAATTGGTCGCGAGTTGTTGCTGCACCTGTTGCTCCTGCTCCCGTTCAGCCAGCCGTCACCGATGTGGAAATCTATCGGATACCTGCTCGTGCCGCTCTTCACTGTGGCCTCAGGTGTGGATTTCTTACGTGCAGTTGCTACAGTGCTACACATGCTTCGGTACCCGCTTGTACATGTACAAGTAAAAACGCAATGGCACCGTCCTAAGCACCAGCCACTGGTAGACGAAGAAGAAACGTACATGTACGAAGAACTGTCGGAAGAAGAACCTCAGAAAGAGGATCCACCGATGGCCTTTTCCACCCCCAAGACCCGCTTCCGAGTCCGTCGTCCGTATAGTTAGAAGTATTTAGCAATAGAGAACGCTGTCACATCAAGTCAAAGCGACCTACAAACCCATGAAATATGCAGTACTATCATGCATTAGGCTTTACTTGAAGTAACAGGAGAAGCTGCAACGCTCCACTTTCTGCTCTCCTGCTTGTCTCTCGTCCTCTCTCAAGATCTCCTCAGCTCAAGGAGCCTCGTCCCTTATCCAGCGACACGCTTCTAAAAGTTGGTGCCCTCAGGCGGCTGCGGCAGACGTCGGTTGGTAGGGGACGCCATCTCGGCACGAATAGCCACCAGCACGTTCTCGATGCCATTGTTGCGGTGCCAGCTGCCCAGCGCAGCCAGCCGTCGCGGATCCACGCGGCCAGACTGTGGGTCCACGCAGCTCATGTTGATGCGGCTCGTGAAGTGCACCTCGGGCGGGATGTGGGGGTACTGGTCACTGCAGTGGATCCTCAGGCTGTAGATGCGTCCGTCATGGCATGTCTGTATTACAGTCACCACCAGAAATTATTAATTTCCACTCCAACCGCTTCCAAGAGAAAAAAAATGTGACCTACGCCAGCAGGGCCGAGGATGGTGCCGATCCAGTTTGTGAGGAAAATGTCGTCTGCCTGCTCTAATCCGTACGAGATGCTCATGTCGCCATGGCCCTTCTCGCTGTTCTCCAGCTCCTCCAGCAGCTTAAAGTTACGGGGAACTAGCGACAGCAAATAAAAAACTGTTAGTCGTCCGTGATTTTCCTCCATTTTAATCAAGATTTAAAGCCATTGAAAGCTTCGATTCAACGCCTGTTCTTCAGTTGTTAACGCACCAATCACCACCTCTGCACCATGCTTCGCCATGGCTCCAAACGCGTCACTCGCTGCAGTAAATCCACAGAAATAAACGCCGTCGGAAAATGTTAGTTTCTGTGTCTTGTAGGCGTCTTTTAGGGGCGTGCGGGGTCTCATAAGAGAGGCCAGACGCTGCTGCACACAATGGTGCTGCGTAGGGTGGTACTGGCTTGCTGAAGCCCCCAGTAAAGAGCGCTGTAAGGCGATGTGATCTTACCTAGTCTGTCCGCGGTGCTTCGCTGAGTTCTCGCTTGGAAATGGCTCTCAGCTCCCCCCTCGATCGAATACTGTCATTTTATTGGCTGAAATTGATGAAGGGTTTTCAGCGAATCATATGTGAAGAGCTCAAATGGACACTAAAAAGTGTCCTCCAGCGTCTACATGGACTCTATTTCTATCTCCTATCTACACTTGAAACTCTATTTCACGCACGAGGACAGCACGAAGTCGCTCCAGTTCGCTGCGCCAAATCTGAGCCGGGGTCGTGGCCTGCAACTGCTGCAACTTGTCCTGCTTGGTGTCGTGCTCCTTCTGCAGTCGATCCGTGAACTCCTTCGTGAAGCTCATGAGCGATGTATTCAGCAGATAATCGTAGTCTTCGGTCTCCTCTACCTGTTCACGACCAACTGCAGCCAATCCGAGATCTCTGACGTGGTCGATCGCCTCCTCCTTGAAAGCCGAAGCTGGGTCAAATCCGTTCTCCTTCAGCACTTGAACCAGTTCGGCCTTGGGGATCCGCTCCTTCAGGATCTTCTGAAGACTACCGAAGGAAACCTCCTGGATGAACCGGATGCGGTTACTTAAGCGAAGAACCTCCTTGGTCTGGTGCTGCTCCAAGTGCTGCTTCCTCTTCGAGTAAAGTTCACGTCGAACTCCGTAAAAGTCCCGTAAAACGTCCTCGCTAGTTTCGTACTTGACCAGTAGACCATCAGCGTTAAACGCGTGCATGTTGCTGGTACTCAGAGGCGCTTCAAGACGTAGCAGCTTCACCAATGCTTCACTATCTCCAGTATCGCTCCCCTCCACGTACTTAGCGAGGTCGTTGCGTGTCATGGAGATGTCGAAGCGAACGTCACGTTCCGAGTGGTGCTCGGAGAAGGAGCGGATCGCCTTCTTGCCCACGAGATCCCATAGAAACTTCTTGTAGTCCTCCACCCACTTGCCAACAGGGAGCTCCGTCACTCGAACGGTCGAGGTGTTCACCTGTTCCACGTCACCTCGAGACACGAACGAATGCTTTCCAGTCTGGCGGATGTCACCGCTGAAACCCTTGGCCCACGGCGTCATCGGCGCCAGTTCCACCTTCTCCAGCTCTTCACCCGCTTCCTCTGCGTCCAGAAGCTTCAAAATGTTGTCGATCACCAGCACCGGGTGGTGACAAGGAATGGAGGAAGACCAACCCGTACCGATACCTTCGGCTCCATTCACCAGCAGCATCGGGATGATAGGCACGTAGTAAACGGGCTCAACCGGGAAACCATCATCGTCCGCATACCGTAACAACGCGTCGTCTTCTTCAGGGAATACCAGTCGAGTGTACTGCTGAAGTAACGTGAAGATGTAACGAGGACTGGCAGCATCTTTTCCTCCTTGCAACCGAGTACCAAACTGCCCGGACGGATACAGCAGCGGGAGGTTATTGGAGCCTACAAAGTCTTGCGCCATATTGACAATCGTCGAGTGTAGAGAAGCTTCTCCATGGTGATACGCCGTGTGTTCACTACAGTATCCAGCTAGTTGCGCCACCTTCACTTCACTCGTTAATTTCCGCTTCAAGCAGGCAAAAAGCACCTTCCTCTGAGAAATTTTGAGCCCATCGACCACCGAAGGCAACGATCGCTGGTTGTCCGCATGAGAGAACTGGATGAGCTCTCGGTTCACAAAATCCCGGTACGTGACATTGCCTGAGCTTGTATCAAGAAAAGAGTCGGGCGAGTACTCGTTCAGCAGCCAATTCTTGCGATCGGCAGCTCGAGCTTTACTGAAGACTTTATCCAAGGCGTCTCCGTCGCTGTCTCCGCTCCAGTGGAAATTCACGAGGTGGTTGTCGAGATCACTGAAGTATTCGCGTCCTTCGGCGCTTGTGCTGGTTCCCAATCCCTTGTAGTACTTGATGGCGTAGTATTTGAGAGCAGCGGGGTCCAGTGCAGCTTTCCACTCGAAATACTCCGGCAGACTGAAGAATCGACGTGTTTCCAGGCCGCGTTCAGTGCCTATACGCTTGGACGTAGGACTCACCTTGATAATGGGTGTGATGAACTCGCTAATGAAGCCTCCTTTCTTCAGCAATTCCGGCCAGAACGTGTGGAACAAGTTGAACAGCAAACCTTTAATGTGCGAGCCGTCGTGGTCCTGATCCGTCATCGCAACCACGCGGCCGTAGCGCAGTTTCTGACGCGCTTCCTCCGTGCCGTAGTGCTCGTCCATACGAAGGCCGAGGATCGTACACAGGTGCGCGAACTCTGCGTTCTTGCCAAGCTGCGCTATAGTTGCGTCACGTACATTGAGTAGTTTACCTCGGAGCGGGAAGACGCCGTACTGGTCCCGTCCAACGACTGCAAGACCAGCCACTGCCAGGGCTTTAGCTGAATCTCCTTCCGTCAGAATCAACGAGCACTCACTGGATCGCGGACCACCAGCGAGATTCGCGTCTTCAAGCTTGGGCACATTCACCGACGTGCTCTTCGAGCGTGTAGACGAGACCTTCTTGAGCAATGCAGCGCGCTGTCGAGCTCTAGCGCTTTGGACGACGCGCTCCACAATGGCAGAGTCCGCCAGGATGAGCTTCAAGAGTCTTTCGGACAAAACGCACGTGGATCCGTACGTTGGCGGGCGGGACGACATGTACTCCTTCATCTGCGAGTCGAACGTCGGGTTCTCGATCTGACAGTTGATAAACACGGCCATGTGCGGCTTCACTTGAGCTGTGCTAACCGAGAGCTCCGGGTACTTCTTGTTTACATGCTCAGCAACACGACGGCAGATCTGGTCGCTGATGTAGCCAACGTGGGAGCCGCCACGCAACGCAGACATTCCATTGACAAAGCTCACCTGAACAAAACCCACATCCGAAGGCAAGACGCCGACCTCCCACCGCTTGTTTACGCTTGAATAGATGTAACTGAAGCCTGAAGCTGCGTTTTCGCTGTCCTTAGATGCTTTTGAGGCTGGAACGGTAGTCGTAGAGTGGCTAAAAGCCTGAATATACGACTCAAAACCCGAAATCGGCACCTTCTCCCCGTTTAAAGTGACCTCCACGTCCGACAAACAGCCAGCCACATCGTACACACGCTTCTTCAGCACCCGAGCCATACTGGCAGTAAGCTTCTCCATCTCGAATTTCTCCAGATCAGGAGAGAACGACACTTTAGTGAAATCCTTGGCCTCTTTACCTGTAAACTCAGTGATTTCCGGCTCGCCACGAGTGCGCATATTGTTGTGCCAGACCTGTTTGTATCGTAATCCCATTGACGAATCGCCCGTCTCCACCACGAACTCCTTACTGAAGATATTCGTCAGCTTGGCGCCGTATCCGTGTCTTCCACCCGTCAATCTCGCGGCAGTATCGTCAAAATTCGACCCTGTAAGTAGATGACCAAGTACCAACTCGGGAACGTAAACCTTCTCCGTCTTGTGGAACTTGACTGGGATCCCTTTGCCGTCATTGTACACCGATATCCACGGTCTGTATTCGTTGGCTTTAGTGCCAGGCTCAATGACGACGTCCAGATGCCTCATATTAGGGTCGCGAACTTTGTTATCCACTGCGTTGACGATGATCTCGTCGAAGATCTTGTAGAGCGCAGGGACGTACTCGACTGCCTGCTGCTTCATCCGGAGCCCCTCCACGTCCTCTTTAGCTGCAGATTCGGACGGAACCATCCACATTGTGTCCTTTGTGGATTCCACTGAGCCAATGTACATGCCTGGACGCAGCAGGACGTGCTCCAGTGGCGTCTTCTTCTGGTAGATACTCTCAACGCTGCTAAAGCCGCGTCGATCGAATGTGGACAACACGGAACCGGCAAGAGGACCATTAGGACGTTGCAACATCAATGAACGCTTCGCAATAGTGCTAAAACCCCGAGAAGCAGGCCTAGAAGCAGACAATAGCAATGATACTGCACCGCGTGATCGACATATCGATGTAGCGTAGCCCACAGACGTCTTCTGGAGCCCGGAATTACGCTGGGCAGTAACACGCAGACTGGCGATTGTCTCCTTCGCTGTACAAGCCGTCGAAAATGCTCGTGCCGTGCTGGCAACGCCATGCAAGGCACGACGCCGACCAGCTCCGCAACGCCACATTATTGAGCCCTACTGTGTGGATGAAGACTGTCTTTATTTATCACCAATCAAATCACAGGAATTGCATGTTCTTTTACAGAGATGTCACTGTTCTCGCTCCCCCGACCAATCACTTCCAATTGCGCCATGGAGACTGCCAAGCGCGCGCGCAAGGCATCAGCGACTCTGCGCTCCTCTTCCGAGACAGAGAGCGACTCTCAGATGGACCCAGTGGCTGGATCTCCTTCCTCTCTAGGTAAACGTGGTCAGGATGACGCGCTGTCGTCCCTCGATGCCAAGAAGCAGCGCAAGAGCAAGTCCAAGACGAGTCCCAAGGCTAACGAGACGGAATCAGATGACTTGGCTGTGATTTCTGAGTCTAAAGAAGGCGTGATCCCGCCTACAGATGTGGAGCAAGCTGAAGCAGCCTCCGCTGCTGTTCTTAGTGAAGCTACGCAGCCTGTGGACATGGTAATCACGTCGGAAGAGGCTGCAGGACTCAACGCCGCCGTGGCAGCCTCTGAACAGGTCCAAGAGCAGCTTCTGCAGGTTCCCGAGCAGATTCCAGTCCAGCCTCCAGCCCCTAAACCTCGAAAAGGACGACGTGTACGCAAAACAAACCTGGAGAAGATGGAGATCCTGACCTTTGTGGATCAGGGAGGTTCTCAAGGAGCCGCAGCGGAGAAGTTCGGCGTCTCACGCACTGCTGTAACGAAGATGGTGAAAGAACGCGCTGCTATTTCTGCTCAAGCTCTTGTAGAGAGCGCTACGAGCAGCCGTAAGGTGCTGCAGTATCAGCATAAGCTCAGTGTGATTGAAGATATGCTGTACAAGTGGCAGATGCAGGTTGAATTGGACGCTCCAGCATTGAAAGTCACAGGCGAGCTGCTTCAGTCGAAGGCCATGGAGTTCCGCAACAAGATATTGGCGGATTACAGTAGTGAGCTGTCGGATGAAGTGATCATGTCGCTCACGGACTTCAAGGCGTCCAACGGATGGCTGCATCGGTACATGCAGAGACGGAGCATGCGTTCATTGCCCAAACATCACACTCAAGCTGAAGTGGCGTCGGTCGTCCCAGACAGAATGACGCACGACCAGCGCATTCAAAAGATCCGTGATTTGTTGATGAACGTGGCGCCTGCTTGCATCTGGAACTTGGACGAGCTACCACTGCGTCACCGCACGACGTCAGCACGACTGGACACGGTCGTTAATATGGACGTTCGTAGTCTCGAACGTATTTCGGTTGCCATGGCGGTGAGCGCGTCGGGAGAGAAACTGCATTTGCAAGTCGTTGGCAAGGATCCGACCCCGGATTCTATCAAGGATCTGGATACGTTGACAACGTACGGCGTCCAGTATCGTGATCACTGTCGTGCCACCCACGACGCTCCTACAATTGCGGATTTCATTCAGGCCATGAACCACGAGGCAACGGCAAGGAAGCAGGTCTGGTACCTGGTGCTGGATAGCTGTACTGCTCATGTTGCTGCCGCCCACTCGCTAAACCCATCCGGCTCGTTTCGAAATGGCTTCAGCTTTAACTCCGTTGTGCTTCTCTTCTTGCCTCCTGGACCTTCAGGCGACGCCCAACCCCTCCATCAAGGTATTTTCCGGTCGTTTAAACTGCGATTCCGCCGAGAAATGCTGCAGACTCTGGTTCGCGAATATGAAGAATGGGTGGCAACTTCGAAGAGTATTCAACAACAGGGACAAAGCAACGAATCAACCCCAGACGATGGCTCCCCCGTCATCGATGTATTTGACGTCCATGCTCATTCTCATATGCGGAACACGTTGAGCTGGCTGCACATGGCGTGGGAATCGGTCCCCGCTTCTTCCATTCGACACGCGTGGGGTGCGTCCTTGTATCCATCTGCTCCTGAACCTGGCGATGGTGAAGCCACTACAACAATCATTGGAGAAGAGGACAGCAAGGCGTACGCGGATCTACTGAATCACCTAGTAAAGGTACCTGTACTTCAGAAAACGCTTGGACTTGATCTGATGGAAACCCCTGGTCAGTTTATGCTGGAGTTGCTGGACTTTGACAAAGCCCACGTGAACGGAGCGGATGAGCTAGTCAAGGACAATGAGATCGTCGTCGAGAGTTTAGCGGCGCAAGGGCTTCTGCGCGACACACAGAGGGCGTTGGTGCTGGAAAGTATCAAAGCGGACGATCTCCCGGTGCTTACGGCTAGTGAGGCCACTTCGACAGTATCTCGGCTACTCCATTTTATGTCGCAGGAGAATGATAACCTGCTGAGTCTCTCGGAACGGCGAACGGGACGCGCGAACCTGTTGATCTTGCAACGTCTGCTACTGAAGGCTCGCGAAAGAGAACGCGAGAGGGAAGCCACCACCGACTTCACTGTATAGCAGTAGCATTCAACGGATCGATTGGGTACGTGATTGTCTAAGGTCGGCGTCATTTCGGCTCGGCCGAGAAAATTGTTTTCACTCCCCCATAAGTTAAGGGCGCACCAACGACTACGATATTCCGACAGGAGCCTTAACTGTTGATTCGACACAGACTATCGCCTTTTCGAAGAGATCAGCAGTTGCAAGTGATCTTCGATAGTCTCGCTCGTTGAAGTCCTTTCCCATCGCGTGTTCTTGATGATTGTCTTGATCGTGTCGAGTCGCTTAAACTTGAAAGGATTGAAGGTTGTGACCCAAACGACAGCGATCAGAAAAACAGCTTCCGATTCTCAAACAGCGGCTGCAAAAGTCTGCAAAATTTCATGAACTGCTCCCTCCTCGCAAAATCATCCAGTTTGTCGTTGTCAAAGGCCAAACCAATTTCATCGATCACTATGAAAAGGGGCCCCACTTCATGCGTCAACTTCACCAAAAAGCCCACGTAGCCCTCTCCTTCCAGGTTGACCAACGCTTGGGGTACAATACCATATTCGACTAGAAAGAAATTCCGGATGGCGTTGACCAAATTTCGTGACGCTTGGTGCGCTTGAAAGCCGCCATTCTCGTCAAGAAGTTCAACGTGTTGTAACACGATACGTATCGTGTGGCAGCTGCGTAATATGTCTATAAATTCAGGCATCATTGTCGAGCCACGCTGTAGCGATTGGCATTCCCGAATGTACTCTTGACCAAATGTCGACTTCCCGATTCCGAACACGTTGTCCAAAAGAGGAATCACCCATAAACCACCACGTCTCGTATCGCACGCTTGAAATTGATTTCGTGTAACGCGGCAAGCTGTTCAATCGCCTTCTCACGGTTTACGAAGAACAGTCTGCCCTTCCTATAATAGACCGGTTCTTCTTCCTTCCATTCCCACCGCTCCGCTTCAGTAGCTTTCTGTCGCTTCACCAGCCTCTGGTCGTCGCTCTCTGAGTGCGCTCGCGTCCGCCTTGGCACAGGCTCTTCAACAATTTCCACCAACACATGAACATGGCCCCGTCCAACAGCAGCGTCTTCATCACTTACTTTACCGAGTTGATCACTGGCCAACCCAACGGCTTTCAACTTCGCGCCTGGAAACGGTAGGAATATGTAGTCCCTTGTGTCGATCACATCGTACGCCCCTAATTGCGTCAGCCATTTCTCCTCGTCGCCGCCCTCCCCTTTTGCTTCGTTCTTCGAGTGTTTCTTCGCCAGGAAAAGCCGCAGGTCGGCAGCATCAACGTCCTTCAACTTGTTCTGCTTCCTCTTCTTGATCGCGTCCTTCAAGTTCCACACCGGCTGGTCCTCTCCAATTTCCACAGTAAACGCGCCCCCGGTATCGTTTACAATCACACAGAAGAGCTGCATCTTGCTTCGTCGAGCCAGCAAATTCTGGAATGTTGAACAAGGAGGAAGAATTTTGGAGCCATATTTAAGCGGATACATCTAAGAAAAACTTCCAGAAGACTTCTTTTGAGGAACTGTTCGTAGTTCGAAGTGTACATGTACGAACAGTTCTAAAGAACTGCGAATTGCGCACCGGACGAAACGTCCGGGGCTCGCAGTTCGAACAGTAGTTTTTGTTGGGAGGAGGAAGACGATGGAAGTTCGTGTGCTGGTTTCGTCGCCAGTTAGTTTTTCCTTCAAAAATATTGATGGTGAATACATACGCCCGATGGTTTGCGGGGAACGAAGGACTAATTTTTGACGTGAAGCTGTCAGCTCTCACCTGCTGACTCTGCGCCATCGCTGCCATCTTTATTCTTGTGAAGTACAGGTGCTGAGCTCGTTCGAGTTACTCCCTTCGAGTTGGTCGAAATAGGCGGCAGCTTCTTGCTGCTTGAGGCGTGCGACGGACTGGACTCCATCCCACCGGAACGACCGGCCCATTCTGCTTCTTTACGGGCTTGACGCTTTGCCTCTTCCTGACGTTTCTTGCGTTCTAGAGCGACTCGTTCACGTTGGCGCTTCAACGCAGCAGCAGACAGTGGCCGTCGTGAGAACAGTCTGTTGCTGCTGTCACGGTCGTCCATGGCCTTCCCGCCATTCATGTTTCCATTGATCCCAGCCAACTTCAACTTCAAAGCGCTTCCGGGTCCTATCTGCTGCGCAACGACTCGAGAATCGTCTGCGAAATCAATGAGAAGACTGGTGCTGGTACTGCTCGTGTCCGGCTCCGTCTGCTCTCGAACATCCACGACGCAGATCGTCTCGACGCCAATCATCGACGGGTGTGTGGATCCAGAACTGCCCAACGTCGCAGTACTCGAGATCTGGGCGTTCACCATGGCTGCCTGAGACGCTGGTGAAGTGGTGCCCAGAGCTTCGATCTTGCCGCCTGCATGGACGTACACGTGTTTGATCCGTTCATTCCGCTCCAGTGCCTCTGCAAGTACCTTGATGCCGTCTTTGCCAATTTGGTTGTTCCTCAGGTCAACTTGACGCAAGCGACAGGTAGAGAGACAGAGAACTGCAGCAATAGCTCGTGCTCCTTCACTCGAGATGGAATTCCCTCGCAACTGGAGCTCGCAGACATTGGAGGCATTTCGTAGCAGAGCTGCAATGGCGTGTACTTCTTCATCACCCACTCCGCTCTCCGGAAGCTTCAGGATTCCAGATTTCCGATCGTCATTGGGATCATTTGGCAGTATCAGAGCTCGAGACTTGACTTCATGCACGTAACGCAGCAGCGTTTTGCGTTTCGCGTCTTCTTCCGTGGTGAGTCGGTCTTGCATCCACCGTGTTTTGCGCGTCAAGTGGCCGATTTGATCATCTTTTGCGAAAAGTTGCTCCTTGACGTCTACTACGACGTCCTCGCTGGTGATAATGGTTGTGAGCAAGGCTGCTATGCGCTCTACGAGTAACTGCTTCGTGTTGAGGCTCTTCTGAGCTCTTTTGAGGAAGGTGTTGATGCCCATTCGTTCAAGGAAGTCGATGGATTGCTGCTGTGCCTTTGGAGTGAAGTCGGTTCTCTTGGCTTTAATAAGCAGCAGACCACCGTGTGAAGCTCGACATTCTACGAAGAAGCGGCCATTAGCTGCAGCAGCGGCATCTTCCGGGTGTGTAGTCCCTTGATTACTGCGATGAGCCTCCTGGTTGTCTCCATCAGGTCCCGTACTCATCGGCACGCCAGACTGTTCCATGGCAATTGCCATCTCGGCCAGTTTCTTCTGTGTGGCCTCGAACTTTATCGCTTGTGCGTCCAGTTCGTCCTGCTTACAACGCAGAGCTTCCGTCACGACTCGATTGCTCTCCGCTGTTGAGTGGAGTTTGTGCGCGAGTTCCGCTCCTTTCTCCTGCAGAGTAACGAGTTGAGCCTGAAGCTTCTTCGTCTCCTCTTTGCTCACGATCTTGGCCTCTTCATCAGCTTGCATCTTGTTCAGCAGGAAGGCAACACGGGAACTCATGGTCTTGATCTTCTCCTCTAGCTGCTTTCGCTCTTCGGCTTCTTTAAGTTTCGCCTTAACTTCGTCACTGCATCGTAGTGACAATTGAGCATTGTGTTTCTTCAGTGCCTGGAGCTGTTCAAGAAGAACCTTCTTGTCCAGTTCGGACTTAACGCGTGCTTTGCCTTCTTGAGTCCCTTCCTTCAGCAGTCGGGCGTTCTTCTTCTTCAGTGCCAGGAGCTCAATCTCCTTCTGTTTGAGACCGTCGATGGCTTTGGTCTTGCCCAATTCAGCCAATTTGAGTCTCTCGAGCAGTTGGAAGACCTTTTCAGCCATTTCTCGCAGTTGATCGGCGGAATCTCGATTCTCCGCTTCCATGCGTGAGCGTTCCTGCTCGGCCTTGTCGAATCGGGTCTGAAGCTCCTGTTTGTCCCGCTGTAAATTCCCATTCTCGATGAAGAAGTTTTTGTTGGCGTCGATCTGCGCGCGTTTGGCTTTGGCTTCAAGCTGCACCTGAGTCTCCAGCTCCTGATTGCGAGCATGGAGCTTCCTTGCCTTGTCTTCAACTGATGCGAGTTGGTCGTCACTCTGACGCTTGGCTTCCTCGAGTTGTTGCAGTTTCTCCAAAAGCTGGTACTGCTTCTCCTTACGAACTCGAAGCTGCTCCTGTAAAGCTTCAAGCTCCACCTGCGTCTTCATTTTCAGCTCCACATTGCACGCACGAAGCTGGTCGCTCTCGTTCCTCAGTAAACGCACTTCTTCAGCTCGCAGCTGGCCTTCCCGAGTTGCTCGAGTGGCGATTTCTTCATGAGTTTTGGCTGATGCCAATAGAGAGGCGTATCGAGTCTCCAAAGCCTCAAGATCCGACTTGAGCGCGGTGGTTCTCGACGCTAAAGATGAACTCTGAGCTTCCTCGTGCTCTAGAAGCCGTAACAGCTCTGTGTTGTGGTCGGTTAATACTCTCACTTGAGTCTCGCGCTCCTCGATCCCAGTCTACTGTCAACAGCATCAAGTTACAGAACATGCTCCCTTATACTTTATCTTTTATCTATAGCACGTACCTGAGCCTTGATGAGTGTGGTTTCAGCGGCACGAGCTTTACTCTGTAGCTCGAAGTTCTGGTCGCGAAGACTGCGGTTCTCTTCTTCGAGCTTGAGCTTGTGCATCTTGAGCGTTCCGATCTCGTCATCCATCGCATTGAGTGACGTGAGCAACTGGGCGTTTTGGGACCCCAGAATCTTCATCTGCTCGTCCTTCATAGCGAGCGCCTCAGACGCTCTCGTCTCCTTGGTGCCTTTTTGAGTCATTGAGGACACCAGGCCGGCTGCATCAGGCATTTGTCGCTACAGAAAGAGATTAAATTCACTTCAATTCAGACCGATCCGGTGCATCTCAAGCGCAAATAAAGCACAATATACCTCGATCCCCGAGCGTTGGGGTGACTGGCTCATCGCTATGCCTACAGTCGTGCACTACACACACGCAGGAAGCTCGTTCGAACTGGGCGATTTCAGTGAGCGTCTGCAAGAAGCCTAATCATAGCAACCTACACACACCAGCGCGTCTAATTTGGTCTGCTATCAACGTCATAAAGAGCTATTGTCCCCTCTACTTCACACAGGAACGATGCAGCCATGCCGTAGACTCTACCCGGTGTATGTACATACGCCGGAATGCGAATGTTTGTGGTGATGTTGTGGATACCTTGTCACTCTGAGTCGGAGTGACTCCCCCATGTTCCAATTCGAGCAAACTGCTGTAATCGCGTCGCCAATGAGTCAACAGTGACATGGTGAGCAACAACGAAGCCATAGGGATCGACACCTGACGAGGCATCGACGCTGGATGGCGACGCAACCGCCTCAACACGCCTCGACGAAGCAATCTCTTGATGGCGATAGTTTTGCTGTTCGAGCCAGCAATCCCAACAAAGTCTGTCACAACGTCGGACCAAGGAATTGCAAGCCTCCGTATCGGCACACAGTGCAGATCCGCGGCGCCGTTGTCTTCATCACTGAAGCTAAAAGCAACAAGACTTGCTTGAGTGTGGAATTTGCTGGGTCACTAGAGAAATGGCCTCACAAATATCTGTGTAAAATAGTACAATATTATACAGGTATGTTGAGCTGATGTCCATCTCTTTTTGCAAATCCCACGCCTGTCAAGTTTGGGACCATCATCGGAAATAAAGGATTATGCTCCCCATCAATTGTCTCGCGTCTCGTGTACAGCGACTTGGCGAGGCAATCCAGGCCGTTGCTGTCTAACGGAACAGGGCTTTTTGCTGGTGGGAAATTCGTGCGCCAAGGCATCAGGTCACCTTGTCCCGGCACAGTAAGTCACGTGGCACCGCTGCTGCGTATGACAGGCAGCAGAGCTTACGAAAAGGCAGCCATGACACCCTGGGTGCAGTCTTGAAGATGGTGTCCGCAATCTTTGCTGTGTCCCCAAACGCGTTTGCGCTGCGATGTTGCTGACGATCAGAGAAAGTATCTTGCCGCCGGAGTGGACATGCCGCGTACCGGGGCAATGGAGTCATTCTCTGACTTACCGAAACCCTGCGCAGGGCACCACCATGCAGTCTAGCGAGGACGGAAAGCGATTCTTCTGCCCAGTAGAGCACTGCGGTCGCGCCTTCAACCGCAAATACACGCTCACAGAGCACATGAAGACACACACAGGAGACAAACCGCACGCTTGTCGAGCTGCAGGATGCGGTAGGAGGTTCGCCACTTCAAGCAACCTGGCGCGGCATATGCGGTTGCACGGGCCCGTTCCGCTCATGCGGTGCCCTCGAGACGAGTGTTCCCGGTCGTTCCTAAGCGAAGTCCAGCTCGCCAAGCATCTGAAGCAGCACGACGCACCTCGGACGCATCCGTGCAAAGTTGCAGGATGCACTAAGACGTTCAGTACAACAGGCAATTTGAATCGCCACTTGAAGAAGCACTTCACGGGCAGCAAGCGCGAGGAGCTCGTGCACTCAGGACGGGCGAGCTGGCGTGTTCCAGTCGGCAAAAGCCCAGTTGGCGTTGAACACGGCAACCGGACAGATGGAAGCGTTGGCGATATGATGGAGGTGACCCCTGCCCCAATTGACAAGCCGTGTGACGAACCTTGGAGCCCGGAGACTCTCGAGATCCTCGGCCACATGCTGCTTAGTTGAAGTGGTAAATGTTGAGAATTCTGGATGTGGTAAATGAGTTTTAATTGCTGGCAAAAGGTTATCGTCTAGTTATATTACAGTCTACGACTCGAACGAAAAGAAAGTCGAAAGCATTTTGCTGTTCGAGAGAAGCTATATCCAGTGTGTACATGTATTCTAAAAGCTGAAAGGAGAACCCATCGGCATGTGCGTTTGACTTGAGATCGCAACGCCACAAGATCGGCGGACACACAGCCCACGCGTACACAAAGTCCACAAAGCCATCTTGGGCTGGGAGGCCACGGAGGAATTCGTAAGCGTTGCTGTTTTCGTTTGGCTTGGATTTTCCACCGAGTGTCTCCCTTATCTTCTGTGACGGGCTCCGTGGATCCAGTGGGGAAAGTCGGTTCTGGCCGGGCTGTCTCTGGGGCCGTGCTGGCGCCGTGCGATCTGCCGGTCACCCAGAGTCGGGTCATGAATGTTGTGTGAGCAGAACTCAAGCAATTTTGCACGCCACCGCCCGCCAGCTGGAATGTCTAACGGCGAAGACCCAGACCCAGTATGGGCTTGATGAGCTGAGGTCGCTTTGGCGCTTTGGCGCGCAGCATAGCCGGCACGAACGGCCCGCTGACGAGCAGGCAAATCGCCGAGGCAGAACCGCGTAAGACATCCATCACGCTGCTCTTGGCTTGTCCAGCGTAAAGCGTGCTGGCGCGGTGATTGCGCGCTGTCACCAGGGTACGGAGGACAGCACCGCAACATTCGAACAGCTTTTATCGGTCTCATTCTACAAATTGCCCAACACTACCCAGGCAACAAACAACAGTAAATATGCAGGACATTCAGATCATGATCCCCGCCGACATGAGCCCCAAACAGAACAGCGGCAGCCGGGCCTTCCAATGTCCGGACGTGCGCTGCGGACGCCGATTCAACCGCAAGTACACGCTCACGGAGCACATGAAGACGCACACCGGCGAACGCCCGCACGTCTGCCGTGCGCGCGGCTGCGGCAAGCGCTTCAGCACCTCGGGCAACTTGTCCCGGCATATGCGTCTGCACGGCGCCATCGAGCCCGTGCACTGTCCGGTCAACGGCTGCACGTGCACATTCATGAGTGACATCAAGCTGGCCAAGCACATGCGGTCGCACTACGTGCCGCGGACACACACGTGCAAGGTGCCGGCGTGCGGCAAGTCTTTTAGCACGACGGGGAACCTCAACCGCCACCTCAAGAACCAACACACGGAGGAGGAGCGCGAGCAGTACAAGGAGTCAGCGCCGGCCTCGCCCGTATTGAGCGCCATTTGCAGTACTCCCATTAACCAGAAGTGCAGCACACCCACGCGCGAGAGCCCCACGGGAATTGACCAGGACTGGGAAAGCAACGCGTGGGAACTGGCTTCGGAGTCGATTGAGCTGGAGCTGCCGGCCCCGTTCGAGAGCGCGTGCACAACGCCGTGGACCCCTGAGATGCTGGACATTCTGTCTCAAATGCTGCTTGATTAAAGCGAGCGTGTAGACGACTAGGATAGTGTGTATAGTAACTTAAAAGACCGAACCAACATGTTGACTTCAATACCCGATCAATGTCTTGATACGATTCGCCTGCACCTTGAAAAGAAGCAGATAACTCAACGATAGATAAGCGTTCCTAAGGGTTAAACCCTTTAGCTTGACAGTGACCAGATGCAAGCCGCGTAGCAACGCTGCATGTAAGGAAGGAGCTGACTAGATCTCGGCTCGGCCACCGCCGCACCTACTGCGTCTAAACTCTCATGACACTAGCAAGCTGGTCTCTGAAAAAAAAAAAGCTGTCGTCTCGCCGTCCGGGTAGCTGTCGACACCTGGGATACCGCCGGTTGTCTCGATGAGAGACGCAGTGTAGACGACAGCGAGTCGTTTTCAAAACAAAGTGGCAGATGCGGCAGGTTGGGCTTTTGCAGCAAACTCGACAGCTAATTGCTCTGAGCAATTTGCTTTCCAGCGATAGTCTTCGTACATGTACAATGAAGCTGCACAACTGCTAGGCAGTGTGGCATAACTACCTGCAGTCGCTGCACCAAATGCAATTGCTGCTGTGCTTTCAGGTACTGTACACAGTGTAGTGAGTCCTTTGCGACAGCAGTAGCGCTGCTGCACTGCGCCACCAGACTCTGGTCCAGAGACATGGATTGGATCTTCATGTTGTGTGGCTTTCGACGAAGCGCCGAGCCGTGTACATGTAGTAGGCAACTTGTGTTCGTGTGTACGCCACACCAAATCGGAAACGGGGTGTAAACATTTTGCAAAGTTGATGCTATCATGTCCACTTTTCAGCGTGTTTTTATGCGACGAATAAATCCCACGTCAAACGTTGAAGCGTCTCCAAATTACACGTGCAAGTTCTGAAGGCAAACGCCACTGCAGCCGCCTCTGAATTAAAACCTGCAGTCCCTCGAGTAGGTTTCCCTAAAACTGTAGGGGTTGCAGAGGACGCTTCTTAGGCTTTTGGGGCAATTTGCCCGATGCAAAATCGCTGTCCGTCTTGGTCAGACGAGCCTGGATCCAGGTGTACCACTGTAGCGTGAGGAGCACATGAGATATCGGCATACTTTGTTTCATATTATCTCGGTGTTCGTATCCGATGGACGATTGCCACGAGAGCACCGATCTCCTCGCGCTGCTCGAGTGCCTTCTTGCTTCCCAACAGCTCGGCGCTCAACGAGTGCATGTACTGTTCATTGCTGCCACCGTCCTCTCGCACAACAGACTCAAAGCTGTAGCTACACTTGTGCAGTGCAGGTGTGTAGCGATCTGCATCGACTAACGTTTCGCTAGTGCGCGGAGCGGTAACAAGATGCCACTGCGGCAGTAATGGACACCTTTGAGCTACAATGGACACTTTGATTCATAACGCTAACATATATTCACTATAGAAAGGCTCATAGCCTCTCCTAAATACTTTAACAACGCACGGTGGGATCGTGGAGCACGTTCACAAGTGTATCCAGCATCTCGGAGTTCCACACGTCCTCGAACAACTCCGAGCACGAGCGCGTGGGCGAGTAGATTCCCTGGGGCATCTGCTGGCCGTACTGGGGCAATTGCTGCTGGACTGTGATCTGCTGCGGCCAGCACGTTGCCACGCGCGGCTTGAAGACGGGCATTGTCGAGCTCAGCACGGGCCACTGTTCCGTGCTCGTGGGACTACGGTGGATGAACTGTGGCGGCATCACCTGTGACGCAGTGACGACCATCAGAGGTGCCACGACTGGCTGAGTCTGAATCTGGGCTTGATCGACCGGGAGATCTGGGTGCTGGTGCTTCAGGTGGCGGTTAAGATTGCCGGTCGTACTGAAAGTTTTGCCGCACCCTGGAACGAGACACACCTTGACCGCTCCACCGTAGTGGAACTTCATGTGCTTCTCCAGTTTGTTGTTGCTGGGAAACGTGCAGATGCAGCCCTGAACGGGGCACTTGAGCGGCTCGATGTAGCCGTGGAGCCGCTTGTGCCGCGACAGGTTACCGGAAGTACTGAAGCGCTTGCCGCACGTGCGCACGGGACACACATGCGGGCGCTCGCCGGTGTGGGTCTTGATGTGCTCGGCGAGCGTGTACTTGCGGTTAAATCGGCGCGTGCAGCCCGGCTGCGGACATGCGTGGATCGCCGGCCGTGGCCGTTTCACACTGGCGGCCTGCTCCTTGGCCGACGGCGACATTTTCTGCTGTTCTTCACTCTGCGCTGCCATCACTGTCAATTGCTTAAGTTTTAATGTATGGCTCGTGCAGGGTCAATTGGATAATGACGTGGGATGAAGGCGCGGCTCAGGCGTGGCCGGTCTTTGCTTGCGCCGAGTCAAGTCAAGTAAGCCGCGCACCTCTCGATGAGCCGTGTGACTCGGTCTGTAAGCCATCACGTTCCCTGAGATCTTAGGTTTGTCGAGCCACTGTCATCTACGAGCTGGCCAGCTGGACTTTGTGGGCGGATCACCCGGCCGTGAGAACAGCGGCATTTTCATTGCCGTGTTCAGTGGAGCTGCTTCCGGTCCCACCTCGGTCACCGATCGTAGCGTTGCAGGCGCTGAATCACCTCCAGCCGCTCGAACACACAGCGCAAGGCAGTCGGAAAATGAATGCATGTAACAGGAGCAAACGGCAGTCCGAAGCATTCCTATCCTTTTCGACAACACAAGCTGATCTGTTCTGGACCCACGCGACGGCTTCCGGACCGATAGCCGCAGACGAAGGCTTGCGTCTTGAGGCGGGCAGCCAAGCCGCTGAGATTGGTTCTCGGTGCAGCACGCCATGTTGGCTGCCATGCCACAGGACACGAACGAAGATGGCAGCCATCTTTGTCGTGCTGGGCTAAGTGCATTCTGGTCCGAACGTCGGATACATACCGACGGCAGTATTTTTCAATTGCGCGCGCCAATTTGACACGCCACGCTCCTACATGCAGGAAAAAATGCCGTTTGACAGCCACGCAGAGCCATGGAATGCCGACGATGGTCCCGCGTTCACGTCGTCGGCGTGAAAAGTCTGGCGCGGACCGCAACGCGACTGCTGTCGGTGTCCACTTCAAGTAAACTCAGCCAGGTTGTACTTCAAATCCTTGTCCTGGAGATCTTCAATAATAAGCTGATCACTGTAGCCATGCACCTGAGGGTGGACTGACGCCGATCGTGCGGATCACCAAGGTGCTAACAGGCCGTCAGTCACAGCATTGCCACCACAAACGCTGCCTCCAAGCACATCACGCATTTTGACTCTAAAGTCATGGAATTGTATATTTTTTCGCGTCAATATAAACCTACGGCAATTTGTGTTGACTTGTTTCTTCCTGTTCCTGCTTCAAGTCAACGTCGTCGTCTAGGATACACGCTAAAGTGTCTAACAAGTCGTCATTCCACACGCAGTCGAACGAAGCTGCGTTGCTGCCGGGTTCCGACCGCCATGGCTCGACAGAAACGTCTGAGTCCGTGTCGGACTCGCCGCTCGTACTGGCGCAGGGACTCCACGTCTTCGTGCTCGCTTTGTCGTTAACGCCCTGCTTAGGGGTTGTTGCTACTCCACCGTGGTGCTTCTTCATGTGCCGGTTCAGGTTGCCCGTCGTGCTAAACGTTCGTCCGCACGCCTCGGCATGGCACACTTTCACGTCGCCGCCATAGTGGAATTTCAGATGCCGCTCCAACTTGTTGGTGCTGGGAAACACGCAGATGCAGCCGTCAATGGGGCAGCTCAGCGGGTCGATTTTGCCGTGGAGTCGCTTGTGACGCGACAAGTTGCCCGACGTCGTGAACCGTTTTCCACACGTTCGCACAGGACACACGTGCTTTTGCTTCCGAGCGAGCGGCTTGCTAGGCTCAGCACATTGAGTGTTTTGGCTGTACTGTTGTTGGAATGGAGACATTGGTAGGAAACTTTGACTGGGCGTTGGCATCGGTTGAACCGGGAAACTGTAGAGCTGGGGGTTCATGTTGTAGTACATTGTCTGCGAGTTCATTGCGGCTTGACGCGCAACTAGGAAGTTTGAGAATGACTAAAGTACTCGCTGCCTTCCTCTCTTTCAGATACAGCACCGCCAAAGCGGCATGTGTTTCAGGTTTGAGGCAGAGTATTCAATGACTTTAAAGCAGGTGGAAGCTACACTGGGGGATACTGCAAACGATAACCATGACGAATCAACTGCAATGGCGAAACACGCAAGTATTTTGACTTGAAACAGCATAAGTAAGTGAACGCGTGGGTGCTCTCTCGGATTTTCCTCTAGCCGGTGAAGATTGTCTATCCAAGCACCTGACTCATGTGAGCCGAGTAGCAAATGCTTGCCAGCAACAACAGGAACAAGTTGTTCAACAACCGGCAAAAGCGTCTGAGACACCGGTCGTCTAGATCCTCGCGACGGTGCGTGGAGGGAAGGGGGAGACGCTAAAGCGCCATTTCACCAAGCGTTTAACTGCTGTTTCCGCGCTGTAATGGCGCGTTGGGATTATCGCTGGCCGGTTCCCCAGGTGTATTCGTGTTTATCAAACAAAAAGCGTTTAGTGAATCTCGTCTGGGCGAACATTCACAGCAGCTTGTTATTGCCAAGGTGACCGCTTGCAACTCCTCATCCATACTTCCAAGACGCGGATATCCGGCTGCTGTTTGGAGCTGACAGTCGTCAGGTTTGCTGGTGGTTCTGGCGATGGCTGCAATCAGAGCAACGACGGTCTCAGCGACAAGAAAATCTGCGTCAACCCGTGAGCACTAGGATGGACTGGAGCTCGTGATCATCAACCGCAACCGGTTGCAGCACCACCAATCTCCCGCTCTCACTGAATTTCGCCAGGGGGTTGAAGCGGTGGCACATGGAGATATCCCACCTGCTTCCATTTAGAGACACTGCAACTGGCAGCACTACATGTAGCTCAAAGGAGTCAACGTTTAACTTAAAGGGGTTCTGCTGTGTTCCTAACAGGAGAATGTAGTCTGGTCGTCGAAGATATTCACAAGCGTGTCGAGCAGCACGGGGTTCCAGACATCTTCGAACAGCTCCGTGGTCGATGGCGACGTCCACGACGGTACCTCTTCACTCCAGAGCGAGTCAACGGCCGTCGGGAGGGGCAACCACTGCTCCGTACTCGTCGGGCTACTCGCCCCACGGCCAAGCGTAGACAGATCAGTCGCAACCGGAGTTTCCTCCTGCTTGCGACCGTGCTGGTTCTTTAAATGCCGGTTCAGGTTGCCGGTCGTGCTGAAAGTCTTGCCGCAGCCAGGCACCGCGCAGATCTTGTTGGCCGTACCGTAGTGGAACTTCATGTGCTTCTCCAGCTTGTTGTTGCTCGAGAACGTGCAGATGCAGCCTTGCGACGGGCACTTGAGCGGCTCAATGTACCCGTGAAGACGCTTGTGACGCGACAGGTTTCCCGACGTACTAAAGCGTTTAGCGCACGTACGCACGGGGCAAACGTGCGAACGCTCGCCCGTGTGCGTCTTCGCGTGCTCCGTGAGCGTGTACTTGCGGGTGAACTGCCGTTTGCAGCCCGGTTCCGAGCAGGCGTGCACGGACGAGGTGTCGGACAACTGGCGCTTGAGGCCGCACGCCTTGGTGATCGATTCGCTAGACGGCAACATGGTTTTCTTTGAGGGGGTTGTGAATTGAGAGAGCTTGGCTGTGGCCTTTGTGTGGCTGAGCAACCAATTGCAGAATGGGCTGATCCCGGCGTTGAGATTGAGATTGAGATGGGCCTCGTAGCGGGACTTCGGTGTGGATGGTCTCCGGATTTGATCGCCGTGCGCAATGGCCCTGTGTGACACCGGGGCGCGGTCTGGCCGAGACCAGCGCGGAGACGCTGTCACAACTCGCGCGCCCTTGCCACAAACAGCGCTAAACAGCCGGCGGCTCGAACGTCCGCAAGTTGACACGGTTCGTGTCCACCTCGCGGTCATGTGGCGCCCGATGTCGACAGTGGCCTGGGCGCATAAACCGAAGCTGCTTCGGTCTGCTTGGGGGAACACACTGTTTGTCAGTGCAAGCCTGGCTACACCCCCATCGTGTGCGAGTTTTTCACGTCTGGAGAGAATAATCCGCGCCTTCAATATGATGCCCCCGCCGGCGAGAATCAAGGCAAGGATGCGCACGGTGAGAGTTAACTAACCGTTCATGTGGTGAACGCACGAGCTACAGTAGAAACTATAGAAGAACGATCCAAGTGTACTTTGGTTGATTGTGCCGTGTATTAACTTACAGTCGCTACTCAATAAAATAGGGTGCCGGTTTCTCTAGAACTGCAGCGGTTCGTCCTCGTCAAGGAAGGACTCGAGCGCCTCGAGTAGGTCCTGGTTTGTTGCCGTCTCTGCGAAATCAAGCTCGGAGCTGAGAGCCTCTGACCAGAGCGTGAAGTCATCGAGAGGAGTGGAAGGGATCCATTGCTCAGCAGCAGTGGGGCTGCCGGCGACGGCCACCTTGAAAGACGCAGGGCTCATGCAGCACGAAGCGGCAGCGCTGCCGTGGTGGTTCTTTAAGTGGCGGTTGAGGTTGCCCGTCGTACTGAAGGTCTTACCGCAGCCAGGGACCACGCACACCTTGACGTCGCTGCCGTAGTGGAACTTCATGTGCTTCTCCAGCTTGATGTTGCTGGGAAACGTGCAGATGCAGCCCTGAACGGGGCACTTGAGCGGCTCGATGTAGCCGTGGAGCCGCTTGTGCCGCGACAGGTTACCGGAAGTACTGAACCGCTTGCCACAGGTGGGAACGGGGCACAGGTGCGGACGCTCACCCGTGTGGGTCTTGACGTGCTCAGCCAGCGTGTATTTGCGGTTGAATTCGCGGTGGCATCCCTCTTCAGTGCAGCGGTAGACGCCGGACTCGCTGTGCAAGCGCTTGAGGTCCGGGGCCATGTTGGCCTCAAAGGCGGCATTGGGGCTCGTCATATTCATTGTGGTTGGTGGGGAGGAGACGAATTGGAAAGTGAGCTGAGCTGGGCTAAGTGAGGAGGGCGGACCGACCACAGATAAGCCAACTGTCGAGTGCGCATCGAAAACCACGTGGCCTTTTTTTGTGGTTCATACTGAAAGCAAGTCATTTCCGACTCCCTGGCCGTTACACCATCGAGTCGGAGCACCACGGTGACGTCTGGGGTTCAGCTAGCCGAACGGCGTGTGACAGCGCTCATAGCGCTCTGCTGTTCGTAGAGGCTGTAACTGGCCTAGCCTGAGATATGGTCGCGACACGATCGCGCTGCTGTCTCCTGTCCACTTTTGCCGTTGTGAGCCGAGCTTGATGGCAAGTTGCCGTTACTTCGCGCCGGAGTATAGACGATAAGTACGCCGAGTCAAACCCCGCGTGGTCGGAGCACCCTGTGGACACGGCACGAGGCGCGAAATCAGCGCCAATTGTATGATGGTCCGCCACGTGCAGCGAAAGGATATCGCCCTGAGATCCAAGGACGAAGATCCACCGCTGGCTTTGCTGGACAAGGTCGGAAGAGGACACGCATGGCATCGTAGCGATAGGGAATCAAGCTGGTGGTGTGGTTACATCGCTGGGGCACGCAGCTCGGGCGATGTGCTGTCTGTCAACTTCATGGCTCTGTGTATTGCTGCCCAAACCTAGAGACACTGGAAGCTCGAAGCTCTACGGAGTTTTGATAAGGTTTGCAGCAAAATGCCATTGAGACTGCATTTCTGTAGTTCGAAGTAAATGCACGTGGACTGCTCTTCGTAAGATGCAGCGTTAAAACAAAAGATACGTTATGTTGAAGTGGATCTTACTGAAATTTGGTATTTAGTTCGGTGTGAGTTTTGAGTTCTACAAAAATCTACGAGTAGCCGAGCTCCTGCACGTGGAAGCGGATGATATCGTCCATGAGATTGCTCTCCCTGTCACTGGCAGTATCATCCAGGCCAGTTTCAACCAGCAACGTCGACAGGTTCTCTAGCGTTTCATCGAGCGCCTGGAGATGTTCGGCGCCTTTACGATTAAAATTCGTCGTGGATTCCACCGGCAACGGGTTGGTCCCGGTTGACCACGCCCGCTTTAGCCGGCACTGCGGAGCCACAGACTGGGATTCCGGGCGCCACGCATCGGTTGTCGTGGGGCTGCGACTGTCGAGCGCTGATGTTCGGGCGCTCGGCGTGAAAACGGCGGGATGTTGGCTCTTGGTGTGGCGATTGAGGTTGCCCGTGGTGGTGAACGTCTTGCCGCAGCCGGGCACCTCGCATAGGTGCACGGGTCCGCCGTAGTGGAACTTCATGTGCTTGTCGAGCTTGCTGTCGCTCGGGAAGGCGCAGATGCAGCCCTCCACGGGGCATTTAATCGGCTCAATGTAGCCGTGCAGACGCTTGTGACGCGCCAAGTTGCCGGACGTGGTGAACCGCTTCGCGCAGGAGCGTACAGGACAGACGTGCGGCCGCTCACCCGTGTGCGTCTTCATGTGCTCGCTGAGTGAGTATTTACGGCTGAATTGGCGGAGGCAGCTGGGCTCGGGGCAGCGGTGGAACAGCAGGTCGTCAGGCGCGGAAGTGTCCGACATCGCTGGTGTGTGAGAGCTTCTGTTAATGTGGTAATGGGCAGCAGGAGGGGGCTGCAACTGGTAAAGTGAGCAGCGTTGACGAGGCTCTCCGACGTGATTATGGCGCTTCGATTTGCTGTATCCATGGTTGACCCAATGCGATGGAAATCGAAGCCGACGGCGCTGTTGCCAGTGTACAGTACTCCATTGTTGTCGCCTCGCACTGCATAGGCTTTTCGCTGAGGCGATCGAGCGTGGTGGCCATGCTGACTGCCGCTTTAGTTGGCCGCACGGACGACCGAAGCCGCTTACGACGGTGGTGCTCAGCTCAGCGCTTCAACTCCGGCCGTATGACACTTGACGCAGAGTGCTACTATTGTTCGTGCCGTCGAGCCGGCTCTCTCGCGGACAGCAAAAGCTCGAGGACACATCAGCGACGGTCGGACTGTAGAGGGCGGACTAGCCGATCGCGAGCTCACTCAGCCGTCGATGGCAAACGTCGACGCCCATCGTCGTGACAGCGTTGATGCCTCCTCGAGAGATCGCCGACCTAGGATCGGACTGCTCCATCTCGTTGGAAGGTGCAGCTACAGTTGTGTGGACTCCACGGCGGCACGTGACCTGGTGGTTTGACCTGGTGGTTTGACATGTTGACGCTTCGAATGAGCTGTGAAGGACGCACCGACGTCAACATAACCCAAGTTACATGTAGATTACCCAGCACCATGTCGTCTCGGCTTGTTGTCAGCTGCGAAACGCTAGAAAGCCTCGGATTGTTGTGAGCAATCCCGCCAGCCAGGAAGCTTGCGTCTTGCCGTTCGCGATGAACACGGCCGGCCTCTGCGCGATGCACCCGTCTCAAGGCTGTTGTCAGCGAGCACTGCAATCAAGTTGCAGGTGTCCGGCTACATGTACTTTTCGACCGCCTGAAAAGTGGACACGGCAGGAGGATAATCCGACTTACTCATAGCGCGTGATGTTGATGCTCCCTCCGCTGTGCAACAAGGGACAAGTGTGCTGCACAGCTGCATGTACTGTATCAGCTCGAGTCCAGAGGTTGCTGCGCTTGACTCCGCTCCCCGTGGACAAACCATCTGCAGCGTGGTCATCGCCGGTCGATAGCTCCGTATCGCGCGTGGCCAGCGTCCGTGAATCATATCTGTACTGTAGCTGTTTTCTCTAGTGTGCACAATGGCATTTCGCTGGTGTGCGCCGATGTCACACGTCTCGCCAACTTGCCGGTAATATCTCAGGGCCAGCTGGGGCTACCGGTGTCGTTGAGGTCCACCGTGGCGGTGGCTATCCTTTTGCTGGTCCCACTTCGCTCGACGAGACCAGCACCGGCGTCGTCCGCTTGCTCTAGTGGCGCCACCCTCGCTGTCCGTCGTTCCACACGCGCGCGTCAATTAGTCGCTGACATTTCACCATTTCGCTATTCCTCACAAAAGAGACCCTGGCTCAAAGACAACATGCAAGTCTCCAGTACTTTCGAAAGCGCCGTCGCGCTCAAACGGTTGGGATCGGCCCCGTTGCCGCAGACGGAGAGTCCCGTCAAAGCTCACGTAAAGCCGCTGACGCCCACCCCGCACTGCTGCACGGAGCCTGGCTGCAACCGCCACTTCAATCGGAGATACACGCTGACTGAGCACATGAAGACCCACACGGGCGAGAAGCCCCACGTGTGTCCCGTCAGGACGTGCGCCAAACGCTTCAGTACATCGGGCAACTTGTCCCGCCACAAGCGCCTGCACGGATACATCGAGCCGCTGCAGTGTCCAGTTGACGGGTGTCTGAGCTCCTTCCCGAGCAACAACAAGCTCGAAAAGCACATGAAGTTTCACCTAGGCAGCGCCGTACACGTCTGCAAGGTCAACCACTGCGGCAAGACCTTCAGTACCGTAGGCAATCTGAACCGCCACATCAAGCACCAGCACTCGGACGAGGTTTCCACCAGCTCGTCATCCCCGTCCGAGTTCGGGCCACTGAGCCCCACCAGTGCCGAGCAACAGTCGACGTCGTCTTACACTGCGCTCCTGCTCGAGAGCAGCCTGGCGATCTCCCAGCCTTCTGCCTTTGATGTGTCCAGGCTGCAACTCACCCCGCAGCAGTGTGAGGTGTTCCAGATACCTCCTCCCAAGGCTCCGACGACTTGGCACTCGGACGAGATGGTCGACGTGCTCACTGAGATCTTCGACGAGGCTGTGGTTCAACCTGACGAGCAGCCCGAGGACTCGGAGAAGATCAGTATCCTCGACGATATGATCAACTTCCACGTCTCCCACCTGTCGTAACGTTATGTCTTACCTAAAAAGTAACTAAGTTAAAGCTGTTTCGATGTTTGTCATCGCGTACTTTCACTGCTCTCCGTGCCGTGCTCTAAAATGCACCTCCAGACATACTACCGAAATGATAACGAGGGCTCAGACAGGATTCCAAGTGCTTTGATGTTTCACAACGATAATGCGAACGGGTATCCACAATCGCTTACGATCCATTAACTTATTGATACTCTCTCCTATTGACAACAACGAACGCTTCTTATAGCTCAATGTGGGCGACGTGGAAGTTCACCATGTCGTCCAGTAGATTCTGAGGCTGCGGCTGGAGTGGCGGCGCCGGCAGCGGCTTCTCCGGGTCCGTGGGGGCGTACTCCATATCGTCAAAGATAGACGACAACACGTCCGCGATACCGACGTTCCGAGTGCCTCGAGGCGTCACTCCCATGGGGGAAGGAAGCTGCGACGGCATCACCTGCGCCGGACTCGGTCGAGTGTACTCGCCGCCCCATCGGGTCACGCCACCGCCGTAGTATTGCTGCGCCTCACCCGGCGCGAACGCCGGCGGGACAACGTCCATTGCCCGTTTCAAGGGCTGATTGACGACACGTGGACTTGGAAACTGGTATCCCATGTCTACGGGGTACTGCACCTGGTGCTGGGGCGGAACCTGCACGTGTAGCTGCATCGAAGGCGGATGAATCAACAACGAGGCATTTGGTTGCGGCAGTGGAACCGGACGCAATGTCTCGTTCGGGTGGTGGTGCTTGGCGTGGCGGTTCAGGTTTCCTGTCGTGCTGAAGGTTTTGCCGCAGTTGCCGATGGTACAAACGTGCACGGGGCTACCGAGGTGGAACTGCATGTGCTTGTCGAGCTTGTTGTCACTTGGGAACGTGCAGTAGCAGCCGTCGACCGGACACTCGAGCGGTTTGATGACGCCGTGCAGGCGCTTGTGGCGCGACAGGTTGCCCGACGTGCTGAAGCGCTTGCTGCAGGAGCGCACGGGACACACGTGCGGCTTCTCGCCCGTGTGCGTCTTCATGTGCTCCACGAGCGTGTATTTCCGGTTAAACTGTCGGCCGCAGCCGCGATGCGGGCATTTGTGCGGCTTCTGCTGTACCGGAGCAGGTGGCGGCAGCGTTGACGACGTAGAGGAGGGCGACGTAGCGTCGTCCAGGCTCGGGTCGCTGTACGGGAACTTGGTGCCCGATTCCACGTGCATCATGGTGAGCTCGGTTCGATTGGCAAAAGATAAATGCCGGATGGGCATGAAAAGCTGTTCGTTCTTGGGTGGTGAAATGGCGCAATGACGGCAAAGACGGCTGCGTTTCGCCGATGATAGATAGGAGTCGGTCGGGTGGAGATGATGCCTCGAGGATCCCTCGGCAGATGCCACTTTCGAGCCATTTCTCAAGCGCTGCACGGCAAAAGAGGGACGCGCGCCAGCGTGTGACAGCGCGCCACTGATAGCCTGACGCCCGGCTGGTCTTCAGCTCACTGCTGAACGAGGAAAGGGAGAACTTGCGACGTCCGACTGGCAAAATGCTGCAGGTGCTGCTTGGATTCTCCAGCTTAGACGTAGGACTGAAGGCCTAGCAATGCGTGCCGTTTTATCAATTGTTGTCCCGTGTTGAGAGCAGGAAAGGAATGCACACGCGGGGATTAACTGGTCGTATTGCCGCGTTTACGAAAACGATAGCCGGGCAGCGAATGCATGGCAGCTTGCTCTGGGATACCGTGGCTAAGGTCGCCCCGCTCAGGACCCGCTCGACAGCCTTGTCCACCGAGACGTCGAGAGCATAATCGATTCGCCATGAATATGACGAGCACGATGAAAATCCACCGCGCTCGAAGCTCAAGCAAAGCTGCAAGCGTCCCACCCCATCGTGCCCGTTTGTCCACGGCACTGCAACAACGATCCGAGGGGGAACTGAAGCTGAGTCGACCCTGTTGCCTAGAAAAAAGGTAAACACAGCTAACGTCACGTATGACGAAGAAAATGAGCTTTTTCAAGCGGACTGCACGTCCGCACAGACTTTCAATTGCAACAAAAGCTGGAGCATGAAATTGTGGACGAAGAGCTAGCAACTAGTTTTCAACCACGTAAGGAGAAATACTCTGAGTTTAAAGGGTTAACCTTCTGACTCTAGTATATGAAGTAAACCACATAAAATAAGCTTGGCTGGTATCCAATCTAGGAAGATCAACAAACAGAGCAGGCATGGGCGTGACCAAGGAGATTTTATCGCAGGGCAATGGGCCGAAACCCACCAAGGGCGCGTCCGTGACGGTGCACTGCACGGGCTACGGCAAGGACCGCGACCTCCAGCAGAAATTCTGGAGCACTAAGGACCCGGGGCAGACGCCCTTCACGTTCAGTGTTGGCCTGGGCCAGGTGATCAAGGGATGGGACGAGGGCGTGCTGGGCATGAACCTTGGGGAGACGGCGCGCCTCACCTGCACGCCCGACTACGCGTACGGAGCCGGCGGCTTCCCGGCCTGGGGATATCCTTTTCACCTAACTTATTAGTGCATGATCTAGGATATTGTATCAATTGTGGGGGTCTGTAGGTTTCCTTAACTGTGGTTTTGTGTTTGGAAGTGTACAATTCAGCCGAACTCCACTCTCATTTTCGAGATCGAAGTGCTCAAGATCGAGTAAGCAAGCTTGTTGATGGTTCAGGCTTCCGGGAAGTTAACTGAGACCATTCGCTTTCCATGGTGCGGGATAATGGCAAAGAAAACATGTTCAAGACATTGTCGAATGAAAGCCTTGGTACATGATTTGTTTGCGGTGACGTGGATGGCTTAGGACTCCATAAACATGCACATGTACACTGAAATTGTTTCACGCAGGAGGACAAACAAAACCAGCATTCCAAGCGCCAGGAAAGCGCAACATCCATTTTTTTACGGTTTGGTTTACTCATGCCTAGATTCAAGGCAGCTTCAGCGAGAAGCTAAAACGAAGGAAGCCAGCTTGACGAAAACTGGGGTGGTGGTTCGCACCTAGAGTAGTGCCGTACAGCCCAGTACGTTCAGTACCAGCGACGAGGCCCCGGTCGCGCAACAACAGCACCACCGCGAACAACAGTCCCTCCAGCGACAACAACCTCGTCATCTCCTCCCAAATTGGTGTTAGCGTTAGCGTCGTCACTGAGGCCACGCAAAGCTGGCACACCCACAGATCAGTAAATCCTCAGCAAAGATCATTGTAAAGACTCATTACGCACCACGGTAGCCGCCAGCACCACCACCAAGCCCTCCACCGAGTCCACCAAGACCACCACCGATATCTCCGCCGAGCCCTCCCATGTCATCTCCATCTCCGCCGTTATCATCGTTTCCTCCGTCATCACCTCCGCCGTTATCATCTCCACCGATATCACCTTGCAGCCGACGGTCTTCACCCTCTACAAGCTTGGGATGTTTAGCGTGCTTTCGTGGAGACATGTGCCCCGGCCAATGGGTCGCCGTCGTCAACGAGACCAGGATCGAAACGAGAACCAGCAAGAAAGTCTTCATGCTTGCTACTTCGTACTTGGGTGCTGGTTGTGGGGGCCAGAGGAAATTCGCGAGTGAATCGACAGCCAGCTTTGTGAGAATTCTTGCGTACTTGAAGAACTGCCCCATCCCAAGCCAGCGGGTTACCATTCAATTTCCGTGAACTATGCAGATACTGTAATTCGGAATTTCGAACTGGTAGTATTTCACCGCTTTAGATTACCAATTTCAACGAAGCGCAGAGGACTAAAGTCTTGTTTTGTTCGACTCAAGTGCTGCTTCTCTGTAGAAACTCAGAGTAGACAAAAGCTAATGCTATTCAGTACTTCGAAGTAGTAGTAAGGATGAGTTGCTTCACGCAGGACGATTAAAATGCAAACAAAAGAATTCCAAGCGCCAGGAAAGCGCGACATCCAGTTTTTTTTTTTATTGTTTGGCTGACTCACAGCCTACATGTAGATTTAAGCGAAAAGGAAGGTAGCGGGACCGTGATTCTTGCGTAGTACTGACCCTCCTCAGTTCTTCCGCGAATTTGCCCTCCGACACGTGTGTGTTTTTGTATCGTACCCACACGCTTAGTACCAGCGACGACGGGGACCCGGTCGTGCAACAACAGCGCCACCACGAACAACAGTCCCTCCAGCGACAACAACCTCGTCATCTCCTCCCAAATTGGCGTTAGCGTTAGCGTCGTCACTGAGGCCACGCAAAGCTGGCACACCCACAGATCAGTAAATCCTCAGCAAAGATCATTGTAAAGACTCATTACGCACCACGATAGCCGCCAGCACCACCACCAAGCCCTCCACCGAGTCCACCAAGACCACCACCGACGCCACCGACTCCACCGAGACCGCCACCGAGTCCACCGACCCCACCGAGACCGCCGCCGAGTCCACCGAGGCCTCCACCGAGTCCACCGAGTCCACCGAGACCCCCACCGAGACCACCTCCGACGCCACCGAGGCCTCCAAGGTCATCATCAAGATCGCCTTGCAGGCGACGGTTTTCATCTTCTACAATCTTGGGATGTTTAGTGTGCTTTCGTGGAGACATGTGCCCCGGCACATGGGTCGCCATCGTCAACGAGACCAGGATCGAAGCGAAAACGAGGAAAGCAGTCTTCATGCTTGTTACTTGTGGGAACCAGAGGAAAACTGCGAGTGATGACTGCCCTGACTTTTCTTCTTTTGTGAAAGAACTCCCTTATCGCGTTGTCATTCAATTTCCGAGAACTATGCAGTCGAATAGAAATGTAAAAGGAACTTCCGAGAAGCGGGCCCTAAATGCTTCGAAGCTGCCTTTCCGCAAGCTTGATCTGTAATCGCACCATTTCACCGCTTTAGCTTCTCACTTTCAACGAACGTGAACTAAATAACGCCGGTACCTTTTCATCCCAGACTGCAACGTCAGCACGGAACTTTGACTCTTCCTGTGCGCACTGCTGTTGCAAGATGAGCTCCTGGCGACGAAGCTCAAATTCGATGCGTTTTTCCTTTTCGTTGCTGAGCACATTCGATTCTCTAAGTTGCTCAGCGTACTCCGTCCCGTGCTGGAAACATAGCAGAAAAACCTTTTAGCATCAAGCTTAAGAAATCCACAACAGCAAGATACGAGCGAACCTTGATTCCTTCACCTAAGATTCGGCTCAAACGCTCCGCTTCGTGAAGCTCCGCTGACAGTGCTTGTTCTTGTTTGTGCAGTGAGGCCTTCTGACGGCGAAGTTTGGCTTGGAGCTTGATTGCGTTTTTATTATTACGCTGCTGCTCTTGGTATTCGGCTTGGAGATCGTCGCACTTCTTCTTTGCATCGCCTGTAGCTTCATTCAATTGTCTGATTTTCAACTCTTGGTTCTCAATGTCTGTCGTTAGCGACAGTATTTCACCATCCATTCGTTCCACCGTGCTCTTTGCCGCTATAATTTGAGCACCAATGCCCTGTAGTGTTGCTTCAAGCTGCATAAAATAGTGTCAATTATTGCTATTCCAACAGCATAGAGAATACTTATAACAGAACGAATACGTACTTGAGTTTGATCTACCTCCACCAACTTGAGGATAGTCTGTACGAACAGCACATCACTTAGACCGGCTTCGTTGAAGAATGAATCGACGCATACCTGCTTCTGCTCCAGTTTCGTCTGAGCAACTTGGGCATCGGCACGTTTTGCTTCTAGCTCCTCTTGAAGTCGAGTTGTATCGAAAACCCCATCACTTCGTCTGAATGTGGCGATCGAAGTAGATAGATCCTTAATAGCACTCTACAGTATATGTCACAAAGCAGAAGTCCAGGACATTATTCCGACTGCAGGATTCAAGAGATGCCGAGGCCAATCGTACCTCTGTAGCAGCTAGCTGCTTGTTACGTGCGCTTAACCTAGTACACAGCTTTATGTAAGTCGCCAAAAACGAAGGTGAGAGTACGCTCGCTTACATTTGTTTCAGCTCTTCACGCGTAGATCCCAAAGCTTCGATGTTAGAAAGTGAATCTTCATTTGTCATTTGACCTCTTTCGAGCTCTGTAAGTAGTAAATCGTTAGCGTCGCAGTGGGTCAGTCTTGAATTGGAGACAGAATAACTTACCAGATGTGATGAAGGAGATCCTGCGCCTGAGAGAACTTATCTCATTTTTGGTTTTGACCCGAAACTTCCTGCGCTTGGCCTTCAGTCTGTTTTCGATCTTTCCTGTTCATTTTAATGAAGCATGGTATGTGAGCAGTTCTCGTACTTATGCAAGATCAACAGATACCGTTTTCTTTGACGATGCGGAGAGTATCTTCATGCAGCCGATTAAACAAGACCTCGGTCTCCTTCCCTTTGAAGAAGATTGCTTCACGCAGTTTGTGCGCCTCTTGCTCAAATGCTTGTATCTCGGCTTCCACCTTGGTCCGCGTTTCGACAAGTTGGCTGGTTTCCTCCTCCATCTGTGCAATAAATTGCTGGGTGTATCTGATCTTGGCACGGAGCTTTTGGCGGGATGCACGTTGGGCTGTCGGCTCAGCACACTCATTCAAGGCAGTGGTGACTGTACGAACAAGGAATAAGCGATTGGAAATGCCCAGGACAGATCAATCTGGGGATTCACGTACCGTTGCGAGTTTCCTTCTCCACTGATTTATCTCGCGAAGATAGTTTGCCTAAGCTTGTGGTAACATCTAAGATCTGGCATCGCAAGCTGAGCATGGTGGCGCGCTGGTGCTGAAACTGAGCACGCAGCGTTTGCACCTCAGTTTCACGCTGCGTCACAGCATCTACAAACCACGGCTTAGGCTGAAGTAATCGATAACAGGTTAGCCTTTTTGCTTACCTCTGAATTGTCGATGCTTCTCTTCGACAACTGCTTACTCGAATAAAAAATATCACCCAGACACTCCAAACCAAAACCTGCATCTACTTCTTACCGCTTTGTTTATCCTCGAGGCTTTTCAGCTCATTGACGTCCACCTCCAACTCCTTCTTCAACATTTTGAAGCGGGCACGTTCTTGTATGATGAGTTCCTATAGACGATATATCTTTCACGTTACACCACTTGCCCGTAAAGCTGTATCAAGCTTCCTCTGCCCACCTTGAAGTGCTTAATGCGTGTGTTCGCCGCCGCTACGTTGGACTCATGCAGCTTGATGCTCCCCATTAGCTTCATCTCGGCATGCATCATCTCCACTATAAAGGTGACCACAGCATGTTAGCAACGCTCTAGGAGACGAGTAAGACTAGGAAATACAGACGCACCGATATACTTGCGCAGTTCGCCAATCTCGTCCTCCACGAAGGTCGACTTGAAACCGTTTACTTCATCTGCTCGGGGCTTGTCCATCTTTTGCTTCTTTCACCCCCACCTGTGCGCTAGAGTGCGGAATGCGAAATGGTTGCGGAATCCAAAGGGAAACCAAGCGACCATCACTCTGATATTCCAAGTTGAAGTTGCTACGAGCTGGGGCAACTTGTTCATCACCTTCCGAGAGTAGCAAGCTATTATTTGCTGTTGCGGGATGGCAACTATTTGTACAAACTGAGTTCATTCAGGTTAGAAGGAAGAGTCGCTTCTATAGCTAAGTGAAAACGCAAACGCCATCATGGTATCAGCAACTACGGTCGGCGCTACGACAGACGTGTGCGCGTTATCTGACCAGGTGAAGAAGTATCGTGCTAGAGTCGTGCAGAATGCCCATGCGGCTGATAGTGACGGCAAATTTGCCGGCTCGGCCTCCGTGATCCCGTCGCTGCTGCTCATGTGTTTGAAGATCATCTCTGATCGCTTCTGTTTGCAGCCCAAAGCGCAAAATGTGCCACGTCAGTTCCTTCCAGAGGTCATGGCGAGACTGCCACTGGATCTGGATGCCTGTGTGACGGCGCCTAATGTGACGGACGAGAACTACTGGAAGCGACGCTGCCTCAGCAAAACGCAGTGGAAGAACATCAGGATTTCCGACCATGGACTCACGTGGAAACAGCTCTTCCTTGAGAAGCATCTGCAGGATCTTCTAGAGGACTTTGATCCATCGGTGGATGATCATGATCACTTAATGACCGTCGTCAAAGCTTCCAGCGAGTATATATTTACACTGGAGATCGACCAACTGCTATCCCATTTGGACTTGAACGAGATATGTGCTCAGCTTCGCAACCTGACCAAGCTTCGTGTGACTTACGGCGTCAAGCAGATTGGGATGAAGTACGAGCGCATGCTGTTTGGTATGAAGATTTCGGACGCCACCAACCTCTCGCATATTATCAAGACCTCGACCTCTCTGACCACGTTATGGCTTCCTAGCAACCTCTTGGATGACGATCTGCTGCGAATGCTCATGACGGGCTTAGTGAAGAACTCTAGCATCACTTCGCTGGACCTTTCCCATAACAAGCTCACCAACCATGGAGCGAGGCTGCTGTCCAAGCTGCTTGGCCCTGAAAGTGTGATCACCACGTTGAAACTGTGTGACAACCAGATCCACGCGGAAGGCGGCCGTTATCTCAGTCGTGGACTCAAATACAACTCCAGCCTCGTCGAGCTGGATCTACGACTCAACCGACTCACGGATGATGGTGGCCGTATGCTGATGGATGGCCTTGTGGAGCATACGTCGCTGACTAACCTGAACTTGAGCAGCAATATGCTGGGTAAGGAGAGTGCCGAGGCACTGGCTGAAATTCTGAGCGATTCGTTCACCGCGCTTCGCTCGATTGATCTGAGCAGCAACTCATTGGGTGAAAGCGACGGAGACGTGCTGCTTCAGGGCTTGCATCATAATAGCACAGTCATTGCTCTTGATTTGCGCCAAAATACGCAGATCCCCGCAGATGCAGATTGCCTTGTGAAAATCGCTCAGAAGATCCGACAGAACGAGGTAACCATGAAGGCGCCTTCCTCTGCAGCTGAAGACGTCGCCAGCACATAACTCTCGTCCAAAACTGCTGGTCGAAAAATGCTCAAGTGTCAAGATTCAACCACTTATCCACTTTCCTCTTGGCGCGACACCAGCAGAGCATGCGTTAATGAAACGTACACAACACTATTTGCGCCTTCTTCTGCCCCACTGTTGCTGCTATCATCCTTCTGATCGTCGCTTTTGTTTTCTTCATTCGCTCGCACACTGGCAAACAAGAGTTTTTTCTTCACCATTTTGGCAACACGACAGAAACTCACGACGTCCACTCGTGCAAAATCTTCTTCATATCCTTTCACTACAACCAACGCCACAGCATGTGAGGTTCTGGGGTTGCCTGAGCAGTAAAGCACAACGTTAGCTTTGCACAGGACTGAGATATCGTAGATTGATAAGCCTCCTAACCTTTGTAAACGAGGAAATCTGCACCAAACTTCGAGCCAAAAGTCACGATATAGTCTCGATCCCACAGATCTCGGAAGACCCGCAATCGATCACGACGCTGCTGGGCTGCATCAAACCAGTTAGACCACACGCACGATCTACCATCACACGAAGTACTTACGTAGTCTCCACGTGCCGTCACCACTGACATATTTGCACGTCCTATTGTCTGATAACTCCCGCGCAATCTCTCCGGCTAGCATCTGTCCTTCTTCACCAGCAACATCTAGACTGAGAAACCCTTTCGCGACGCCCACCGCCATCTCCTCCAGTGACAAGCGCAGTCGTGGGGGCGCTGCAACTGCAGTTGCACTCACTCCTTCAGGTGATCCATAGATACGACACTCCTGCTGTAGGAAAGACACGTGCTGAGCACCATCCACCAGCGCGTAGGTGTCGTCGGGACGCAGCGCCACCACCGTCGCCACTACCATCACTTTTTTTAACAGTTAAAACAATCTGCAGTATAACATACATAGTTCAACCAGCATTCCGACGCATTTCAATTGGCTGATAAATAAAGTTCGAACCTACAGACCCATCAGTGGTATCCTAAACGGATCCGGTTTACTCAACAGGACGAAGTTGCTGTTCAAGGACGAGCACCTCCCAAGCAGAGGCAGCGTTAATCTCTTCACTTGCAGTTCAACATGGCAGACGAGAACAAGACGACGGAAGTGGAGACGGATGTGAGCGTGGACGGCGACTCCAAGACTACCAGGACGGTCACGCGCAGGACGACCACCACGTCGCGCGTCATCTCCCCCTCTACAGACGCTAAGACCGCGTCCCTGCTCGCTTCTTACGAGGCGTGGGTGGGCAGCCACTCGGGTCTTGCGCGCAATGTGGAAACAACGCTATACGTGGCGCCACAGCTCGTACCCAAGCGCGTACTGGAGCCGGAGGTGGCCACGCAGTTCGGCTACTCGCTCGTGGGGCTGCTACATTTGTACCACGACTACGTGCTGTGGAAGAAGGACAACCAGGAGCCGGAGCCACCTGCAAATGACCACAAACTCACGCGTTTCGTTCGGGTGCCGCTGTCGCTCATCTCCCATGTGCAAGTGCTGGCGGAGGTTGTGGCGCGTCGAGTCGGTGGAGATGTGGGCAAGTGGCGGCTCATTGTGTGGGTGGAAATAGTCAAGAGCGTGCTGCGTCTGGTGCTTCTAGCTCAGCGACGTCGTACTATGTTGGCACGTGGCGGAAAGGTGAGTTTTCAAGAGTTAATGTGGTGGTACTAGGACTAAAAGACTTGTGAACTGTGTGATAACAACAGTACAAGGGCATGGAGTCAGCGCCCCGACCTTCAGCTTTTGCGCGATTCAAGAAACCCAAGCAGCCTGGCGCTCGGACTGGCAAGACTTTCGGAAAAGGTGGACTTAAATTGAGTTGGAGAGGATACAGTTTTAAAATGAGTTGTTGACGTTGTTGCTGTTTTCTCATTGATTTAGCTACGGTGGAGCCCGAGCCGTCGACGGAAAAAATCGCTGAAGAACCTAACAAGATCACGTTTGATGTGAGTACGGACGTCGAGGTTGCAAGTTGACATTGTTTGTGACGGTCTTTGTTGTGTTTGTTTATGTCGTAGGATGCGACGATCGAAGTCGCTGAAGGTGCACGTGAGGATCTTCTTGTGGCGGGTGAGGTCTGCCACATCCTGCGGCCTGTCGTGTACGCGCTGCTGCGTCGTCGCCGACCGGAGACCTCGTGGACACCCGTCGTCCTGTCGCTTCTCGTGGAGCTGTCAGGGTACGTCTTCACCGTATGAGCCTGGTATGACTGTAGTCTAACACAGTTCTGTAGGTTGGCACTATCTGCTGCTGCTGTGAAGCCGGTGGAACCGTTAACACCCGTCTCTGGTGATAAGACCAAGGATGAAATTGCGGCGCGCAAGGTTTGTGTCATCGCAAAAGCAGTAAGAAAGCAGAAGACTCACCAAGTGCTTGTGTTGCTCTGTGTAGATGGCTCTCCTTCTCTACTTACTCCGCGATCCTGTTTTTGCGACCGTCACCAAGCCTGTGACTGGAAAGGTAAAGCTGTTTAGAGCAATGTTGGTTTTCATTGTAGCAGTACGCTAATTAATGTCCGATGTATGGATGAACAGGCTGCGGACATTCTGGACTACGTACCAGGCGTGGGCAAGTTGTTCCGATTCGGAACAACCGCTGTGTTGGACTACTACCACCAGTTCCACTTCTACACCTCGGCGTCGTAGAACTACGTACTCATCTTCGAGCTCGTTTGTATAAGCTTTCAATTTTGCATTGAAACGAAGTTTTCGTAGAAGACTTCGACTTTAGTAGTGTACTTTGTACTCTTGCAACATGCGTGGCCATTGGCTGATTGATACATTACGCACCTAAGCGAGAATGTGGCGTCACAAACAACATTCATGAAATTTATTAGTTCTGTCAGGTATTAATTGACGTAACATCAACTACACGTACACGACTTACTTTAAAACAAACTCTCTAATCTTATATACAAAATGCGTACATGTATATAAATTACCGGGCTATCGAGGAAAGGATGTCTAGCTCTGAAATACAATTACCACTGAATTAAATTTCAGAGAATTTAAATTGCTGCTGAAATCTGAGCGGAATATCAATGATGTGGGCTCTGACGGTGCTGGGCGGGGTAATTGCGGGTGCTACATGGTTGCTGCTGCGTCCGTTGACGCTGTATCATAGTAGCAAAGGACTCTCTGATGTCCCTGTGTTGAGTCTGCTGCGTTTCAGCCTCAACGTGCGTCTGCATTCGTTGATCTTGTGGATTTCGGGAGGTTTTGCAGAAGTTCGCGTTATCAGTCCGCAAGAGACTGTTGTCTCGTGAAGATATTCTCTTCTGCGAGAGACAGGATCTAGAGATGAAGCTAGAAGAACGAGTTAAGTTCGACGAGTTGCTCCGAGAAAGAACAGTTCATTCTCACTTTCACCTCCAACCCCGCAAGTTCCAATCTCAACCTAGCCGGTCCGATAGCACCTCTGCACGCCAAGGCGCAAAGCCAAGAAGTGACAGCCTCTCTTCAGGGTCTCGCTTGAGCCTCAAGTCACCACGAAGCCATGGATTTGTCTGCTGTTTTACCCGCGAGCGTTGCCGACTTTTCCCGGAGAAGCAACATGATCACCATCTTCTGCGCTATACCTGAGCTAGGGAGTATCTTTCCTGTGGACATTGACATCAGACAAACAGTCGGTCATCTGAAGAACAAGATCAAAGAGGCGGCGCCCGATTTGATTCGTTTTGATGCTGACATGCTAAAGCTTTATCTCGCGAGGGATGATGGCGGATGGATGAACCGGGATGACAATGATGGCAAGGCGCTGATGAAAAGAGAAGTTCGAGATCGAGTAAGAGATCTCATGCTAGAGCCTTTGGATGGTGGTTTGAAGCTCAACCACGACGTGTGCCTCGGCAAGAGATTCGCCCCAGCAGATCGTGACATCCATGTGCTCGTGGAACAGCCGGAAGACCCGATCGATGTTCGCCATTATAAATGTAAGTTTTCATGTTGGCTGTTGGGTTCCACCATTCTTGCTAACTAACTCGTTTAGACTGTAGGAAGTGGGGCGAATTTTGGCCTTAATAGCCACTATAATCATCTGTGTGGTGGCTTTGTCGTACCGGATAAGCCCTACAGATGAAAAAGCCTGAATTGCAAGTGGGGTACCTGTGTACGTGTGCGTTTTGGTGGCGACTGTCATTTGGGTTCCGTACGCAAGAGTGCATTTGCTGCTGGATGCCAAGGAAAAAGAGTACGAGTCCGAGATAGTCAAGGCCTACATGACGATGGGGTTCCCATACGAGCCAATACCATGAGTCGGTGTCCCAAATCTGCTGGACATGCTTTAAAACGTTAATACATTTTTTTTTTGCTGATCCAAATCAAAACGCTTCCTTGGTGTATAAGGTCATCACCGAGGTGTGAAATACGGCGAACGATGAACAATGTGAGCATCATCCAGGCAGCTTAGAGCAAAAGACTGAAGAGTACAAGTCGGCAATAATACAAAAGGTAGGCAGGCGGGCCTTTTCTTCACCGCAGAAAGCGTGTACTGGGTGAACTAGCATCTCGAAATTCATGCGCTTTGTGCGCTAGACCAAGCCCCCGCTCCTTAACTAATCAGCCTTCTTCGTCTGTGAAACCTGATTCATGCCAAAGAGCCACTGCGCAGCCGATTGCAGTGACTGCAACGGCAAAACTTTGCAAACGGTTGACCCACTTCCTACAGTTTCAAAGGGTTAGCACCGAAGAAAGTTTCCCTGGAAACAATTGCCAGCATACAAACTCACTTTCATACTGGATAAATTCCTTCGGGTCTTCCGGCTTTTTCACGAGAATATGGATATCACGGGCTGCAGGTTTAAAGTTCCTGCCAAAGTATGTGTTGTCGTCGAGCTGCCAGGTTTCATCTAGTGCCAACTGCTCCTCCATGAGATTTTTTACTTGATCTGGAATTTCCCCCCTCTTAAGAGCCTTAAAATCATCACAAGTGGATTTCAGCCATCCGCCACGATCCTTCGCGAGAAAGAGCTTCAGCATACCAGCATCAAAGCGAATCGTATTGGGCTTCGCCTCTTTGATCTTAGCCTTCAGATGACCGACTGTTTGTCTGATGTCAATGTCCACAGGAAAGATACTCCCTAGCTCAGGTATAGCGCAGAAGATGGTGGCCATGTTGCTTCTCCCAGGAAATTCGCAGTCTTCAGGCATTTCCACGAGCACATGGATGTCACGAGCTGCCGTCTTGAATCTCTTGCCAAAAAGCGCATCGTGATTGAGCTTCTCGCCTTGAACTAGTAGCGAATGCTCCTGCATAAGATTTCCCACTCGCTCGGAAACTTCTCTTCTCTCGAGAGCCTTGACATCGCGGTCATTCGAGTTCAGCCACGCGCCATCATCCCTCGCGAGATAAAGCTTTAGCATGTCAGCATCAAAACGAATCAAATCGGGCGCCGCCTCTTTGATCTTGTTCTTCAGATGACCGACTGTTTGTCTGATGTCAATGTCCACAGGAAAGATACTCCCTAGCTCAGGTATAGCGCAGAAGATGGTGATCATGTTGCTTCTCCGGGAAAAGGCTCGAGAAAAAAATCACGACAAAATTCTCACCTACTGTCCTCCGGGAAGACCTCCCAGAATATGATTAACAGCTCAATCAGAAGTATCATTTTGCCAAATTATCAGTTTCATATGGATGACTCATGTAGGATGCTATTAGATTACTACTTTGCCCCTTACCAGCGTACACCGTATACTTACTCACCTACAGTAGATACCTGACTATAGAAGAGCAGGTATGCTGACTTTAACGTCTCGCATTGAAGTTTCGACTCATTTATCATGGAGACCACTTCATCGTCGATTCGAAGCCACTGATCGGAAGCTCCAGCATCTCTCCGTGAATCTTGATGTCGCACATACGCAACGTAGTGACCAGAGTCGATGGAGCTTCCAAGATGAGCACACACCGCAACCAGCTCGAAATTGACGCGCTTCTCTTCATCCCGGAAAAAGGCGTTTTGTGTGATATCCAGGAGCTCATCACTTCCACACGGGAAACTCACTGGAGTATCCACTTTTTCTGTACGTCCTCTCATTGACGTGTGTTTGAATCGTTGTAGCCGCAGAACCAGCACTGGTGGCACACGCTGCAGCAGGATTTGGGTAAGACGAGTCGTTTTGGCTTGGCAGTAGCCGTCGCAGAACACGCGGTTCTCGCCCGATAGCTGCTCCGGGTGACGAAAGTGCTCCAGACATTCGGCAAGCGTTTGGCTGTCCTTCCCTTGGGTGATTGTAAGCGAGATAACTCTGTAGAAATAGGGACGTTAGTGCAAATTTACACACAAACCCAAGGAAACATCAACGCACCGTTGTTCTTCGTGATGACATGTAAGATTCGCACAACTGCAACACTGCGACCCACGTACGGTCTGCCCTGAGAAGAGATCAGTAACTACTGAAGCATTCAGCCGCAGGAAATGGTTCCAGCGCACTTCACCCAGGTTTGCTACACAAAAAACAAACAACATTCAGTCGGTTTAATCACCACTAAACACCATCCAAAACTCAACTCACCAACAGCTTGCATGTAGGATCTCGGGTCGTTTGGGTCATAGCTCTTCAGTTTCTTCAAGAACCACTTCTCGGACTGCAAAAACTGGATCCGTTCTTCTTCATCGGAGCGAACAGGCTGCGCTGGGGCACGCAGCAAATCGTGCAGCAGCTCCAACAAGAAAGTCAGAAACTCCTCCGCGTCCTGTTGTTCCTGTCTCGAGGCAGCACTAGACACCAAGTAGGTGCACCGACTAGCGGCCGATCTGAACCGCCTCATCTTCTGCTGGTTGTCGTCTCTATTGAGTCTGTATCTGCCCTGTTCTCCTCTGCGTCTGGCTCCTGCTTCGGCTTCGAGCTCTAACTCGTCCTCATCTCTGTCAAAAGTGGGTGAAATCCCTCTCAAGACACTCACAAGCGTCTCAGCCACCAGGAGCTTCTGTACTTGAGCGTCATCTGCCTCTCGAACCACGTGCAGTTGTGTACGCATACGCAACGCTCGATCCACGCTGTCCAGGAAGCTTGGGACCGCTGCGAGGCATTGTAACACAGCGTTTACGAAGCACAAATTGCCATTATTGACCAGTCCACAGGGCATAACTGCCTCCTGCTGCTGGTTGTCGAATGGAGGCGCTTGGACGTCGTCTACTTCGATTTCTTCGTCGTCATCGTCGATCGAGCCGATTCCGAGCCGCATTAGAGGCCGATGAACCCAGAATTTGAGCCAGCGCCGCAGCCACAACGTCGTCTGAGTCCACCAGAACAGCAACAGCCACGGAACGCGAGAAGTCCTGGCCCGTAAAGGCGAATTACCGGCGAATGACGAAGCCTCGCGCCAATTCGCCATGCTGTTCCGCAATGGAGAAGTCTAGCTTAACTTTGGTCGAACTAAACTGACACAAAATATATTCCATTGTGTGCCGACCAAAATTAAATAATTAGTTTTGACGCAATAATTTTGTGATAGCCTAAAACATATTTGGTCGAGCTAAACTGACCCAAATTACTTTCTATTGATGGGACTATTTTCACATCTTGATTTTTGTGGAACACAAAATGCTACATCGACGAGCGGCTACGCTGGCGCTGGGCCGCTCGGCGCCTGTGCTGACGCGGGGGTTCGCTGCGAAGCCCAAGATCCAAGTGCCTGTGGACCGAGAGAAGGTGCACGAGACCCCAATCGTGCAGAACTGCGGTGGGGACTTCGTACGCTGGATGGGGCCTGGCAGTCGTTTTCAGATGTATTGCGCAATTCTGCTGTCCGGTAGCCTCGTGTATCAGGCGGACGCCAGCGCCAATATGCTGGAGGTGCTGGCCACGAGTGGAGCCATCTGCAGTGCATCGGCCACGGTTTTCTTTGGGGCTAAAAGACTCTGCGACAGAGTGGTCACGGACATCGTTACGTGCCGGAAAATGGGCAACCCGGACGAGTTCGTGCGCGTGTCTGTCATGGGAGTGGGGGTGAAGGAAGTGCTGGAAGCCTCACCAAAAGGTGCGTGCACAGGGTCTTATAACGAGGTTGGGTGGAGCTGATAGAGTGGTGGATGTTGTAGATTTCAAGTTGCTTGGATTCGATGGCGAAGATGCCTACAGTTTTGCGTTGGGTGGTCGACAACTGCAGTTGGACACGTCCACGGGTGACTGCGTGAACCGCAAGGCGCTGGACATGCTGATGCAGGGAAGGCCACTCGTTACTAGGAAAGTCAAGCAGGGCAAAAAGGGCTCGCGCAGATAGAGGAGTTGAGGCTCGGATACGTTTCGGCCATTGTTCTTTTCCCGGGATTCAAGACACTTCAAGTTAGACGTCACGATTCATGTTGCTGGCCAATAATTGCGGATGATTGTTGTCGACATTCCAACAAGTGTCCGTCTTGCACTGGACGACTTCATGACCTCAACTCTAAATGTATTCAGTAGAGCTGAGCGCCACGTTCACCATTTTGGCTTCGGCGGGAGGTGTAAAATTGCGACTTTGCAGCTGATCTGAAGCCCCCATGCACTTGTACACTGACCACGTTTGGCATTGCGAGAATTGCACTTACTGCTCTCGACCAGTTGTTAGTGGTTTCGAGCGAGACATTAGGACTTTCACAATAACCCGCCGTCGCCAAGTTGGTGGAAATCTCAGCAACACCCGTAGATCGTTGGCAGGTTGCACATGCACATGTACACTGATGTCTCGGTAGCGTTCTACTCTGTAGCGGCCTACATTAAGCAACGATATTCCAGCCCCTATTGCTTAGCATATCGACACCCAGCAGACTCTGCTGCCTGGCACAAGGCGACCACACCGTTGAACCAACGTATTGATGATTCGGAATCATTGCTTCCAGCACGACCACCAACAACCATAAGCAAGAAAATCGCTGGCCACAGGGTGTTGGCGGCTGGGTGGCTGAGCTGAGCTTCACATTGCAAGCACCAGACGTTTGGATGGCGGAGACCGCAGTGCAACAACGACAAGCACATCTCCATGAGCGTAGCCATGTTCCGACTACTTGAGTCGGTAGCCGGTTTGTGCGCTTCAACTAAAAATTCCAAGATCGTATCCTCGACCACCTCGACGACCACCCGTTCTCGAAATTCGAACGATCCCACAGCAAGCAAAGCTGGGGCGAGTTGCACCCGAAGCCGCGTTATGCTGGCCAAGGGCGGACCCACCGAATTCGGAATTGAATTCACGACGAGCGGCTTTATTCGCCAGCCATGCGGTGGTGAAGAAAGGAATGGAAGTTAGTTCCAGCCGGCTGCTTCAGCTCCACCAGCGGCACGGCAAATCGATAAACGACCGCTTTGGTGACTCGGTGCTGATTTCTTTTCTGATACTTTTGCCGCAACGGACCGAAATTTCCTGACGAACCAGTCGCAAGCGTGTTTGAAAATAGATTGCAGCCAAGAAAGAGGCTCGAGCTGCATCGCAGACAATGACGAGCCCCCTAGTGCGAGTTTTGCTGGACGTTACTGATAGCAGAAGGCTGCGAATGAGCTGACAGTGGTCAGCACTGATTGAAGACGATTCGGGCGACGGCGCTTGACTCAATGCAACGGCCAACAGCAAGTGCAGCACCCATGTGTCGAGCTGTAAAATTTGCTGGACAAGGCTGCGTCTGCTGGGTCGTTATTTCAGCGCCGCATACGCTCGCTCGATCGCGAAGGAAGGTGGCTTCGCTGTCCCGCTTGCACTCCGGGCGTGGAGGTCAAGGGGAAGAACGTCTATCGAAGTCTGTTGCAGTGAAATCAGACGCGGATTTTGAGAAAAAGTACCCAGCTTTCTCTGTATGCGAGCTTGAAAATAAAAACTGAAAAAAAATGCTGGTTTCCCGGTGCGATACTTGGGCACATTGATCCGGCAAACTAAAAAGTTTTGACGAAAAAAAAGCGTCTATTGCAGCTACAACTTTTTACCCCAGCTGTCCAGACAGCAGGCCACACACCGTAAGCATCGCTGGCAGACAAGAAATTTCACTTCGATTCCAGCAGTACCCGCCAAAAATCGATCCTTTTCTAACGTTGCTCCAACTGCGTACGTTGCTCTTGATGCAACTTATACAAAGAAAGATCATTCCCAACATAGGACATTGCTTACTTTAACCAAGTGCCCAAATTTCACCTTTCCAAATTTCGTCGACAGTGTCGCCAACGCCAATTTTTCACACCATCCGGCTCCCAGAATATTTGCCGGCGCCCATCGGCGACAAGCAACAGCTCATTTACCAACGTGCCCGGTCGAGTGCAAGTCGAGTGCACCGCCCAATTAGGAACAGAGAAATATCAGACTCAGTCGGCGCTTCCGTCGGTCGCCACCATTTTCCAACCCTTCGCCTTTAACGCCAACATGCTGCTCGTCGACAAGCGCCAGCCGCTGCCGCCGCAGGTCTCCGCCAGCCGCAAGCGCAAGATCGTGCTCAGCGACGACTGCAGGGAGAAGCGCGCGCGGTACGCGTGGACCGAGCTCGAGTACGAAATGGTCCTGGAAGAGGCCACACTGCTGCGAGAGGAGCTGGAGCTGCTGCTCCTGGTAGCTGTGGACCTGTGCAAAGACCTCAAGTGCGACGACGCGCCCGTGCGCAGCTTTTCAACCGCTTTGGAGCGCATCGGAGAGCTCATGGCCTCCCCCGAGCCACTTACAGTGCCGCAGATCCGCGAAATGTGCCAGCAAATGCTCACCATGATGCAGTACCTCTGCCGAGTGCACTACAACCACTTTGCACTCATCGACATGCAGGATCAGCTCCGCGAGTGCCGCAACCGGTTCATGCTCTTCATCTGCAAGAACGCCGCCATGATCGGCCTGTAGAACATCAACGAGCGAACTTAACTTATGGGCGTCACTACAGTTTGTGTCGTCCTGTATCATAAATGCCACACTAGGTAGCTAGAGCAACCGTGTAATATATCGCTGAGTTTCAGGCCACATCTGACACGTGTTACATTTTGAAAGAAGGTTTCTTGGCGTAAGGACTGCTCTTGTCATCGGCTGCACTGCAGTTCGGACTTTGATCGTAAGTTCTGTTTACATGCGCGACGCAGGCCAATTGAGCACGGCGAATCGATCTTTAGCGTCCGAAGCGAACTGAGCGATTGCCTTGAGGTGGTGGTCCAACGGCACATTCGGGTTCTCCTCAAACCACGACACGAACTGGCGGTGCTGTACAAAACACAGCAAGACGCAGTTTTAGATGAAAACCAGGGTCAAGAGGAACTTTTGCTTACGCTTTTCTCCATGTTGTCGAAGCCTGCCTGCACGCCGCGCAGTCTGTCACCGATTTCGTCCGCGAACTGCTTGAATGCCATTTCTGCTAGCTGTGGTTCTTCGCCAGGTGCATTACTGCTTGCCTTGACAACGCACTTTACCAATTGGTAGCCCTCGCGAAGCTGATTCATCTCCGACGTGAGACCGCCCACCGATACGCTCTTGCACTGCATCACCAGGTTGATTTCCTCGTAGAAGTTCACCAGAGCTCCATCTTGCTCCGTCTGCAAAACAATTAGGCAAAGATTAACTTTCCTAACAAATATACAAGTGGAGATCGTACCCGAAGGACGTCCAAAAAGCCGTCAAAGATCGTCGTCGTGTTCATGTCGAAGGCCTTCGTATGGTTCATCTTGAGCAGCGACTCTAAAGAGAACCTTGATTTGTAATTCGCTACGAATTCTTCGTTGACAAGATTGGCAAAATCTCGAAGCAGCCTGATCACTTTGGTAAACTTGGAGCTCGCACAGATTTGATTCAACGCTCGGGTCACAAGTTCCATTGACTGTCTGGAAAGAAGCCAAGCGATTAGTTTCAACTACGCGGTTAAGCATCGCTCTTATTATCGTACTTGACGTGTTCAGCGCGTGAAGCGATCTCCATTTTCAGCAGGAGACATTGGAGTTTCTCCTTCACCATTGGCACCGCACGAATCTTCACCAAAAACTGTTCACACTGAAAGAAACACAGAACATTTAACAATCAGAGAAGATAATCGTCACTGCACTCAGTAAAACTTACACGTCCGAGCGCTTCGAAGTCCCCTGAGTACTCATCGAGGGCATCCTGCTCACCTTTATTAGGCCACATGGACAAAATTGTTTTGATGTTCGTGTCTTGGAGATACATGGCAGTCAGGATGTTCACATCCTTTGCCACCTCTTCAAACGGCTTCGTGATATGTTGCAGTGACAACTCGAGGGTCACCGCCTTGTTTCCCGTCATGACTCGCACCTTGTCCTTCTTCGTCATTGAATGACGTTGAATCAACTCAGCATCTCTCGTCTCTGGAACAGACTCACACGAACTCTCCACAGGGTTGTCGATATCCCGTACAAAAAGGCTCCTAATGTGAGCTTGGGATGCAGCAGAGACCCGCTGGTGCGCGTTTTCCTCATTGACTCGAGTCCAAATCGACCCGTTGAAGGGAGGTGGCGCGCGGTCAGTTCTTGGAACTTCTGCTAAGTGCCATTTCCGACGCCTAGTTGTTGGCGCAGTAACTCGGCCCGCGGGTTCTGGCTCACTTTCGTTTTGAACGGGGCCATCCAGACTGGCCGGGTTGACTCCATCCTTACGCATTCGATTCTCAACAGCAGGCCGAGGAACACCCATTTTGAGCATTTTCCGGTAACATTCCAATGAGTCCTCCACAACTAACGTAGTGTCTGCATCTCTGGTGTCCTCTGTAGATTTCAGTGAGGCTTCCTGCAAAAGAAAGACAAATTCAGTCAATCTGTATGGCAATGGAAGGCGAAGCTTGTATACCTTTTGCTTTGGTTCTTCAGAATTTGGGTCTATCCACGCTCTGGTCGGCTTGAGAGATTCCCCCTTTCTCGTTTTTCAGTGAAACACCACGAACTCATTAGATATCAAGCAAACAAACACGAGCAGCGTGCCTACCCCAATGAGCCTGAGGATTCCAGCTTGGCATTCCACTTTCTGCGCAGCCCGCAAGCGAATTTGCGCCAGGTACATCGTGAAATCCAATCTGGAAGTCAAAGCTTGATCGTTTCGTCTGAAGAGCGAGGGAGTGTCGATGTTTCTGCCTTTCTCAAAATTGTTCTCTGTGATTGAACAAGGGTGAGTGTGAGCGTGGTTTGTTTGTTTCGTCTATTTTTTTTTTTTTTCATTTCTTCGCCTTGAGGCCTTTCCTTGCTGTTGTTGACTGCTGCTCAGTTGGAGTAAAATTGGCGCTGCACGTCTTCAAGAACATCCCGACACGGTACAACAGCGCCCAGCTTGATGCACATCAAGAAAGCACCAGCAAGCTTACGATGCAGAGAATACACCTCCTGCGGTGGGGGTGTCAGACGGCCGTGCATGAACTCCTCCGTGTGCTGGCCGAGTCTGGTCGTCAGCTTGCTCTTGTGGAAATCAAAAGGCTCGTGCGACCTGAAGGGCTCACCGACCACCATGCCTGCTGCAATATGAGCACGCAGCATGGCTGGAGATTCATCGCCAGTAAGGAAGTGCATCTTGATTGAATAGTCCACCAGCGTTTTCTCGTCCACGTTTGCCGCAGCCCACACAATGTTGAAGTAGTCGTCCACAAATGACTTCGGATACGCGCGAGCAGCACCGAAGTCAACAAGCCCAATTGTGTCCGTGGATGCGTTGTACATAAAGTTACTCCAGTTCGGGTCGGTCTGCATGAAGCGCCAGTTGAAAAGCTCGTGGATCGTGAGCTCCAGAATACGGCGGGCAATGCTGTTGCGAACATCCTGGGAGAGATGGACAGCCTTGTCCACAGCAACACCGGAGATCAATTGCGTTGTCAAGATACGCGCCGTCGACAGCTCACGGTATACGCGTGGCACAACGTACTTCTCGCCTATGCCGCTCTGTTCAATAAGCTCCTTGAAACGTTCTTGATTCTCCGCCTCGTTGACGTAGTCGCACTCGGCCGTGAGCTCTTCCTTGCCGACACGGATGATCTCGTCAATGTACAGACCACGCGGAAGGATGTTGGTGTACGTCACCAGTCGCTTGAGGTTGAGCAGATCGCTGCCAATGGACTCTGCCACACCTGGGTACTGGATCTTGATCGCCACACGGTCTCCATTTAGCAGCGTAGCGCGGTGCACCTAAATACACAGATTCAAGACAACAACGCGCGTCACGGTCTAGTTCTTTACAAAAAAAGCTTTGACGCAAATGGTACCTGCCCGATAGAAGCAGCAGCAATGGGGACATCGTCAAATTCCTGAAACTTGCTACGCCAGTCGTCACCAAGCTCAGACTTGAGCTGATGGTGCAGTTGGTCCTTCGGCATCACGTGCGCGCTATAATCAAAATAATACAATGTAATCAGAAAACCGTCTTCTTCAACCACCGCAAATCCTTCAACTTACTTCTCGCGAACGCGATCCAGCGCCACAGCCAGCTTGGATGGGATCATGGCTTCGTCCTGAATGCTCAGCATTTGTCCAAGCTTCAGCGCTGCTCCTCTCATCGTACACAGAGTCTCCGCCAGCTTCTCCGCATTGGAGTCCGACACCAGCGCGTTGTACGTCCCATTCTTACCACCGCTACGAACGATTTCCGCTGCCGTTCCCACAGCCAGTCTCGCTGCGAGGCCTCCGAAGCCCAAAATACGGGACAACGGGGACGACGGCACGTGTTTCTCTTCCCACACCTTGCGAGGCGGCTCTTCCTCCACCACAGGGTCCACTAGCACCTTCTTTGGCTCTGGAACCTTCTTCACCTCGATCTTTTCCGTCTTCACCTTAAACTCTTGAGCCTTGGGCGTCTCTATCTGCTCCTTGAGCACTGGAGCTCTCTCTTGTACCTTACTTTCTGTCTGTACAGGCTCAGAGGGGGCTGTGGGAGGCGATTGAGACGCGGAACCTTCTCCATTGAGGAAATAAGGGACGAGGCGAGCCAATTCCGTCGCGTGCTTGGACATTTGCCCGCTCTTGGCCGCCACGTCGGGTCCCTGCGTACGCGCCACCTGCTCCGCGACCTTGGCGGCCCCTTGCAGCACGCGTACAAAGTCCTGCGTCCACATCCTGAGCAGTTCGTCTATGTGTGCGGCTGCGGATTGCTGCTTGGAAGGAATGAAGGTCACTCTGCGCGTGTCAAAAAAATTTGTCGCGGATGTGGTGTGCAACACACGAGTTTCGATTAAGTACGTAAAGATCTCCCTTTTGCCTTCAACGCCACAACCAGAACGGAAGCAACGATGGCCGGTAAGACTCTTCTTGTCTTGACGGACACGTGGATATGACTTTGTGTTAACTGATTGTATGCAGAGCAAGTCCGAGCGTCTCACCTGCTGATCAAGCACAGCGGCTCACGTCGCCCCGCGTCGCGTCTGTCTAACAACATCACGCGTTCCAAGGAGGAGGCTATCGCTACGCTGCTCGGTAGAACATTTTATTCCTAACTACGTGGTAACTGGAGATGGAACTGACTGTTGCAAACTGTTGGCAGAGCTGCGCGGTCAGATTGTGTCGGGTCAGGCGAAGTTCGAGGACCTGGCGGTGCAGTACAGCGACTGCAGCAGCGGCACTCGCGGCGGAGACCTGGGTCCGTTCGGCCGTGGCATGATGCAGAAGCCCTTCGAGGACGCCACGTTCGCGCTTCAGGTCGGCGAGCTCAGCGACGTCGTGGACACGGATAGCGGAGTGCACATCATCCTCCGCACGGCGTAATTGAACGCCTGCGAGATCGTGTCTACGACTTTGGACAAATTGGAATTAACGGAATGAAAACTCGGTTAATTGTCTCGTTAACGTCATAAGAAAATGATGAAATACGTTTAACACTGCGTCATTGTCGGTGGTCAGCCGGCTTGGGCCATCTTCCGTTCGTACATCAGCACGTCGCTGCGTTTGCGTTGGCGCTGCACGATGGATTTCAATGGGAGGAGCTTCGACAGAGGGCTGATGCATGTCGTCTCGGAGTCAGTTTCTTGTGATGCTGACAGTGACGTCGACAAGACTATATCCTTCACTCGTAGCTTGCTGACGAACATGTTGCTTTGGTCGACTTTGACAACCCACTGGAGGTTATCCGACTTCACGAGATTCTTGGCAAACGTATTCAACTTGCCTGTTTCGTTGTGAATATGCTTGGAGAAGCTACCAAACGGCTCCTCCACTGGAAGTTGCGGGATTTTGACGCTAGGATTCTCTCGTTGCACTAATTCAGCCCAGTCGTACAGCGAACTGTAGCGAGACCACACGAGTAGCGTGTTCTTGGTCTCTGTTTTCATCTTGAGCTGATACTCGACGAATGGTCTATTGGCTCGGCCTTGAATCCGACTGTCTACAACCTTTGCCGTTGTGACGAATGCGTACTGATTCACCTCGCCCTTCTTGGATGGCAGAGCCCAATCTCTTGTTTTCAGTAGGGAAGAAGATACAGTCGATTTCTTTCGACGCTTGTACACGCAGGTATCAGCATCGACACGGATGCCCCAGTGAAGATGATCGCCATTGGTTGCAGCGTCCAGGAACTGGTTCAGTTTGATCACTCGTTCTTGGATGATTTTGTCCGAGAAGTTGCCGAATAGCTGCTTGCTTGGTAGCTCTGGCACACTCTTCCTGAAATGCCCCTGCTTGGCCTGCATCGTTTCCGCTAGTTTTCGGAATGTGCTGTAGCGGTACCACACAAAGAGCGTGCCGCGCGTGTCAGTCTCGAGCTGCAGCTTGTACTCGACAAACTGTTGGTTGTCTCGAAACGCGATGCGACTCTCGATCACCTTGGCAGACAGCAGAGCAATCTCCTTCTTCTTCTCCAACTTCCTCTCGAGCTCAGAAACTCGCTGTCGTAATTGCTTGTTCTCCAGTCTCAACTTTTCTTCCACCTCGTTTTTCTTGCTCTCGATCTGCTTGTTCTTCATGTCGGCTGTGAGCTTCTCCCTGAGCCAAATGTTTTGAGCCACCAGCTCTCGGTTCACCTCCAGTACAGCATTGGTCATTTGTTGCGCATTGCTCGAAGTAGGATTCATCTGTGGAGGAGGTGGCAGCCTCCATTGTTCCTCGTCATTGTCTCCCTCCGCACACTGTTCGTTCATAACTCTTGGAGACTGTTCGGTCTTAGTCGTGTCTTCAGCGTCCATCGTCAACTTGCTACTTGCTCTAAGCAGCGAGATGGAGACTGAACTTCTTAACTGGGGAGCGCAAAAAGTAAGTGGTGCCAGAACGTTCCGCCTGTAACCACTTGCAGTGGAAACCTGGAAACCGGTAAGTGGGGCTAACATTTTGGATTCATTTGGATTCACTATACAGCGGGATTGAAGTTGAAGTTGCATGCAACTAAATGACCATCACTCTGTCTCGGTGCTTGTTAACCTGGCCTTCTGGTGCCCAGTGAAACAGCCCGAGATCTCTGTGGAACTTCCACTGCAAGGCTGCCACCAATGAGGTATGTAACGTTACCCAGGCCATTCCTCTGGGTTACAGAATTCCATCATGCTCTGTTCAACGCCATTACGAGCTCCCATGGAGCTGGCGTTGGCTAGTGGCTGCGCCAAACTGCGTTTGACATCACCTGCAAACGATGGTATAAATTTCAAGAAGATCGGAGAACTACCGCAATTAGTATAGACAAAGTTGCCCTTCTTAGAGGTGACCTTCATAAACGGAATTGGTTCAGGCAACGATGTAGGACGAAAACCATACCGACCGGTGCTTCAAGAAAAATCGTCGACGCCTCCTTAGTAAGGCGCCGCACGTTAGGAGTCCTTACATGCGTCGCCTCGGTACGAACGGCGGTCCGTCACCGCCAGGTCGGCGCTGGGGTAAAATTGGCCCTGGCTCCGTTGCTCCAGCTTGCCCAACCACAGTCGAAGCTTGTCCTGCTCCAGTTATGGCTTGCAATACTCCAGCTCCAACTAGACCAACTCCAGATGCAGCTAGTGCTGCTCCAGCCCCAGCTTCCCCTAATCCATCTGCAGCTAACCCAACACCAGCAGCAGCTAGCAAAACTCCAGCCACAGCCTCTCCAACTCCAAACACAACTTGACCTACTCCAATAGCTTGCCCAACTCCAGCTACGGCCTGCACTGCTCCAGCTGCAGCTGGTTCAATCCCAGTCCCAATAAGCTCCACGATGTCGAAGAGATCAACTACGACTGGGTCGTTGAAACGTGGGGGGGATTTTCATTCTGAGGAAGTCCTAGCAGTCGGCGGGCGTCAAATGTCAGCACCGCGTCTTGATCGATGTCAATGGGGTTCCTGTTCCGGTTCTCAAACGCGCCGTTCACAACGGAGTCCAAGCGATATTGGACGATCTCGAAGTCAGGAGACGCATAAATACAGAGAATATACTCCACACCGGGGTACTGGCGCCACACGTCCGCCTTGTAATTCAAGCTCCGTCCGTCATCCACGCGGCCCCATCTCTGCGAGACACCAACCTCGATTTTCAACGTGTGAAAACTTGTAAATGCCATGCCAGGAGGTAGCACCGCGCCAGTCACGCCCTGTCGTGGGCCAAAAGCTGCATCGGGTTCCAGTGCGCCGAAATTAGCCGCAGCACCCAGGCCAGCAAGATTCGACACACAACAGCGTGTATATCCAACCAGGCACGTGCTTCCGGTGCCTGTTGCGCCCCTAATCGCGCCTAGGATCTCACCAGCAACCATGGCATGATGATCACCAGGGAGCTCTACGATGAAAATCGTATTGTTGCTCCACACCATGTGTATCGTCGACAAAGCTTGGTCTTCTGCCTCCACATACTGCGCCCATTCTTCTCGCGACGTGGGGCCCCCCAGCGGCAGTACAAAAGGGTCGTCGTTCTCCAGCGCTGTCATCACTGCATGCCAGTCAAGTTCTCGGATTGCCCTGTTAATTCTGTCAACCATGTTCCTTGCGAGCACCACGGCTGAAGTGGGAAGATTTTCAACGTCTGTCCCAGTCTGGAAGCCACAAATGAGAGAAAATGACGAAAGGAGTGAAAACTTGCTTCAAGTACATGTACATTCGACTTTATGGAGCTTTTTTCTAACTAACGGGACTTACAACCTGCTTGTCTGCGTTCGGGTCATCTTTTCAAAACTGTTATTGAGACTTTCATAGCGCAAATGGAGGGAAAGTCAACACATCGTCAGGTTGCTCGTATGTCGTGGATGGTAGTTAACCGAAGGCACAGCGAAATTGCCTAACAGAGTTTCGTCTTGGTCCAAATCTTGTCTACGCACCACGTTAAAGTTCATACGGAGAAGGACGGAAAGGAATAAAAGCATTACGCAGAACTTCCATCTAATGTGCCTTGCTTGCCGTTAGCTCCGACTGTAGCCTTCTGAAACCTCTTACCGCGAGGGGGCGAGTATCCTTCGCCATTCACGCTCACAACCGCACTCCGTTCCTAGACTCGCTAATCGGGCCGTCCGCTGGTCGGGATTGATGCGCGCAGCCATGGGTACACTTGCCGCGCTCTTCTTTAGTCCATTCGCGCTTCTGCACGGTACACTTACATCTTGTTAGCAGTCTAATTTCCAGCCGTACTGCCGCGACGGAAGCTGAACGACTTCATCGACAGTCGGGATGACGAACGCGGGGATGACGAGTGCGTGCTGGCGGTCGAGATGCTGTCCCGGGACGCATTTTTCACGCGACGCTTGTACACGCACGTGTCCTGGTCCACACGGATACCCCACTGGAGGTACTCGGCGTTGGTGGCAGCCTCCAAGAACTGGTTGAGCTTGGCCACACGGTCCTGGATGATTTTCTCCGAGAAGTTACCGAAAAGCTGCTTGTTCGGCAGTTCTGGGATCTCCTTGCGCTTGTATCCGTTCTTCGTCTGCAGGGTAGCGGCAAGGTTACGGAACGTGCTGTAACGGTGCCAGACATAGAGCGTGCCACGAGTGTTGGTCTCGATCTGCAGCTTGTACTCGACGAACTGTCGGCCCTCACGGTAGGTGATGCGGCTGTCCACAACCTTGGCGGAGATGAGGGAAACTTCCTGGGAACGCACCAGTTTCGTCTGGAGCTGCAGAACCTGCTGCTTCAGACGCTCGTTCTCACGGAGCAGCTCAGCATCAGCGTATTCCGCCACGTTGGAGGACAGAGTTGAGCGGAGACGGTCGTTCTGAGACACCAACTCGCGGTTGAGCTCTAGAGCAGCCTCCGCGGCTTGCTTGGCGTCACGAGCAGCCGACTCTGCTTCGGCAACCTTGGAGGCAGCTTCAGTAAGAGCACGCAGTGTACGCGGAGACACGGGTCCTGAAGGTCCATCCTCCATTTCCTCCATCTCCTTGTCACTCTCGTCACTCCAGTCATCTTCCACAGGCTCCTGTCACACAAGAATATCCTTAGCAGGCCATACACAAATCCACAATTGTAAAATGAGCTTACCGGCTGGGGGTCGCTGTGATCACGCTCCTCCTGCATCGATTTTTGGCGGATACGTTCGGCCTCCTCCTCCTGGGCAATCTTGCGGAGACGCTCCTGCTCCCGCTCACGTTGCTGCCTCACGCGCTCGACCAGCAGAGCGAATAGGAACCGCTGCTTGCGGCCACGCTCCCGAGCCTGCAGCTTAATAACACCAGCACGCAGAGTCCGGTAGCGCTTAGCCTGGAGGCCACCACGGGTAACGGCTTGGATCTCCACCACAGCAGCACGCTGGCGCACAAAGCGCTTGCGGTGCACGTATCCGTGCATCGTCTTCTGAATAAGAATGGCGTGATCCTTGAGAATAACATTTCGGCGGTCCTCCAGTCTCTGCAGCAGACCCGAACTGAAGTAAACCTTGGTCTTACCAACAGCGAACTTAGTGTTCTGCATCGTAGTGGCCATGTCGGGGATCAGCTCCTTCAGCAGACCGGCAACCATCTCGGAGGGTTCGGCATCGCGCAGTGCAGACGGGCAAATAATCTGGAAACGCTGTTGGAACTCCACAAGAGGAAGGCGGTTGGGGAAGGCCGCACGACTGATGCGGATAGCAGCAATCACACCGGCGCAACGAAGCTGCTCCACAATCATGAGGCGGTTGAACTCCACAGCGCTCTTGTTGGCGTTCGGCTTGATACAGCGCACGTACTGCGACGAAGTCTTGTTGATGGTCACCATCAGCTCCGAAAGCTGCTTGCGGAAGGCACCGGCGATAGTGTTTCCCACCAGGAAACCCTTTTGGCGGCCTTCCTTGCCATGCTTGCCCCGGCTGTTACGCTTGGTGCCCTTCTGCGTGGGCGTGAAGATGCCCGAGATGACACCGCTAGAGCTGCCGGACAAAAGCTGCACCATGTCCGTAGGAAGAGTATCCTTGTTCTTCTCCAGGAAGCCCGTACCGTTGTACGTCACATCACCAGCGTAGTGGTGGATGGTGAATTCCAACGGGTTAATTCGGTTCTTCTCAATGCTGGGGTGGTCACTGCACGCGTCCAAGACCTTGCTCACAAACGTGCTGTCTGTGGCCTGGGGACGAAGCACTTCCTCGTTCAGCATGCTGACGATACCCATACGACCTTCAATCAAGTCCAGAATGGGCTGGTTGTCCTCGAACGTCACTAGTGTAAGCGGGATGCCTTCATCAACGTACTCCTGCTGCACGTCCTTGAACACGTCGCTGTTGAACTTCTGCTGGAGCTTCTCGTTCGCGTAGTTGATGCACAGCTGCTCGAAGCCGTTCTGGTCGAAGCTCTCAAAGCCGAAGATATCCAACAGACCAATGTGAGTATTGACGTTGTTCGTAGAGCAGATAGCCTTGTTGATACGGTGCACGAGCCAGTCAAACAGCTGTGTGTACATGCCCTTAGCCAGAGCGTCGCGCAGGTCCGAGGCCTGCTCGGCATTCAGCGGGATCGTGTACGACTCGGAGCCGGCGGTAATGGAGCGCTCCAGAAGCGTCGAGTGCAGGGCGGCGCTCTCGGTTTGCAGCAGAGAGCCGACATTATCCACAATGTCCTCGTTGCTGACGTGGGACTTCTCACTGTCATTGCTGTTCGGCTCAAACTCGACCTCACCCAGGTTCAGAATGGCTGCCACAATCTCAAAGATAGCACTCTGCTCCTCACGTGTGATACCGATAGTGTCCAGAGCGTCTTGGGTGTCCTTCAGACACTGGACGTCATCAATACCAGTCAACTCGGCGTCAGCTCCTTCCGTCACGTACTTGTAGCTGGTGACGTCTCCACTGAGCTTGAGTTCCGTCTTGCGGTCCTCTGGCAGGCAGAAGATCTGGTAGAAGATGTGGTAGTTGCGTTCGCCTTCCGTCTGTCCGACCACGCGGCTCTTCTCGAGCAGATACGTCTCACAGAGACAACCCACAAGAGATCCCATACTGTCGAACTGGAGCTGCGCGAACTTTCCGAATCGACTCGAGTTGTCGTTTCTCTTTGTCTTGGCATTACCGAAAGACTCGAGCAGCGGGTTACTCTTCAGTACTTGGTCAATGACCTTCGTGCCGTGGTTTCCTCCTCCAGAGATGGAAGCCAAGTGGTTCATCATGATCTTCACGGTCTCCGTCTTACCAGCACCGGATTCTCCACTCACGAGGATACTCTGGTCCACTTGCGTCCTCTTCATGTCCATATAAGCCGTCGCCGAGAGAGCAAAAGGATGCGGAGGCAGAGAATCACGCGGCTGCTCCAAGTACTGCTCGTACAGGTGCTTCCCGTAGAGATCCAGCCACTGGTACGGGTTCACAGCGATACAAATGGCTCCAGTGTACGTGTACGGCATCTTCTTGGCGAAGCGGAGCTCCAGGTTCTTTAACACCGCCGGCTCGTGCAAGTGGTTCAAAGTGCACATATCGTTGGCTCCGTCCGCGTCGAAGACGTTGCAGATGGGCATCGCTTCGTCCGAGACTTCTCCAGCCATGCGCGCAATGTCCCGGATGTTCACGGTCTGCTCCAGGCCGTCGTCCTTGTCCCACTCGCCGTCGTCGTTGGGCTGCAGCCGCACTAGCGCGCTTTTTCCGTCCTCCAGGCGCCGCACGACCACCGCCTTCTTCCACACCTGCTCGTCGTGCGGCACCCAGACCATGGCGCCGTTGTCCAGCATGCCGCCGGTGGCTGCTGCGTCTTCCGCCATGTTCGCGTGCTAAGTAGTGCCTGTTTCGCGTACTGGAGCTGGGGGCAAAAGTGCTCCTGACGCGGGGATCGTGGAGTCGTTCGTTTCCCCTTGGGCGCTGACTCGATAGTGGGCACCAGTCGAGTCTCTCCCTCTTGCCCTGGTCTTTCCCTCGTGCATAACCGCCCAGTTAGCCAATCAGCAGCTGCGAACTGAGTTTTCCCCAAAAGCAACAACAGGACACGACCCAAATTTAGAGGAAGAGACTCTTTTCAAAAGAGCAATGAGAGACTAGATGCATGCATGGAAGTCGATTCTCGAGGCTGTTGGAGTTGTTTGCGAAAGAGATTCCATTCGAGCGAGCAGTATTTAATAACTACGTACATGTATGCATGCACTTTAAATCCATTTGAGTTTCTCAGCTTGCTAGATGTAGCCAAGTTGCAACGACTGAACGCAGCGACATTCCTAGAGAAGCAGTCAAGCACATCATGCGCCACAACGGGACTTTTACGTTGGCGCCGCCAACTTGGCGGTGGTGGCGGCCGTCATCACCTTCACTGCATGTACATTACAGTACACGTAAATGAATTTTGATTCAAAGTTGAGCAATGGAAATGCAAAAAAAGAGGAGAAATTCGAGTGGCAAAGTGCGTCGTCAGCTTGCCTTCAGGGCAGCCTTGCAACGCAGCCATCTTCGTGTCGTCTTCTCGGTGCGCGCGCCGCTCAGACGGAAGCAAATCGCACCGGAGTGGCGTTTCCCCCAATTGTTCCCATTTCTCCCATTTGCCCCAAATCGAGCTGTGTTCAGCGTACCCATCTGACGGCCGCTGGTAATGCTGCGACGACTCCGCCTTCTGGTCGCGCGCGGCGCAAATGGAGAAGAGGAGGCGGGGCGTTACGAGGGTGAAGGCCGGTGCAGTGCGCTAGAAGGACCTACGCACGCCATGAACGCCTTCCTTAACGAAATCCTTTCCGCGACTACAGCAACTTCGACCAAAACAACTGGAGGCTGCTGCTTCCCGACGATCGTTGTCCCTCTTCGCTAAAGGCGACGGGGTCAGCAAAGTGTCTGCTAGGTGGTCTACCTGCAGACACTTTGGACACTGCGACCAGCTTCGTAGGGACACTGCAAGGTTCAGTGAAGAGGAGCGACCGTCACTCGTGACTGGAGTACCGGTATGTCGCTCGCCGGGTTGAAGCGTGCGCCTTTCAGGACCCCCTTGTCTGTCGTCCTTGCCAAGATACGTATAATTCGCACGCTCTCTTCTTCTGTGTGAGATGCGGTCTATCCCTGCACGGCACAGTTCATCGCGGTGAGCAGAGAACTTCGCGACGTTGCCGGGCATGTACGAGCGACGGTGACCTTTTCCGTATCGCCGCGCCAGTGCTTGGTGCAGGTGTTGCAGACCCAGCTAACGTCAAACTCGGTGGGCCAGGCTGCCACCCGAGGAGGTCATGAAGTTCGAGTGTCCCTTGGCTGATCTAGTTCGTGTAACCAACGTCGGCGTTTTGCGTGTTCCTGAATCTGGCGGGTGCTCGGCTTGGCTTTCGGCGTGAAGAACAGTCTGCGCGTCGCGAACGCCTGTTCGATGGAGACGATCGATCACACCTTGGACGGCCTGGAGCAGTTACTTGGCGTGGTGTTTCTAGCGTTGTCCCTCCGGGGGCAAACGGCAACATGAAGCCGCCCCACTGACGGAGGAATGCGGTACCAGCAGAGCTCCTTGTTGGGTGTAATTGCTGCATCGAAGACGGCGGTGCGCCAAGCATGTGTGGTCGGCGAGCCCGAGGTCACTCTGTGCTGAAGACATAACCTATGCCGGTCATGGAGCAGGCCAAGGTGAAGTACAACGGACGTGAAGGCTAACCGCGCAGTAAGTTACTGCCAGTAACAGGAAATTTGCAAGGGTCTGGAGGAGATCCTGGTGTCGAAGCTGACGATCTCGAGGCCTGTAATAATTTCAAACTTATCTACAAAGTGAGAAATGTGAAGCAAGATCGTGTTACGACTATGAATCCTCGAAAAGAAACCCTGGTCTGACCGTATCCGATTTGGTAGTGGCTTTACCATCGCTGGCTCACTTGCATGGACTTCCGAACTGGCAACTCGTAGAGCAGCATTGGTTGAAGTTACCACCGCGCGCTTTGCAGCAGTTGCTGACTCGGACGTTTGAGTCCGAGTAACGATATCCGCAGGATGCAGGCCTTGAAGTTCATCTTTGAGGCTTGACTGGAAAAGCGGGTCTGAATGCGCTGGCAATTTGAAAACTGAGCGAGGTGCTTGCTGTCTCGAACAGTGATACGAAGAACAACTGCGACGGCAACTCGAGGCGTTGGGTCAACTACAAAAGCGTTATTCATGTACAGTTCCTTTGGCTGTTCAAGCTTACCAACACTTCGTTATTCTTGAATGAAAGCATGATTGCCGATATCCCCGACACGGCTACCTGTAATTGAAGTCTGTACAAGTATGACGACATGATGTAGCCACTCACGATAACCAATTCCTCAAAAACCACTTCAAAGTCTAGCGTTGGTAGATGCCAACCTTCATATTCCAGTGGAATTGTACAAAGATTGCAAACAAATAAAACGGGTGCTTGTATTTACTCGATCACTGTCCAATGCTACAGGCCTCGACTGCCACGGTGTATTATCCGCGCTTTAAAGAAAACGTCGACGCTGCAACATTGGCTTGCGATGCCTGAGTCTTCTAAGTTTGGGCGAGCGTTTACAGAGGCTTGGCGCACTTGATCTCGCAGCAGTCGTGGAAGGCCTTGACCAACTTGGCCTTGCCCTCTTCAGTGCCGATGTCAACATCTGGCACGTAGTCGTCCCGGCAGTCCCTGCTCACTGCGAGGTTGGCCTCCGAGTAGAGCGTCGGGCATCCCACCGCCTGGCAGTACAGCGGGTCCTCAGCAGTGGCGACGGTGGCGACGACAGCGGCGAGGCCAATAGCGAAGCAGGTCTTGAGGTTCATTCTTGATGGAGTTTGGTTGACTTGGTGGTGGCGTGTGTGTTCTGGGGTTGGCTAAACGCGGACTGACTCCTTCTGTTAGAGTTCTTCGGCGGCAATGCACAAGAACACCAATTGAGATCCCGCAATAGGATGGGGTTCATGAGCAGTAATCGAGAATCTCTATACAGAAGCGTAGTGACGTCCCATCCCATGAACACATTTGCAACAGCGGACGAAGCAAGTTTGGTTCGCGGCATCGTCCGATAATAATGGGACAACATGTGAACCTGTGTACAGTACTGCCAATACATATCGGGCAGCGGACCGATGATGAATTGAACGACGTGTTTGGACCGGGTTCTCTACATGTACCAGTTTTCGCAACTCGTGGTGGTGTTAGACTTGCTATCAAATGAGCGAGCTGAAATGCAAATTGCACCGTTGAGTGCGTTCTCGCAAAGAACGCTTGAATTCGTACACCTCAAGCTTCTAAATTTCTTGGGAGTTTGATTTTGAAATCTACCTCACTCCCTTTACTCGACTCAAACAAGAGCGAAGGCTGTGGTATAAGGAATTCCGATAAGTGTATTGTAGACAAGTACTCGAGCAAACGGGGGATTCAGGTTTTATCATTGCGCTCTTTGAGGATATCTGAAAGTCATTTCATTTTCAAGTGAAGTATATTGTCTTCATTTAGTTCTTGTAGAGCTAACGGAGGATATCTGAAGTCTTACCGGAGGGTATGGTGCTGTTGGATACGGTACGTTTTGATGCGAGTCGAAGTTGGTTCGGCGGACGTGACAACAAAACATATCATGGTGTATGACACCCGAAGCCTGCAGCATTGGGCTGTGGTGAAATGAAATACAAGCATCCGTTCTATTTGCTTCTTGATTTCTTTCTGGGGTAGACGCATTCAGATGTACTTGTTCTAAGCTTACAGTTGCCAGTGCGTTTGGGATACATGTACATGTACAAGTGATTTCATGAGCTCGAGGAACCTCATGCCACCCCATTCAACTAAATTGCCGCCGCTCTGTGAATTACCCAGACGTGGTATATTACAGTATCATGAGCCCTGAGCAGTAGTGGGGTCTGGCTCTGTTGTCCCTGGCCTGCCCTCCTTCTCGATCCCATTTTAAGCACAATGGGTCCAGCCTTCTTCTTTACCTGCTTCTTCAGTTTTCGATACCGCATTCTTGTTGGCAATGTGTGAATGGACATTCTAAGGAAGTCTGTGCACCGCCCGATGAGCCCCGATCATGGTTTCGTCATCCTGTACGAACGTCGGGAAAGTGCCGCTGTTGTACATGTATATGCAACGCAGTGTTGACGCGATCGGTACGCGTCGCAGTAGTAGGTACAAGTATTATACATGTACTACACAAATTCGAGGTGATGCAAGCAGCAGCACCCTCACTGCATCAGTTTCCAATTTACCAGAGCGTCTACACCCGACTCCTACAACTTCCCACTCAAGCTCACCCCGCCTCAAAGATGAACTTCAAGACCTGTGTCGCTATCCTCGTCGCCACTGTAGTCGCAACTTCCGCGCCTATTACCGCATAGCAGCAATTCTGCGGTGCCCCAGCCTGCGGATACCGTTACTCGGACTCGAATATCCGTCTCAGCAACTGCTGCGCAGCGCAAGGCGGTGACTTCAACCAATGCTGCACTTCGAGTTGCCAGTTCGGAAGTCCATGCAGAGGTGCCTAGGTCTTGTAGGCCAATTGTACTGTCAGACAACGGCATGGAATTTCTTCTCAAACATGCACAGTCATAGCACAATTTCCGAAAAGCTTGATTCACATTTTTCAATTTCACACTTTGAGCGTACCAGCGAACTGCAACAATTGATGCACTCCCACTGCATGGAGGACAAGGTCACGGAATTTCCGGAATTCTTTTCTTGCTTTTGCCACTCGGTACCAAGTAATCCTTGAAAGCTACTGATGTACTACCTTGATTCCACCGCTTTAGCTGCAAGGGCTGCAAGTGCGGCAGCTAGACGCGCAGCACGCTGAGAAGTCTCCTCTGGGGTAGATGTAGCCACATCCAAGGGTACGCGGCATCCGTGGGTGTAAAAAAGGTGGTGAAGATGGCACCGACAAGAACCAGCGCAAGTCTTAATTTCAAATACATCGTTGGCGATTAGAATTACCGGTAGTGAGGCTTGGCAGTGATCCGAAATGAACTTGTTCCAGCTCGGTTTGAATTGGAAGCAAAGGGTCATAAACGCTTACGCTTATAGGTTTCTTGTTGTTGTTGGAATCGTTCCAGCTCAAACCTTGATGAGCGGCTAGTGCGCTGCCTCTGCAGCGTCTTTCATAGCCTGGAGGTTCTTTCGATGGAATATATCATGCAAATCCATGATCACTACGTGGTTCTTCTTCTCTACGTCGCGCTTAATGCTCATGATGCGATACTGAGCGTTTGCTTTAACCCCTCAACACATTCCAGTGAAGTTTCTTTTCCCCGGTCAGTCTAGAGCTTTCTTGAGTTTCTGCTCCGTTTCTTCTTTTTCAAAGTGAGAGACCGGAATCTCCTGCTTCTATGGTTCTTTAGAACGGAAACTACTTCTTCTCGGTGGTCGTACAGCTCTTGCTCCAGGTTTTGTATCTGCTCGAGTTTTCAGCGCTCCATAAGCGCACGATTGCCATCGTGGATCTGTTTTAATGCGAGACTCCGTTTCTCCTGCAGGCTTTTGGTAATCTGCAACTTCAATTGCGATAGACGGCTGCACTATTCGTATCTGCGTGTCTTCGAGACTTTTATTCCACTCGTCAAGGATTTTGGCTCGGGTCTTTTCACTACAGACACTTCTTCGATTTCATCCTCCTATTCGTACTTCTCACCTTCAAATATCTAGCTTAATATTGGTACTGCATGTATCCAGACAACCCCTTCTCAATTCAATACTGAGCAGCAATATCAAAGTAATTACTGGTACCAGTATACCATATACATATATGTATGGTACTTTGGTACGACTTGGATTGGATTGGAAAAAATGAATTCCTGTAGAATGTTGTGTTTTTAGCGTACTCGCTTAGCTGTTGTTGTTGGCGTTTACATGTAGTCGTCGAAAAAACTACTGAAGCAACTGGATCCCACCGCTTAGTTGCAAGGGCTGCCCGAGGTGCAACTTTGTTGGCAGCACGCAGAGAAGTCCCCTCCACGCTGTTCACAGCACTGACTGATCCTGACGTTCGACTCGGAGTACATGTTGAGGGCACATCCCAGGGTGCTCGGGCAGTAGGCAGCATCGGTGGGCGTGAAAGAGGTGGCGATGACGACACCGACAAGAACCATGGCGCAAGTCTTGAAGTTCATCTTTGGCGGGTTGGCTGGGTGAGGCTTGGGGGTGAAGAGGCAAAAACCAAAATGAACTTGTTCCAGCGGCGGATTTAAACCATACCGACAAATTCGGGAAGTGGGTAGATACTAATTCAAGGAAGTAGTATTTCCGAATTTGTCGGTAAGTGTAAATTTGTCGGTAGGTACATGTAACGTGTTTTCAAAGTTAATCAACTTTTACCTACATAAGCATGTACTGTATTCATGGAGACGGCGACGCTGGGTCCGTACCATCAGCCGAAGAGTAAGCAGTTTGAGTCGATTGACGGATTTTATATCCGGAAGATGCCGAAGGTAGAGCCTGGAAATGACGTGGACGACCCACAACAAAAGCTCATCGAGTGGAATGCGGCACTGGAACGTCAGGCGTTCCTGGTGCTTTTTAAGAATGTCCGAGAAATGGTCATTACCGACTTGAACAAGAGCCTTCGGCGTAGACAGATCACACGCTTGTCCCTCATCGTCGACGTTCAACGTGATGTCCATCACTCCATCTATAAGTCGCTTGACAGCCGCTCCCACAACCAAAACTAATTGCTACGGCGGTAGCATGATCACCAAAATCTGGACCCAGAGAAAAGAGCTTTACAAGACCCGCCGTCCTTTCAGGTCAATGGTTGATAGGGTGTCAGCCCAACCTGTAATCGAATCATGGGGCAACGACGATCTAACGCGTCGTTTTGGCGATCTCAAGACATTTGCGCTGGGGCTTGCAAGCACCCCCGCGCGACTTCAGCGTACTACGTCGCGTCCGTAACCAGACTCATACGCGTCTCACGGACTTTTCAACGGAAGGAGCGATGCATGCGGCGCAATATTTTGACTTGGTCTCTCGACAATCGAAGAACCCGGGCACTAGCAGTGCTGTAGAACATTGCATGCTAAACAGCAATGAAGCATTTACATCAGACTATCTGAATAAAGTTCAATCAGGCGTTAGGCGCAACATTCTAGTTTGTTGATGCCTGTCCATGAGTATCGGTTTTGTTGCATTTGTGCCTTGACCGCCTTGACCCAAAAAAATTATCGAGTAACTTACAATCGAAGCAGCCAAACCAGGCTAAGCACTGTCCTACAGGCCTGCAATGTTATTCCACGCCATCAGGAGCATCCAGAAAACCTCGATAGTGTCTGCAAACCGCTTCAACACAAGAATACTCGTTGTTTGAACAAGTAGCAGACGAGACCCGATTCGCTCAACCTCATTCTTAGCAGTCTCTGGATGGACATTCCGTTCAAGTGTGCACCGACGGATGAGCTTCGATCACTAGCCTGCTGCCCTGGCCTGCTTGCCAATGGGTTTCGTCATCCTGTGGGCATGAAGTGCCGCTATTGAAGCGAGTTGTATATTCAACGCAATGTTGACGCGGTCGCCCAGGTGTCGGTAGGTTGTCTACACGTCGTCGGTGGCGGCAGCTAGGTCAGCATGCGTCGCAGTCGTCTGGTCCAATACTCCGCATATTCGAGGTGGTGCAAGCAGCAGCACCCCGTTTCGAATTTACCAAAGCGTTCACACCCGACTCATAGTCAAGCTCACCCAACCTCAAAGATGAACTTCAAGACCTGTGTCGCTATCCTCGTCGCCACTGTAGTCGCAACTTCCGCGCCTATTACCGCATAGCAGCAATTCTGCGGTGCCCCAGCCTGCGGATACCGTTACTCGGACTCGAATATCCGTCTCAGCAACTGCTGCGCAGCGCAAGGCGGTGACTTCAACCAATGCTGCACTTCGAGTTGCCAGTTCGGAAGTCCATGCAGAGGTGCCTAGGTCTTGTAGGCCAATTGTACTGTCAGACAACGGCATGGAATTTCTTCTCAAACATGCACAGTCATAGCACAATTTCCGAAAAGCTTGATTCACATTTTTCAATTTCACACTTTGAGCGTACCAGCGAACTGCAACAATTGATGCACTCCCACTGCATGGAGGACAAGGTCACGGAATTTCCGGAATTCTTTTCTTGCTTTTGCCACTCCTGCCAACAAGCAAATGATGATAAGCAGGTTCTAAGAATGAAAAACTTTCTTAGCGACGACATGCGTTTAAATATTTCGTAACTTTGTATTATATGTCAACAAAGTAAGATTGAGCTAGCTACACAATCTAGAAACTGCAACACGGATATTTGAATGCGTAAAACTCTGGATCGATAGATAAACATACATACTGATAAGAACGGCCCTCTAGTATAAATTTGGGGATTTGGATTTCATGGGTAGCCTTTTCATTAGGATACACTACTTGCCGCTTGTGCATGTAATTTCAAAATACTTCGCTTCGATCACAAAATTTTGGATTGGGAAAAAACAATTTATCGCATTTCCTAGCTGTTGGTTACTATACTAGATACTACTTCGAAGCACTGCAGTACTAAGTAATCCTCGAAAACTACTGATGTACTATATTGGTTCTACCGCTTTAGCTGCAAGGGCTGCAGCTAGACGCGCAGCACGCTGAGAAGCTTTTCACAGCACTGACTGATCTGGACGTTCGACGTGGAGTAGATGTAGCCACATCCAAGGGTGCTAGGGCAGTACGCGGCATCCGTGGGTGTGAAAAAGGCGGTGAAGACGGCACTGACAAGAACCAGCGCAAGTCTTAATTTCAAATACATCGTTGGCGATTAGAATTACCGGTAGTGAGGCTTGGCAGTGATCCGAAATGAACTTGTTCCAGCTCGGTTTGAATTGGAAGCAAAGGGTCATAAACGCTTACGCTTATAGGTTTCTTGTTGTTGTTGGAATCGTTCCAGCTCAAACCTTGATGAGCGGCTAGTGCGCTGCCTCTGCAGCGTCTTTCATAGCCTGGAGGTTCTTTCGATGGAATATATCATGCAAATCCATGATCACTACGTGGTTCTTCTTCTCTACGTCGCGCTTAATGCTCATGATGCGATACTGAGCGTTTGCTTTAACCCCTCAACACATTCCAGTGAAGTTTCTTTTCCCCGGTCAGTCTAGAGCTTTCTTGAGTTTCTGCTCCGTTTCTTCTTTTTCAAAGTGAGAGACCGGAATCTCCTGCTTCTATGGTTCTTTAGAACGGAAACTACTTCTTCTCGGTGGTCGTACAGCTCTTGCTCCAGGTTTTGTATCTGCTCGAGTTTTCAGCGCTCCATAAGCGCACGATTGCCATCGTGGATCTGTTTTAATGCGAGACTCCGTTTCTCCTGCAGGCTTTTGGTAATCTGCAACTTCAATTGCGATAGACGGCTGCACTATTCGTATCTGCGTGTCTTCGAGACTTTTATTCCACTCGTCAAGGATTTTGGCTCGGGTCTTTTTCACTACAGACACTTCTTCGATTTCATCCTCCTATTCGTACTTCTCACCTTCAAATATCTAGCTTAATATTGGTACTGCATGTATCCAGACAACCCCTTCTCAATTCAATACTGAGCAGCAATATCAAAGTAATTACTGGTACCAGTATACCATATACATATATGTATGGTACTTTGGTACGACTTGGATTGGATTGGAAAAAATGAATTCCTGTAGAATGTTGTGTTTTTAGCGTACTCGCTTAGCTGTTGTTGTTGGCGTTTACATGTAGTCGTCGAAAAAACTACTGAAGCAACTGGATCCCACCGCTTAGTTGCAAGGGCTGCCCGAGGTGCAACTTTGTTGGCAGCACGCAGAGAAGTCCCCTCCACGCTGTTCACAGCACTGACTGATCCTGACGTTCGACTCGGAGTACATGTTGAGGGCACATCCCAGGGTGCTCGGGCAGTAGGCAGCATCGGTGGGCGTGAAAGAGGTGGCGATGACGACACCGACAAGAACCATGGCGCAAGTCTTGAAGTTCATCTTTGGCGGGTTGGCTGGGTGAGGCTTGGGGGTGAAGAGGCGAGAACCGAAATGAACTTGTTCCAGCTCGTTGTGAAGGCGGATTTGATGCAGGAAAACCATAAAGTGTTTTCAACCTATACAAATGTCAATGTTGACGCTACCTGTTGGGTAGCCCAACAGGAAGTAAACTTGGATGATGCTGCGTTCGGGTTCCCATAAACATGTACATGTACCATGCTACATTGTCAATGTACCATGAATATCGGTGTTGTTGCATTTGTGCCTTGGCCGTCTTGAACCAGCATTTTTATCGAGTAACTTACAAACGGAGCAGCCAAACCAGGCCCATAAAGGCTAAGCTCTGCCCAACAGGCCTACAATGTTATTCCACGCCATCAGGAGCAAGAAGCAGCACGCACCTTCACTGCACCAGTTTCCAATTTTCCAAAGCGTTCACCCCCGACTCATAGTCAAGCCCACCCAGCCTCGAAAATGAACTTCAAGACCTGCGTCGCTATCAAGGTCGTCGCAACTTCCGCGCATATTACCTCACAGCAGCAATTCTGCGGCGCCGCAGCCTGCGGATATCGGTACTCGAACTCGAATACCCGGCTCAGCAACTGCTGCGCAGCGCGAGGCGGTGACTTCACTTCCACTACGAGTTGCCAGTTCGGAAGTGAATCAAGTGCCTGGTTTGTAGGGCTGCGACTCCAAAGGCACTGATTCCCAAGAGTAGGATTTTTTCTCAAACATTCACAGTCATAATATAATTAGGAAAAACTTATCTTCGAAGTATCACATTATCAATTTCTCACTTTGAGCGTATTATCCGCGAACAGCAACAATTGACTCACTCAAACTGCAAGCAGGGCAAGATCACGGAATTTCCGGACCGCAGACTGTAGCTTTGTCACTCCTGCCAACAAGCAAATGATGAGAGGAAGGTTCTAACGCCAGGTTTTGGCACAACTTCCGAGAATGACAAGCTTTCTTAACGACAAGAGTACGTGCGTTTAAATATCTCGTAACTTTGTAAAAGTACTTCATACAGTACTACTTCATACTACGTAGTATAAACTTCGAAGTGCACATGTATAGGTATTGAATCAAAAACTGCGGCTGTGTAGCGTGTTATCAACAACCACCACGATTTACGCGTTTGCTAGCTACACAACCTATATCGTGGCGTTGGGTACGGATTTCTTGATACCGGTAGAGTGAAACAAGTGAACTCATTGAGCCTTCTTGCGTTCCGTTTTTTTTAGGCGTACCATCCTACAAGTACAAATTGCTTCGAAACTTAAATCACAATACTTTTGACTCAGAAAAAGTAGTTTCTCGCATTTCTTAAGTGTGGGTTAGTAGTTTTAACTTGAAACTACTCGATTCCACCACTTAGCTGCAAGGGCTGCCGGTGGTGTAGCTAGACGCGCAGCACCCTGAGAAGTCCCCTCCACGATTTTCACAGCACTGACTGATCCTGACGTTCGACTCGGAGTACATGTTGAGGGCACATCCAACGGTGCTCGGGCAGTAGGCAGCATCGGCGGGCGTGAAAGAGGTGGCGATGACGGCACCGACAAGAACCATAGCGCAGGTCTTGAAGTTCATCTTTGGCGGGTTGGCTGGGTGAGGCTTGGGGGTAAAGAGGCGAGAACCGAAATGAACTTGTTCCAGCTCGTTGTGAAGGCGGATTTGATGCAGGAAAGTCATAAACACTTACGCTTGAACTAGCTTCAAATCAATATAAGAACAATGACCTCCCTGTTGTTTTTTTCGCATGATCGCCCGTTATCAAAGAAAAATAATGATGATCTTGCGTTCGGGTTACATGTATCGAAGGACCGTCTCATTGGGGGTGTCATACTAAAGACAACAGTACAAACGGGAATCACAACAGGAAGGATTTCTGGTGCATGTCCAAAGCAGGTTCCTGGAGTTCACGAGCTTGCAGCAATGCATCCGACTGCAGATCTGCTGGTCCACTAACGAGTAAAGCCACGTCTGCCTTCACGCCGTAGTTTTCGCGAATTTCACTGTGTACAGCACGTAGTCGTGAACTCAAATCGGGACGCTCCTTTTCGATCAAGAAGTTGCGGTTAAGCATGGATTGCGCTGGTGTTGGCATTGAACGCGGAGTGGCAGGCGGTGCAGGACTCGATACATCCAATCCCTCCACCTCCATTTCTCCCATTGCAACACCCAAGGCTCCGTTTCGTCCGTCATCGCTCTTGGCATTCAGACGTCTCAACGAATACAACACGATACTTGCACCAACAACAGCACCAGTCGCACCCGCAGCCAGCAATAGCGTACGTCTGATGAACGACCTGGCAGTAAACTCTTGGAGCCTTAATACCCACAGCATCAGCAACACACAACCCAATGCCGTTCCAACAAACAACGGCAGCCCCAGCATGTAGTTGTGCCCCGAAAAAGCATGACGCTCCAATGACGACGGATAGAAGCGCTGAGCACGTGGGGAGGCTTCTTCTGATAGGTCATCCGGCTCCGTCTGTGTATCTTCGTCCTCATTATCGTATCCAATTCCATTGGCACGAGTATGGTGCAACCAGATTTTACTCTTCCATCGCGAGCAACGGTTCACTGCATCAAGTAGCTCTGCATTTGCCTCTAGGAACTCCAAGTCACGACACGTCCAGATCACCCACACGGTTGTCGGCAACTCCGAATTGTCCACTGACACTTCGTCACGATCTTCAGCTTCCGCAAGAGCCTTCATGTGATCCAAAACACTTAGGAACGGGGTCATACCGCTGCCTCCTGCCACGAAGATCATGTGGGGAGCCAACTTAATTTCGGATCCGTAGTATCCATCCACATGGACAGTATTAAGCTGGTGTGTTTTCATCAACGTCACCAGTTGCGAGGTGAAAGGTCCTTGGACTTTAGCATCCAGCAGGAAAGAGTGACGGTTGCGTAGTGGGCTGGAGCTGATAGTAAACGGATGCCACTGGTTCCCAATCGCATCCACTTTTATGTAAACATACTGTCCTGGCAAGAATTCCGATCTGCCCGAAGTCGAACGGCGCAGTTCCAATTGGAAAACTTTGTTGCTCATGGCCGTTGCCGATATCACACTTGCCTTTCCACGGCCAAAAGCTGAAACAGCACGGTAAATTCCGTACAACACAATTGCCGGCACGAGCCAGAATAAAGCTGCGTAGTAGTGCAAAGCCGTAAAAACCACAAAAATTGCACTCAAGCAGTGCAACATGATAAAACGTTGGAAAAATCGACGCCGCACCCGCTCCATAGAGGAAACCGCGACAATTAATAATGGCAATAGCGCTACTGCTCCGAAAAAGTTGCGGGTTGTCCCGTACTGTTGTTTTGGTGTGCAACTTTCATCCAGACACGGGAATAACATCTTTTCCACCTTGCCTTGCATGTACCACACCAAAATGTACAGCACGCCATGCAACATGAGCATGATAAAGCCAAATTGTCCACTCAAAACGTGATATCGCGCCGCCCGTTCGCCCGACAAACCGAAGAATTTGTGCAGAAACGACTGTCGTGCAACAAGAACCACTGATAACACCATTGCGTACAGGCCGTTCATGCCGAACGCACGCGCGGTACGGTCCAGATAACCCGATTTCGCCAGTTTGCCGTTTTCCTTGTCGATTAATAATTTCCCCACCACGAGGTTAAGTTGCAGCAGCAAAAACCCACCGACCAAAACGACATCGACAGCGTCGAATCCGAACCTTTTGCCGATACTTGGGTGCCTTTTCATCCACTGTACAACCTTCAGTTGCTTTCCCCAGTTGGCCAAAGAACCGACAGAGTCTTGTTTCCAATAGAAAATTGTGCCAGCCAAAAGGAAAGGAAACACCAGAGCAACGGAAACCACGAAAGGTTCCACCTCCATTTTGTCACCTAATCGCGTTTCCACTGACGGAAACACTTCTCGGTAGTAAATTGGCCAGCGGATCCACAAAAGACCGAAGAGAATCCACGCGCTGCAGATTGTTAGAAAAACTTTCGCACCGCTGCGTCTTGCTTTCGAGAGCATTTGCAGTGCCGCCGCTTTCTGCGGCTTTTGCAAAAGTCTCATGCCACTGCGTTTAGAACCTGTGGGGGATGTGCGCGAAGCGATGAGGCGGTCGAACTCGACGTCGTCTAAGTCTTGGTCTAGGAGGAGATCCAGGTCTGGGTCCGTCTCGGGCGAACGAGGCGGAGAGAACGGGGCTCGGCGACGCTCCATGTCCACGCGTACGCTCATAATCCGAGAGCAATCCGGCGGTCAGAATGCGTGCGGCTCGGTAGCAAACAAATTTGACCAATCAAACAGCAGATACGCTGCATGCATTACACAAATTTTGTGCCACAAAATGCATGCTGAAGAAACAATTGAGGTCGACAGTTCAATGGACAAGAAGGTATGCATGCTCTGTACAATATGCTGCACGAGCGTGAAATGCGGCTGGATACTGCTAAGCTAAGGCTACATATTCTCGTTCATTGACGCAAAACGCGACATGGCTGGCATTCGGTGGAGAGTCGCTGCTTCAGTCAACCAAGCTGCAAGCATGAAATACTGCATCTTGGGATTAGGACACCCATATTTCGAGCCCTGAACCGAGCTCTCGTACATGTACTGCGAGACTCGCAATACATGTGCCATGTAGGTATGTTTACATGCACAGTCACCGTAGACTCGCAAGTACACCGTTCAAATTTACTTGCACTGTAGATCATAATTGCCCCAAAATGCGTTCGCGTCTGACCGCCCGGCTTTTTCAGGCTACTCAGCGCCGTAAGCCCCGTCCCACCGCAATTCACTGCTTGCCGTTGCCTCGTTGGCTGTACCGAACTGCCTGCAGACTGCAGCACCGGTTTAATATGTGAGACCGTTGTCGCTGTAATAAGAAGGACAACAATGGAGCCCATATGCACCTACAAACACCCCAGAGCTCTCCACACCCAGCTCAAAGCTCGCAAGCGCCTCGTCGAGCCGGCCCAGACGACCACGTACTTGCTGTGGAATGTACTGACGTGTCGCTCCCACTCCTACGGCGATGCAACGCGACGACGTCGTTAAAATACCATCGAACGATGCACGCGCCGCTAATCAGTGATGCCAAGGAGGACTCGCCTGAAGCAAGGGTTAATGCGCTACGGAGACATGACCATCGCCACGCCCTTCGTAGCGCATTGCTCGCATTACTACAGCAGCACTTGGACCCTCATGATGCCGAGCCTCTGCCGGCCTTCTTTTACTGTCGTTTTTAGTGCAAATCGCAGTGAAATAGCTCCAGTGAGCCTTTCTTTACGTCACATCGTGGGCAGACATCTCTCGACCAATGGCGTGAGGCCTCGCCAGAGCGAAACTGAACGTCGAGCAGGGAGACAACCAGCGCCTGCATTTGCGCCGTCGAGTTGTCTTGCATCAGCTGCAGGAGCAAACCGAACGAGAAGCAGAAACCAGTTTTCTCAACCGGCGGCGCCTCCCCCCTGTCGCGTTAGGCTAATCCCCCTCCTCCCCCCGCACCGTAAGTGGCAATACGAAGTGAAAAGAAAAGAGAATTCTTCTCCCCCCCCCCTCGACTTCTCACACAAAAACGGCAACAAAACGTTTAAGCACTAACACAACCGTGTATATATGCGTGGCAAAAACTGATAGACACACAACAAGTAGTAACATACAGGAATGGGCACACCGACGAAGCGAACGGAGCGCGTGCTGTCGGACGCCGCCGACAAAGTGGCCAAGGCAGAGGAGGCCTCGCGCCAGTACGAGGCGCAGCTAGCCGAGGCGGCGTCCAAGAAGCGCCAACTCGAGGAGGAGAACGAGAAACTGCGCGCCTCTATCCTTAATATGGCACTGCAGAACGCCAGTGTGGACCTGCGTCGCGAACACGTGCAGCTGAGGCAGACGCTGGACTCGTACCAGACTAAAATCGACCAAATGCGCGAGATTTCGCTGCTCTCGGCCAAGGTTGTCGACAGGTACGAACGATTTTGGACTATAAGTGTATGAACTGTCGAGGTGTTCTTGATAATTGACGGTATGTGTATGGTACGACCTTCCTTCCAGCCGTATTAAGACCAAGCAGGGCCGACAGTACGTCGAGTACAAGCTGCAGATCGAGACAGACATCCGAGGCACGTTGGTGCTCTGGCATCGATACAGCACCTTCCTGTACGTAATCATTGTCGGAAGGTGTATGTCTGTGAGTTGGATATCTTAGACTAAAACTGTGATACTATCCAGCAACCTGGCCGCAACGCTCAAGGCCAAGAACCCGAACAGCGAGCACGACATCCCGGAGCTGCAGACGCAGAGCTTGACCGGCTTCTTCTCGGACCAATTGATCATTGACCGCATCGCTAAGCTGAACGAGTTCCTGGACGTCGTGACCAAGGCCGACGAGTTCCAGTGGGGCATCCGGATAGATAAGGACACGTGCGTGTACAAGCGCAAGAGCAAGCGAGTGGACCGATCGTACAGTGTGGGATCCAGAGAGAGCATCTCGACGCTTACGCCCAGTATGCGCGACAGTATGTTCATGCCTGCGTCCTCTCGAGCGTCCACCATCTCCATGGACTCGTATTAGAGCTCGGAAGTGGCCAACAACGCACGGATTTTCCCTTTAATCGTCGCAGAGAACCAACCAAGACGAGTTTAAACTGCGACGGACGTGCGCGAAGGAGGAAGGACCCTTTTTTTTTTGGAGAAGGACCAAGTAGTAGTGTATCACAGAGAGGAGCAGAGTGAAAGGCAATGCAATTGCTGCTTGCAGGAGGCCGCGGGCCTTGTGTACAGGGCGTCCAGCGAGTTGGACTCCCAGTTTAACGACAGGAGAGAGATAATGCAACGTTGTTTTTACATTACGTCGGCTTCGGCCAGCTGACTTTTGTGTTTAATTGTCCAGGTTGAGCAAGAACGCAGCGCCCATCATGACCCAGTAGTTGGGTGGTTTATCACTCGGAAGCTGTACAGCAATGACGTAGTTGGTCGAGATACCTGTGGTAGACAACGTACCTTGACGCACCGACGTCTTGTACACTGGACATGGATACATCATGATACCGGGGCTGAGCGTCGGGTTACTGGCCACTGCGGACGTCGCTGGTAAGAAGTGGACGATGGACATGGCGGAGAACATTTCACCAGGCTTGGCGTCCTCAACCAGGCGACGTAGAGGGGACCATTTGGCTCCTTGCAGCCACAAACCGTCGACGTAGATGCCGTCAGTGGGGCTCTGAGTGAGCTGCTGGGCGTTCTCGACGTCCATCACAGTGAAGGTGAAGGCCAGTGAGTCAATTGCAGCCTGGTATTTCCTCGCGAAGTTCTGCAGTGTCCCTGTCATGAAACCTTGAGGGAAGAAGAAGACGTTGAGTTGGAAAACGACTGGTTCACCATGCACCAGCCACTCCCGAAAGAACGTCACGCGGTCAAGAAGGTCCCGGACCCAGGAAGCTAGAGGTTTAAGCGATGCGAAGCTGACGGAAGACCAGAGCTGCGGTACTTTGCCATTGAGAAACGCCATGTACATGTTATCCAGCTCGGAGGACATGACGATGAGGCCGTTGATTGCCTTCTGGATGTCTCTCAATGACGTCCGCATCCGACGCAAAAGCGTGTTGAACTTGATGACTTCTTGGCCTAAAACGGTGGCTAATGAGTCCATAACGACTGTACCAGCCACCTCTCGCGTCTTGAAAGTGGTGGGTCCAGCTTCTTCCACGTTGAGATCAGCTGGCAGATGTTCCTGGATGGAGACAGCGAGGTCGAGGACTCTCTGGTCGTTGGATTTTCCACCTCCTCCGCCTCCGTCTCGAGGCTCCAGACTCAAGATCAACTGCATCATGTTGGCGCTTTCGTTGCGTTCGTACGTGACGTTGGCGTTCTCGTGCATGCCGAAGAGCTCCGGGTTGTCGAAAGCAGGGAGTCCACTTAAGTACGACTGGATATTCCCATGGGACAGCTCTGTTGGCACGTGATACATGCCGGAAATCGAGTACGAGTGACCAGTATTGAGCACTTCCGGGGTGTAAAAATTACTGAGTATACTGGTAAGACAGCGTCGGTCCCAGTCGTCCGTCACTCGACCGCCGTAGTTGATCTGGCCGGTAACGTACCGTAGAGCGTCCCAAGGGATAATCGGTTGCTCCTCCAAGAACTTCCGTAGACTCACGAGGGAAGTCTCAAGGTCCGTATCGTTGAATTCGTACTTGATATTCCAGCCCAGAGCTCCAAACTTGCGTCTTTCCTGGACGATAGCGTGGAAGAACGTGAGTGCACACAGTAGCGACTTCCAGACGTGGTCCTTCGACTCTCCAGTATCGAAATTCCCGAGGTAATGGAAGCTCTCGAGCACTTCTTCGGACAGTAACGTGTTGAAAGACCGCAGGAGATTGGCTCGGATACCTTTCGGAGGTTCATTTGTCAGTTTAATCCCGTTCTGAAGCACCGTCACGGGGAAATAAGCAGCAGGAAAACTCGTGAGGAACAACCGGAAAGTGGTTTGACACTGTTCATCCGTCCTCTGGCCCATATCTTCCACCAGTTTCTCGAGTTTCGGCATCCAACTCTTGGCTAAATGGCAGTTCTGCAGCAATACCCAGTCTCCCGAGCCTTGGCTGCTCTCGATGAGCTTCTCCGCTCTTGGACCTTGGCCCTGTCCGAGGGAAATGAGGTGCAGACGGTCGATAAAAGACATTTCTTTGGCGAATCGCAGCAACATCCCGGTCGGATCAGCGCCTGCGGATAATACGAAGATGCACGGAGTCTTGCGGTCTGTGTCGTTGTAGATTTCCTCCATGGTTGTGGACGCGTTGCGACCGAATTCGGCGCCCATTTCGGTGGAAATCATGTTTAAAACCGCTTGGGGCACCTTTTCCTCGGCTAAACCTCGTAAAAGCAGCACTTTTTGGAAAGCTGTGAGTGTAGAGCCGTAGTTACCAGGACAAGACGTTGGATTCGAGAGAAAATCCGGAGATTCCAGCCAATTTATCCAACGCGGCCAGACGTTGGTTAACGAAGCGCAGAGGCCCTGGAATCCGTTCACTTCTGTCTTTTGACCGTCAACTTCAATATATCCAGTCACCACTGTCTCCAGCTCGGAGATTAAATCCCATTGCGCCTCACTGATGTGCGTTGGCTGTGGATTTGACTGCTGTGTGGATCGATCGGCGCCTGGAGCTCCTCGCAGATAAAAAGACCACTCTCGCGACGAGATTTTATCCGAGTGAAGTAGGATTTTACAGCAGATCAGCATCGAGAATAACACCTTGTGCACTTCGAAAAGCCCTCGACAGATATTCACGTAGATGTATCTCGTCTGAAAATCCGTGAGGTTGTTCAGTCGTTTCTGCAGGTTTTCAGCCTTCGGAGCTTCGTCGAAGCAAATGTTGAATAACCGCTGGAAAAAAGGCAACGAGTACTGGTACATGGGGTCGATAAGGGCGAGATTGGCCACTACGAAGTAGATAATGGAGCCTCGAGTAGCCACACAACGGTACTCTTCTCTCGCTCGGTTAATCTCAATCTCCGTGCTTTCCGACTCCAAAACTCGCTCCTTAATGATCCGAGACGTGACGTTCGAGGACTGCAGAGTATCGATAAGATCCTGATCATCCAGGACATTCCCTGCGGATTCAGAGAGCTGCTTTAAAATTCGATCTTCGATCTCCTGGAGCTGCTTTTTATCCTGCGCCATCGTCACCACCAGTCGATTCTTCTTCTCTTCGATATCCGGACGTTCATGACGCACCACATCCCCCAGAAGTTGATCCTCTAAGCCATCCATGGTGACTGTAAAATTGATCACAGTCACTTTAATATAAACTTCCGGTAAGTAATGCGGATTCGGCAGTTTCGTGGTAAGGAAAAGTTTAAACGCTGGGTCATAGTCAACATCGGAGTCTCCGAGACGGATTAAAACCCTCCCGCCTTGCTTGTAGATGGCTTTCTGTAGTATCGGCTCCAGTGAAGGCTCCAAAGTCTCGTCAATATCCTCAATAAGCAGAGATTTTCCATTACGGATGCAGGTTTCCAACGATCTGAGAAGATTGGCGTTCGTCATTTTCGTAGCTTCCAGCTTTTGAGCTAAAGTTTTCTTTATCCACTTGTTCGCTTGGCCCTGTGGGTCGATCATCAATGGCCAACGCTCGCCTCGTGTCACCAGAATCGCGTTATCAGTGGACGTAGAGTCTGTGGGGAGTCCATTCAACTGCCACTCTCGGATCTCCACTGGACTCCCCAATGTCGTGGATAAACTGTAGCCTGAAGAGCAAGGAATGCCGAGGGATTGAGTCTGAGTGACCCATTGGTCGACAATCCGCTGCCGGAAACCTCCAGTGAATGGTCCGTAGTACGAAATACACGCAGCAGCGAGGAAAGTATCGCCGATTAAAGCCAGAATGGACTCGGCTAAGGATGCCACACTCTCTTTCCAACGAGCGCCTTCTACGGATAATCCAGAAATGAGCTTTTCAGCTCGAACCAGGCGCTTTTCCGTCACTGCAGCGTCATTCGCGAGCTTATCCTTCTCATCCAGAGTGTCTTTGCACTGCTTTTCCAACATGGCTACGTTTTCATTCACCACGCGAAGTTCCTCTTGTTTTTGGGATAAAATCGCGTTCGCTTCGGCCAGTTTCTGGTTCATTTTTTCGAGATTTTCCTTCTTCGGCCCGACTTCTTTTGCCACTTTCGAGTACACGTCCATGGCGTGCACCCACATACAGAGCGATGTGGCCGCTTTAGATACTTTGGACACCACTTCCACTGCCATCCCAGGCTCAGCCACGGCCTTACTCAGTTTCTTCAAAGTGGCAGGTGGGATATTATCCTTGTCAAAATTTTTGAGTTTATCCAAAAACGTCACATCACCCAGGACTTTCTTGGCTCCATCCCAGCTCTGTTTCTCGTTGAAAAGCAGACACACGGCGTTCATGACGGTCTCCACTGCCTCTGGAGGCTTCGCGAACGACTTGACTTCCGTAATATCATTCTTGGACAAACTATCCAGCGCTTTTATCGCATTATTCAGAGCTGGCATGGCTACATCCAGATCTTTTTGAGCGTCAGCCTGGACCACAGACACTTCCTCTGCTTGTTTCGTGACGGTAGCTTCATCCTGTGAGACTCTCTCACGTACAACTGCAGCTGCTTTTTGATCTACAGACACGCGCTTGAGTAATTCTTCCGCTTCGATGGCTTTTTTGGCTAAAATCGGCTGCAACTCGATGAGTTCGGATTTTAGCGAATCCACGATGCTGTTGGTCTCCTCGAGCTTCTTCACGCCCACTTCCATCCGGTTCTTGATCGTCTGCAGCACCGCTCGCTTCTCCTGCAGCATTTTTAAATATAATCCAATGAGATCGAGATAACTTTTAGGGGTGGTGTACACGTATCTCTGCAATTGGGCGAGAAAATCCTCCCCGAAATCGTTGGATGTTGTGTGAACTATCGAGCACATATCCACCAGAGCAGTCCGGACGTCTTCGGAAGGCAAAGAAACACTGGCAAGCAGCCGATCAGCCACAGATTGGAGAGCTTCACGTGGCCAATTCATGTACCAGTCGATGGTACAGCAGTTAATCAACGAAGGGAAGGCGCGACAACGGATTCGAAGCGCTGAACCGACTGGAGACATTGCCAACACAATGTGCAGATAATTACGTACTCTTTCGATGAAGGTGGACACACAGTTGTCTCTTGTCTCGGGAATATCCATAGCTTTAAGAACTGGCCGCATATCTGCGATTATCCGGTCCATTTCGTCCTGAGGGAAGAGATTCGGCACTTCTCCGCTGTTTAAAACGTTGTTAATATCCTCCAAGAAACTCTCTTCGACGATCTGACTGTCTGTAAAGAGGAAGACGGTGGATTGACCTCCAACGCCTGCGCTGATCATGAGTTTCTTTAAATCTTCGTGGAACTCGTTCGTACCGTATCCTCTCGTGATTTCGATCTGCACGCACTTGGCTTCCACCATGAACGCCCCAAGACGAGCGAGGGACTGTTTACCGCTTCCTCCAACGCCAATCAGCATCGCGTTGCCTCTGGGCTGACGTAAAATCCGTACTAACCGGGATAAATGTGCGATGGCGTCTCGGAAGAAGACCAAGTTCATTTTGTTGGCAAAAGTGACGTTATAATTCTCCAAAAAATCGTCCATGATCTTCGTGACTTTAGATACGTCGTTGCAGTGTTCATACAGTGGTGTAGGAACTCCTGGCTTGAAAAAATCCCCGAAAGTCAATGGACAAGGTGAGTGGAAAAGCGTCTCTCGAGCCCAATTACAGTTGAAAAAGCGCTGCAACAACGAGCACACGAGCTCCTCGAACCAAACCTGGTCGCTCGTGTTGATCAGTCGGTCCTGGAATACGCGGGAGGCCTCGTGCACCCACAAGCGGTTCATCGAGTCTGCGTCTGGACATTTTCCAGGTGTAACCATGAGAATCCCTTGGAAAACCTTCGAAACATCCCGAAGATTAAACGTGTAGTGGAATTTATTGGGCGTCGGCAGTAACTCGAGCGTTACGCGGTTGTAAATCTCAATGACACTGGAGATAATCCCGTCTTTCATGGCCTTAACGGATGGAGCGAATTTTTCAAAAAATCCGCCTAAAATCGACGCGAAAATCAGTTTCAGAGATGTTTCTCCTGCCGGATACATGCTCAAGACGTGGAAGTGCCGTACAAAACGGGGAGTACAGTGACACCTTCCTCCTCCAGCAGGAGCAGCAGCTGCCAGCAGCATCGTGTCTGCAATATCCTTCCAAAACAGTTTATCCCGATCGTAAAATCCACCGAAATCTAGGAACTGGCGTAATAATTCGATGGGAGCTTGAGCCCCGTACTCCTCCACTGCAGGGAGATTCACATCATCCACGAAGATAATCATCCGCTTGCCAGCCACTGGACCTAAAAGGTTCTTCCGTTTCTTCTCGAGCTTATTTTCGATCGTTAACTGCGTCACTAAAGATGAAGTTTGAGCCGAGAAATTGATGAAAATCGTCATGAAATTCGACGCTGGAGCGGATGGAGCTTCCCCTTCTCCTTCCTCACTGGATAAAATCGGCCCAGACGTTAATTCTTGCAGTAAATCCTGAACGATCACGGTTTTTCCAGTTCCGGTGACTCCAGTAACATACGCAGGTCTCTTGGCCGCTGTTAAAGTGCGCAATAAGAATGTAAAGCGAACGGAATCCGGAGTGGCTACAGTCATCTTGAAGTAAGGCACCTGGGGATTGTACTGAAATTTGGGAACAACCTCACTCCATGCTCGGAATTTGGCCTGTTCAATATCCACAAAGTAGTCGAACACCAAACCATTGTTAGGGATGCTAAGCTTCGCCTCACTCATCAGTTCTCGAGCGAAAGCGTCGAACTGTTCGTGAGTATCCATTGTCATTGTGGCCCCAACAGACCAAAAGAGCGAAAAAGCGAAGATTTTATCCAATAATTCGAGCATTTCTTCATTTTTCATCTCGAGATAATTCACACCATTTGCAGGACTGAATAAACAGGCAAAAAGCCGACACAAACTCGTTGCCAGATTCATATCCACCGTTGGAACGTACTCGAAGCTCTTCTTCCGCACGAAATGGATGCATTTATCCACGTAACTCGTAATGAGAAAATCCAGCCGCTTTAATCCTTCCGGCGGAAAATCCACCGGCAGTTCTTTCTCCATCCAAGTCTGCACGAACGGCATCCAACCTAAATCCGTTGCAGTCATGTACACGACACCAATTCGACTCACAGTGGCAGGAGAAGCCACAGCCAAATCCATAACTTCAAACAGCATTTTCATCTCGTTTTTTAGTTTAATCCGCTCTCCATTGGCCAGACAAAGCGTCATATTATCGTCCAGGACGGTATTCATGTTCTCGATCCACAAGGCGTCAATGGGTCCATCAAAAACGGTCCATTTCACATCGGAAGTCTCATCCGCTACTGCTTCTCTCATGATCGTAGAGGCCAAGCCGTCGTGCCATTCCTGAGTGGCTTCGTTGAATTCCCCGTATAATTCCCCCATAGAAATACACTTGGGGTTAAGCACACGAGCGTAGACCGTCTGGTACACCGGATTTTTGGAGCCTTTCGCCCTTAGAGACGTCATAGTCGACTGCAGGGTACGGTAACACGAGGTTTTCCCAGCGCCAGTAGGACCCACCAGCGTCCCACCGAAACGGACGTTGAAAATGTCAAAAAGCTGGATAACTTTCGTAATATACGTAGGCACTTTCTGCAGTCCAGCCTTGGATATTTCCTCTTCAAGAGAAGCTTGAAGCTCTCCATAGTCATTCGGAGGAATATCTGTACCGGGGAATAAATCCAGGACAATAGCGTGGAAGAGAGGGAGATCATCCGCCAGGAACTTGGGGATATTACTGTCCCGTAGAGCCCGGATTAACGTCACGTCTTCATTTAAATCCGGATTGGCACGTTTTAACGACCCAGCCATGACCAGAACCGATTTAACAGCACGAAGTCCGTAGTCATAGTGAGGCTGTTGCGAAAGCTGCTCACTACAGAGGATGTAGAGCTTGCACATCTTCCTGGACAGCGTGCGAGCGTCACCGAAACCTTCAGCGAACAGCATAATCTCTGCAATCAACGCGTAATCCGGTACCATCATGGACACTGGGCGGAAACAGACCTTTAAGTTGTCTGGGAGTTCCGTTCTACCAGCGTATCCTGGATTCATAGTCACGATAACGTGGTGATCTTTCAGAAGGATCTCAATCCCCATGAAGTTGATGTGCTCCTTGCCTTGGATTCTTCCTTCACGTAGGATTAAAAGCTGCTGGGCCACAACAGATAAAACTTCGATGTCGATTCGGTTGAATTCGTCCAAACACGTCCAGTTGCCAGCCTGTGCGAGTCCTCGGAAGAGCTTCCCCATCATTTTATAGTCGATCTGGTCACTGCAGTTGAATACCACACACTGGATAGCCATCGCTTTGGCCAGATCTTTGCTGCTCTCGGTTTTACCGGTTCCTGCTGGACCTGCAGGAGCTGCGCCCAGTTTCATCCCGTAAGCTCCAGTGAGCGTCATCCAGCAACGATCCGTTAACGGAGTGATAACTAGACGGGAAGTGGCTCCCATGTACTCGTATCCATACTGAATGACCGAGTCCGAGTGTCGAATCAGCACGTCGTCAGCCTGAGCGTCCCAGTAGTAACGAAGCTGTTGCTGCCAGATAAAATTCCCCACGGAATCAACTTTTTCAGTCCAAAGACTCTCCACGATGTCACGAGCGTGAACGTCGGTAGTCACTAAAGCCACGATCACTTTACGTTCCAATGAGCTTAAATCCCCACGGATTTTCACGATCAGCTCGTTGAGCTCGTACAAGTTGCGTTTGTACCAGGCGTGCATCTCCTCCACTGGATTTTCGCTGTTTAAGGCTTCTTCAGTGCTTCGAGCCCACGTCATTTGAGCCACAGTGGCTACAACTTGGCCTGGATGATCACAAACCCAAGCGGATCGCTCCTTACCGTCGTAATCCAGTAGTCCAGCCTTCATGAGTTTGTAAATGGACTGCTTCATGCTCACTTCTAAGGCTTTTAGCCAATCTTCAACGTTTCCACGTGCTTTTAGATTTTTACCAAGAGGGACGCGCTCATTCTCGGACGAATACATGGCGATCATATCCACACTACCAGGAACATCGCCAAAATCCAGTTTTACGAGATTCTCAAAGCATTTACGGAGGTGAGGTTGAACAGCCTGCGGATTTTTGGATTGCGCCAGGATTTCCAGTAATTCATCATTGGATAAAAAGTAAAATCTGGGAAAAGCCATTCGTTTTGTCTCGAGATAATCCTCCAGATTTTTTTGGATTTTATCCAAGTGGGCGTTGTGCTGCTGTAACGTCTCTTTGATCCCGGGAAACGTCCCCGACGTCAACACGTGCGGGTTCTCATTCGTCCGACGCATGATCGTTTTCCACGAAGCGTCCACGTGACTGAAAATCTTGGATGCGTCCGGCAATTGTCTCTGAATATCCGGAGCGGAGAAGATATTCTCTAAATACATCCAATTCTTTTGTACGAGAAGCCATTCGTCGAGAGTTTCCTGTAGTGTCACGAGCTTCTTCCTCCAGCCTTCCACTTCTTCTTGAATAGCACCGATAAATCGTGAGCCCATGATCGTACTAATTGTCACAATCGAATCATCCAGTTTGGCAGTGACCTCCTCCACACTTCCCAGAACGAAAACATCCTTGGATTCTTTGTAGGGTTTTACTTCAAACTCGGTTGTAGCCCACGCATCTGTCACTTTCTTGAGCATTTCCTCCAGAACAGCTTCTTGTTGAGCGGATACAGCTACTGCACTGATGGTTTCGCCATGTTTCATCACATTCCGCTCAATCAACCCTCCTAACGTCATACTGCTCTCCCCTTTCATCTGGAACCCTAACGCTGCGTGAATCTGTTTCCAGTGTCGATCTTTAAGCGACGAAGAGCGTAAATCTGTAACAACAGGTAAAACCAGTTTAAACTTCTCCACTTCCTTTTGCAGCAAGTCGGCAGCTTCGTTCCCTGGGAGCTGCTTCTGCGCTTGGTACGCCACTTTCACGTACATCTGCACCTGTTTACTAATAACAGCGACGTCGATATCGTCGAAAACGGTATCGGAGTAGGAAACCGCCAGCTTTTGCCAGGTATCCAGACCGCTCCAGAGCTTCATTTTGAGCTCGAAATGTGCTGCCACTTCGTTAATTTCGTTGAATTCGCTCACGGTTTGCTTCAGTTGCGTCTGGAACATGGCCAGCATCTTGGATTCCTCTACCAGTTGATTCAGCGTATCTTCTTGTGCTTGTAAGTACGATAATGCCTCGCTCATCGGCGTTTTAATCGTTGAAAGTTTGGGGTGATCCAGCTTTTCAAGCAACATGTTGGCGTTCCGATTTAACGGAGCGATACTATCCAGGATAATTTGAGAAAATCGCGCAGTCTCCGAGTCGATTTCGCCTTCAAAGCGTGTGACCGTTCCCTCCAAACTCAAGACGCCTTCTTTCATGAGGATAATATCCTCTTTGATATCATCCGGCACTCTCCAATCGTAATTATCCATCAAAACGCCCATCTCGTACACTCGGCGGTATCGACTTCTAAGATCCGGCAACATGGCGGATACTTTGGTCATATGCACCACTTTATTCACAAAGGCGTCGGGCGTTGACGGTGTGGAGAAAGCAACAGGGGACAAGTCATTGAGAGTCTCAAGAAGCGCCGTACTGGTTTGTTTCATAAGTTTTGGGAGCAGAGCACGGATTCCAAGAATGCATTTTTCGGGATTCGGTAGAAGTCGACTTTTAAATTCCGAAGAATCCACTCGAAAAATCCCAACCGTGGCAGCATCCGGGATTTCCGTGAACGACTGTCCTTGGGCCTTGTATTTCTCCACCGACTCGGAGAAGAAATCCAGCGGTGCATTAGCGTAAGTTTCCATTAGCTGCGTCACTTGGCCTTCATTCTCCGAGTAAATCTGGTGAAATGGAGCGAAAACATCCATATAATCCTCCACGGACTCGAAAGCTTCGTCTAAAGCCACGAAAATATCGTTCGTGAGCAGACTGAACTTGGCATCTTCATTGAGAATCAACGCCACGTTCAATTGCTCCACAGACCAGACGTCTTTGCCCTCGTCTTCCGCACTTGCAGTCGTGTAAGGGGCCAGCGATTCGTGGCCAAGATGTCGCGCGGGGGTCTCCACCATACGCAAAGCCTCTTTCAACGCACGCTGGAGCGCTCCATTCCACGCATCGTGGTTCGGAGTAGCGTTTAAAGCTGACGTTGCAGTATCCATCTCAACTGCTACCGCAAAAATGGCCGTAAAAGGCGGAGCAGCAGTCGCCTGACCTGGTTTCCCTGGATTTTTACTGTTTGGCTGCGGATTTTGGGGAACAGGAGCGGTAGGTTGAGCTTTTCCTGCCGCTAACACGGTATATAACCGCTGGAAGGAGTAAACTGTGAGCTGAATCGTAGCGTCAATCGTTAAGAAGTCTGCAAGCCGCAAGAAGTTCGTAAGTGTCCGACACTGTTTACGTAACGCAGCTCTCTCCATGAAGGTCATCTTGTGGTCGGCTGAGATCTTGTTGATCCCTAAAAATCCATCGATGACGTCGTCACACGCCTTAACGCACATTTTCAACGACTTTGAAGAGAATTCCGCGAGCTGTTGCGTCACTTGAGCTCTAGTTTTCAACTGTTCCGCCTCAAAATCTCGTAGCGAGTACGTTTGTCGAGGACTGAAGCGAATTAACTCGAGTTTTGTGACGTCAAGACAGAGCGTACGGAGACCGAGTAACGTGGACTGGAGACTCGGAGCTAAGAGGAAAAGCCGCTCGTTCAGAGCTTTCTTGGCGTTGCGCATCTTAAATGCTCGTACGGATTGTTTCCACATGTTGAAGTTCTTCCACGTTTTGTACTTCTGGAAGAAAGGGATAGCCAGCATCTTCATAAAGCGAGAGTATTCGGTCTCCCATTTGTCCAATGACCAGAATTCCGAGTGTTCCGTAGTGAAATGCGTCACGCCTTCCATACTCATCGTGTAGTAGTCGGATCGATCCACTTCAAAATGTTCGACAACTTCCAGCGCGTACATTACCAGGTCGGTATTTTTCTTCTTGCGGAGATACAAAAAGTTACCAGCTTTAAATTCACGCAGGTACCGTGGATCGAGGTTTAACGAAGCGGTAAAGGAAGACTCCGTTGCAAGGGCCTTCCGCTGAGCAGCTTTTGATGCAGGGGACAACAGTGCGTACGAGCCGGTATCTGCTGAATACTGATTACTACCGGTATTTTCTTCATAAGGAACTGTTAGTGTTGGAGACCGAATGTCGGACTTGTCTCGAAGGTTCCGGATCCTCTCGGACGCCTTGTGGAGACTTGGGTGCATTACACCAGGTGATAAACTTATCATACTGGTAGAAGCAGCCAACGGGGGCTCACGAGGTAGAGTCCCTAAGGTAGTTCGAGTTTTCGGTGGTGCGTCGTTCGGAATCGTCGCAATACTCGCGTTTTTCTTCATTCGTGCCTTGAATTTGGGCTTTAGTACTGCGTTTTGAGCCGGAAGAGATCGCTTTGCAGGCGATTGAGGGTTTTGCAGATCTCCACTGTCAGCTGGAGACCCAGGTCCGAGGTTTGGCTCGTACAGACGTTGCAGGATCTGGTTCGCTTGAGGTCCGAGCGACACACCTCGACGTTTAGCCCCATCACGACTAGCGCCCCCATCGTCCATGCTTGACCTTGCAGGAGCTGGGGAGCTTTTGTCTTGTGGGGGGTCGCTTTCTATCGACAGCCCCCAAGCGACGCCCGTCAGTTACGACTCGAAAGGATTTCGAAGTGGTATCAACACTTGAGTGGGTATTTTCGGATTTCGAGGAGGTATCAACACTCGAGTGGATATTTTCAACACTTGAGCGGGTATTTTCGTCGTTTATGTAACGGACTCGAGTGTTGACACTCGAGTGGTATCTGCAAGTGATTGTGCGACTAGCAAGTTCAGAAGCGACCTTTTGAGAGTACTGTACGAAACTACCGGTAGCGTTATTATCGATATTGATAAAACATTTGATACCACACAATTAACATGTAACCGAATTTACTTGAAAGCGTTTAGGAAAGACTATGGCAAAGGCCCGTTGAAGTATCCTTAGTTATACACTTTCCTATCTGCTGATTGAACCTGTAGTGTTCGTATTCGGCGATGACAAGAATCTCAAGATAAAGACATACGCAAATGCGAGCTCGAGATGTTTAGCCCTTTGTAACGAAGACTCTCCTATTGATCTCACTTTCGAATTGAACTCGCAAGCCGCAACGTAGTAGCCCAAGCCACCTCCAGTATGAAGCTCGTTTCGGCTGTAATCGCCGCTGTTATGCTGCTCGCGGCTCAAGCCAACGCTGAAGAGAACGCACAGATGGATCTTCGACCTGCAACCCAAACTACGACCCTGCAAAAAACCCTTGCAGAGACCACTCTCGCGCTTGCTACGGCAACTAAAACAAGGGAAGACCGTGCAGTGAAACTTGAGCTACAGCCTAAAAAGAGAGGTTTAGCTTTCAATGCAACTACAATAGTTACTTTGAACACATTCTGTCCTGTTATATTTTTTGTTTGACTTATTCCGTCTATTTGTTGATGATTTTAATTAAAAACACTTTTAAGTAAAAAACAATATTTCATTTTAAAAGTTTAAAACACTTTTTTTATAAAGTGACCATCATTTGAAAAAGTAGTTTTTTAAAGCATTTTTTTTTTCATTTGGGTAGACCATCACTCACATCCAAGAAGTCGTTTTTACAGCTACCGGTAGCATTCATTTTTCATTTTCGAAGTGAACCACCATGTTGTCCACCCTTTCAAGCCACCTCCGTAGCCGCCGTGTAATCCTTGCGTCCCAGAGCCCTCGCCGCCTGGAACTCCTACGTGACTGCGTACGTTATAACCCCCGTGCATGCCACCGCTATCCACCGATCAGTCCCTGACTGCTCGTTCGGTTATTTTGTACTGCGAATCCAGGGTCTTACTTTCGAGGTGATCCCGTCCACTTTCGAGGAAAATCTGCCCAAGGAGCGATTCCCGACGCCCGACCTCTATGTGATTGAGAACGCTAAGCAGAAGGCGCTGGAAGTGTTGAAACGCGTGTCCAAGGACACAAACGCCGATGATAAACTCCCTCCAGTGGTTATTGGGTGTGACACCGTCGTGGTGCAGGACGGCGTGATCCTGGAGAAGCCCAAGGACGAGGAAGACGCTTTTAATATGCTGACCAAGCTATCGGATCGCCCTCACGAGGTTTTCTCGGGTGTGGCGCTCTTCACTGCTGAGAGGGGCATCGACAACCCGCACTTGTTCTTTGAGAAGACAAGTCTGGTCTTCGGCCCTCTCGAACCGGAAGATATCCGCGGTGCGTCGCACAAGCTCACTGTTCTCTTCTACGTCACTCTAACTTACAGTTTCTGTCTCTACAGCGTACATTGCGACGGGCGAGCCCATGGACAAGGCAGGAGCGTACGGGCTTCAAGGTACGAATGGAAATCTGGGTGTTTTATCCACGATAGTGTTAAGTCTAACTGGGATGTGGTGCATGCAGGTCGTGCGCGGTGTTTCGTGCAGGAGGTTCATGGCTGCACCAACAACGTAATTGGTTTCCCAGTGCAGCGCTTCTGTCAGGAACTCAAGGTTCTCGCTTCTCGCAACGAGATTTAGACTCAAGACAGACAGTAAACTGACAGGCAAAAAGACGGAAAAACTTTTGTGCCTACTTGCATTGTTCTCTATCGAAAAGTGGTCTGAGTGCAGCTCTTGCAACCAAGGCGCTTTTACTCTGTTCTCTTCAACTCTCTACTCGGTTTTCTTCTTAGGTTTCGGCGCCGGGATGCACGAGAACACGATGTAAAGCACAACGGCAGCGATGTGGCCGGCGAAGTACGTGTTCTTCAGAGAAGCCAGCGAGTTCTCCCACGACATCGCCTGGAACGGCATGACGAAGTAGTGCATGGCGAAGAGCGTCAACAGGTAGCTCAGCAGGTCGTAAACCTTCTTCTTGGCGCCGAACGAGCCGTCGGCCTCAATGAAACGCGGACGAAGACGCTTGAAGGCCAGACGGTTCACTGCCGTAGCAAGAGGCACTGCATCACACACAAAAAGAGCTCAAAGTTAGTCTTACTGCTAGGAAATCAACCAACAATGCAAAATACGTACGACTCATGAAGAAGAGGTAGTAGCCAGGGTAGAATCCGTGCCAGAACGCCGAGATGAAGTACGTGGCCATCAGTGAGTTACCCGTGCGGGTGTACACGTAACGCTCCAGCCAGTTCTGCGTGCCCTTGTTCCAGGCGCGCGAGGCAGCACGGATGCTCTGCGAGAACTCAAAGCCCAAAATGTCCATGTTGCTCACACCGTTCCAGCCGCGGCTGACGCCGTCCTTGTCGAATCCTTCGAAGCCGAAGCCGCACAAAACTGTCGCGCCCTCCGCGATCTTCCAGGCCGAGTAGTACTTGGTCTTGCAGAAGATGAGCGTGATGTACAGGTCGCGGATCTGGTACAGCAGCGGAAGAGCAGCGACCTTGGGGTCGTGGAGGTTCGACAGCGGGTACATGGGGCCATACACAGCGAAGGCAGCCATGAGCACAGAGCCAACGAGGAACTTGGAGAAGGCCGCGAGAACACTCGACGGTTGCTTGTACTTGCCATCCACGAGGAACTTCTTGCCGCTAGTGACGTCCAAGTACTCGCGGATCTCGAAGGCCGGACCGGCCAGGAACGTGGTGAAGCTGTAGACGTAGCCGAAGAACTCCAAGAGACTGGGGATCTCCTTGATCGCGAGCTTCTGACGGCCTTCGTACACTTTCTTCTTGCCGGGAGACATCTCCGCCCCCTTCTTCTCGAACGTCTTGTCCACTACACCATCGTAGTAGTTGTACGCGAAGCTCGTGAGCTTGATGACCAGCAGCATCTGCGGTCCGGTGAAGTCCAGCGTCCAGCCCATGTAGTCCACGTACAGGCGGTAGATGTGCGACGCAGACATGTACAGCATGTTGAACAGGAACACGATGCCTGGGGCGTGCTTGGACGGGCCGAACTTGACGATCAGGTACGTGAGGAAGCTCGAGATGAACGAGTGGATCCAGCCAGAGCCCAGCACGAACTGGGCCATGCACACGCCCAGCACCACGTCGAACATGTGCTTGAGGCTGGCGCCGGGCAGCAGCTTGTACACGACGGCAAGAGGGTACGCGGCGAAGAGACACAGCACGTAGCAGAGCTGGTCGCTGCCCAGGCCCAACGAGGCTGAGAGTTCATCCACTTGCGCATGCAGGAAGCTGAAGTCCAGGGGCGTTGCCAGCTCTGCGTACGGCTGGAGGTGCTCCACGATGTCCACGACACGGTCCATGGCTGCAGGAGGCTTGGGCGGGAGGGGATCTAAAGGAGAGATGACACACACGCGGATGGCTGACGTGACACGGATACTATACGTTGTATACTATACGTTGTATTTATCCGGCTATCTGGTTAAGGAGAGTGTAATTTCACTCAACTATCACGTTTGCGCCGTTTCCTTATGCTTATATCCTGATCGTGCACTCTCTACATGCGCGTCTTCGCCATGAAGTCAACGCTAGTACGTTCATGAACATTCTTTCAACTTCGTGCCAAGTTTCGCCGCCAAGATCGCGCCTGTAAGTGCTCTGACTGCTACTTCTTGAGCTGCGTGGATCCACTCGATGGGGAAAATCTTATGTATTTGATGAAGTGATATATTATCCAAAATAGAAGGTTGAAGAAAACGGAAGCGATGGGATGGTAGCAGTTCTACGGTGTATGCAAGGCGGACGAGTACTTCTTCTGAGGGGCAGGCCTTGATTGCTGTCCAGGTCGCGGACGAGCTGCAATGGCCAGGACTTTGTGCTGTGGTGTGCGTAGTGAACGACGTGCAGAAGGATACTCCATCATGGAGCGATTCTAACCAGGAATTTGAACAGGTTGGTGTCAAACACAATGCGCTGGACACCAGCACACCACGCACCTTGAAGACGAAGAGCTCGCGTGTTAAACGGCGGCATCTTCGCCGCGAAGACTTTGCTGGGCTCCAATTGCCTGCATGCGACTCCACAAAGCGACATGCCGTACTCGACGTGAAAATTGGCGAGGCTGCTCTCGGATTACGCTTGATGCGGCCCGTGGAGAACGAAAGGCACCTGCAACCTTACATGTTCCTTGGCTTCTAGCTTCTTTAGATTGCATTGGATTCCGCCATTATCCAGCGCTTTCGCTGCCTCTCATCGCTGCCTGCACCACCGCAAATGTGTAGATCACCGAAACACGCCGCAAAACAAAGGCTTCAACATTCCAGTGGCCCCCTCCCACGCACAACTTGAGTCTTCACTCTCCGAGTCGGAGTCCGACGTACCGTAGTGCACTGCAGCGGGCAAATGGAACAGTTATTAATACATGTAGAGCTCTGCGAGCCAGTCAAGCAATGCGAGTCGCGCGTGGCAGCCAGCCAGTGCTTCAACATCGACCATCCTTGTGACGTGGGCTGCTTTGAATAGAAGCCCGTCTAACCTGTCATTTACTTTATTCTATCCTATCATTCTGTAATGTCTGCACCTTTTTGTCTTGTTTACAAACATAACCCACCTCCATAATCCTATCATCTGCCATCTGCCAGAGCGTCATCGCCGCTTTTCCCACATGACATCAACTTGCTGCCCCGTGCCATCGCCCCGCAGCCTCTCATTCCTTCTTCGGCCTCGTATTCATCATGGCTTCTCAGGTTCTCTCAGCACTGGGCAACGCAGCGACCCCGTTGCAATTTACCATGCTGAACGAGCAACTTTCCAGTCTTTCGGAGGTTGTAGGGGTGCCAGTGGACCAACTACGCTGTGTCACTTGTCTGCTGGGCGCCTACCCATTGGCAATTGTCGTCCGCAAGCTGCCGTCGATCACGGCCAAGCACTGGCTGCACATTTGTACGGGTGTGAGCATTGCTCAATTCGTCTACGGAGCAGGATGGCTACACTCGTTGCTGTCTTCTCTGCTCACGTACGCGCTGGTGTGTCTGCTGCCGCCCAAACGCGCTCCGTTGGTGGTTTTCCTCGCCAATATGACGTACGTGGCGGCACTGCACATCCACCGCATGCGGGTGAACTATATGGGCTGGAGTATGGACTCGACGGCGAGTCAAATGCTGCTGCTCATCAAACTCACCAGCTTCGCCTTCAACTACCACGACGGAGTAGTGCCCAGTGCCACTACAGTGCAGGAAGGAGACTCGGAGCATACCAAGAAGATCAAGCAGTCGAGGAAGCAGTTGGCAATCCCGGAGATCCCTTCGTTGTTGGAGTTTCTTGGCTTCGTCTACTGCTTCACGACGTTCCTGGCCGGCCCAGCTTTCGAGTACAAAGAGTACAGTGACGCGATCCACGAGACCCGGTTCGTGGACAAGAACGGTGTCCGACGCAAAGTGTCCCCTGCCGGTGCAGCATTCTCCAAGTTGGTGCTGGGTCTCAGTCTTATGGGGCTTTTAGTGCGCTTCGGATCCCTTGCCGACTTGAAGGAGATCTTGAGCGATGAAGATCAGTCCATGCTCATGAAGTGGGGACGGCTGTTTGTGGCTCTGTTCCTTACCAGAGCAAAGTACTACGTCGCCTGGAAGTTGGCGGAGGGAGCGACGGTGCTCACTGGTACGGGATTCGAGGGATTCGACGCGCAGAACAACCCCAAGGGCTGGGACGGTGTCAGCAACGTCGACATCTTGGGCTTCGAACTTGGCGCCAATGTGCGGGAGATCTCGCGTGCTTGGAACAAGGGCACGCAGAACTGGCTGGAGCGCTACGTGTACACCCGTACAGGCAATTCGTTGCTTGCGACGTACTCCGTATCGGCGTTGTGGCACGGATTCTACCCTGGTTACTACCTGTTCTTCCTCACTGTGCCACTGGCTACGGCGGTGAACCGCCTGGCGAGACGTCACGTGCGTCCGTACGTCGTGGGCAGTGTGATCAAGCCGCTCTACGACCTTGTTGGTATGATCTGCACTGCTATGGTGGTGAACTACCTGGCTGTTTCCTTTGTGGTGCTGTCGTGGGAGGACGCGGTGGCAGGTTTTCGCTCCATGCGCTTCGCTGGCCACGTCGGTCTCGTGGTTTGCTACCTGCTGCTCACGTTCGTGCCGGTCAAGAAGACTGCGAACAGCAAGAAGACCGTGTAAGGTAGGGCTCTACCTCTATGTATCGAACGCTATGATAACATAGCCTCATAGCGTATGACGACCCAAACCCAAAGATATGACCGAAGCATAATATGAACAAGATTCATTTGGGGTGCCGTTAAAAGGTCATAGCGCCAACCACCTTGGTTTAGCCGGAGTAAAGCTGGTATCCCGTGTCGTGGTTCTTGTACGTGTTGTCTTTCGAGAGCGAATACGTGACGCGGCACTCAGGTGTCTGCGGCGACCAAACGCCTTGATTCGTGCACCGAATTGTCGCTGGGCCTCTCAGGGTGGTGCCTTTCATGCACGTGAACGTCGCTGTTGAGCCTGGGCTCGTGCTCGAGTACTTGACGGAACCTTGGTATATCGACGCTGGAGCTCCGCAGTTGTACGTAGGAACCTTGTCACTGCCGCGTAGGTTCCCTGCATCGACTGAGGGAATCATTGCAGTTACCGCCACAGCGAAAGCAACGAATCGAAGAAAGCGTCCCATTGCAGAACCTTGGATAAACCAACAGAGGAAATTGGGTTATGTAGTGGTGGGAAGGTTGATCAGCGAAGAGCTCTCGTCTCGACGGTCTTATCGGACTTGGTATTTAGGACGTAGGTGAACTATCATCGCGTTCTGGTTCAACTGGAGTGTTTGGGGTTTGTATATTTTAGTCATTGACCTGTTTGAATGTTGACGAGGCAAGAAGACTGCGAACAGCGAGAAGACCGTGTAGGGTAGGGCCCTACCTCTCTATGTATCGAACGCTAAGACAACATATCGTCATAGACGGGAGACATGTGTAGATAGATGTCTGCCAATCAGGCCTCGCGACTTTTTAGGAGACGTTGATCGCGGAAGTGCCGCGGAGTTGCGAGGAACTTCACGTGCTTGAGAAGCTCGGAGATTACAGGAACTTCATGTGCGCGAGATGCTCGGAGAAATATGTAGCTGTATTAAGGTCGAACATTGATCGTTGCCGCAGCATGCTCCAGAACCCTAAAGTACAAGTGGTGCACATCCAGACGCGGATGGTTGGTATTCATCGCGTTCTGGTTCAACTGGGGAGTGTTTTTGTATATTTTAGTCATTGACTTGTTTGCAAAATGTTGACGAGGCAAGATACAGTCGATTGAGTGTATTCCGGACTACCTAGACTCCGTTCTATAGTCTAGTTAGTGCCTTTGTTTCTTCGTTAACTAGGTAGATCCTCAGAAGTCTGACGGCGTTAGCACGATACTGTGGTCGAACTGGTGTTCTTCGGACTTGGTGAGAGGCGGCTGGTCACTACGGACGCGAAGCCGGAAGACTGCGATGGTCACGACCAAGATGGTTCCAATTGCGAGGATAATGGCCACCACGGCTGCAGCTGAAATACCGACCGACGCGACGGTCGTAAGGTCTGACTCTGTTGAGGCCTTCAATGCCGTTTGCTTGTCTGAAGTCTCGGAAGCACATGGAGCAGTCGAAACTGGAGGTGCAGTCGTGTCTGGCGATTGCTGCTCTTCTAGCTGACTCAATGTTTCGACAGTAATGGCAGGTGTCTCCGTTGTTGGCGTCTCCGTCTCTGGTGCTTCAGTCTCAGGCGTTTCCGTTGGCGTCTCTGTGATTGGCGTCTCCGTTGTTGGGGACTCCGTCGGCGATTCACTTGTGTAAGGTGTCGCTGTCGTTGGTGGCTCGGTTGTGGGTGGTTGAGTCGTATAAACACTCGTCTCCGTGGCGGTCGGTGCCTCGGTCGTGTATACCGGCGGTTCTGTACTCACATACGGAGTTGAAGTCGGTGTTGTCTCCGTCGCTGGTTCTTCGGTCACAGGAGTTTCCGTTGGCGCCTCTGTGGCTGGAGTTTCTGAAGTAGGGGGCTCCGTCGGCACCTCTGTGCTTGGTTCATTCGTGTAAGGTGTCACTGTCGTTGGTGGCCCGGTCGTGGGCGGTTGAGTCGTGTAAACACTCGTCTCCGTGGAAGTCGGTGCTTCGGTCGTGTATACTGGCGGTTCTGTACTCGCACACGGAGTTGAAGTCGGCGTCGTCCCATTTTCAGCGGACGAGTCCGAGCTATTACACGGTGGCGTCGGGGTTGGAGTCGGCGCGTTCGTGTCAACGTAGGGAGGTGAAGTCTCAGTGGCTGTTGGTATCGGCGTTTGAGTTTCAGTCGGAGTAGGAGTATCGTACGGTGTTGATTCTGGTGTTTGAGTCTCAGTAACCACTGGAGTCTCTGGATACTCCTGTGTTGGACTAGGAGCAGTGGTTTGCGGCGTGAAAGTAGCTGGGTATGTTGAAGCAGGAGCCTCAGTCGTCGTTTCTGGCGTTGACGTAGGGTACTGAGTCTCGAGATTTGGCGTCGGAGTTGGTGTGATCCACGTTTGTTCTGGTACTGGGGTCTCGGTTGGAGCGTACGTCGGGGCTGCAGTCACCTCAGGAGCTACCGTTGGAGCCTCGGTAGCTGGCATTGGTGTTGGCGTTTCAGGGGGTGTTGATGTCGGAGGTAGCGTAGCAGGTAACGTCTCTGTAGGCGTAGGCTCCGGGTACGTAGTCTCAGGTGCTGGGGTTTCAGTCGGTTCTGCCGTTGCTGCTTCGGTAGCTCCTGGGACGTACGGAGGCTCTGTAGTATCTGGTGGGCTTGTCGGCGCTTCCGTTGGCGTTGGCGTTGCTGCAGGCGTTGACGTGGGTATAGTAGGAGCTAGCGTCTCCGTAGGCGTAGGCTCCGGGTACGGCGTCTCAGGTGGTGGAGTTTGTGTCGGCTCTGGCGTTGCTGCTTCCGTAGGTTCTGGGACGTAAGGAGGCTCTGTTATCTGCACTGGTGTTTCAGACGGAGTTGGCGTCGAGGCTTGAGTCTCTGGGACTTCCGTTGTCTGCTCAACAACTGGAGTAATGGTGTAAACTGGGATTTCCGAGTCAACCGGTGGCGGAGCTGTAGCTTGTTCCTGCACTGGAGCTGGAGTCGGCGTATCGACTTTGCAGTTATACAGCTCTGTCTTTATGGTTGTCTTGGTAAACCACACGGGGTCACAATTCTCTTGTACATCAAAGGGGTCGGAAGTTGAAGCCGCACTGTCGTCGCTAGAAAAATCCCATGTCGGACAGCTACTAACCTCCTCTTGGACACCTTCGCTATAGTCGGTACACTGCGTTGACGGGAATGTGCAGCCCCAAGCATTTCTCCCTGCAAGGTGAACACACTGCGCGTCTTCTTTCGCCACACAAGCGGTGCCGTCGTAGCTGTTAAGATACGAGTAACACTCGTCCGAAGCGGAGTCTCCAATCCGAGGGCATTCTACACCGAGGGGCTGAGCGCCATAGCCTGAACACACCACACCTCTGCTTGTTGGGATCTGAAAGGTTGCATCCTGGCAGACGCTCACTTTGACTGTGTCGACCGGCGCAGCTTGTGACTCTAAAGCGTTGAGAGCCAGCAGCGCCAAGCCGCAACCAGCGCTCCACTGTATCATACTACTCCACTCGCGTGACGGGTACTCTGAAAGGTTATGAGTGAAGTAGTGGAAGTTTAAGAGCTTCCACTGCAGTGTGTAGGGTCACTTGCAAAATGAGACTGAGCAGCGAGAAGAAGACAAGAAATATCGAGGAGAAAATCGTTACGGAAAAACGCTCCGGAAAAACGCTCCAGATCGCAACGTCATGTGATCCAGTCAGGACGTTTCGGATATGCGATGTACGAACGTTGAGCGCGGTGATCTACCGTTGACAGCCTACGGGCGAACTTTTGGTATAGGTAGAAGGTATGTTGCAGAGCGCATCGGTGTAGACGAACTCAAAGGTCTCCGCCAACACCGACCGATTGCCGGGGTGGAGAACCCAGCTGCGTGCTGGCGAAGGCGGAGGCCTTGGCGGTCGAACAGATTGCGCACACCGCTCTCCATGCGCTGCATGAGTAGCCGGTCCGAAGGCAAACCGTCGATACAGAGGGCGTAGAACGGCGAATAGCCCTCGATCGGAAACCCCTGGTCAAGTAGCCCTGGAACCAATCTGTTTAACCGTTCCCCGATTGCCATCGTGGTAAAACCGAACTTTGCTGCAAACCGACCTCGGTATGCAGCAATGTTGGTGTCTTGACGCCGAAGCGTTGAGGAAAAGTTGCCAGCTGGTGACAGTGCCCATTCTTGTGGGCGGGTTTGCTGGACGAGGGGGCAACCCGGACAAGATAGATCACGTTTCTCCTGCGCAGCTCGATGGCGTCTTGTCGGCGACGACCAACCCCATGTCTTCTTGATAAGGAGACCTGAGGGCGACGCACAATAATTTCGCTTCGCAATGCACGGCGAGCTGTCACATCCTCCCGCAGCTCTTCGCGAAGAGGACGTCTTCCCAAGAAGAATTCACCTTGTCCTTGGACAAACTCCAGCTGGAATGCGGCTCGAATTGTAGCGAGGTCTTCGTCGTCCATCGTGTTTTGGAGAATGAGCGCTAGGACAGTCGTGGATGAAGCGAAGTAATACTTGAATATAGCGAAGTATTATAATACTGATACTACTCTTTTTTTGAATCAACGCCACCCGCCAGCCAGTTTACCGGTATAACCGTTTACAGGCAACGAGAGAAGACAAGACGCAGAGAAATTGCTGACGTGCTCAATTGTTTTGTGGCTGTTACTGCACTTATTCCATCAATGTAGGTGACACCTGGAGCCGTGATCAAGACGCGTTGGCCGTCGGCTCCTCCATCGAGTGCTTTCATTTACTTGCTCCTGTTCGCTGCTTGGTCACTGCTACCGCTGCTCGAATGTATTTTACACGAAACCGCCGATACTCTGGCCGCCCATACTCTGCACTCGACTGAGGCGGTCCTTCCGTCGTGCGTTCTGCTCCTGCTGGTACTTTTCCACCACGCACGACACGCTTCTCTTCGGTTCACGTCGCTTCGATCTGCGCTTCTCTCTCTTTTGGGATCGCGTCTCCTCTTCCGATTCCGACGATGACACCTCCTCGATCACCCGTTGCGAACGTGTACCGGGATTCTCACGCCGATTCCAGCCTTGTTCGTTCGTTTGCCGACGCAGACGCAGCATCTGCTCACGTCCAGCCGTGCCGTTGGCAATCATCTCCTGCAGCATCGACTCTTCATCGTTCGAGAAATCCTGCTTCGCAGTCATGTAGCCGCCGCCTCCAACCTCTTCGTACTCATACTCCGTATCCGAATCATCCGAGTCCGAAGTTTGATCTGCAGCACTGCTGTTCCCGTTGTCGTGGCTGATACTGGAGCTACCCATAGACTGGAAAGACTCCCATTTCATCTGCACGTACTTGTCCAGTGCCGGAGGGAATCCCCATTCGTCTTGATCACCAGGAGAACCAACGTGGAACATGTCACCAAAGTTGTTCGGTAGGTCTGTAAAGGTTTCTTCGAGTTCTTGAAGGAATCGCTGTCCGTCAATCACAAGCCGGTGCTGTGCGTTCACACGATAACACCCAGGCAATTTCATCACCGCCTTGTTGATGAACCGATCCACGTACCGCAAGATCATGATAGCGCTGTACTCAGACAGATATTTCTCCAGTTCGCGCTGCGCTTGGATCGAAATGGCCTGCGCGTTAAGAGCCGAACTGACTCGCGACATTCGTTCCGTGTCGCTCATTTGAATGTTCTTTGCCGACTTCGCTTTCCGCTTCGAACGCGAAGGACTCTTCTTCGTCTTGATGTTTGATTTGTGGGAAGACTTGGACTTGTCGCTGGAGTGGCTGCCTCGTCGTGAACTTCTCTTCGTCTTGTACTGGGCCAGCGACGACAAGTCCACGAGCTTTACTTCATCTGCAGATGCCGTCGAGGAAGTCGACGACGGCGCAGCTGACGATAAAATAAACTTTTCCTTCTCTTTCTCCGGCTCCGATTCGTCGTGAGAAGATGCAGCCGAGAGCGTTGTAGCGGAGGTAGCTGCACGTGCTGTGCGGTTTTTCCACTCTGCAGCATTCCCGTCCGGCGTCGAGTAGTGTCTCTGCTTCCGGTGTTCGTTGGACAACGCCGACGTACTGTGCTGCTTCTGCAAGAACTGCTCTCGAAGCGAATTCGCCTCAGCTTTCGAGCGCTCCGACGCTGCCATCAGATCGTTCATCTTGGCCGTCTTGGGCGTGCTATGATGGTCGAAATTGGACGTGTCATTGGCAGGGTTAGCCGTCTCGTTCTTCTCTTCCACTGGTTTCGCCACAGACGCCTGCTGGTACTTGTGCTGCTCCTTACGAAGCTGTTCCAGCTGCTGTTCTCTGCGCTTCTGCTGCTGCATCTTCTCGTTCTCCCTCAACATCTCTCGGTTGCTCTGCTTGTGCTTGCGTTCGCTCGGGTTGGAGCTCCTCATGGCCAAGATCTTGCTCTCGCGGATGAGTCTTGTGGGCGAATCCCCGTCGTCTCCAGTTCCTGCAGAACTCCCCAAGCCAGAAGAGCCCAGGAGATCTCCAGAGTTCGGTGGGACGTCCGTTTTGATCGTAATTGGCTTCAAGAAGTCTCGCAGCAGGTAGAACACACTGACGCTGGCCTGTGTGCGGTCCTGCAACGCAGCATACGCCGCCTGTTGATGCGCCGGAAGAGCCTGCACATACTGATCGTACCGAGCCTTCTGCGACTTCCGGTACGTGTGCGTGAGGAACAGCAACTTGATGAGGAACCGGTGCAGCTCCACGGCGCGTTCCTTCACCACGTGGTCCTTCTTGCTGCCGAAGAGCCGCTTGGCCGGGAACGCCAAGTCCTGCAGCGCGTGCGTGAACTCGCGCGAGCACGCGTCGTCCAGGATGTGCGCGCGCGCGTCCTTCATGATACGGTGCACGTCATCGCGCAACTTGCGGAAGTCCGAGTACGTGCGTCGCACTTCCCACTCGTCGACGTCCTGCTGCACTTTGACGACGTAGAGAACTTCCCTGCCGCCTGTGAACTCGACGTGGCCGATAGCGACCACTAGTCGACTCATTAAAGCTTTAAGGTGCAAGCTAAAGCTACTAGGAACGACGGAATAGAAGTTGGGGAATGCGACGAAGGATTGAGTTGTGCGTGTGTGTGGTGTAGTGTTGCGAAGTACTTCCGCTTCTCTTTGTGGCAATGGATTTGTATCGTTTGTAGAAGGATACAAGTTGACACAGGGAAGATGGATTGATGTAACCAAGTGAAAGGCCCGAGTGACACGTATTATATTTCAAGGTAGGGAGAGTCAGAGCACAGTCAACAAACGGCATTCATGCTCGGCCATGAAAGCCAAATGTCTGTTTCTCGAGCCCTAGTCTGCGTCACAGGCAGAAATAGGGCGGACCGACACTGCGACTTGGTCAAGACAACTGCAACACGATGCCATATACATGTATTTCCATAGATGCACCTTGCCGCTAATTGTAGAACGATGCAGCAAACAACAACAAAGGGGTGCAGATGTACACTACGTGCGACGTTTCGGGTCTTGGTGAGGTGGAGAGAGCGCCATCGCACGCAGTAAAACGTTTCAGGACGCTGAAAACAAGAGGTTTGTACATGTAGCTGCAGCTTGTAGAAAGCTTTGACACGCTGCGCTCTATCGTCCCGAGGAGAATTTTCAGCTTCTTTGCGATGTGCCACGAGAGTCTGCAGGATTGAGATAGTACGCCGCGTTGCTCATCGATAGGCGGGTTGAATGACACTCTCCGAACTCGCAGCCATTCGTATCGGGTCGATGGAGCCTTCGCTGGAATGTTGCTTCTTGCCAAGTGACTTTACCCAGCTGGAACAGATATTTTCCTCTGCAGACCGATATAAACCGCGTACGGAGTAGCCATGTGCGCTCGTCGAAATCGCATGCCCAATATGCCAGCTGGACGGTGAGTTCCAATAGCTCTGGCTGTCAGAAACTTTCTCAAAGGCGCATCGTGCTCCGATCTTTTCTGAGTGTCGACGTTTTCGCCTTTAACGTGGCATTTCTTTTGCGCTGTTCAGATCATTTCGCCTCGCGTTGTAGTAGAGTTGATCCTGGACACTGAACTCTAAGCTATTAGAGTCTGGCATGGTCCTTGTTGAAAATGCACTTGACCTTGTTATCAGACGTGTAATCAGATCCCTTCCATCTGACTCCGGTTCTGATTCCATTTTCTAACGTACGTCATGGCGCTCGAGCGGGCGCACCCGGATGTCGCCCTTCCCTCGGTCGTCCACCGCGTGGTTGACGAAGTGTCTGCCTCCACGCGTTTACTGGTCGTCGGCGACGTTCACGGCTGCTTCGACGAGCTGCAATTGCTGCTGGAAGCGTGTCATTTCTCTCCAACAGAGGACCGTCTGGTGTTCGTGGGGGACCTGGTCAACAAAGGTCCAAAGTCTCTGGATGTCGTGCGCTTCGTACGCGACTCGGACTCACTGTGTGTGCGCGGCAACCACGACGACGCAGCGTTAAGTGTGTATTACAAGTGGGTGGAAGGCGGTCGCGTCCCTGGATCAGCGAAGTATCCGTACGTGGAGCATTTTCAGTCTGACGACGTGGAATTCCTCGAGCAGCTTCCGTTCTCGCTGTCACTGCCGAATCATGGCAATATTATTATAGTTCACGCTGGGGTTGTAGCGGGTGTGGAACTGGAGCAGCAGAAACCGTTCGACTTGTACAAGATGCGATTCGTGCAGCGAGAGCAAGCGGGAGATGAAAGTTCCAAGTTAATCGCGCTCGAGAAGGAAAAGTTCAAGAGTGAGAGTGGTGGAGAGCCCAAGATGTGGGCAAAAGTGTGGGGCGGACCTAGACACGTGTACTTTGGACATGCAGCGAGCGCAGGACTGCAGGTAAGAAGGAATAGTGGTTGGAAGGAATTGGAGGTGCTGATATTTGTGGTGCGTTGATTGCAGCAAGAGAGTTTTGCGACAGGCTTGGACACGGGCTGCTGCTACGGCAAGAAGCTCACGGCGTGTATTATTCCTGTGAGTGTGTAGACAACGTTGCTTGATGGATAGGTTGATGACGTTTTGATTTGGTTCTTGTTACTGTAGTCGAATGAATTGGTACACGTGGATGCCAAGGAACAGTATGAAGTACCGAGCGGCGACAAGAACTAAACACCTTAAAGCTCTACGCCTTCGCCCAACTAACAGCCGCCGAGTCGAGCTTTTTCCCTGAATCCATCAATCGGTAGTCTTCCTGCAAGGAAATTCCTCACTAATATTCGCTTACCAATGTCAATGCCATCGACACGCTTGCGAGTGCAGATCATGACGAGGTTCAATTGCATTCCAGTACCCGTATCGTTATTATCCACATTCTGGTAGGAAGGTCAGCAAGTTTGGTGCTTGAATTAGAAAGCTAGAAATTCACCAGCTTGCCGAAATCAAATTGAGTGTGATAGTGCTTCCAGTTAGCGACAGCCTGTCGCTAACTGGAAGCCGACAGCACCGTCGCTACGACTGGAGGAAGAACATCAGCTGTATTGGACTTGATCGGCTGAGGATGAATTTAACAGGCCGTTGCAATGCCTATCATACCTAGCAGAAGTACAGTACATGTTGCCATGGACGTTACCGCTTCAAATCTACATGTAGAGCGGGTCTTCTAGCCATTGACTCAACTCGAGTTTCGATATTAATTTGCTATCGCAAATTCCAAAGTCACGTGCGAGAATTGATCCTCTTGAGCAGCAAGATACATGTACATGCACATTACCGGCCATTTGCAACCGAAGTTGTATTTCTGGCGATCGACAGATCTGATTGGATAAAAGTCCTGATTTGCAGCAGTATCAGCCAACGTTTTGATCGATACTGCTCCAAAACGGACCAGTGTCGTCTGCAATATTGGTTGCAGGCGTCTTTGCAACTTTTTGCTATAGGAAAACCAAGTCACTTCCGATACTGATTCAAAGGTTGCAATCTTGCTAAAGTGTCAGTCCAAAAACAGCCCCAGGCGAGCAAGATCTTTCGGCAGCAATGAATCGGTACAAGGCAGACTTAGTGAAGCTGATGTCGTTCAAGGACGGTGTCAACTACCCTGGGGACCACGTCGTCACGTCCGAAGCCCATCTAAATATCACTCCGAGCGGCTTATGCCGCTGAGTGAACAAGTGCGCTTACGCTGTGAGCCTTACGGTGACTCTGAGCCAAGTGAAGTTGTAAGGCCGGTTCAAACGAGGGAGGGGGATCAATGAACTCTGTATCGTCGGGAGGCTCAGGGACGCGAGGTGAATTCGCCGCTCTGCATTCTCAGATGCACTCGACCGGGCGATAGATGACGGCGGTGATCGACGTTCGCGAAGGGAGGCACGCTCCGAAACACAAAGGATGATGGCGATTTTGCGATGAATAGCAGCGTACCCCATACCACGTGAAGCTTGGACCCACCAGGATACTTCAGTGCATGTCCAATGTGGAAATGGCGAAGATGTAATCCATCGTCGAAATGTGCTAGCCCGGCTGTCAAAGCGACCGATGGATCTCTTTGAACTCTGGCACGAGTACCCATTTGGACTATCAGGCTTGAAGCCAGCTAAAGATTTCTCACTAGCAGAACACAGAGCCAACAAATTCGCGTGTTCCAGGAGGATGCCATTCTGGGATGTGTGGTGAAGTTCGCCCGTGGCCCGGAAGACTCAGCTTGGATTCCGAGGACTCTGCTTCAACTAGGGGGACCTGGATGCTCGTGGGTAGGCTCGACACTGGCGCTGCATGCTGTTCCAGGTGGAGGCAACGCCGCAATACTGGACACCTCGTCGCTGCGACGAGTGGGCGTCACGGAGGTAGCAATGCTTTCACTCACGGACTTTTGCAGCGCCTTTGCAAATTCAGAGGGTGCTGTCGTAGTGATACAAACCGAGCAGGATTTACGTGTGACGCTGGTATAGACAAAATATATAGCGTGTTATGGTAGGCAGCGAGCATCTCGACATTGTAGAAAATGAGGAGACTTTCACCAGTTCAATACTGACGAATCATAGCCTACTATAAGGTAGTTTCATCCAATCATCGGGCAGTTGCATCTTGTAGCACAAATGGCCTGTATTTATACAGTATATGTACCAGTAAAAGAATGCGCGTTGATGCTGATGGTCATTGTTGAAAAGATTGCGCTTAAGTGTTGATGGCCAATATACGAAATGTCGATAAAAAGTCTCCGTTGGATATATGCTTAGCTTATTTCCCGATTTCCCAGCAAGTACCAAGGCATCAAGCAACATGCGTCCGGGTTTCTCTCTGATACTCCTTCTCGTCACTTTGGTCAGCTGCAGTATCATCACTAGTGCCGACCCAAACGGAATTCTCATTCGCGACAGTGCCAGTGGTCAACGTCAGCTTAGCTCATCCAACTCCATCGCTAACGCTGATGAGGAAGAAAGACTTGGATTTTCCAGCCTGAAAAAAACTCAAAAATCTCATACGGGGTAACACCAATAGCGCTGTGACTCTGGAAAAGAGTTCAGCGGTCATGAAGGAGGTCGAGGGCTTGAAAAACAGTCCCGTGCTAGCCAAGGGATCCAAGAGCGTCAGCGAAAATAGCGTCATGATGAAAAGGATCGATTCTCTGGAGAAAATGGACCCGAAGGCTGTGGAGTCTCTGCGGAAGGCCCCTGTTGAGAAGAGCGTTAACCGGGTCAGCTCATACCTGTTAAGGGGGCAATCTCCTCATTTTTCTGAAGGGACCGAGTGGGCGATTTTTTTCATTAGCTTCGTTCTCTTCATGGGTGGCTTCATTGGCGCAATTGCTCTTGTTCAGAAGTTGGCTGGACCAGACATCTCGCAGAAGCCTATTTCAGTGGGTCCATGAACACAGCGGATCACCTCTCTATCTGGTGGAAATTCATTTCCACCAGATGCAAATAGAGTATTTGCGGAACAGGCCCTAAGCCTTACGTCAATTCCTGGACCATATCCGTGCCAATACACTTCGTGGGAGTTCTACTTAAGATGGAGTTGTTGTGATTCGTGGTGAGCTTACTACGTAGTAGATGCGCTTGGCCATACGGTACATCTGGCCCGTGTGGGCATCAATGGTCTTGGGATGAAGCATGAGCGCCTTGATTGGCTGGACCAAACATCTCGTAAAAGAAGCCGATCTCAACGTCGTGCAATCTACATTTCGAGCATTACCTTTGAAAATACTTTTCAAGGACAACTGCAAATTGAAAAAAAGAAATACAAAATAAAAACTATATTTGTAGTTGTGAGACAAAGAGTCGTCCATGAGGAGATATCCGCAGCCAGTGCGTCTTCTTCGCGATGGCGAAGCTGCTAGCAACCAGATGACGACCGACAGAAGAGCTGCAGTGGCGTCAAAGTTTAAAACACCGTCGTCGTCGGTGTCGAACTCCTCTGGCTCATCATCTTTGGCAGCCAAGAAGAAGGTCGAAGAGCTATTTCGACGCCTCCAGCCTCATTCACTTGTCCGGTCAACCGAAAAGCTACTGGCGGCATTGCGGATTGCACCCAAACTGTTTGTTAATGGGGAGGAAATATTATCAAATGCACCTCCAGCTGCGACAGTAGCTGTGGCAGCGGGGATGAGGAGTAGTCGGCCGATCTCAACTACGATAGCGTGGCGTTTCAAACCGGAAATGGGTCGATTCCGCTACGGTATGAGTCTCCAGTACACTCCAAACGATCCAGAACTATCGCTGTCGTCGTTAAAGGATGCTCAAGTGCTACTCACGTCCTCAATCATGAACACACCTCGTTGTCTACCGCTTTCTATCGGTAGCACATTAAGCAGCAAGTCTTGGAAGCTGGTAGCGGAAACGGATCGTCACGTGGGATTGGCGCTGTATGAACTCCCGCTTGGAGATTGGCGTGCGAGCTCTCTCGTTGTGCTAGTATGGACTAAAAAGCTCGAAGTGGCTCGATTCTTTCTTCAATTGCACACAACGGAACTGCTATTCTCCGCTCCATCACGACCTCTACAAGTCCGAAGAGATGATGACTTAGATCGCACACATGGTCTGCATTCGTACACTACGGCGATAAGCCTGCGCTCTCTGGACGAACTCTTCTGGGAGCGAGAAGTGTACCAAGTTGAGTTTCCAACACCAGAAAAAGGGGCGAGAACTGTGAGCATCCAGCTACTGGATAAAGTTCACGGTGGTTCCATCGCTGCCCGAGACCGAGTACTCAATTCTGAGACCGAACCAAGTTTTAAGCTGGAAACGGAGGCTGTCAAGTTCGCTATGGATAACTGCCTCGTGGTTGATTTCACGCTCTGGGATGCTGAGTGTGTTCCGGTGTGGGGATTCACTCGTGTTTTGGCATTGAAAGCAGCTTCATCGCAACAGGAAGACGAAGGTGACGTCGATTTGTCTGTGAGTTCACTTGGTGGGACAGTGAGACGGCTTCAAATGCGCTTCCAAGACGCCGTTCGTGGGAATGAACTCGCCGTCAACTTGACAAAAGTGTCACAATCGAAGAAGGATAAAATCTGGGTAAGTCGGATCGATTTGGTGCTCAGCCTCGAGTTTATCAACGCCACCTTTGGAACGAAATACTAGCAAACGATGATTAGCTTTCGAATATAACGCAAATTTGAATTTTCTACATTGTAACACTCTGTGGCTCCGTGTCCGAGTCCGGTGCACGACCGGAAAGGGCTCCAGTCGGGCACTGCAGCTCCAGCGCTTGTCGAAACACGAGAATGGCATCGTCGTGGTCGCCACGCAGATGCAACAGCTTGCCTAGGAGTGATAGTGCTCCGATGGAGGCTGGTTCCAACTCCAATGCACGGCGTACAGCCTCTTCAGCAGCTGCACTATCTTCACCAGCGCCGTCCAGAGCTTTAGCCAAGTGAAGCCACACAGCAGCATTGGTGCTATCGAGCTCCACGCTTCGCTGCAACTCCACCACGGCCCCTGCAAAGTCTCCTTTGCTAAGCAGGGTCTCGCCCAACTCATGATGCGTGGCTGCCACATCAAGTGGAGGTCCCAGGTCCTCCAGAAGATCCGCAGTGCTGCTCAACCTTCTGCCAGCGTTTAAAAACGCAAGTGTCGCTGCGATTTCTGCCTCTTCGTCGTCATCTTCCTCCTCTGGAGGACTGGAATACCCGCTGTCCCTGTACCTGTTGGCTAGAGCATCCAGTTCACTTTTCTCACGTTCAGCCCGAGTGATTTCTTCCTCACTGCGTCGCATGGCCTCGCCCAGCTCACGTTTAGCTTCCATCAGCTGCTGCATCCGTTGCTCCAACTCCTGCTCGTCGCTAGAGCACGCTGAGTCAACCTCTGACAATCTGTGCACATGAAGGGACCTGTCAAGTGCTGAAGAGTGCGGTCTTGAACGTCGCTGTCTGCTTTTCCGCTTGTTAAGCTCCGATTCGAACGATTGTCCCTGCTTCTCCCGTAATTGACGCTGGCGCTCCAGAACTGTCGGTTGTGCCGGTGCAACTGACAGAAACATGGAGCCCATGCTGGGCTGAATCGACTCCACCGCTTCGGCAGCTGCTGTACTCCAATTCCACGGAGCCGAGACCGGTGCGAAGCCATTCATACTGGCCTCACTGTTGTTGTCGTAGTCATAAGCCCAGTCATTCGCCCCCTGACGTTGTGTCGGCTCACTGAAGACCGACTTGCTGCGTCGTCGATAGCGCGTGTGCATATCCATCGAGTTGTTGGAGTAATTGGTGTTAGTGTCCCCATTGTCAATATACGGATACGCTCCTCCCGTGCGAGTGACGAGCTCCAAGGCTCTTACATTGAGCTGCTTCTGTAGGTCATCAAAGCAGCACGCACACACTCTTTGGGGCTGGAAGAGTCCGAGATGTTTCAGTGGCACTCGATGTCTAGAGTGTCGGCCACACACTGAAGCTCCACAACTGCGGCAGTGGTGTCTCTGTCGGAAGTAGCCGAACTTGGCAGCACAAAGTCGACATCTCGAGGCTAGAGCCCATCTCGGAGGAGGTGCGTGGTTCGTCAGCATTCCTGCAATCGTCTCCTCCTGCGTCATGGATCTAGAGGTGCTAAACCTCTCGGACAGCCTGTTCTCGCCTCGATCTTCCCTCTGCTCTTCCGGTTTCGTCTCGGGCCATTGGGACGTCGGTAAGATCGTAGTAGACGGTGCACCCGTCCTCGCATGAGCTTCCAGGACGGTTAATAACGACAGCACGGCGCTTGAGGCCACAGGCCGCTGCTTAGCCAGCATGAGCGGCGTCTTGCCGTCCGGGGTACGTACCCCAATAGCCTTGGGGTACACGTGCAGCAGCGCCTGAATACCTTCCAGAGCGAGTCTCTTCCTTACTGCCAAGTGCAGCGGCAATAGTCCTGCTAAATTCCGAGTAGCAGCTGCTGCCGGGTGCGCTCGAGCCACAGTAAGTACGACGCGTGGAGGCGCCTTAGCGTCACAGCAGACCCAGTGTAACGCCGTCATCCCGAAGGCGTCGGCTGCTCTTGCTAGACGAGGACGCAGAGCTAAAGCCACCAAGAGGCGCGGGAAGTCTCCGCTCTCTGCGAGCTTCACGGCCGCCAAAGGCGCGGCCAGTTGGTCCTCAGGCGTGAGCGTGGGCTCCACGCGGTGGTCGGCGGGCACCTGCTGCTGGCGCTGGAGCCGCACGGGCTCCATGGTTTAGAGCTGGTCGGTAGGAAGCGCGCAAATCCCGCAATGGGACACTTGGGCCTGGGCTAAATCAGCGGGGCAGTATTTTAGCGCTTCAAGACGGTTCAAGATCGCATTGAAGAATCAGGTTTTAGAGGTGGTTTAATAAGGAAGTGGATGGATGTAGAGAGGAGTAAATTTCTGATATTATCAATGTAGGAAGGGTTAGATGGTACTGGAGTGAAAATAGATGCGTTTCATGAAGCGTTGTGCTGCTAATTTGGACGCAGGCGGTGATTCCAATATGGGGTGGGTTGTGAGACTGATAACTCGGATCGTTTCGAGTTGCTAACGTTTCTAGCCATAGTGTAAACTGCATTGCTGGACTGTGTGGCTGCTGTGTACACTTCACTGCCAACATGTTGCTAGGGCAAAAGCTCTCATGGAGTTCATAAAAAGGATAAGGCTGCGGACTGCAACTTGCAGCCATTTTGTTTGGCTAGCGGTCCGTGATTGCCCGCGAAGCTTCCCGGCGAGTTCTAGGGAGGGTAAACTTCGTTTTTCTGGAGTGTCGACACAGATCCAGCGGACCAACTTCGATCTAAGGAAAACACCAGCGATGGAGCCCTTTGCTGCTTGGCAAGCAGTGCTTGTGCAGGAGGAGTTTTTAAATGAGTGAAAGCATCCGAAGTTGTGTTGTACTTCAAAAGAATAGTACATGTATGCGTCTTTGCTTCGATCAGTATTTTGCATGTGTTTTGTGCGTTAGATTTCATTAAAAAAAATAATTAAGATTACCTCGTGGCTGTAGAGTTCATTTAGAACAGAGTCGTGTAGTGGGTTTCGCGATGAACGGCCCCCTTCACTGGTGACCAGTGACCAGTCTGGTCACCCTTTGTGCATCTTGTTATCGCGTTTGTGTTCGTGCCAGTCATCTCGCATGGATCTCGGGTCATCGTAAATTTGAGTCAACACTGTTGATCAACAGACCCGTTGCGTGACTCGCGGAACTCTGAGGTCCTCAGTGAGGAGGGGGTTCCAGTCGTACATGCATCCGTCGGTGATAACTAATGAAAGACGAGGCTCTACTTGAAACTCCATTATCTGGCGAACGAAGGGTGCTCTGCTGAAATTTCTTCGGAGTGCTCCATACCTGCTACAGTGAGACTATCTGACTAAGAGTTGCGACTCGCCAACTTGCGAGCTCAGTCCGTAAATTAACGCGCTCCTCGCAAGTGGTTCTTACTAGTCATCTGCACTAACACTCCACTTCTGTGTCGACTACCATGCGTTTTGTGGTACCGGCAAGTACCCTCCTGGTATTAGTGTGCGCCTTACTCGCGCAGACTATCAGCCCAACTGCTGCTGCTGTTTCCCAAACAACGTGCAAGGCGCTTTGTGGGCTCGAAAAGCAGGACGCAGGCTACATCAAAATCCCGAACCGCGTTGACACTCACTACTTCTACTGGTACTTCGAATCGCGCAACAAGCCAAGCAGCGATCCGTTGCTGGTGTGGCTACCGGGTGGTCCTGGAATTGGCGGCACCTATGGGCTTCTGGCTGAAAATGGTCCCTGCACCGTTAACAGCAATATATCCACCGAGATAAACGCGTTTTCGTGGACTGCAGAAGCGAACATGGTTTGGGTCGACATTCCTGCCAATTCTGGGTTCTCGTACTCCAGTGTCGCGGAAGATGACGAGTTTGACGACGAACGCGTATCTGAGAGCGTGTTCAACTTCCTTCAAGGCTTTTTGAAGAAACACGAGGAGCTTCAAGGACGAGAAGTATTCCTCGTTGGCGAGAGCTATGGCGGACATATCGTGCCTTCAGTAGCCCACTACATATGGAAGAAGCAAGGCAACCACCTCTTCTCTCCTGCTACATCCGAATCAATTCCAATAAAACTTCGTGGCATCGCGATCGGCAACCCACTCACTGATCCAGTGGAAACGCTAAGTCATTTTGTTGACATGACTGACAACCGATACAACATTTCGCTCGTGAATGAAACCCAATTGGCGTCAATGCGAGCAGCAGCTCCAGTGTGTCGAGATCTAATGGTCAAGTGTCAAACAAACACTTCAGTTTGTGTGGAAGCGGGATCGTACTGCGTAAGTACACAATGGATACCGGTGTTGGCATCCCACCGGAATCCTTACGATATCCGTCAGGAATGTAACTCTTCAGACACCAACATGAGCGCGTGTATTCCAAGGGTTCCCCCTGTGAAGACATATCTCGATTTACCCGAGGTGCGTGAATATCTCGAGGTTCACCCAAGCCGTCGTGAATGGATTTTACTCAACGCCACAATCAACGGCGCATTCTTTGGGCCCCCAAGTTATCCTGCGCTTCAGTCTGTGGCTGATAAAGTCTCGGAACTGCTGAATGCAGGACTACGCGTGCTGATGTATGTTGGTGATGCAGATTTACTCTGCAACGTCTACGCTACTGAGGCGACTGCGAAGAAATTAAATTGGTTCGGAGCTGCAGGATTCAAGACTGCGACAGCTCGTTCATACTCGACCGCTTCTGGAATCAAAAATGCTGGCAGTGTGCGGTCGTTCTCGTTGCTGACGCTCGTGGATATTTACAACGCTGGTCACATGGCTCCAGGAGATCAACCTGAAGTTGCTCTCGACATGATCACAAAATTCATCCGAAATGAGCCGCTGTGATCCGTGAAGACATTCAGCTTCAAGTTGCAGGGAACTCTTGCATAGTTTGAAATCAACAAAGTTGTCGTTTCATTTGTGTCTTCAAAAATTGATATCGAAATTCACAAATCTTGCCAATTCGTTTAAGTACGATTTCGCATCATGCCAACGAAGCACTTCGCATTCTGGAAATTTCTCTTGTTGGGCGACGCAGTTCCGCCGTCTGCAGTTGACGTGGCAAACAGTCGCTGCATGAGCTTTTCCATCTGGTTATAAGGCCACATTTCTCAATTTGCCACACAAAGCAAACGACTCAATCGGACGCAAAATGGCGCACAATTCGACGCGTGTGCGGCTGCGGCTGCTTCTAGCGCTGCTCTTCTTGGCTCTTGGCTGCATCCAGTCCATGGACCCAAGCAAGGATTACTACAAGGTACTGGGTGTGACGAAGCAGTTCTCCGACCGCGAACTTAAGAAGACGTACCGCCAATTGGCGCTCAAATACCACCCGGACAAGGCTGAAAACGCCGAAGATAAGGAAAAAGCTAAGGAGAAGTTCGTCGAGGTCTCCGAGGCCTACGAAGTGCTGTCCGACCCGGACAAACGCAAGGAATACGATGATGCTCGTCAGTTCGGAGGAGGAGCCGGTGGCAATGGATTCCCTGGAGGATTCGGCGGACAGGGAGGCAGAAGACGTACAAGCGACGAGAATATGGCTTCGTTCACTAAAATGTTCGAGAATATCTTCGGTCATGGCTTCGGAGGAGCAGGAGCTGGTGCAGGTGGCTTCGGAGGAGGATTCCCTGGAGGTGCTGGCTTTGGAGGAGGAATGGGAGGCAAGGGAGGACGTGGGATGCCCAATGAGTTCCAGTTTGACGGAATGGATGGGTTCGGACACGCTGGAAGACCTGGAGCACGTGGACAACCGCAGCCTAGACAACCCACGACGTTGTATGGAGCGGATTCCCCTGTAAAAGCGCTGTCGAAGAAGAAATTCCCTGGCAAACACGCGAACAACGAGTGGCTTGTACAGTTTTACGAGATGGATGCACCTAGCGCTGAGTTCCGTGGGAAGTTTGAGAACGTGGCACGCGATCTGAACGGGAAAGTGCGTGTTGGCGCGGTGAACTGCGATAAGTACGCAAAGCTGTGTCGTGCCAATGGAATTAAGAAGTTCCCAACGTTTGCGTATATCTGGGAAGGACAGCTTCACAAGTATGAGGGCGAGGTGGACGAGTACGAGGTGTACAACTTTGCCATTGAGAAACATATCGCACGTCTTCAACGCATGCGCGAGTCGGGTGAGATTGAGAAGCTGCATGAGGGTAACGAAGCTAAGCTGTGCAATGTTGGCAAACATGCCACCTCCTCAGCGTCGTCTTTGTGCGCTGTATTTGTTCTATCGGGCGACAAGAAGCAGCGCGAACAGGATATGAAGATTGCGAAGGAGGTTGCAGCCAAGTTTCGTCACTCGAAGGGTCTTTCCGTTGCGTACGTGGATTGGAAAACGCAGCAGCATCCCGTGCGGAAGCTGGTGGAGACTGTCGTCGGACACAGTCACAGGCAGCAGCAACCTGGTCTGCTCGTCATTCGCACGAAACGTGGTAAAACTCGAGTTGGTATGCATCCGCTGCATTCCGACTTTACTGCCGATGCGCTCTCGGCTACGATGGAGCGCGCTGTGGGCGGTGATCTGTCGCTGACAAATGTCCATGGATCTGTACATTTCCGCTGATGGGGTTGTGCTTGAATTGGGATCAGCGTTTGGTTTATTTTCATTTCATAGAGTTCTTGTTCCGTCATGATATTTTTTCTTTCAAACCAGGGATTGGAACTACATGGTACCGGTACCACAGTAGGAATACTTTAGTTGAAGTATTACAAGTACGTGTACATGTACAGCTAGTCAGGCTTGAATTGTTTGAATATGTAACTTCACCGTGCGTTAATTTAAACCCCGAGCACCATGGATGTGGCTATCGGTATGCAGTACTTGTTCTGCTGAATGAAATAAACGAACAGCATCGGAAACACAGCAGCTTTCGGGTTTGATCGGTACTAATACAAATAGTACTTCAGTAATGACTTGGCGTCTGCAAAACAACAAAAGTCACTTAAAGAATACGGAAGTAGAGCAACTGAGTGCTCATGGTTTGATGAACTCACACAAATACAGTGCAGAGGACCTAAAAAAGGGGGTTGATGAACTCACTTCACCGTCACTGTCAACACATTTACCTGCATAGCGATGAGCTCGAGCTGAACGGTTATGCAGTGATTTCAGTTCTTTAAAGAATGGGTTTCGATCCACCCCCAAAACAAGAAGCTTACCCCAACCAAGTGACCGAATTTGGATTCCCCGGCAATAATCATGAGGTCCAAGTAGATACTATAATACATGTCCACTAACTAGTTAATCAACTTCTACAACAGATAGTAATGCAGCCAATAGAATACCCAGGAAAAACAAGTTAATCATCTGAACTATCCTACTACTCCGTCTCTCTGCATTAAGGGGGGAGAACTGTTGGGTTCTGCGCAGCTTCGCAGATGAGAAGCGGCGCTGGCGTCGGACCAAGGGCAGAACAGAAAGAGAAGCTGTCAGTCTTCAAAGTGCAGAAGAAGTAAGAGTTAACCCGCAGAGCTGAGGACGGCGTGGGCTGGAGCTAAACAGTAACAAGTTGACGTTATTGTGGTGGCTAACTGTTGATGAGGGTATATTCCAACAAGATATTCCTACCCAACGCCACGATATAGGTTGTGTAGCAAGCTAAATCTTGTGTTGATGACAACACGCTACATAAATTTGCCGCATTTTTAATTCAATACAATAAGGTCATCGTTGCCTTTGAAAAGACAAAACAACCGTACAATGCGAAAAAAAAATTGTTCAGCCTTCTGGACCACCTTCGCCACCTACAGTTATAGGCTATAGCTCACCGACGTAGAAGCAGCGACTCTCATTTACCTCCCTACCCGTAGATTCCTTCCTAATACCGTTTCCAGAATTAATTGCACGGTGCAATTAAAAACAAAATTGCACCACGAATCGCTATCTCCGCACGAGCTTCAGGTCGTTGACTAAGTCCGCCTTAAACGCTAGCGTGTGCACGATTTTCGCAGTCGGGCGTGAGCGAATCGGGTCTCGTCTGCTACTTGTTTAAACTACGGTCCCACGCCGGTATTCTTGTGTGATGAAGTGTTTTGCAGACACTATCGAGGCTTTCGGGATGGTCTTGAATAGCTGGAATAACATTGTAGGCCTGTAGGGCAGTGCTTAGCCCTTATGGGCCTGGTTTGGCTGCTTCGTTTGTAAGTTACTCGATAAAAAGGCTCGTGTAAGGCGGCCAAGGCATACGTAAATGCAACAAAACCGATATTCATGTGTGTATTACATGTTTAAAGTGACCCGGAGCGCAGCATCATCCAAGTTTACTTCCTGTTGGGCAACAGGACCTGTTAATATGCAACAAGCTTGAGTGCTGTATTGATGGTACCGGTACCGGTAAGCATTCATTCAAACGCAAGGTGTTTATGGTTTTCATTGCATCAAAATTGGATGCAGGAAAACCATAACCACCTTGCGTTTAAATTTGCTGATGATCAAATCCGCCTTCACAACGAGCTGGAACAAGTTCATTTCGGTTTTTGCCTCTTCACCCAAAGCCTCACCCAGCCAACCCGCCAAAGATGAACTTCAAGACTTGCGCTATGGTTTTTGTCAGTGCCGTCATCGCCGCCTCTTTCACGCCCGCCGATGCTGCCTACTGCCCGAGCACCCTTGGATGTGCCCCCAACATGTACTCTGAGTCGAATGTCAGGATCAGTCAGTGCTGCGAAAAGCGTGGAGGAGACTTCTCTGCGTGCTGCCGAGCAAGTTGCACCTCTGGCAGCCCTTGCAACTAAGCGGTGGGATCCAGCTGCTTCAGTAGTTTTTCGAGGACTACATGTAAACGCCAACAACAACAGCTAAGCGAGTACGCTAAAAACACAACATTCTACATGGATCCATTTTTCCCACTCGTGCCAAATTAGTAATTTGAAATTACGAGTAATTCTTACATAGGATACAGGGCTGTGAAGCTTTGGTAGGGTTGTCCAGATAAACATGTATAATATATACTACAGTAGTACCACAGTACTAGCAGTACCAAGATTAAGCTACACCACCAGAATTGCAACACTTGATATTTGAAGGAGTTGCTCGTGACGCTGCGCGAGAAGTACGAATAGGAGAGAAGCGTCTGTAGTGAAAAAGATCCGAGCCACAATCCTTGACGAGTGGAATAAAAGTCTCGAAGACATGCAAATACGAATAGTGCAGCCGTCTATCGCAATTGAAGTTGCAGCTGATTACCAAAAGCGAGCAGCCACCTGCAGGAGGAACGGAGTCTCACATTAAAAACAGATCCACGATGGCAATCGTGCGCTTATGGAGTGCTGAAAACTCGAGCAGATACAAAACCTGGAGCAAGAGCTGTACGGCCACCGAGAAGCAGCAGTAGTTTCCGTTCTAAAGAACCAAGAAGCAGGAGATTCAGGTCTCTCACTTTGAAAAAGAAGAAACGTAGCAGAAATTAAGAAAGCTCTATATTGACCGGGAAAAGAAACTTCACGACATCACTGGATTATGTTGAGGGGCTAAAGCAAACGCTTACTATCGCACCATGAGCCATTAAGCAGAGAAGATGAACCGCGTAGAGATCATGGACTTGCATGATACCATGCAAATATTCCATCCAAAGAACCTCCAGGCTCTGAATGGCCCTGCAGAGGCAGCGCACTAGCCGCTAGATTTGAGCTGGTGTAGTAGGTTTCGTAACACTACGAGGGAAGCTGGCACAAACCCAAGCTCTGTTATGGTTAATCTTCAAGTGAACAGCCTGCTACCTATGTTGGTCGCAGGACTTCTATTGAAGCTGGCAAGATCTGTCCGTTGAGCCCACTACACCGCCCTTCCAAGCCTTGCCCCGTCAGCTCGGATGTCCAAAATGTAGATGTCGATAATCCAATTGTCAAAAATAAATTGTCGAAAAGGAATTTGTCGAATTTGTCGAAAATTCCGGATTCAGACACCGGCGTCACCTTGAGCTTTGCCGACTTGAAAACCCGACAACAGCTGTCACTGAGATGTCGTAGGTTATCCAGTAAGCGCTCTGATGTGCCGCTCGAACCGTGAGTCCTCACGCGCTGCTGCAAACTGTTTTAACAGCACGGGGATATCCTTTGCCAAGGACTTGGCTGATTCCAAGGAGTCCTCAATAGGCTCTAGGCCCTTCCAGCTAACAAGGATGTCATAGTCCTTCTTCTGTGCATTCCATGAGTAGTCAAGTAGAGCCTCAACCGCTAGAAGTTGTCCCTGGAACGCCACATGTTCCCGTATTTCTTCGGTAATTTGCAACGAACTGTCCGCATAGAACTTCAATCTCGAAGGGTGGACATCTGTCTCCTCACCACTAACGAGGTGCTTCACTACGAACGAATGTGAGTCGGCTCTCGTAACTTGGTATGGTCCAATCCACGTAACTAAAAGCTTGTCCTGGCGTTTACTATCCACCCTATATCTCAAAACGTAATCCCCCACGTCGAAGTTGGGCTTCTTCGCGTGTTGGTGTCGCCTCTGATTGCGCTCGGTCTGTTGTGCACGCGCTGCAATCATTGGTTTGTGCATAGACCTGATACTGGATTTTATAGCCGCGAGCCACGGCTCGATGTCCTCCGGTTGCTCAGGTAATGCCACGATTTTTCCGTTGTTTTGGGTCCACACAGAAATCTAGAGGCGATGGCAGCGGGAGGCCACAGAAAAGCTCTACGGGAGCTTTGCCTCCTAGAGGTGGAACAGGCGTGTGGTTCAAATTTCCTTGTAGGATAGGCACAAAGAATGTCCAGTCGGTGATATCCACTCCATATTCGAGACAAAATGCTCGCAGCACCTGTATGATGTCTCGGTTCGCTCGTTCGATACTGCCGTTTATCCATGGGCAATAGGCCACAGTGAACTCTTGCTTTGACTTTAGCCGCCGGCAAACTTCTTTCACTACTGCATTTTTAAAATGCCACCCTCTGTCACTATCCACAAAGGCGGTATACCATACCGGCTGTACCATGCGAGGATTGCCTCTGCCGCTACTGAACTGGTCGGGTTGGAGCATGGCGTCAGCTCGCAAAAGTTGGTGGCTTCGTCTTTATGTACCAATTGATAGCTATCACCAGCAAAACTTTCTCCAAGAGATAAGCAATCCCAGTGAAGCGCACCGTTCCGTTCATTGGTTCGATATGTCTCGCCTTAGGGTCTTTGGATAATCTTACTTTGACGTGGTGGCATAGTGAGCAAGTCGACAGAAATCCCTCCACCCGCGCTCTCAGGCGGACCAGGTAAACGAATCTCCGGATCGACTCAAGAGTAGCCTCTCTTCCACGGTGACCTTGCGGTCCGCAATGGGCGATAACTAGGATCCTCTGAGCTAAATCTTCATCGTGATCAGGTATCCATAATTTGTCACCAAGGTACCAACCGTTTTCGTCACTCCCTGTAGCACTCGCTAGACGGCTCGTCTGATGTTGTCTTTGCGAGTTAAGTATCGCTTCTCGGTTAGGCCATTCAAATTCCGGATCATCCAATGGTCGTATAAGCTGGGGTCGTGGGGTTTCCGTGCTTGCTGTTGACTGTGCTTGAGGCGCACGCCCACGTCTCCGTCGTTGTCGTTGTCGTTCTCTTGGGGGCGACGTGTTCGGTTGGGGTGTTGTTCCTCTTTTACGAAGTGTCATCCTCTGTAGGTGTGCCGCCTGGACATGATTTCCTGCCCAGCGAGAGACCATGTCGCTCCATACATTGGACGTTCCTTTAATATGCTCGATTTCATACCGGTACTCAGCAAGCTTCATCGCCCACCGCAGCAGTTTCCCGCGAATATGTTTCTTCACCTCAGCTCTCGGTGCGAATACATAGATAAGGTTTCTATGATTGCAGAATAGTTTGAATCCTCCAGGTCGCAGCAAAAGGTAGCTCAACCTATCGCATGCGCACACTATCGGGTAAGCTTCGTTTTCAATTATGCTCCAATGGCACTGAGATCCTGTAAATGTGCCGCTTAAACAGGTCAATAGTTCGTGCTGCTGCTGGTGTACCGGCTCGTCGGACTTCCAGTTCACAACTTGAGTCACTATCAGGCTCCAACCAACGTCACTAGCGTCGGTCATCACGTACATGACTGCATTCGCGCGGGGGAAAGCGAGCTCAACGCTACTTCCCAGCAACGTTTTAACTCATCATAGGCTGTCTGTTGATCGCAAGTCAAACGGATCGCAATTCTGGCTGCAACCCGCTTGGTTCGCTTCGACGCACTTGCCAAAGCGGTATCTAAAGTGTCTTGAAGTGGTCGGATTACTCGTGCATAGTCTAGTAGACTGTCGCGCATCCAGTTAGTTGCACACATGAATTGTTGCAATTCGCCTGCATTGCTTGGATATGGAAGGTCCTGTAGCGCGCGGACTCGTTCAGGGTCATGGCGTACACCGGATCCTGAAATGATCTTTCCACACCAACGTACTTCACGCTTGAACAACCTCGACTTCTCCACGCTAAGCTTGAATCCAAAGAAATCAAGGAGTTCAAACAATCTTTCCAACTTAGCGAGGTAAGTATGCACATCGCCCGCAAATAGCAGTAGGTCGTCGATCCACACCAGCAAATGCCGGTGCAAAAGCTCCTCTAAGCATTTCTCGATCGTAGCTTGGAAGAATAGCGCAGCATCAGTACACCCCTGTGGAACGCGCCTCGGTGTGTATATTTTGCGGTGGGTCATATATGACAGCATCTCCTGGCATTCTTCAGCGAGAGCAAGTTGCCAGTAACCCTTGATGAAATCAAATAGCCCAAAGAAATTGGCACCTTTAACTACTTCTAGGTCTGTCTGTAGGTCAGGCATGATTCCAACAATTACTTCGACTAGCGCATTCATCGGCTTGTAGTCAGCCGTTTGCCGGAATTCTCCACTTCCTTTGCGAACCGGTAAGGCAGGGCACGCCCACCTACTCTCCCGATTTTCGTATACACACCCCAGTTCCACTAACTTGTCGTTGAAATCCTCCATAAACAGGCGAAATCCAGGCGGGTACTCCCGCGCCTTGCACCTGTACGGCTTCGTACCGGGTTTTAGGCGGATCCGCATCGGTGGTACTCTGGCAGGAGGATCGGCGCCCAGGCGTTTCCTCCACAAGTCAAAGCGTAGTGCGATACGAGTCAATTCCTCCTTATACTTGCGAGGAAAACCATCCTGAATGGCAGTCTCAACCAGTTCTAGCACGTCAGTCCTCAGTTCCTCATCCTGCACCCCTTTGCAGTCCACCGTGGGTTCTTCAGCATCATCAAATTCATCATCGTTCGCTTCGTCTGCGAATGGTATCGCCAGTAGATCCATTTGCCGCTCAACGTCGATCCCCAACGCGAGCAATAGGTCATTGCCCAGTAGGAATTCGCCGGAGATGCCAGGAATGAGCAAACACTCAACTAGATCGGCGATATGTACCATACCGGCGATAGTCCGCAGCCTCAAATTCAATTTCACAGTCCGGTCCACCCGGATTGATGTGCCGTCGGCCATCATACACTCCAAAGGATCTTCCAGTTTAGTGCATCTGATGTCCGACTTCACTCTTTCCAGGCGCTTAAAACAAGTCTCATCCAAACAACATCGATCTGCCCCACTGTCAATACAAAGCGGAACTTCCACAGTATCTTCTAGCATGACAGACCGATTTTGCTTGGGGAAGTACGCTTTTATTGGTCGGAATTTAGCGGTGCCTCCCCTTGCCCGGCGACTCAGCTGCCTTTCTGTCTTTCTTCCGGTCGGCAAGCAGCTTTTCGCGCTCAGAAGGAGTAGCTGTGGGGCAGTTCGACAAGTAGTGCGCTTCACCACAATGGAAACATCCTTCTTTAGGCGCCCCCTGTGGTCCCGCACGTCCCGATTTGTCACTTTTTGTTTGTGATCGGTTGTCATATTTGCCCGGCTTCGCTTTCTTCACTACCCGCTGATCTTGCACTTCGTTGTGTCGCTTGTTTTGCGTGGGGTTCGTGTTGTGAGTCTTCTTCTCATTTTTGTGACGCGAGAGATTTGCTCTCTTCAAGGCACGCTCCTCAATTGCTTGCTCCTTGGCCTTCACGCGGACAAGTTCGTACAATTTACGAATGTCGCCCTTTGCCTCAGGAACACGGAAATCCAATTCGTTCTGGACCTTGTTTTTCGGTCCTTTCGGAAGTGAACTCACTATCAGCTTGCATTTCTCCTTGGAACCACGCTCTTCCTCAGAGAAACTTGAAAATCCATGTTTTTTATCAGTGAGTTACATAGATGGAAGTACTCAATCACTCTCGCGTCGATATCCGTGTTGGCCGTGTTCATGCGCAGCTCTTCACGAAAACGTTCCCTCACATCGGGCAGCTCTTGGTTCTGGAAGCTGTCGGTGATTTCGTGAATCTTCTCTAGGAGAAAATCATCTATCACACTTGTCTGTTCGACGCCCAAACAAACGTCACAGAGAGTTTCCAACACATTAGCATCGAAAGCGCTCTTTACACTTTTCATCACCGCATTCACGTCTTCTTTTCCGTCCTTGCAGCGATCCTTGGTTTGCTCTTCGTACTCCTTTCTCAGCTTCAACCACTCCACGAGCGCTTCACGCGCCATGGAGGACACCTTGGGCGGGTTGACGATCGCGAAGATCGGGTGAGGCACTCGTACGACTTGACTATGCGCCGTTGCTTCAAGCCCAGAGTCGTCCTTTTGCACTCCGTTATCCCCACTTTGTTCGCCTGCCGAGAGACAGGTATCTAGGTCGCCACCGCTCTTCGTAGGTGTCGCCGTCATGCTTCTTCTCCGTTCAGTTGGTGTTGCTCGACCCGCAAACTAAAGTTAACTTTGTAGTAGGTTTCGTAACACTACGAGGAAAGCTGGCGCTTCCTGACAAACCCAAGCTCTGTTATGGTTAATCTTCAAGTGAACAGCCTCCTACCTATCTGTTGGTCGCAGGACTTCTATCTTGTTCTGTCCTAATCTTGCCAGCCTGGCGGCTATCTGTCCGTTGAGCGCCGCTCGGTGAGTGGGCTGGGCTTGCTCCGCTAAACCCCCACTACAGCTGGAACGATTCCAACAACAACAAGAAAACTTTAAGGAACCGTTTAGACGAGCTCCAGCAATTACGCGACGAAACCGTGATATCTGGACGTAAGACCTCTCTTGATGAGCTCTCGCCCGTGGCGTCGATCATTTTGTGCATACTGATCCTGATGCTGTGAGTTCTTTAGATATAGCTCGCAAATGGCTACCAGCTACCACTTTGCTCTGATCTCGCTTCCTGGTTAGTGGCAACAAAAAGGTTAGCAATAATGAAATGAGGATCTTACGCAATTTAGCAAAGCGCCAACTTGGCAACTTTGGGCACACAGATGCTGCAGCCAAGCTTCGGAAGTACGTCGACAAAGTCGAAGTTTCTCAATAAAAGTGGAAGTGTGACGTTCCTATCCAATATTTTTGCCATTGCCACCAGAGCGATAGTCATGAGCCGAATCTTTTGCCCAAACTGTTGCGGCACACTGGAGAACCCGATCCAAACAATTTACCTCCCAGACCATGGCTTCTCTCTTTCATTATCATATCGCCCACCTCAAGACAGCAAACCTCCATCTCATAACAATTACTCGTAATCAGGACACAGGTTCACATTGACATCCCATGGAAGTTCCATTGGAATTGGGTATCCGACTTTTTTTACATTTTGTACTGCGGGACTTAGGCGCTTACCCATTCCGAACTGCTCAGCCTCGAATCGTCAACAGCTCCGTAACGTGATCGGAGTACGTCGGTCCTAGATGCTGACTAAATACTTTCCGCAGGCCACCGACTTCAACGTGCCGCACAGGATCGTGCAGGATTAGGCTTAATTCCAACACTAAAAAGGATGGAGTTCGATACAGCCACAATTTGGGATGCTTTCCCAAAAAGGTCATTAACCCCTCGACTCCCAACGTCGTAAGATACGACGTAGTCAAAATACTATGTCGTATCTTACGACATACTAAGGGATTCAACAGGGTTTGGCTCAAAAAGATTTTTTCAATACTTTAATCAAGTCATTTACATGGAAATAGGTTATTGAGAAAAATTCAGAAACGGGGAGCGCAGGAAAATTAGGGTACGGGGATCAGCTTTTGAATCTGGATATCCAGCTCCAGTGGCTTTGTCAACCGTTCATTTCAGATTTTGCCGGATGGCGCGTATCCGGTCCTGTCGTCGAGGGAAGGCGGCCGCGACTGCTGCCGCAGCGCGAGACACCGACTTTGGCCACCTTTGGCGCCAACTTCGAGCTGTAGGTTGGAAGGCCAAGAGGCCTAGCGGTCTCCAGACCGAGTGGAGCTACTCTACTCCGGATGGCGCCAACGTCTTCGTCGGCGAGGATGCCGTAGCGGAGCATGCGCTGGAATCCGGGATATTGGAGGAGGCTGAGACGACCAAGGTTACCAGCAACGTTGCGAATGAAGGAAGCAGCGAAGACGAAGGTGTTAGAGCCTCCCAGATTGACACTACTGTACAGCTATCTCAACGCACTATCCAAAATTTGTTTGGCTCGTCAAGCGAGTCAGAGACTAATCTCTCGCAGGCTGCTGTGGCACGTGCGTTTGATCTGCCACCTGGTGACCTCTTACTGGACGCATCGCAGATGGAAGAAGCGGCGGCAGGCCTGTAGCTATTGTCGGGGGCGTCTGGGGTTGAGAGTGGCGAAGAGGCAGAAGGCGAACCACCAGCTGAGGTCCCAAGAAGGACGCGACGTCTTCAGCCTCCGAAGGAGAAGGACGTCAATTTTGTGCCAGACACGGAAAATGCGAGCTTGTACGAGAGCTTCAGCTCGGACGAGAGCGACGGCGTCGCATACGAGGAAGACCAGGACGATCCCGATCGTGCTGAAAATGACGTCGACGAAGACGTCGTCTCCGACAGTGATGCAGCTAAGATGTATGAGGCTTTTATCGCGTCGCTTCAGCTAGGTGCTGATGCGACTGACAGGCGTACCATACGGCAACGGGAGGATGCGTTGCGAGCAATGCAGTGGACGGACGTGTCGTCCGCGTACGAGTCAGACGTGGCAGCCTTCCCTGGTCTCGGTATGGAGGAGGCGCAACCCGTAACCGAACTTCGAAGACTCTGCCACTCGCCCATTTTGTCGTTCTTTTTCTTTATGCCAAAGTTCTTGTGGGTGAAGATTAACCACGAGACCAACCTGTACGGCCTCCAACAAGTCGACCGACGGGCACAAGCAATTCAAGGACGGCAAGCGAAGCAAGCCGACCGACGGCAGGACACGTTGAAGAACACACGGCGTCGTTTAAAGTCGAAGGCGGTGTATCAGCCGCATGAGATCCTGCATGTTGTCGGTTTGCTGGTAGTAAGGATGCTCTGCCCACAAAAGAGCTTTGCGGCGCACTGGTCGATGGTTGAAGACGGCGCTGTTCCCGCCGGTAATTTTGAGCGCTTCATGGGCCGCAAGCGCTGCCAAGACATCCTCCGAGATCTTCACTTCGTTGACAACCAGAGTGAACGAAACAGGGACGAGATGTGGAAGCTTCGATCGGTGATCACGAAGGTTCAGCAACGTTTTCTGGAAGGGTGGACACTGCCAGCCGTCTTTTCCTTTGACGAAGGAGTTCTGCCAGCGACTTCTAAGAGGAACACGACCAGAATGTTTATGCCTGATAAACCACATAGGTATGGGTCAAAGATGTTTATGACATGTGACTCAAGGACGGCGTATTGTCATCGGTAAATTTGTCTATGTCGTAACTTACCCCATCTATGATTCTGACTGACTTCTAATGTCGTATCTTACCAGGTTTGAAACGTATGCTGGCAAACGGAACACAGAGGACAATGACAGCTCATTTGACCACAAGACCGGAGCCGCGGCCGTGGTTCGGAACCTGAAGCTTGTTCTTGGAGAACGCAACCGGCATCAGTGGCATGTGGTCGTAGTAGACCGCTACTACTCTTCCGTCCTCTTTGCAATTGAGCTGCTGGAGATGAACGTGTACGTCGTCGGAACTATCATGGTGAATCGGCTGGGGCTAGACAAGAATCTCAAGGTGAAGAGCGCTACACGTCCGGCTAGTATTCCACGCGGCACGTTCACCTTCTCCCGTTCAGTTGCCATACCGACCATGATTGCGTTCCACTGGTGGGACCGCAAGCCGGTCCACTACCTGTGCACCGGTGCTGTGATGACCCCGTCAAGCATTGAGCGAAAGGTAAAGCAGGTCGGCGCAATTACCGTACCATGTCCCGCTGCAGTAAATAACTATCAAGGCTGGATGGGCGGAGTTGACGTGCATGATCAACTCCGCCTCCAAGCCTACTCGCTCCAGACATCCACGAAGTTCAAGAAATATTATAAGAGCCTATTTTTAGGCTTCGTTGACATGGTGTTAGTCAACGCCTACATCTCCCATACAGAGGTGGCGAAGATTTCTGGTACACCAGCCATGAAGCGTCGCGAGTGGTATGGAGTTTTGCAGAACCAGCTCCTTCAGCTGAAGGCTGAAGACTTTACCGGCATCGTCGCCACACCTCCAGCCACAGCGACGAAGCGCAAGCGTACTCCGCGGCTGACGCATGTGCTAGAACAGAGTGAGGACTGGGTCAAGGTTGCCAACATCCAGAAACGTCGCCAGCGCTCCTGCAAGGTTTGCGCATTGCTCCGAACAGACCGCAAGAAGAAGTCGTACGCGACGACCTTCTTTTGCGAGCGCTGTTCGATAGATGATACCAAGTGTTGGCTATGCAATAAGATCAGGCGAGAGTACAAGGGGGTGGCGAAGACGTGCTTCGAGATCTGGCACGACGACTTCGATGCCGGCCACACCATCCCGACAAACTTGGGGAAGAGAGTTGTGTTGCGGCGCCCAGGCCAGGAAACAGGAAAGCGAAAGAAGACTCGTCGTGAGCTTCAGCTTTGGGGCGACGAAGCAGATGATGAGGTTGAGTAAAGAAACAAAGACGAGTGAGAATTTGATGAGTCCTTTGTGTTGTATCTTCGTAATGAATGGTACCTTGAATCGATGTGCGTTCTATCCCTCTTGTTTGCAAATGACAGGCCAAGGATCAGATTTCTTTTTTGGGCGAGAACCCGATCGGGGTGTGTTACGACATACATTGGATGACAATGGCTTGAAAGGTGTATAAGTTACGCCATTGCTCGACAGACCTGTTGATAATTTATACTCCGTCTCCTAAGTCTGTTTTTGCTCCATACAAATATGTAGTCCCAGCACTAAGTCGTAAGATACGACATGCAATAAGCCGTCCAGGGCCCTCATTCCTGGGAGTCGAGGGGTTAAATGACCTTTACTAAATTTTAGTAGTGAATTCCATCTCACCTGGATCCTTTTTTGTATCGGAAGTAAGCCGTATCATACTCCACGACTCGAGGCAGTTGTCCCGTGGTCCACGAGACAACTGCCTTTGAAACTTTCGTCAAATTATTGATCGACAAGGAAAACGGCAAACTGGCGAAATCGGGTTATCTGGACCGTACCGCGCGTGCGTTCGGCATGAACGGCCTGTACGCAATGGTGTTATCAGTGGTTCTTGTTGCACGACAGTCGTTTCTGCACAAATTCTTCGGTTTGTCGGGCGAACGGGCGGCGCGATATCACGTTTTGAGTGGACAATTTGGCTTTATCATGCTCATGTTGCATGGCGTGCTGTACATTTTGGTGTGGTACATGCAAGGCAAGGTGGAAAAGATGTTATTCCCGTGTCTGGATGAAAGTTGCACACCAAAACAACAGTACGGGACAACCCGCAACTTTTTCGGAGCAGTAGCGCTATTGCCATTATTAATTGTCGCGGTTTCCTCTATGGAGCGGGTGCGGCGTCGATTTTTCCAACGTTTTATCATGTTGCATTGCTTGAGTGCAATTTTTGTGGTTTTTACGGCTTTGCACTACTACGCAGCTTTATTCTGGCTCGTGCCGGCAATTGTGTTGTACGGGATTTACCGTGCTGTTTCAGCTTTTGGCCGTGGAAAGGCAAGTGTGATATCGGCGACCGCCATAAGCAACAAAGTTTTCCAATTGGAACTGCGTCGTTCGACTTCGGGCAGATTGGATTTCTTGCCAGGACAGTATGTTTACATTAACGTGGATACGATTGGCAACCAGTGGCACCCGTTTACCATCAGCTCCAGCCTACTACGCAACCGTCATTCGTTCGTGCTGGATGCTAAAGTCCAAGGACCTTTCACCTCGCAACTGGTGACGTTGATGAAAACGCACCAGCTTAACACTGTCCATGTGGACGGGTACTACGGATCCGAAATTAAGTTGGCTCCCCACATGATCTTCGTGTCAGGAGGCAGCGGTATGACCCCGTTCCTAAGTGTTTTGGATCACATGAAGGCTCTTGCGGAAGCTGAAGATCGTGACGAAGTGTCAGTGGACAATTCGGAGTTGCCGACAACCGTGTGGGTGATCTGGACGTGTCGTGACTTGAAGTTTCTAGAGGCAAATGCACAGCTACTTCATGCTCGCGATGGAAGTGTAAAATCTGGTTGCACCATACTCGTGCCAATGGAATTGAATACGATAATGAGGACGAAGATACACAGACGGAGCCGGATGACCTATCAGAAGAAGCCTCCCCACGTGCTCAGCGCTTCTATCCGTCGTCATTGGAGCGTCATGCTTTTTCGGGGCACAACTACATGCTGGGGCTGCCGTTGTTTGTTGGAACGGCACTGGGTTGTGTGTTGCTGATGCTGTGGGTATTCAGGCTACAAGAGTTTACTGCCAGGTCGTTCATCAGACGTACGCTATTGCTGGCTGCGGGTGCGACTGGTGCTGTTGTTGGTGCAAGTATCGTGTTGTATTCGTTGAGACGTCTGAATGCCAAGAGCGATGACGGACGAAACGGAGCCTTGGGTGTTGCAATGGGAGAAATGGAGGTGGAGGGATTGGATGTATCGAGTCCTGCACCGCCTGCCACTCCGCGTTCAATGCCAACACCAGCGCAATCCATGCTTAACCGCAACTTCTTGATCGAAAAGGAGCGTCCCGATTTGAGTTCACGACTACGTGCTGTACACAGTGAAATTCGCGAAAACTACGGCGTGAAGGCAGACGTGGCTTTACTCGTTAGTGGACCAGCAGATCTGCAGTCGGATGCATTGCTGCAAGCTCGTGAACTCCAGGAACCTGCTTTCGAGATGCACCAGAAATCCTTCCTGTTGTGATTCCCGTTTTACTGCTGTTTTTAGTATGACACCACAATGAGACGGTCCTATGATACATGTAACCTGAACGCAGCTATGCTTTTACTATCAAATGCGAAGTATTTATCAGCGGGTTCTTCCTCACCCGGAAGCGGGTGGATAATGAGCTACACGCTCTTCAAGAGCTTACCAACAAGTCACAACAATGTAGCAGCACGGGCAAAGGCAGTGTATTTGTGCGCTTACTTCTGCACTCCACTCGGCAATTTGCGTAATGAACACGTTCTGGGTGTGGGCGGTGTCCGCTTGTGACCGGTGAACCAACGGTAGGAACCCGTAGAAGTCGACCCTTTTGTTCTTGTTTCTCTTACTCTCTTCTCGACTTCGTCACTGTCACTTTCTTGAGCCCTTTACAAACAGAACGAATCATTCAGAACAAACAGCACATGTCAATACCCTGTCAAAGTATCATGGCCGTTTGAACAACATGTAGTTCCACATGCACTTCAGTCGCACAGTGGTGTCTCACTTGCGCGCTGATTTTGCCTCCCTCCCAGTCGTTGAGCTCAGCACAATGCCACATCATCAAGTCACCAAGTGATAGGCCCTCATCAATTTGCTGGCTCTCTTCTGTTTCTCGACTGGGTTAAGCTGGTCCTTCTCTCACTGTGGCCCACCGACCATGGACTCAGCTAGTCTGCCTCCCTTTCCCGATTTCCGTGTTTGCCCTTGGCTGCCGATCCAAGTTCCTGTACTCCCAGGCTTGCTCGGTGGCGCCTGAACCGCTCTGCGGGCAACGGCTTCGTCAGCGTGTCCGCCACATTCTCCTTTGTAGCCACCGCCTTGACAATCAAGCCATTCACTGCCACGTATTCACGGATCTTGATGTCTTTGATCCTGAGCTGCTTGGTGCGACGGTGCTTTCCGGCGTGCTGCGTCAGCTCACGCGCACTACTAGAGTCGTAATAGAGACTAGTACTCGCCCTTGGTAACTTCAACTCGTCCACCAGCTGCTCCAACCAGATCGCGTCATGTGCCCCAGTGTTCGCTGCGATCAACTCTGCTTCACACGTGCTTTCTGCCAATACTTCTTGTTTCCAACTCTTTGCAGTGATCAGCTGCCGATTGCAGAAAACGGTAAAGCCACTCACAGTCTTCATATCACCTCCTTCTGAAGCAAACTTAGCGTCTGTGAAGACCTCAATGTGGAGCTTGTCATATTTCCTAGCTTCCACCAAATCGTATTTCAAACCCATGTCCTTACTGCCACTGAGGTAGCGAAGTACTCTTTTCGCAGCGCGCCAATGCACCGCACTGTACGACTCCAAGTACTTGCTCAACATTCTCATCGCAGTGGCCAGATCAGGACGCGAACCACTAACCAAATACTGCAAGCATCCAACCAAGCTACGGTACGGCAGGCTTTGATCACGTCGGTGCTCGTCTTCGCTAGCAGGTTGCATTTTCACCGCATCAGTAGGCATAGGAATGCTTACTGGATAAGCACTCTCGATACGAAACTTCTGCAAGATGTCTTGCACGTACTTAGTTTGCTGGAACAGAACATGCTTCTCTGAATCGTACCCAATCTGCAATCCAAGCAGGTAGTTCACCGTTCCCAGCTCCTTCATTTGAAACCGATCCATTAGCTCATTAGCAATGCTGCTCACATCCTGTTCAGCTCCAATGAGCAAGATGTCGTCCACGTAGATCGGTAGGAGGACAAGTGTCGGGAAGTCGGTGAAAACTTTCTACCGCGGAGCAAGTGGCGTACAGTGACCCTGGGGGTTGCGACTTCTGAAAACTGCGGTAGTTCTCAGAAGGTCACAAGGCAGAGCGGGCGTGTGCTTCCTTGTGCTATCCTCGTAGGTTCGTTTGACCTTGGGAGTATGACGCTCAGCCGGTTCTGGATGTTGTTGGTGAAGAGAAGAAGGTATTCCTTGCGGGGTCCGGCGTCGAAGATGTCGAGAGCCTCGCGTGGAGCTGGTCGGGAGTCGGGCGTTCTGAAAACCACTCAGGTTTCCAGAGAGCTGTAGTCAAAGAGAGATCAATAGACAATAATAAGTCTGAAAACTGGTCTCTGAATATCACGAATTCAGAACCAATATCCAGACTCAGAGATAACCAACAAATATACAGAGTTCGAAATACACAAATATACAGCCGCTTCTTATTCTTTCTTGGCCCTTGAGCGGGGGGCTATATATCCAGGTCCACTTAGGGTATTACTTCAGACGCCTGGTCCGTCTGAAATCCCTATTCTCTTTCGCGCACCACCTTCTTATTCAGAAGGAAAATATAAACCGATACCAATCAGTTCAAACAACAGTCAATCGAGCACTCTGAGAACGACTGTCTAGTTCCCAGAGCCTGTCTTTCCGTACAATATGAAATGGGCTACCGCAAGGGACAAAAAAACGACCCAACTAGGATATGGAATAGGTGGATCCTCTCGGGCCTCTGCGTTACGCCGATCACTACCTAAGGGAACTGAAAGGTGGAGATCACACGGCGCTCGTCCTCGACGCGGTGCCTCTGAAACTTCCTAGCGAACTCGGTAGTAGCAAGCAAATTGAACTCTGTTTATCTTTTTATCTCTTCGGTCTCTCTCTCTCAATCTCTCTTCTCCTTGACGCTCTTCTAGCAGTCAGTCAGTCTTCGTATCTCAGGTTCTCTTCTTCTGAGTATGCATCTGGTTTCTTGACTTGGTCTCAGTATGTAGTCGGTGCGGCAAATCTTGTTGACTCGAAGCTAACCACGTCACTACGTGGATGTGCAGGTTGCGTGTCACTTGATTGCGCCGAATTCGCCTGGGTTCACTTGGGTTCTTCTAGCTTCTTCCGTGTTCTTCCGTGTTCTTCCCGGACTCGGCATCTTCAGACTCTGAGTATTCCAGACTTCGGGTTCTCCAGACTCTGAAATCTTGATCTTCAGACTTCCTTGTTCAAAGTAGTCAGAGTCAGGATTCTCAATCGTCAGAGTTCCAGAGTGTAGAGTGTCGATACTCAATACACACGAAGTTTTCCAGAGGCACATGGGACACAACGTCTAGCGCATGACACTTGGACTCTGCGGCAATGTTCTTGTGGTCCTTAATCCATCTTCGTGGGAGAACTATTCGTGTTGAATGTTTATCGGTTGTCAATGGAACAACTTGGTTTCGATACACCTGCAGCTCAAACTTTACCTCCCCCAGAACGTCGAATATGGATTCCTCGAACATAGTGATAAAGTAGCTTCAAGCGATTTCAAGTTGTGATATCATAAGTCTTAGTTAGCAAAACGAGAAGTCCTAAAACGGTTAATCAACTAATTGTTTTGCAAAAATGAAGTCGCAGGTCAGCTCAAACTGAGTAAGCTGTCTCCAAATGTGGAGGCGTACAACAAGGTGCTACAAGCGTTGTTTACTGCAGAAAATGTTATCCTTGTTGGTAACAATGGTAAACAAGGATTTTAATTATTATTTATATGTACAGTGCGCGGACGACTAATCTTCCGTCGTATTTACGTGGTGTGTGAGCTCAGAATTATCGTAAGTAAGGGTGGCGATGGCGTATTTTGAAGTACATGCACACGTGTACATGTACATTGTTGTACAGAGACTCTGAGAGATGGTGTCCCAGAAGAGTTCAAGGCTTTGTAGCAAGGCGCAATGGGTTTTTAATTAAAAACTTTTTATTGCTTGGAGTTGTTTAGAATCGACGCGTATGGCAGACATTGCTGCTGAAAGTGCCATGTCCAGGGTCAGAATGGCGCCGTTTTGGTGCGGTATAGCTTCCTTTTTGCGATATATGTAACTATTACAAGTATAAAGCAAAACTATGATTCAATGGGTTTGTATCTGTCGCTATGGAGCAGTATTTGATTACGTGAAGTGTGATTTGTTTGTGTGATGGTTTTTATGATAAAACGGAATGCATGCAGTTTATTACCAAAGGAATATAATCATTATGACAAACTTGTCTAGATACAACGACACATGTACATGTATTGGCAAAAGCTACGTGTACCAGTGTAAAACCATTCAGGTACTTTGGCTTCGACGGTGTCTGGTACCTGTCGTTCACGATTTAATGCTGAGGCTATTCTTTGGAGACCTCATTGTCGGATCAAGGCTCTTCTTCATGCTTACTAGCAATCCGAATGCACAACTTTGTGTCCGGGACGGCTGCGATTCAATTGAAACATTGGAACATTTTTTTCTCACTTGTCCGGCGCTAACGCAAATGTGGCGAACACTGTGGAGTCAATGGCGAAGGGCTTTTCGAAGCACCTTGGAGTGGAAGCTTCTGCTGTTCCCGTCCAACAGAGATGTTGCTAGAGGATGGAGAGATGACCAGGAGAACCTGTTGCTACTGTGGAAAATACACACTGCGATAGTGTTTCACGCAACGTGGCGGCTGCGCAATGACATTTACTTCGGCGAAACACAAGCGGTGACGCCAAATATCGCTAACTTGCAGGCTTCATTTCGAAGCCACTGCCATTTCCTGTTTCGGCATTCATCTGATTGGAATATTGACGGCGGAGCGCTTAATCGAGTGCTTACGCGCTTGGGGTTCGTGTCAGAACAGACTGAACTTCTTCCTAACCTCCCACGACAACGAATATGGACTCCGCGATGCTAGACGTAAGACACTGGTAATAGCATAGGTCTGCAAGACGTAAGTCCAGCTAAAGTTAATCAACTTTTACCTACCAGTGTAAAACCAAATCGGATGTTTATACAAAATGACCAATCCATACGTGGTCGTGATGATGCGAATGCCGGGGCCTGCAAGTCAGTCTCATCCGTCCGAAAGTTGTTTGAGTTTAAGGTTACGTCAGGGTGATGGCCATTCGTCAACTTAATCGTTGTTGCGTACTTCACTCAGTCATGATGACGAGAGCTCTGTCGATGAAAGAAGATGTGGTGGATTCCATACACGAAGACCCCAGAGGAGACAGCACCGAGTGGAAACGTGAAAGACACCGCATCAAGATGAAGAATTTTCGGGTGAGGAAGACGCAGAGAGATAAAGACTTACGGGGCGAATGGTGTCGGCTTGAGCGTGAAATGAGGCTGCTAGCAGAGGATCTACGTCGAACGGAAGCCTTTAACCTCGAAACAAGAGCGACCACAAGTCACGCTAAGACGAAGGACGTCCGTTTTTATTGACAGTGTTGAAAGAGGCATTGGCGGAGCAGAACGCAGTACTTCGAAGTAGTATTCAACGCCACCATTTACTCGAGAAAGCGATAATCGATGGGAGTCAGAGTTTCAGAGGAGATGAGGACAAAGCGCTACCAAGAAACCCCTCGAAGGCTGGCTGGCGTGTGTATTTCCCCTTCGGTGAGCCTTCATTCCATTTTCATCCAATTACACGGGACCAATTCAAAGCGGCCATGGACTCGGGTTCCCCCGAATTGTTGAAGCAGCCACTAGTCAATGCCTTAACTGGAATGTACAACACGCGACGGTGACCTCACTGGCCAAGGACCAGCCTTTTTTGGCTCGTGCACGCTTCACCAAGCGCATTTAATGCTCTCTGGATGCTGCCGTCTCGGCAGTTGAGAACGATATTGAACGAGACGCGTGGCCAGTGATCGTGACGCCGATGAACTTCGGTGGCTACCGCAGCTCTCAGGTGTTGCAGTAGTTTGATGACAATTCGCGTGTGCTGGTGCGTAGCATATTCGGACGTGTAAGTCTGCGTTATATCTGCTTAATGCAGCGCGGTCAAAGATCGGAGAGGGGCGAAAAGCAAGTCATCACGTTTGCCGCGACCATCTTCGACTCAGAGGATAACAAGAGGAGTCGCTCGGTCGAAACAGACCAAGACAAGGTGGAGTGGGTTACGGAAGGCAGATCTGTTTTAACCCTCACGGAGTTGGACCACGGTTGCATCGATGTCGTGTGCGATCACTGGGGCGTCTGTCAAGGATCTTTGCATGCACAACACTTGATCGTGGAATGGACCCAGGATATTGTGCAGTGGGAACAAAGGTTGATGTCTACAGGGCTGCTTCCAGTCGCACCGCAGAAAAAGAGAGAAAAAAGCTGAACCTAATGTGCAGCACAAATAAACGTGAGCCTGTGTCATCGAATCGATGATCGATCAAATCACAAGAAACAATTCACCAACCCCCTGACTCACGCGATACAAGTTTACATCAGTATTTGTGATTCAAACAACAATCACTGCAGCCATGCCCCTACTAGCAGGTATAACAACCGAGATCTGATCGTTCAGTGAATAACATTTCTGAGATTTTCTAAATGCTGCAGGAATATCATATCTGCTTGGTACAAGATGGCCTTGGAATGAAACTGTTCACATAAATCTTGCAGGATATATTTATTTTCGCGAGTATGATCTCTTACCGCAACGGATCACTGTTTTTAATCCCAGCAGACAGATCGACCTGCAATTCAGTCATTCCTGAATTCACCTTCTACCGATCAAGTCCAGCAATGGTAAAGTTCATCATCCAGGCTATGGCGACGGTGTTGCTTCTCGCTAGTAGCACAAGCGCTCACACTCAACTTGATTTCGACAAGCTGGCCACGGATGCCATCAACTACCTGACTCCTAGTGGGACTGTGACTGGGGCTCCTGCAACGGAAGCCAGACCTCTCCACCCTCTTCTGTCTGGCATCGAATTTGGCGGCACTGGCAATAACGCGTACGAGTACCGAGATGCAGTTGAACCTGGAGAAGTTGTGAGGGGCGTCACGATTCGTGCCGACAAGCGAGTCGATGGGCTTGGCATCATTCACCAAGACTTGTTGGGGAACCCTGTGACGCTTGAAAACGGCGCACGTGATGGTGGTGGAACCCCGCAGACGCTCACGCTTGGTCCAGGCGAGTTCATCAAGACAATTGAGGCCCACACCGGCGACAAGGACGGCCGCAAGGGTATCTTTTACATCAAGTTCACCACCAATCTGGGCAACTCCATCTATGGCGGAACTCCCACGAACGATGTTGGCACGCAGACGGCCGACGAAGGTTACCAGCTTGGCGGCTTCTACGGGAAATTTGGGGACGAAATCGATTCGGTGGCTGCAATTTGGGCGACGCTCAAAGCCTAGAAGTCTGGTGTGGGAACATGTACTGTATGTCTCGAACACTTCATTTTGCTACAAAATAAAATAAATCGACGGCTTCACTTACTGTAACAGCAGCTGTGAGATGGTGATGGACGTAGTTGTAAGAAAGAGGACTTTGAGTCTGCGATAGCAGCTTCAGCGCCCACCTTACCATTCTTCGTCTTCTTTATGCGTGATCTGCTCTTCGACCCCTTGATGGTGCTCTGGCTGGTGCTGTAGTTTGCTGCCATGCGCCGCCGCTCAGTCTTCTGTGTGAAAAACCGCTTATCACACTTGTCAATACCGTCTGGAGTGTTTCCATTGCCGCGTACCGCATACGTAACGATACTACGTGCCCAATCGGCATCACCAGTAACAGCCCACACCCGTCTTCCACACTCATCTTGAACGAGAAGGTCAGCTCCGAACCAAACGAGAGTGTTGAACAACGCTCTATGGCCGTGCTTCACAGCCAAATGCGCTAACGTCTCCTTTGTGTGCCATGTCGGCGTGTTCAGATCCACAAAGTTATCGGCCTCCAGAAGAATCTGCGCGATATCTTCGTGTCCGGCGATGACGGCACAGTGAACAGCCATCGTACTGGGTAAACCCTTTCGTACAAGGTCTTTCTGTATCGGCAGAGTTCGGCAGTGCAGTGTAGGCTGCAAGATAAGCGCTCCCATGTGAATCATCCACTCCACCAGATCAGCGTCATGTGCTGGTCCTGCAGCAGCTTGATGCAGTAAAGTACAGAGATCTTCGTTTTTTGGCTGGTTCTTGGAGACAGGTAGGTCCGTAGATGACGTGGTCATTCCCAATAACTGGGGATCTTTCCTGATCTCCGACATGAAGTAAAGTCGATCGCTCCCTGTAAGTGGGCCATTGCTCTCTTGCAGCAGTCTCCACAGTTTACAGAAAACTTTCTCACGTGTATTACCTTCTGCCATCTCCAACGACATCGATCCATACTCTTGACTGGCCCAGTCAGGTTGGGTCGGAAACGTGAAGTAGCTGCGCTCACAGATCGCGAGCTTGTTTCTTATCACAGCAGCAGCTTTCTCGCAGAAATCCGTCATATCAATGGGATTATCACCTTCGAATCTTGCTGACCCATCAAGTTGTGGGATGTCAAGAAGCTGAAGCAAAAGCATGATCACTCCATCTTCCAATTCTCGCTGTTGTTGGTTCTGGCAGAGTAATCTATTGTGAATTGCTTCGTTCTGCTTGAACTCGCTAAGCAGATCAGCAAACACATCCACGAGCTCGTCATTCAGCTTCAGCAGATCGCGCGACAGTACACGAGTCTCGAAAAGCTCACGGGAGCAAATATCCACTGCATCGGTCAAAATTCCACTCCATGACGCATCTTCCAACATCGATTTATCCTGGTTCACCATCAGCCGGTATGTCTTAGACAAGTCGCTTAGATGGAATTGTTTCCGCCTCCTAAACTTTCCACTACCGGCAGGTAAAGCTTCACCACGACACACTGCATCGACCGAAGTAGTTCTCAAATCTACGCTCAACAGGAGGGTTCGGTAGTACGCACCGCGTACAGCTGAGGCTTTAGAAGGCGTAAAGATCATCTCGCTGTAAATGTCCAGTAAATCGTCCAAAAACGGGATATGTTCGAGATAGTTTTCCTGTACGAGAGCGTTGTAGATATGACCAAAGGATCGAAACCGCGACGTCACCAACAGCACTTCGCTCGACAGGTGTAAGTACTTGAAGTGATGATCCAGCATCGTGAGGCCTGCTTGCAACGGATTCACCCGCGCTAAATAGCGACGTCGTGTCGAACGCTTTATCTCATCACCACAGAGCTGAAGGAACTCGTCTGTTTTCTTGTGAGCCATCCGTACTGCACCTTTCTCCACTGTAGTCTCAATGCTTTTTATCAACTTGTTCGAGTGCGTAAATGTCAGACTTACGTTGCGACCGAGGCCTCCATCGCCTTGCAACGCTGAGACGGATTTCATCCAACAAATGCACGCAAACACTGCCGGAACTTTAACTTCTCGAGTGGCGAAATAGTCCTCCATTTGGACCATGAACGAGTCCGCAGGGGCTGATGAATCGTATCCAGAACCAGTAGTGATTTTCTTTTCCACGATACTTTTATGCAGAAGAGGCAATTGTTGCAGCAGGAAGACTTTGTTCTTACTGGGAAAAGGCAGCAGGACGTACTCTGGGGTCCGGTCTTCGCCATAGGCTTCACCGAAACAGCGTGGCGGGAAGTTAATACTCTTCGTAGAATCAATGGGGACAGCAGTGAGGAAACTGTCCAATGTCGTTCCCACGCCCACGAAATCCAACAGAAACATACCAGGAATGTACGGGGCCACTCCATCGCCGTTGATCAAGGAGTCCTGAAGACCAGCCAAATACTTGGAATGAATTGATGCCATTCGCTGCCTGAAGTATTCTGGATCCGCATTTTTCACCACGTTATACATGTCTTCCCCCGTTACCAGCGACGGATACTTGAGCTGTAGTTGTGCCGTAAGTGCGCCGGCAGCATCCATAGCCAGCTTTACCACCACTGTCGCCTCTACCAACGTTCGTTTCTCCATCTTCACATCGACGTATACTTTGTATACACCTTGCATTAAATCATCCAGCTCCACGAAAAATGAAAGAACTTCCATCCTCATTTCGTCCACGAACGCCTCGTCAAACAGACGATCTCTATCCGTTTTTGCCTTTTCTTGGGCTGTAGATTCCACGACGATGTCTTCGTCCGGGAAAAAGTCCTCATCGCACTGTAACACTTCGTAGTAATTCTCAAATTTGATCTCCTCCACCACTTCTGGTTGAACTTTCACGTCTTTCAGTGTCTGATACCAGCTCCGAAGCAGCTCCAGGAAGTGTCTGTGGCCTACTTGGCCCTTGTCATCACCCATGAAGTAAGTGGAAACGTGTTCTCGTAATCTGATGGCATAGTGGCAGGCTGCAAGAGCCTTGGGCAGCTGTTGCAACTGCTTGGCCGTGAGAATAGTCGGATCCGCTGCGACCTCTTGGACGACTTCATTCAACGCCTCAAGGTGGACGCGTCGGTCGCTTTGAACTCGAGCACGCAGTAGCCAATCCAGGAAGAAAGCCGTGGAGCGCTTGTAGCGAGCATATTTGCCCACAGGGAACGACGGCATGATGCAAGACTTAGTCCTCGCCCTGCTAATTGTTGAATGAGCAGTGGTAAGGACAGCATTGTGCAGTTCAGGCAGACTCGTCACATCATGCGACTCAAATTGTTGAAATGGTCAATGCACTTTTGTGTCCAAATCAACAATTGAGTTCTATGTGCACCACACCACATTCGTTTTTAGTTGTCGGAACAGAGAGTTCACCCTCAAGTGGCAACTACGAGGTAGGGGGATATCGCCCAGCCAAAAAGAGGCTTCAAGCCAGCAGCGGGTGTCCGCCCCCTCTTCTCCTCTCTCGTTCCCTCCATGCAGACCACGACGGCGAAATCTGCCGGTCAGGCGGCGGCCCGCAAGAGCAACAGCGCCAGCAACGGCCCCAAGAGCTCCAATGGCAAGAAGAAGAAGTCGCAGCAGCCCAAGAGCGGACCCAATAATGGAAAGGAGGCTGGTCCCGCTGGCCCGCGACCTGTGGCCCCGCCTCCGGTTTCTGGCCCGTGGGGAAACCCCAAGCCCGCAGCAAGTAGTGCGCCTCCCCCTGGTTTCGCCCCCACTCCAGCTAACTCTACCTCCGGTTTCAGTGGTAGGCTCTCGTTCTACGTTTTATTTATTATCGAAAATGTTTCTGACTTTTTGACATTTTTTTTCTCGATAGATGGTTATCAGAGATTTCTACGACACCGCGCACTGTTCGCCTTCCGGTTCTTGGTGGGGAAAGCTGTGGAGCTCCAACTTGTCTCGGAGGAGAGATATGCTGGCATTTTGGATTGTGTGGACCCGGACGACTTCTCCGTTGTGCTGAAAAGTGCCAAGCGCCTGAGCAGTGGCGCCGACGCGAAGCCCTTTGCAGACGGTAGTACGGTGATCTTTAGGCGTCAGCAGCTTGCTCACCTCGTGGCGGACGGTGCAGTCAACTATGCAGAAGGTGTGTTCGCATCCGGTGCCTCGGCTGTATCCAGTGGGTTCCGCACAGACACGGAGATCAGCGGGCAGAAGGGAGAACACTTGTTCGGGCGTGAGCTGGAAGCTGCCAACTCGTGGCTGGACCCGGCGCTGGATACGGGAGCGTTGGAGGAAGCCCCCAACGGCAGGCGTCACAGTAAGAACCAGGGCAAGGCCGGCTGGAACCAGTTCGAAGCGAACGAGAAGCTCTTCGGCGTCGTGTCGAGCTACGACGAGAATATTTATACGACCAAGCTGGACAAGTCCAAGATCTCCACAGAGCAGTCGCGTGCGGCTGAGAAACTAGCACAGGAAATCGAGCGCCAGTCTGCTGCTGGAAACTTCCACTTGCAGGAAGAGCGCGGACAAACTGCGCGTGGTGGGAAGCACGCACACGACCTGGATGAGGAGGCTCGATACAGCTCTGTGGATCGCAGAGCCACGCCGTCTAGCGGCAACGCATACGTGCCCCCGGCTATGCGGAATGCACAGCGTCAATCGAGTGGTGACAAGTCACAGGCCAAGGCATCGAAGACTGCACCCGCACCAGCTCCTCCTGCTTCAGAACCGACGCCTCCAGTAACTGCAGCCCCTGTCGCGACTCCACAGACTGCCCCCGCTGCGCCTAAGCCGCTGTCCTTCAGCGAAGCGGTCACCGGCCGATCAGCTGCTGCGCCTGCGGCCTCGCCCAAGGAGTCTCCTAAGAGTAAGCCAGTTGAAAAGAAAGGGATTTCTGCATCTCCGAAGAAAGAAGCGGCGCCTGCGCAGGTAAATGGCAAGGACGTCAAGCCTGCAGCTAAGTCGAAGGAAAGCCCGAAGAAGAAGGACACTGCGAGTGTGAAGGAGAAGAAGACAGAAAGCAAGACCGAGAGCAAGGCCGAGAGCAAGTCGTCGTCGAAGACGGCGACAACTACCACCACTACGACTACCACCAGTACAACCCCAGCTAAGCAAGCAAAGGAGGAGACACCGAAGGCAACTCCAAAGAAGGGATTGAACCCGAATGCCAAGGAGTTCAAGCTGAGTGCTTCTGCAGTCGAGTTCACTCCGACCTTCGCGGCACCTCCGGCAGTAAAAGAGCACGTGTCGTCGCCTTACCGTGGCGGCTCGCCAGGTCACATGCCTTACGCACACCCTGGAATGGGCTACCCTCCACCAATGCAGGAAGAATGGATGTATGGCGATGGTATGGGTGGAGAAGACGGTGGTGAGATGGGTATGCCCCCTTACGGCTATGGAGTTCCCATGGGTCCGAACGGAATACCCATGATGTACCCTCCTATGATGCCTCAGCAGAACATGCGCATGATGGGCGGCCAACGTGGCGGCTACGGCGGCTATCAGCAGCAGGGATACAACCCGAGGGGTTACTACTCGCCACCGAACGGAGGATATCCGCCGTACGCGGGTGGCCCAGGTATGCCTGGCGTAGGTTCCCAGCCCCCTCTTCCCCCCACGCCTAGTGGCGATGAGATCCCTGATGACGCTCCTGTTGATAATTCGCCAGCTCCCCCCGTTCCTCAGACGGCACCAGAAGTAGAGACTGCTCCATCGAGCTCGAAGCAGCAATCATCGGCTTCCAAGAAAAAGTAGACGAGTTGTTAGTAAGGCTGCACGTATGGGACGTCGCCGCAAAGCACGAAATCAAGGAAGAGGACGATGGAGAGAGGATTTCGGAGCTTCTCAGTGTGCGTATTTGTTTGCTCGGAAACTGGTGCTGATCAATTTTTCTCGCGTTTGTCAGGATTACAGAGGGAGTTACAAAGGAACTATTTTGCAAGTCTCAGGAGACCTCTCGAGGGCCATTGCTGAGGTGGAGGATTGGCCTTCTCTAGGTGTTTGACGAGCGATGCTGCCTCCCATTCACAAATCTACGAACGGGTTAGCGACCGAGTGGCGTGGTAGTGGCTTCTTCAACGACAGCAACCGGAAGCAACTCTCTCCTAAACGCAACGGGTACCCTGAAAACCAAATTAGTGGTGCTTTACCCGTCGGCGCGTCTTCATTGCCCGGGCCGGAACGAATAGCTGAGCGCATACAGTCTCTTGAGCGTGAGAACGAACGCTTTCGCGAAGAACTGCAGCATCTTCGGCGCTTTTACTCAAACAATCAGCAGCAGCATGAAAATGACAAGGTATGATCAATCACATAAGGAGTTAAACACGGATCTAACTGGTGCACTTTAGCTTTCTGTAGCAGCAGTCGCTGAGGATCTTCAGCGGCTCGCACATTCATTCAACAGTAAACTCCAGACAGATGCGAGTCACCAGCAACGTGAGCAGCAGAAAGCGGCCTTACTGTTCGCAGAGGTGGCGCGCATCGGACATCGAGTCGAGGGACTTGAAAGCGAATTGAGAGGCGTAGTCGACGATACCCAACGCAAGTTTGAAGCCCAGGAGCAACATGCTCACTTCATGGCAACCGTCAACTCGAAGCAGCAACAGTCTTTATCGCCAACTCGCAACTCTGACCTTCAGAGACAATTGAGGGATATGCAGGACGCTATGATGCAACTTCGTAGCGAATTGGATGCAGATCGCAATGCGAGATGGAAGAATGACGCTGCTATCGACGCAAAGTTGGACTCACAACTAGAGAGATTGAGCGCAAAAGTGACTGCTGATAAGCGGGATCTGGTGCGAGCACTTGATGAACAGCGGCAGCTTGTAACAGGTGCTGATTTCCAGCGCGTAACTTTGCTCATGCGAGAGTTCTCACGAGTAAATGACCACCTGCTAGCGTTGGAACGATGGATACACACCGAATTCGGACAGATAAAGCGAGTCTTCCAGGCTCTGGCAGGAGACGTGGATGGCCGTTTTCAGTGCGTGCTAGTAGAGCTTGCCAATGGTCTCAAGATGTGGCATGCAGCACTCGCTCGACAGGAGGAAGAACTGGGGCTGAGATTTCACGATCTGGAGGAAGCCACGCGAGCTGTAGCCATTGTTGTGCAGCGGAAGTTGCGTACACTGGAGGAAGTTGTTCCTCTGGAGGTTCAAGCTCGACAGAAGAATGATGACAAGCTCCGAAAACGCGTGGAGGGCGTTGTGAAGTCGCTGGGACATGCTATCGAAGCCTGTCGGGGAGAGTACTTGCCGCAGTATTCCACACTTGCGCAGCACGTGCACCAGCTAGGACTGGCCCAAAGTAATTCGTCAGATGACGCTGCCCTTGCAACACGGGTAAATCAACTGGAACTTGCACAACGCACTGCTTCAGATGAAGTTTGTATGCAGCACATTGCGATGAGGGAGACAATCCAAGCGTTTATGGAAGACTCGGACGCAATGCTGGTCAGGTTAGCCGCCGCGGTGGAGCTAGAACGCACGAAGGGGATGCAACTTGTATCAGCACGAGCGTCTGCACCACATGAGGAGTTGGCAGTGGAGACTAAGTGCATTCGAGAAGAGCTAGGCGCTCTACAAATCCGGACAACGTTACATGAGCAGGAGTGCCATCAGGCACGACAAATTGTGTCGATAACTGCGCCTGCAGTGGTACCTGTCGTTGTGACCACACAAGCTACAGAGACGATGACCTTGGAGTTCAAACACATGGAAGAAGAGCTGAAGGTGCTGCAGAATTGGGTAGCGATGCATGCCCAGGAGTGCTGCCGGCATCCACAAGCAGTACCTGCGGCAGTATCTCCATTACCAGCGGGCATTGAAGCTTCGGAAGACGCCAATGTGCTGACCAAAAACATCAAGGAAGAAGTTGGCGCTCTGCAGGTTTGGACGACAATGCACGCTCAGGAGTGTCGCCAGTTCTTCGACTTCTTGAACTGGTCGATGGATGATGCTCGTCGTGAAAGTGCTGTGATACAGTGCTTGGATGACGTTATTGACCAGATAGTGGAGACGCAGACATGTGAACAACTGAATGCACTCAAGAAGGACGTTAATTTGGCATTGAAGCAACACGGAGCCGTACCAGATAGTGCGTTGTCGAAGGCTGCAACACCTAATCTTGAAACCAAACGAGATCGATCAAACCGGAGTCAATTTTCATTGCGCTTGCCAGACCAAGGATCCACCCAGAACACACAAAGTCCAGTAAGTGAGAATGAATCGGACAGGCTGGACTTGTCGACGACGTACTATGCTTCGACTGATGGAGAGCTCGAAAAACATGGGGTACGAATTGGCCAGTTTGGAGAAGAGGTTCGTGATGAAGCGACCTGGAACACTCCTTCTAAAGGCTCTGCTCCCACTGAAAATGATGTCTACGTACAAGATGTGGTGGCCTTGCCGTCTGAAACGGACAACTCGCACTTGAATTTGATGAACTCGTTGGAAAACAGAAATGATTCTGCAATAACGACACCTAGCAATGCCACGTACCACGCAAATTACGTCGAGAGTGAGGAGGAATATAGCATGGACATGACACACGAAGAAGAGGCCAAGGCTGAGCAACCTGCCATAGCCCACTCTAGTCCACTTGGTCGTCCTCGAAACGAAGCGGCACTTTTTACCACGGAGCACGATTCAGCAGGCCCGCTAGCTGAAGTGAGCGAACCACCTAATGAAGAAGAACCGATGACGCTGGATCTGTAACATTTCCTTCCTGGCTCATCGGTTCACAACACAGTTTTATAACATAAGGTCATCTTAAGTCTCCTACGGGATCTGACCTGATGTGGTTCGTCGTATAGCCTTAACGTCCACTTTGGCATGTTCCGCGCAGGGTTCCACCTCCGACTCTCGTCCTGTAGCCTGGAACTGGTCCTGTGGAGGGGTGATAGGGACGTACCAGCCCCATTGCGGGCTCTCCGTCTGTGATGTATCGCCCTCCGAGTCACTCGCCACCACTCCTGCATCTAATTGCTGCATCGTCACGCTCTTCGCAAGCGCTCGGTGCTGCTGGAATGCGCCCTGGAAGCTCTCAGCCACGTCGTCCCTAGTTTCGTCGTCGCTGTCGCTCTCTTCAAGCCGTCTGCCTCGTCGGTGGGTGGGTGTATCGTCTTCAAACACTTGTGTGAGGCTGCCGCCGTGCTCGTCGCACCAGCTCACAGCAGCGGATAATTTGCTGTCGCTGGCTCCAGACGAGCTTTTGCGGACTAAAGAGGGAGAGCCTTTGCTCCTACGGCTGGACAACGGTCTCCTGTGTTTAGAAGAAGCGATAGAGGGTTGTGGCTCTTTACTTTGGTGGACTTCTGCCTCGAGCTCCAGCGCGTTGAGGTACGTGATGACGGACACGGCAGTGGCGGCGGCTGCGGCCAGCACTGGGTGGTCTTTGAACCATTGGACGCCGCTGGAGAGCTCCTTGGCTGTGGGGAAGAAGGAGGCGGCCGAAGCCTGCTGCATGACAGGAGTGATGGTCTGTGGAAGAGAGGAGATTGAAGAGTGACTACTGGTTTAACTTCGAAAGGGCAGAAATGGCGTTCTTGTAGAGGGACATCAGTTGAACAATAGTGAAACCAGGAGTTCGTGTAGAGAGTGAACGCCACTTCAACCTGGGGGATGGAACGTGTGACGCCACTTGTTGCCTTTTTCAGCAGAGATGATGCATTGCTAGCATTGCTAGCGGCAACAGAGGGCGCACGTATGGCTGGAACGCGAAGAGGGTTAAACCCTGGAGAACACCAGCACAACGTGTCATTTTGTTGCTCTACTTTTGCGTAGGTTTGATCGGTACACCGGTAGTGTAACTTGTCATTTCCGAATATGGCAGTGCATGTATTAGTCGTCCAGTGGCAAATGGGTTGCACTCTCTCTCTGCATGTGCGATGGTACGTTGATAAGAAAACGGAGCTCTCGCCTGAAGAGTCACTATAAGTTCGTGACGCGCTATCACTTTCTGGGGATATCCTCTCCAACAGCATTCTTGAAAAACCTCTACAGTTGCATACTCTACTCCCGCCTCCAGAGCGAATAAAGAGCAAAGCGAAAGGAACTAACCACCCCCCTACTCGACCCTACTCGACTCTACCTGTAGGCCCCTCCCCCCAGTATCCACCCACTCCCTCTCCCTCTCACTGACCCCCTTCTCTAGTACTTGATCTGCAAGCCATGGCCGACTGCGAAGAGGAGCCCGACTGCTGCCCGCTCTGCATGGAAGAGCTGGACATCACGGACCAGACGTTCAACGCATGTCCGTGCGGCTACCAGGTCTGTCTCTGGTGCTGGCACCAGATTAAGAACGAGTACAACGGCCTCTGTCCTGCCTGTCGCCAGCCCTACGCTGAGCTCTCGAAGCAGAAGAACCCTCTGGACCGAGAAGAGTAGGTCGTTCTACCTTCGTTCTACCGTCATTTTATCTAACTGACGTTATTCTACTCGTTGGTAGTGTGGTACGTCGTACCAAGCAGCGCAAGCAGAAGGAGAAGAGCGAGCGCCGCTCAGCAGCTCAAGCCAGACACTCGACGACCAACCGGAAGAGTCTGCAGAACGTGCGCGTGATGCAGCGCAACTTGGTTTACGTCATCGGACTGCCCCAGAGATTCGCGGATGAGGACGCTCTACGCTCTCACGAGTGTTTTGGCCAGTACGGGAAGATCGTCAAGGCGGTGGTGAACAAGTCGCATCTGAACACGGACAGAGCCAATGCCACGGCTAGTGCGTATATCACGTTCGCCAATAAGGAGGATGCGCTGTGCTGCATTGTGGCAATAGACGGATACTACTTGGATGGAAGTATGCTACGGTACGAGTAGAACGGTTCTACGTTTTTCCCCTTTACTATGAGGCTGACAACGCTTTTTCTTACTGGTAGGGCATCGTTCGGAACGACCAAGTACTGTAATTTCTTCTTGAGGAATATGCAGTGCAACAATCCGGATTGTTTGTACTTGCACGAGCTGGGCGACGAGGACGATAGCTTCACGAAGGAGGAGATGCAGTCCGGTAGGAGCCTGGACGTTCCTGAAAGCTGAAAGACGTTGTGGCTGACTTCTTGTGCTGTAGCTTTGCATTCCGGGAAGGCGGCGTTCAGAGATATGTCGATGGCAAATGGACAGATTCAGGAGCGAGAAGGAACAGAGTTTCCGCCGCCGCATAGACCACATCCACCGACCAGAACAGCTTCGGCAGCAAATGTTAGAGCGCCATCTCCTGCAAGAGGGGCGACACTGGTCAGATCACACAGCGAGGACGCATATGCAGACACACAGCGGCATGCACAGAGCGCAGCAGCGATATCTAAGCTCAGACAGGCCGCAGGAGACAGCAGCAATAGTTCAGGGTCTTCGTCACCGGATCAGATCGACAGAGCAGCACACAACACAGAGTATCCTCCGTTGGCGAGAGGACATTCATATAGCAATATCGTAGTGGGTGGACACAGCAACAGTTACTCAGCGCCAGCGTCAGCTCCAGCTCCTGTTCCTGTACCAGATCCAGCCCCAGTTGATCCCGTACCAAGTAAGAAACCAGAATTGCGCGTAGACACATCTCGGGAAGAAGACAAAACACAAGCTGTGGATACAGTGGTAGGTCCACTGGAGGCGCTGAAATTGGCAACAGGATCGTCGACAGAGCAACCGGCCTGGGCTCAGCCGTTCCCGACCCCAGCAGTATCTCAGAGTGAGAGCGAAGAACAGACGACAGCTATTAACCCCAGCAGTGCAGCCGGAGTTTACAGTCCGTTTGGACTCGGTTTCGAAGGTGGAATTCGCCGTGCCAGTAGCGCTAAGGAGCTCACGTCGAAGTTACCAGTATCCAGTGACATGTGGGGAAACTCCAGTACGACTGACGGCAAGCTCGAACCGTACCCGCCGACGGCCCCTACGATGCCTTCTACCAGCTCGTCGTCGTCTTTTGCGTCGATTGATGCAATCTTCAGCCAGAGAAATGACTCGTCCGAAGCCCTTGCAGGTTTGCTCGGGGTTCAATTGGCCCCCAACCCGCTAGCACACAGTGCTGCACCGCCCACTGACGCGCGTTCCTCTCGTTTCTCGTTCGCGAACCCCGCAGATACCGGTCGTGATGGTGTACAGCCGATGGCTGCGCGGTACGAGCTGCTGGATGGGACGACTGTGAACAACAGGAGCTCATTTGGCGGGTTTGAGGCCTCACGAGCTGGAAATGCTCCGCCAGCACCGGCAGGGTTCCCTTCGATGGACCGATCTGGCTTCCCACCACTGGGAAGTTCTCAGCAGCATTTGCCACCGCCTCATCCTTCCAGGAACTCGTTCGGTGGCGATTTCCGTTCCAACGAACTGCCTCTCGGTGGCAGTAGCGCTCTTAGTGGCGAGTCCGGAGGCCTAGCATTCCTGCAACAAATGCTGCCGAACGTGAACATCAGCTTTGGAGGCGATTACCCCAGTCTTGCTGGCGTAGGATCGAGCGGACTTGGAGCCGACTCGACGCCTTCTCGTAGTGCCAGCGCTGGTCGCGGTCGCAGCCCAGGTCGTCGTTTGTTTGAGCGCAGTCAGAGCGCCGGTGGTGGTTTGGTGTCACCTGATGCTTGGGACGGGGGAAGTCTGAGCTCACTTGGCTTTGATGGTCAATCGAGCGCTAGGCGAGCATCGAGTGGCTCGTCGTTTTATGATCCGGCCCTCGTGTCCCAGACATCCAGTGGATTTTCTAGCAACTTCTACGGCTTTAACTCCTCAAACCCGATGACCCCTAACGACAGCGAGAACGACCGACTTCGTATGCACAACAACTTCGGTGGCGACGCGTACCGCCGCTCGGGCTCGTTGGTCAACAACAGCTAGACTATGAAGCGAATTCCAACACAGCGGAGATTTTCTCTTTCGAGTGAATTATTGATCACAATATGGAGGACGGTGAAACACACACAGTCTGAAGGTGAATGAAGGACGGAATTTACGATGAAGAAGTAGCGAGTCCCGCACCGGAAGACAAACGAAGAAACCGAGAAAAAAGGAGGGGGTGCCAATATTCTGATAGAAGCGGTCGCTGTGCTGAAGGTATTGATTGAGGCGTCACACAACCAACACACATGGCAAGTCTGTAGTGGTATTTTGCAGCAGATTTTGCCTCTCGTCTTGATATGTCCCAACACTAAACGCGATTCGCTTTTGCCCCCCTGAAGAGTCTGTGCTTTGTTTGCTTTGACTGCAATAGGCAGCGACGTTTCAAGGAAAGACGAATGCTGTTCACAATGATCCAAGCCTCGAACGCGAAGGATGAAGACTTTAACAATGATATTGATAAGGATACAGACGATGACCCCGACGTTGAGAGTAATGCAGCTGGAGATCCTGGTGTTTATCCAAACCAACGTCAAGCGATCAGGGAACCAGAGACCACCAGGGAGTTTGTAGCCCCGTGGATACTGGAGAATTTTCCGGACATCGCAAGTGAAGCAGCTCTACAGTCTCAAGCGGAACAAACAGCTTCATCCGACAACAGACGCGGACAATGTGAGGAGTGCTGCTCATTAGGCGCTTCCTTCGTGTGTGAAGACTGCGTCCTTGCGCTCTGTTTCAAGTGCACGGATGCCATCCACATTGTGCGTTGCATCCTCTACTCTTCAAGTCTACGATCTAACTAACTACATTCATTTTCTCTTGTAGATCCCAACCCTTTCGAGACACAAAATCCATCTGAACCGCTCTTGTATCGCTTTCCAACCGGAGTCTCTAGCTCCAGAATCTACTCAAGAACCTGCACGCGTTGCAACTTCGAGGCGGGACGAGTCTGCCCTGTCATTACCAGCTGGGACTCACGTTTTCTTTCGAGCTGCCGACTGCTCTCGTTGGTCTCGTGAACTGCTTCACGGCACTTTGACAAGCCGAGAACCCGCTACGACTTCAAGCGGAGGCGTCTTCTACCAGCGCGTGCTCTGGCTTCGAGGAGTGGAAACTCTGCCTAACGGATTCTTTCGGGCAGCACTGACACTTCCCGGTTGGGACATCAGCAGCGACTGTGAAGTTGACATTGGCGAGACCTTCTGGCCCCACGACATTGGCGTGTTCCCAACGCACCTCGGAGCTTTTCGTGCAGTAGTTACGGCGGAGCAGATCGCTCGCGCTAAATTCCGACGCGAGCTGCAAGGCGGACGTATCCACCGCTGGCGTGAAGAAAGCGAAGGCGACGCTGAGTCCGAAAACTTCCCGTCTACTGAGATTCTGGAGGAGATTGTCGCTGAGACTGCTGCTACACTGGGCAGTGAGTTTAACGTGAGACTTACGCATCAAGATGATGTCATATTCTACCAGCAACTTGCTCAAGGCACGTGGAATTACCAGAACTGGATGAAATCTATCGGTCGCTTGGGCAATTTACGGGAAGAGGATGCTGTGCCGTTTGAATTCGGCGTAGCCAACCGGAATTCGATGCTGGAGGAAGATCCTTTCAATGACGAGTGGGAGAAACCGGTACCTACACCCTGGGCTCCTACCACTCGCATCCGTTATTTCATGGTAGCCCAACAGGATTTAGTTTACCCGGAACGCGTTTGTCGCCAACATCTCCGTGCGATTCTGGACCAGCTAATGTTTGTGTACGCTGGCTTTGCCTGGAAGCTCTGGAGTGAATTCGTGGAGCTACATCGTAAACGAGAAGAGAAAGTGAGGCGAGAAAATGCTGTTTGTGTTCTTCAAGCTTGGATTCGACGGATATCTGAAAGAAAACGGAAAATGGAACGCCAACTTCTCTTAAGCATGGCAATAGGGTCTTCTCTGGATGCATTGGAGCTCTATCGACGTCAACAACTCGAAGCACGGAAGCTATACGCTTTCCTTACGAGACAAATGGATGAAAAGAAGCGCAGGTTTTTGAGAATTTGGCGCGAAAACGTCGGACCTAGCGATCCTCCACCCCCTCCAGCTACAGCTTGGCACCCAAGCCACGGAATGAAGGCAATGCTACCGAAACTACCGCGTATGGGGGCTCGACGACGTACAGCTCAAGACAAAGCAGTAGCAGTTGGAACTCAAGTGATCATCGAAGACATGGCTACATACAAACTGTTCAAAGCCAACCACGCTGGTCCAGCTGATACTTCGTACTGGGTCATTCGAGCGCGAGTTCTTGCTGGGTCCTGCCCTATTGGACCCGCTTTCCGTGAGGCAAGACGGTTGGTATCACGTACAGATTTCGCTACAAGTGTTCTTCTGCAGCAAATCAGCGTCTTTGTGTGTCTAATGGAACCGGAGGAGCTAAAAGCGCTGGAGACAGCGGAAAGTTCCAGTAGCGACAGTGAATGGAGCTATGAACGTCAAGTACGTGACAAATATCAAGCCTTGTGTAGAGAGCTGAAAGGCGCCGAGACAATCAGTAAACGACATGTGGAGCTCGCAAAGCAGACACTGCGCGAGTTCGATACGGAAGCTGCTAACGCCTCTGCTGCGTCAATTGGAAGCTCTGGAAACAAGAGGAGAGCGTCGTTGACACTGCAACAACAGCAAGACGAAGGTACCGCAGAGGAAACGAAGACTAACGCAGCACGGGAAGCACTGGAGCAGAAGCTTCAATTGGCTGAACAACAGGTTGTCAAGGCTACACAAGAGCTAACTCGACTGGGAATGATGAAGATTGAGTTCTTGCATTTCCCTATTGAGCATGACGGTGTTCCAGACAGCGAAGAGTTGATGAAATTCCTCCAAGAGCTCGAATCCAGACTTCGTTCCGGCAAGAACATGTACATTTTCAGTCGCTTCGGCCATGGACGTACGGGTTTAATGTCCGCTTTGCTACTCGGTCGCGTGTATGGAATAACGGCATCGGAGGCTTTGGAGCGAGCCCAAAGAGCACACGACTGCCAACGCCCTGGAGCTCCTCGAGGGTTGAGCTTCTGCTCCCCAACTACAGCCCCGCAGTTGGCGTTTGTACGACGAGCTCTCGCACGCTCAATGGATCCGATTTACGTCCCGTTGGTGCTTGAAAACTCGGGGGAGAAATTCCATTCTACTCGAGTACAGCAGCGTGGGCTGTTGGCTGAACCGTATTTGAAAGACGAAGGATTTATGATAAGTGCTGCTGGTGACGCTAAGGCTCGGGAACAAGAAGCTTTGGAACAGAAACGACTTGAACGCATTGCACGACGTGAGAGCGCAGCAGCAGCGTTACAACGCGAGCGACAGAAACAGAAGAAGGAGTATGAGACGATGGAGAGTGAGGACGGCTCTCAAGCTGTTCGTGAAGTGATGACGAGGATTTGTGACCGGATCGAGGAGGGAAGAGGTTCATAAATGGCTTATAGTTATGCAAAGGCTCGTGATCTACGGCTAGACCTCCTGTGGGCTACATGACGTTGCACTTGGCTCCGCATGCTGGCTCCAGGTTCTCCACCTCAGCTTCGGCCTTGAGCTTGGCCACTTCCTCCTCCTTCATGATCTTGGGCGATGCTGGAACGTTAGTAGGGGTCGAAGACGACTTGGAATCCGGCTTGGGCGACGCTACTGCCTTCGGAGACATCACCACAGGAGCAGGAGCAGGACCGTTGATGGCCGGGATAGGAGGGAAGGTCGAAGCATCAGCGAGAACCGTCTTGGGCTCGCCCGAAGCCTGTGCAGGCACGAGTGGAGGTGTACTCGTGGTCTTTACAGGCTCAACTTTCGCTTCGGGTTTAGTCTCAACCTTGAGCTCCGGTTTAACAGATTCAACCTTAACCGGCTCAGCCTTGGCAGGTTCAGTCGTGGCCGTCTTAGTCTTCACGGGCTCCTTCTTGCTGTCCGTCTTCACGAGCTCCTTCTTGCTGTCCGCTTTCACGGGGGAAGCTGCAGTCTTGACAGGCGATGAGGCTGGAACCGCTGCAGTCTTGACGGGTGAAGCTGGAGCTGCGTCGGTCTTCGCCTTTGCTGACTTAGCAGTTTTAACCGCTTTTTTGGCATCCTTAGGCTTCGTCTCGGCCGCTGAAGGTGCAGACGTAGAGGATTCGTGCGAGGAAGTCGGTGGACTGCTGGATGAAGCTGTAGCTTCCGTCTCGGGGCCATCCACACTCTTTGGTGGGAGACGAGCAGCCACCGCAGCGGCATTTACAGGTGTGGCCATACCAGTCATGGAGCCTGCACGAGGACTCGCAGGGTTGGAGCCGAAGCCCGCGATGCTGCTGGAGCGACTCAAGGCGTCCGCGTCCGAGTCGCTACTGTCAATGCGGTCAGCACGGCCCAGTTCGTCCAGTTTGGCAGGACTGAGCGCGTCCATACTAGAGCGACGGGCCTGTGGGTTCTTGATGTACTTGGTCGTCTCAGTCTTGGCCTTGCCCGCACTGTCGACTGCCCGCTGGAAGCTGAAGGTGAGAGCTGATCCCTTGGCGCCGCACGTGACGATCCCACCGGGTGTGTCGCTCTTGGGCTTGACGACGTGAGTCAGCAATTGGTTGAGAGTCTTACGGACTCGATTCGAGTCCACGACGCGAAGGTTAAGACCGTCCTCGCTATAGTGGAGACCCGTGGCGTTGGTACTGCCCTCCTTCTCCACTTGGATGTACATTTCACCCTTGGTAGCAGAAAGCTGCAGACTGATACCTTCACGATGTCCCGAGACCTTGTTGTTGAGTGTGTACGTGCTCCCATCCTTTCCATCGGACGTACGAAGTACGAACGGGGTCTGGTAGGTCAATGGAGTGCCGTTCGCCTGCTGCTTCTCCCCACGAATTGGTGCACTAAAGAATTTAAAAGTTAGCAATGATTTAAAATAAGGGCCTCGGAACGACTGGGATGTACATGATGAACTCCGCCTCAACGAAACGGTCCTTGGCCTCGTCCTTCACGGGGGGCACTACAAGTAGTTGCGTTTGGGTCTTGCCAGGCACCTCGAGGAAGCCCAGACTTGACGCAGAGGCAGTCTCTACGAACGCCGACTTGGTCTGCATCTTGACGACATCGCCGAATCGAATGGGTTCGTTACTCATTGCTGAAGGAGACGAAGACCCGGGGCTTGTGCAGAACGCTGGAAAGTTTGGGAATGAGAAGGAAGGGGGTAACACCTGGGCCGTTGACGGAGCGGAACCCCCGTGAGGTTATTGTTGGGCAGCTATCAATAGGAAACATGCCATTTTCTTCATGACATGGCTGAGCTCGAGAATAGACCACGACACGTCATAGTCTCAAAAGAAAAGCTCAATTTTAGTCGAATGGCAAGATAGAAAAAGTGACACTTGTAGTTGCAGTTGGATACAGGTTGAAGTGCTACTGATCCCCAAGCAGAAAAGTAGTGAAATCCACAATTTACTACAGTAGACTTACGTATGAATATCATTTTCTCTTTTTCATCTTATGCCACTCGCAAAGCTAAAACTAAAGGTGGCGAGTTCACTAGCAGGATGGTGCATTGCATCTCTTCTTCAGCGCCGAGCTTGTGTATCTCTGAGGCCTCGAAGCGGGGCTGTGCATCCTCTTGTCAGCTGGCTCGCTCTTGCTCTTCTTTCCCTCTCCTTCTTCTCGTACACAACACACACCGACACGGCTCTCTCGCTCGCATCGTCTTCCTTACCAACTCGCTGCAAATGGGGGGTTCCATCGAAGCTGCGTCAGCCGAGACGACCACGCTCGGCATATTTTAACATGCTGATCTTGCTATTCCCTCGACCTGGCAGCTTTCCCCACGCAGCTCGCTCCTGCTCTTGACTTCGTCGTTGGGGACGGGTAGTCGTCTAACAATCTCGGGCTCTTCTTCACTCGTCGATTAGTTCAAGTGCTCGTTGCCGGGCATGTACGTGAAACCATCAAAGTGAGCTTGCGCACGATGCGTAGCTCCTAGTTCCTGGGTTACTGGCGAATCGCGGGCCATCTCGCGTGTGAAGATGTTGGCGACGTTACCGGTATCGGCCTCACTGTTCACCACAGGCTTGAAGGGCGGCTCCACCTCACGCTTCAGCAGCTTGTCGAAGTCGATGCTAGCAAAGAACGGGTGGTCCATAATTTCCTGCACTCCCGACGGACCTGAGCCTAACCGTTTGGCAGGGTCACGGCGAAGAAGGCCGGTAAGCAGATCCTTGGCGTCCTCCGAGAAGGCCTGGGTGAAGACCACGTCACGGTGCAGAATGTTGTGGAACATGCGTTTCCGGTTCCGGTCGAAGAACGGTGTCTGGCCAGTCATCATTTCATACAACAGGGTACCGAAGCCCCACCAGTCCACAGCCTTACCGTACGGCAGACCCTTCAACAGTTCAGGCGCAATGTACTCGGCCGTACCACAGAAAGTCTTGGCACCGTCGGGCACATCCACGTTCTCCTTCGAGAGACCGAAATCCGTGAGGGCGATGAACCCCTTGTCGTCCATCAAAATATTCTCGAGCTTCAGATCACGGTAGGCGATGTTGAGCTCGTGCAGGTGAGACATCGACATGAGCAACTGCGCCGCGTAGAAGCGAGCGCGCTTCTCCGAGAACTTGCGCGACTTACGCAAGTGGAAGAACAGCGAGCCGCCGTTGTAGTAGTCCATGACGAGGTACAGCTTATCCTCGTTCTGGAACGCGTACCGGAGACGCACCACGAACGGGTGGTCAATGTCACGAAGGATACGACGCTCCGACTTGGTGTGCTCCACCTGGTTCTTGGCAAACACAGACGCCTTCTTCAGCACCTTCATAGCGTAAATGGCGTTCGGGTTGGCCCCTCCATCCGGAACCTTCTTGCGCACCAGCATCACCTTACCGAACGCGCCCTTACCGATAACCTTGAGCAGATCGAAGTCCTCCACACTGAGCTTGGAGTTCTGCGGGGGCTGCGCGTTCGACTCGGACCGGCCCTGGTTCGACATCTGCGTGTCCGAGCGGTTGCGTGCTTGAGACATATCCGCAGACGAGTTCGTCGTCGATACGGCGTCGCTGGCGGTGCGGTTGAACCGCGGGTAGCTCGGAGGCGGCTGGTTCTGGGTCTGGTTCGCGCGCGGTCCTTCCGTGGCACACTCCGTACACACACGCTGAGCCGTACTGGATCCCGGCAAGAAGAGGCGGTCGCGCGAGCAGGCGTTGCACACCGCGCGGTGGCACATGCGGCAGTGGTGACGCCGATCGAACAGCGTGAAGTGGAACAGACACAAGTTGCAGTGCTTCTCGCTGTTGCCCATCTTGGAGTTGTTGGCTTCGCGTCTGGAGGATTCCTGCCGCTGAAGTTGAGGGCCACTGGGACCGGCACCGTTGCTGATGAGGGCTGGGGCCGAAGCAGGAGGCTCAGGCACCGGTTTCTCACCAGCTACGTACGTCGTAGCATCGCGCGTGTCCAGGAAGCGGAACAGCGCGTCCTGGATCTTGTTGATGCAGAAGGCAGTCACGTAGTAGTGGTTCGCGTGGGCACGTGGCGGTCTGCCAGCCGACAAACACGTACAACCGGTACGGTGCGGGGCATCACCGTCCAGTTTCGTCTGGAACAACTGATCGTTGCTCTCCCAGTACATGGTACGGTGCGCCAGGATCGACTTGACAGACTGTGAGTCGCCGTCTTCAATACGGTGACTCGACTCGATCAGCGCGATGGCGCCATTGCGACGCATGAGCTGGTCGCCACGAGACTGCAGCAGGTATTTGATGAGAACTCCACCGTACGAGTAGCCCAGGAAGTACACGCGTCGAGCGGCGGATCGAGCGACGTACGAGTCCCAAAGCGAATCCATGTGCTCTTCAGGACTGGACGAGCCCGGGATTTGCAGCCGCTGCTTGCCGTCCCGCATGACGATGACGTTCTTGTTCGGGTTGGCCACGATGATACCGTAGCCTTCGTCAATTGCCTTGCGGAAGTACTCGAGCATGCTTCCACTCTTGACACCAGCGTGTAGCACCAATCCTCGACTCCAAAGACCGGGGTACAGTCCTCGACTGACTGCTACGAAGACCAGCAGCTTCTTGCACGACTCATAGTTGCGAGATACGAAGACGTTAGCCTTGACCGGGGCCTCGGGAGTGCTGTTGGCTGGGATGAAGACCTCCCGGAAGCCCAACTCCTTGCGCATCGAGTCCTGCACGTACTTGACGACCGTGTTGATGATCTCATCCTGGTGCACCGCCAAGTCCGAGTCGTCCAGCCCCTTTCCAGTAGCCTTGAGGTGGATCATCCCTTCTGCATCCATCGCGTACAGAGGGTGGGAGAAGGGAAGAGCTGCTCCACGGTTAGCAGACGGAGCTGCTGCCCGTTGTCCAGAGTTCTGGTAGTCCGCCGAAGCAGGGGCCGGTGGCATCGTGCCATTGGACTGCCACGACTGCTGCGACTGGTAGTCCGAACCGTTGCTGTAGGTGCGTCCAGGAGCGGACGGGGGCGCTCTGGGCACGCCCCCTGCTGCTCCATTGGGGTAATATTTGTTCCCCCCGGCCGGTTCTTTGTTTTTGTTCTTCTTCCGTCCCCATCGAGGGAACCGGAACGACATGGTGGAGCTAAATCAACGTGAGTGTGAAAAAGGTTTGTTAGATATATCGTAAAAGGAGGAAGAGAGAAAAGCACCACTAAGACGCACCTTGGAATGGCAACAGAGGAGACTGATGCTGTGTTTTCTCGTGTGAAAGCCGCGAAGACTCCGCTGGGGGCCTCTGCCAAGCGAGAACCCTACGTGGACCAGATGTCGAAGGAGCGTGGGGGCTTCCTCCTCGTGGCGTTTGCCCAGCAGCGCAACAATCCGAACTGGACGTCCGTCTAGCGAGGCTTTGGAGGCTTTTTGTGACTCCCCCTCGCGTCGTCGTTCTGAGCGTGCCCCTACCCGCGGATCAACGACGCCATTTCATTGGCGAAGATGATCGCGAGGCGACGACAGCCGCTGACGCCTGCGTTCCCTGATGAAAAAACCTCGCCGCGAAATGAGAGCAGGACCCATTTTGAGCTGGAAATGGGTATTCGGAAGTGTATTACGGCGCCGCGATCCTTGTAGTCTGCAGCTTGTGGTTTTACGGCGAATGCCCTGCAGGAGCATACTTTAGTATAAAACGGCGTTGTTGTGAGTCTTCATATCTCGGAGTTGGCGAGTAAATGACATCCAATTTCTTTAACTTTTGGTCTGACATGAGCGGCCACGGCCCTGTTCAGTTCTAGCAATAAATGCCTCAGTAACTCAATGAACGAATTCTACATGTAGAGTTTGGAGATCAAAAGCAGGTGCTGATGTTTTTTCGTGACTTTTACTGTCTCCCGCGTTGGCGTTGCTGGAGACGACGGTGCTCCAAGTTTTCCTGGCGTTTGGAAGAATACGCCCAGGTCCGTTCGTAGTCCAGATAGCGTGCGTGGCAGCTCCATCCTTTCTTTTGCGTGGAGCTGAATGGGTACACGTTGACGGCGACTGGATTCACAGAGGCAATGTACGCACCGGTACGTACTGCATGCAATGAGATAAGTAATTCGGCCAGCCAGCAGGACGCTGTCATCTAATGATCCCAAGATATCGACTGGTAAATTTCTAACTCTGGTGGTGAAGAGTTGTTAAAAACGTTGTTGCTCATCATGTATTTGCTCTTTTGCAGTAACTCGCAAAAAACTTTGATACCTACTCGATGTGAATCGTGCCGTGAATACTTTAAGTTATTGATGCGAGACTGGTAGTTGCGAATAAGCAGCTACCTTGATGTAGCTCGAAGCGTCCGAGTTGCAGTGTTAAAAGCAAGCAAGGACTCGACTCACTTGGCTTCAGTATGATCGCTTTTGTTGAAACGGCGATCGGGAACTGGGCACCGCGCCCGTTTATACCGCTAGTGCCCATATTGCTTGCCTGTCCGATAACAGCCCCGTTACCACGATGGCCAGCGCCAGCAAGCAATGTGGCGCCCCGCGTTCCATGCCATGTGGACGCCCAGTTGCGGCCAGCGACAGAGCCTGTCTAGCTGCTGTAGCAAAGGCGATCGAGCTCGCAAAAGCGCAGCCATGACAGGCGATAATAAATATGGGCACACCTGGCTCTTCTCCGAAGAGCAAGGAATAAAACCTCGCACGTCGTGAGGTCGTGTGGATACAGAATGTCGCTTGAAGCCACAATACATTCGGTCGACATGATCGCGTCTGATGAGTGTAGCCATCGTGTCACGCATGCCATGATGGCTCCATGCCATGGCTCCTGGTTATCATCGCCAGACAGCGAAATGAACATGGCTCTATTCTTTCGCGGACTGTAGGATCTGACCACAGTGCTTCTGCTAGTGCACCAGCTTACTGCACATGTTCTTAGTCACTTTCGCCCTGATCTTGATGTTCTGTGCGTACAGTATAGATTGCGGCGACGCTCTGGTGTGTGCTGTCGATTGCTGCATGCATGTACTGGAGCCAATGATGGTGACGGCAAGCTTTGGTTGCACGTAAGTACGGGAAGTGGAACGCTGTGCTCGTGCTGTAAGGTATGCAATCACTGACTCACGTGTATTCACTTTAGTTTATCAATCTCTCCTGCGGCGCGAGACGCTTCCTTTGACGCCCGCTGCCTTGCCCCTAGAGCCCTTCGATCGTGCTCTGCGCCTACATGTATATCCTTCCTATCACTATGGTACCGACGGCACTACCACGGCATTTTCTTTTTATCGGTTGGTATGGATCGTCAATTATGGGTAATGTTGGTCACTTACTTCTCAGACAGCACACACAGCAGCTGCGGCACCACCTCAATGCGGAACGGACCAGGACCAGCGAACACCTCGCCGTCCACGTTCAGCACGTCCTCCACGATCGGCTCGATCACTATGGCCTTGACCTTGTGGTAGCCCACCAGCTCCGACTTCAGGAACGTGTTGCTCAGGTACCGCACGGCGATCTCAGCCGTCTGCATAATGTTGCCCTTGCGGGAGTAAATCAGGTCAAAGTTGCCGTCTGACGGGTGCGCGTACTTGGTCTCGAAGTACACGTTCGATCCACCGACCGACGTCAGCTCCGACGAAAAGCTCTGCCACTTACCAGCGTACTTCTCTTCGCTAGCAGGGTGAAAGATTGCCTCGGCGTCGCCCTTCCACTGCTTGGCAGTCGGGTCCGAGTCGTCGTAAATACTGCAGCGCTCCACGTGATGCTGGTCTTCTGCAGTATCGTCCATGATCTCATAGTATGTACGAAGGACCTGCTCGCCCGTCTCAGGGTCCACTGGAACGTTGTCCGACAGAACGTAGCTGATCTTGGCCTCGTGTTTGTGTGGTGCGAAAAGGCCGCGCTTGACCTTGAGGTAGAAGTAGCGGTGCACACCAAGCCATCGCGTAGCCTCGGACTCCACAGCAATGTCCGAGCCAATGCCGTAGCTCACACCTGTGCAGGCAAACTCGAGACGAGTGCTGCCATCCTCGTTGCTGGCCTGGCATGTCATCACGTCAAGGGGTCGAATTTTGCGCTTGATGATGCAGTACACCGACGACGCGTGCGTGGGGGTGCCCACACCCTTGCCAAAGGCGTTGTCTGTGCCAGCACAAATCAGCGACACAGGGGTCGTGGCAACCAGAGTGCGCCAGACGCTCTCCTCGCGAGAAAACACGCCGTTCATGAACTCGTTCACCGTGCCATCTCCACCAACGAACACAATGGCTTCGTACTTCTTCTCCAAGTCGAACGCCGCGCCGATGTCACGCGCATGTCCACTGTACTGGGTCTCCTCCACATCACACTCGATGTTAGCTAGTTCCAGCAGCGGTCTCCAGTGCTCCCAGACCTTGCGTCCGCGACGGCGACCCGAGTGCGGGTTCACCACCACCTTGATGCGGCGTGTCACGTTCTCCGGGACACGAGCAAGCCATTTAATAAACTGTTGCAGAGAAGTCACCAGTTTGGTAGCCGTGGCCTCGTCACCGAAACGCAGGGTCACAGTGCGGTACCTGCGCATAAGACGCCGGTGCTCTTTGCCTCTACCGGGCACCATGAAGTGCAGGTCCACACTGGTCTTGCTTCCAGGGGTAAACGCCGCAGCCAGCAGATCGTCCTTGGCAATCTGGAACTCCTTGGTCTTCTTGCGGAAGAGCGACACGCGCTGGCAATTAACGCCGTCGCGGTCCACTTCCACCTTCATCTTGCGCCAGACCGAGCCGACCTGCATCTCCATCTCCGCCGTCATAATGCACTCCTCAGGGAACTCTCGAAGCCTGTGTGAGTACATTTCACGCACGATCTCGCGCGCTGACGCGGCCGTGGAGAAGCGGAAGCGCACTTGGCGTTTTTCTATCGCCTCCAGCGCGGCGTCGCGTTGTGGGCAGCCAGCCCAGCTCTTGGAGCGCGTGAGGCGGAGACTCGTCGGCGTCTCACCAGCCTCGCTGCTGCTGTCTTCCTGCTCCGTCGTAAGGTCTTTCTTGGGCACGAGTCCCTTGGTCGGTACGGCCACGGTGGTGGCGCGTCGGAAGTGGTGCGCCGGCGCTGGGCGGCTGGCTGCGTCCTGCAGGATGCGCTCACGCACCTCGCGGATGCGATCGCGGTCTTCTCCTGTGAGCGCCTCGCCGTCGCTGCTGGCGGTGGTGCTCGACAGTCGCTTGGTCTGGATGGGAGCCAGCTCTTCGCTGTCGCTGTCATCTGCTGGCTCGGTGAACAGTTGGTTCTCGTCTTCAATTGTCTTCACGGGCTCGATAAGCTCGGGCGCGTCGTCCCGGGCGCGCGTGGAGAGCACCGCCATGGGTTTAAGGATTAAGTTCTTATAGAGGGAGCTACAGTGTCAGCGCTCTCTTCTTGCTGGGGAAATGTGCGAATGAACGAAGGTTGCTGGTCGGAAAATGTGATGGCGCTCCAAGTTGCAGTCGGGGCTGAACGTATGGAGAGATATGCTGTTCAGAAGGTTTCTGCAGACAGCAAATGTATGGAGAGTGCAGAGGGTGAAATATGCTGTAACGCAGATGAAAACCTGCGAAAAAGTGAATACAGTACCAGGTACTGGCATCATCACACGCGTGGACAGGACGACAAGACCCATTTTTGAGACTCATTTATTCTTGGCAGTTTGTTTTGCAGGAAGAGCGCAATGATCTTGATACATGTACTCCTCTCGTGCCTTAATACTTGCCGCTTGTACAAGGGCAACCGCGGATTAAATGTCTCCGACAATTGTTGTCCAGCACTCCGGGCCTTCCGGTATCGTCATTTATAAGGATTCGTTTCAGATGTGCGGCCAGCGCTACTAACAGCAAATACACGACCGGAACCGCAGAATATACAGGTGGCAGTGTTGTCGGGACTAGAAGTTCTAGTCTAGAACACGCGGCTACAAGCAGCAGCTTGCTGTCCCTGTACAACTTATTGGTCGTTTCTCGTTGCCAGTGTTCATGTACGCTGGTCAGTGAACGTTTAGAGGTTGAAACGAACCACTGGCCTCTTGGCGCGGTGCTGCGGACGCAAAGTGGTTTCCAGGAATGCTACATACCTGTCGCTACTTGATGGCGCGACACAATTAAGCAACGCAGATCAGTGGATCAGTTTAGCACTTCAGAAAGGATATGACGCGAATTTGGTTTGTGTGTTGACGCAGAACTGACTTTGCCCAACAGTTCAAACCAAAAGCTTAACGAAGACGTTGTGCAGCCCGTGGTGCGATTACACGTGCTGTCCCGTCATCAGATCTTCAGCGGAACGTCCTCGAGTTCGCCAGCGCATCGGAGCATTTCCGGTTTAGGCCCGACACCCATTTCAACGGTCGTGTGAACTCATTTTAAAACGCAAGACCCATTTCCAAATTCCGCCCTGTCTGCGATGACATGATTACGTGCACCGATTGCGCCAGGGAAAATGCGGCGTAAGAGGCTGTGGTGACCGCTGCAACTTCCGCTGTTGCCATGTTTGCCTCGGTCTCATCGGCGCTGCCGCCGCCCCAGATGTAGCGTTGCAAGCTCAAGTATCGAGCTTTGCGCACCGCAGGCTGCTTCCTGGGCTGGGCAGAGGCTCAAATGGAATGGATTTATGCTGTTTGTAGAGTCTGTGGCTCTGGCAGTCATTGGCCCGCCTCAGGCCCAGGCCTCGTTGCAGGCGCCGTACGCCACTCATGTCGCCACCAGCGACGTTCACAGTGGACGTCAACCACTGGTTGCCAGTCAGCTGAGTGGTCCCTTGAAAATACAACGAGAGCCTTGACCACCGCTCATATCATCGACGTGAAGATAGCAGCAGGCCGATTTCCCGCGGTCGTTTACGGCGATTACGAGCCGCAAAAATCCTGGATCTCGGTGTTGTTGCATGTAACAACGGCATGATCGCCTTCAGCAGCGATGAGATAAGTAGAAGTCTACGTGTACATGTATTTCCTGTTGAATATGTTGCTATCTACAGATTTCTTCCGGAGTTAGCTTCCGGGCTACAGATTTCTTCCGGAAGCTAACTCCGGAAGAAATCTTTGAATTGACAGTAGAGGGGTTCCCCTGCCACAGCTCGCTGACGATCCTCCTTACCCACGTCAAACCACATCGCGGCAGGTGTCGTGGTCCACGACTCGTGGAGTCTTTTAGCAGCGATGGACGCGCTGGGTTGCTCGCCTGATAAGGCCTTACCGGTACACGCAGAAATCTACGGAACAAGAAGAAATGGCATGCTGACTCACATGGATACACAGTCCGTGCAATGCGTGCATCGAAACCGAGAAAACTGCATCGATTGAGCTTCCTTTCCTTTTTCAAATGCATTATGGGATAAAACAAGCAGGTACTAGTAAAGGTTAGAGCACTTGCCTACGTAACTTGCCGCCAGCAAGTGTATCCATTCTTCTCCTAGCAGCAGTAATGACGCCACTTCCCCAGGTCTCAACCGGTCTCTTGAAGCCTTATTGTCTTGAATTTCGTTGCAATTGGTACAGCGTTAAACTCATGCTGACCGCTCTGTCCTGTTAAAATTGACGTCGGAGTAGCTGCATCTATTGGTTGTGAGGACAATTTCCACGCTTTTCGCACGATACTGTCGCCATGGTAGACGATCAGCACTGCTCAGCAGATCCCGCCGTCCTCCTGCCGGCATCGGAAGCCCTGGACAATCTCCACGTCGTGTAGCGCGCGCCGCTCGGGTGGAGGGAACAACCACGATGCTCGCATGCCGTCCGTTCCACAAATGACACTTAGATGTCGCTCCAGTCTCGACGCCGACTTGTCTCCGCCGCGGCGCGCTGCAAGTTGATCGGCGATCAGCGTGAACAGCGGGTCCTGATAAATATTGAACAGCTCCATGGTCAGCATGAGCGAACAAAAGATCCCGAACACGGCCGCTGCCGCCAGGATCCAGCCGCCCAGCTTGCCCGGGAATTGGTCGTTCTGCAGCCCGCACGTGTATTTACCACGCGTGCACATGGCGTACTGCATCAGCACCATCAGTGCCGCCTGCACGCTGGTGGCCGTCACGTACAGCAGCAGCAACAGGAACGCCTTCTGATTGCCAATCCCCACGCAATTGTTCACCCACGGACTAGCACCGTATTAGCCACTGTCAGCTCAAGACTAATAGTGCAAATTCATTGACAACGCACCAGTGGTGGTCCTGCAGAACAATACATCGTTCACACGTGTGGCAGTGCGTCGCCCTGTAGAAAAGCACATCAGTCCAGAACGCCAGCATTCACACAACAGCCACTGTACCTAGTCGGGCGATAGATCTCGCACTCATCGCAGTAGATGAGCAGTGAGCCGTCATCCTCGCACTCCTCGTATTCATTCAGCGGCATCTCCTCCTCGATCTCTTCCACGTCTTCCTCATCAGTCCCCTGTTCCTGATCCTCAGCTTCCAATGGAGGCAGCCCCTTGAGCTTGAATGGGACTGTGCCTGGGTTGCTCGTAAGCACCACCGTATGACACCACAGACACATACCGAAGAGTCCCGTGAACCAGACGCCCTCGGTCATCCCCGTGGGGGACAGCAGCCCCACCCACTGGGAAATGGACGAGAGCACAGCGACCAGCAGCCCAAAGACCAACACCCACGCGAACAGAGCGATAACGATGCCAGCAGGGTCCCACACGAACCACAGCGGCACGCGGCCCCTTCGTCCACCACGTCGCGACGGCATGAATGAGATTTGCACTGCGAAAACAGTTCTTTTTGGAATGGCATACTCTTTTAGGAACAAATTACAGTTGTTGTTGGAAAGATGAACAAGACGTCACTTTTAGCTCTTTATCGTTGAAGAGGATTCACAGCACATGATTCACATCCACCGAAGATCACACGAGAGCTTGAAGGTGATAGACTCTCGATGTCGAAATGTCAATGTGAACGCTGTCCACCTTATTATACTGCAGGGCGGTAGTGCTGCAGTTTGGGTAGTACGTTATCCCGCTTTCCTTCAAAACAGACGTAGCTTCACAACGTGGTTCCGAGCTTGCAGACACCGTGATGCTCGCCTGGTTCGAAGGAGCTTAGCGACCCGACGTCTATCCGGCACTACATGTATCTGCTCCGAGGCAGTTTTGGCTGCAGATTTCTTTGCTTTGCACCTTCAACTGGCTACGAAAAATACAGCAAAAAATGCCAGCATTCTTGACTGCGAAATATTATACATATTCGGCACTCCGTCTTACTCCAGAGAGCTCCAATTGAGATTCTCAACACCTGAATACCTGTCAAAATAGGTTATATACTCTCGTTCCATTTATGAACCTCCAACATCGAATAAACTTACAGTCTTTGTCCACGAGGCAACGACGCGCATACAACTCGATCGCCACGACGCCCCGCAGCGACAGCGGCAGGCACTCTCCATCGCTCTCGTCTCCATCCACCCAAGCGTCCACATCTGCACCAATTAACCGCTTGACCAAGTGCATGACGAACCCGTTGAACTAATCGCCAACGGTTTTTTCGACGTTTTTCGACTGTCACATGGCCTCATTGTCCATGTCGTCGGGCATTTGGCTCAAGAGCTGCTCGTCCATGTCCATGTCGCTGTCGCCCGACTCCATGTCGTTAAGTATGGACTCGCTACCTCCAGAGCTTCGCGGGGACCCACTCGTGATGATGAACGTTGCGCCGCCCACCAACCCGTTCGTTCAGGGAGAACGGAGGGAGTACGGGTTCTACGGGCTGGAGCAGGACGGAGCCTTACGACCTGGTGGACAAGTGGCTTTATTAACGAGGAGTACGATCGGGTTATTACTTAATTACGCGGGTATTGGAGCTCTCTACGGCGGAATCAACAGTATCATCGTGCCGTTTTTAAGCAGTTATCTGCAGTTACAGCAGTACCAGGTGCGAGGAGCGGCTTCCGTATTGAATATGGTGTGGAATTTCAAGGCTTTCGGGGGGCTTTTGACAGACAGTTTGAGGATATGCGGCTACAGGAGGAAACCTTACTTAATATTCGGCTGGCTGCTCTGTTTCGCGACTTTGCTGTACCTGGGAGCATCCAGCATGCCGGTAGCGGGGGATACCGACGCGGCGTGGAGGTATCTGTTGTTTATAACGCTCGGAACGATCGGATACTTCTTGGCGAATGTCGCGGCGGATGCTATTGTGGTGGAAATTGCTCAGAGGGAGCCACTGCCGACAAGAGGACACACTCAAGTGTCCATTTACGCTGCGAGAATGACTGGAGCGATCAGTATGGACCTATTGGTAGCAGGAACGCTGAATGGACCGGCGTATGGAGGCAGCTTCTCCTGGTCGTTGGACTTGAACCAGGTGCTATTGGTGCTAGCAGGCTGCTCCGTGATACCGCTACTGGGCTCCATTTGGTTCTTACACGAAGATCCGACGGCTCAGACTGTCCCAGTGTTCGCCTTCTCCAACGCAGTCTCGTGCCCCGTAATACCACGACATCATCAGCCAGATACAGCACCTCTCGACCCGACGCTGGACTTTGGAGAGCGTTGCCAGCTCATTTGGAGACTGATGCAGAGCCGAGCAATGTGGCAACTTCTCATGTTCGAACTAGTGGCGAGTTTCTGCTTGACGATCGACTCGAATGCTGTCCCGGCCATCGAAGCGAACTGGGTGGGCGTGGACTCGTGGCCGAAGACGATCGCTCTTGCTGTATGGAGTCTGGCGTTCATCGGAGGCTTGTTCATGACTCGACACCTCTTCTTGCGTGGATCCTGGGTGCATCTCTACTGCATTGCTACTTTCTGGGTGATTGGAGTGGATGTGGTGACTGTGGCGTGCACAGTGTTCGATGTGGTAAGAAACCAGGGCTTCTGGCTGTACATGCAAGTGCTCGCGGCCCCAGCGACTGGACTGCGTTTCCTGGTTCAGTTGTTTCCGATTGTGGAGATCGCTCCACGTGGAATTGAGGGCACTACGTACGGTTTGGTGATCACTTTTCGGAACATGGCGATTCCATTGGGAACAACAGCGTACAAGGCTATTAACTCGTACTTCTCGGTTTCGGACGAAGATTTGCATCGAGATTCAGACTCTGTACGTCTGCAAGTCGTCTACACGTATCTCATTGCGTGGGCTTTCCAGTTCCTGAGTATGGCGTTCATTGGGTTGCTTCCTCGACAAAAACTGGAAGTGCAACAGCTCCGTTACTATGGAGGCTACAGTACTTCAGGAGGGTGGCTCATTGTCGTCGTGCTGTTCAGTGTACTTATTTACGTGACGACTGTGAATGTAATGTCGCTTTTCGAGAGTACATCTTGCCTTCGGATGGCGGGTGGCTCAGGATGTGGAAGTTAAGGAAAAAGTGGTAAAGTAGAAGTTCGTATTTTTTCAAGAATTTTTGTGTACCACGGGTACAGTTAGGATAAGTCCTTTCAGATTTGATCCCTCGATCTTCATGCGTGTGCTGTCTGTCTATTGCGTGGCGCTCAATGGTTCGAGCTTATCGAGTGCTCAATGCACGCAGCTCTTAGCTCTTCAAGGTGCGTGGGTTCAATAATTCTAGAGAGAACCGTCCGCTTATTGACTCTTTTTCTTGCAGGATCTCAGCTGGTTTTTCTGTTATTATGCATGAGGAAGGTGCTTCATCTCGCAGGACGACAACGCAGAAGCTTAAGTTGCTGGAGTGAACTCCACATTGCGCTATTCGTGTTGCATTTAATGACTACGATCGCAGTTATGGCCTGTTCCGTAGCTGTAGCAGGTATAGCGACGCTGCATCATTCATCCGCATCACTGGTTATTGGGGCGAGTGTGGCAACAGCAGCCTGGTTCTTCTTCATAGTGGAGATGTTGCTCGAGTTCCAGCAACATAAGCGAGGATGCAAGCTTGTTACGCTGGTTCTAATGCTTTCTGCTGCGGAGGAGGTGGCTCTACAAGGAAGTACTTCGCAATCGGAGTTTCTGACGGCATTGATACATTGGAAGGCGATGAATGCAGTGATTGTAGCTGTTCTCGCAGTGTTGAGACTGCAAATTAGGACTGGAAATGGCGAAGTCTACGAGGTTGTCAAGACTCAAGACACCAGAGAGAGTCCGTTAGACCGCGCTGGATGGCTCTCTCAATTCTCGTACCATTGGATCTCTCCGTTCATTGAATTGGGCAAGCAGCGTCGACTAGAAATGGAAGATGTTCCGGAGCTCCCAAGGCGCGACACAACGTCAGTCGCTGCTGCATTGTTCGAGAGAGAGCTACAACGTGAAGTCCAGGCCCATCAACCTTCGGAACGCTCCTTTCTACGAGTAGTACGACGGTTGTATGGCTTCGAAGTGCTTATATTCGCTGTATGGTCGACTGCGAACAAAGCCATTGGATTAGCGAGTCCCTTGCTGTTGAAGCTCTTCTTGGACTGGGCGGATTCGTCCAATCCGTCACTGTCTGTAGGTTATTACCTCGCAGCAGCTATGGTCGGGCGCTCGATCCTTTCAGCCGTGTCTGGAACGCAGTACAACCTCGCCTGGAAGAGATTTGACCTGCGTGTACGTGCTGGACTGGTATCAGCGATCTACGCACGGACTCTGGAGCTGTCAGGAAGAGAAAAACGACAGGCTGGAGGGATTGGTCGAATCACCAACTTGCTCTCTGTGGACGTTGGACGTATTGTTGGGATGCCCAGCACTCTGTTCGATATGGTCCTTATCCCAGCAGAGATCGCAGTCGCTCTAGTTTTACTGAGCCACGCCGTATCTGTAGCTTTTGTCGCTGGAGTTGCAGTTTTAGCTGTTATGCTACCTCTTCAAACGGTTTTGGGGCGTAAAATCCAGAGTGTTACTGCGGATATGATGCGCTTTCGTGACGAACGTGTTGGTCTTACAGCGGAAAGTCTCAAGGCTATTCGGACTCTAAAGTTACTGGGTTGGGTGGTATCTCGACTGGAGTCGATGAGTAAAAGCCGTTCGTTAGAGATGGGCAGACTGCAAGTGCGTAAATACTTGGACGCTTTCTGTGTTTTCTTCTGGGCGTCTACGCCGGTGATCATGCAAGTTTCAGTCTTTGCCACTGCGGTTTTCTCTGGACGAGATATATCGGCTGCGGATGCCTTTACGGCGATAGCATTGCTCGATCGACTGATCTTTCCGATGAACTACTTCCCGTGGATTATTAACGGATTTCTGGAGGCAAAAGTGTCAGCTTTACGTATCCGTGGCTTCCTTTTTGATAAGGAAAATGCAAGTGGAAACTCAATTTCAGCAGAATTTGACGAAAAGGAACAAGAAGGCAACGTTTGTATCCGTGACTGCGACTTTACCTGGGGCGCAAGAACGAATGAAGACAGTGACAACGATGGTTCGAGTGCTGAAACACCCCTACTAGTGGAGGATTCCTTCCCACTTAATCCGTTTGTGCTGCGTATCAAGGAACTGGATCTGCGCCCTGGAACGTACGTGGTCTGTGGTCCAGTTGGCGCTGGCAAATCGTCCCTTTTGCTAGCTTTACTGGGCGAAATGCCACTGCGATCGAGTTTAACTGCTTCCAACCTGCGCTTTAAAGATTCAAGTTGTTCGTACGCCCCTCAAAGTCCTTGGCTCTTTCGTGGAACTGTTGAAGAAAACATTACCTTGTCTAATGGGGAAGATGGAAAGGATTCTATTGACCGTTCTCGGTATGAACGAGTGCTACGAGCTTGTGAGCTGAATGTGGATCTTCGCAGTATGAAGAAACCTTACAATGTGGCCGAGAACGGCAGTAACTTCAGTGGTGGTCAACGTGCCAGAATCAACCTCGCTCGCGCTCTTTACCAACAAGCGAGTCTGTACTTGTTGGACGATCCACTGAGCGGTTTGGACGTCACAACAGCCAGCAAAGTGGTGACGAACTGCTTCATGTCGGGCTCTAGTATCTTCCCAGAGGAAGCTGCTGTCGTTATCGTGACGCACTCTCTCCATCTCTTGCCTCTTTTACCTTCAGACGCACAGATTCTCGTCATGGATGAAGGTCGCATCATTGAACAGGGAACGTACAGTACGTTGAAGACGAACGATCCACCCAGTCGCTTGGTGACTCTACTCAAGAGCTCTCCGAGTGAAGATCCAAGTGGAGGTACTTCCGTTCCAGATGCAGAGCCAAAACCCGAGGAATCAACAGATTCAACCGCAGAAGCAGACAATACACCGACTACAGAGGAAGAAGAACATCGAGAGTCTGGAGTGGTGGACTGGCACGTCTGGAAAGCCTACTCGTTGGATGTGGGTTGGGCTCTCTCAGTCGTTATCTTGTTCTCTGTGGCTGCTATGCAGGTCTCTCGCAATGCAATGGACTGGTGGATCGCTGTGTATACGAACGGGAAGCACTTCATCACCCCTCGAGAGTTCGCGCTGGTGCTGTTGTATATCGCTGGGGCGAACATTTTCGCTGTGTTTTCTCGCTCGTTTCTCTTCGCTTACGGCGGTTTACGAGCAGCTCGAGCCACGTACAAGAAGTTGGTGCGTAGTGTGTTTGCAGCGCCACTGAGGTTCTTCGAGCGTACTCCTACTGGACGAGTGCTCAATAGATTGAGTGGAGATACTTACGCTGTGGATGAATCTCTCCCGTTCATTCTCAATATATTCCTGAAAGACGCAGCAGACGTGGTGGGAGCGCTTGTTATCCTTTTCTATGGGAATCGCTTGGTGCTGGGGCTTTTGGTGCCGTTGAGCGTCTTGTACTTCCACTTACAACGCGACTATCGTCCAAGTTCCCGTCATTTGAAGAGACTGGACGCAGCCACGCAATCTCCACTCCTAGCCATGTTTACCGACACCCTGGACGGTCTAACAGTCATTCGTGCTGCCCGAAAGCAACAACAATACGCCTACAGTTACGGAGTGCGCTTGAACCGCAGCCAAAAGGTCTCGTTCCTCGGTTCTATTACTGGTGCTTGGTTTGGCCTGCGTCTTGATATGTTGGGCGTCTGTGTGACGTCTTTTGTTGCTGTATTCGCTGTGGTTGACTTCAATATCACGGGAGCTGTCAATCCTGGGGTCCTGGGCCTTACGCTCACATACGCTCTCCCTATTGTGGGGAAACTCAACTCAATACTCAATAGTTTCGTCGATACTGAGCGTCAAATGATCGCAGTGGAGCGGGTCAAAGAGTACACAGACCTGGAACCCGAAGAGCCCGGAGAGTTTACAAAAGTGAGTGAAGTACCGAAGTCCTGGCCTACAGCAGGACACATCTCGATTAAGGCGCTAACGGTCACGTATGGGCCTTCTACTAGCTCGGAACACAAGTTTGATGCCGATTGGGAGTGGGTGGGGCCTCGAGAAGCAGCTCCAGCATTGAAATACGTCACGTGTGAGGTTTCTCCAGGCCAGAAGTTAGGTATCTGCGGACGTACGGGAGCTGGGAAGTCCACACTGTTGAACGCTCTGTTCCGAGCCGTCCCGTGGGAACGAAGTGGGAGCATTTTGATAGATAACGTGCCGTTGGATGCACTGAGTCTCCAAGATCTGCGGTCGAGACTCACGTACATCCCTCAAGACGTCGTCCTCTTCTCGGGAACAGTGCGTTCCAATCTCGATCCTAGTGGTGGAATTACTGACGAACGACTGTGGACGGTGTTACGTAAATGTCATGGGCTTGCGACTGCTATCGCCAAGCTAGAACGAGGCCTGGATACTGTCATTGAAGGCGGAGCTGAAGAACAAGCTGCTACCTTCAGTCAGGGCCAAGCGCAACTGCTTTGCATCGCAAGAGCTCTATTGCGACCGTCTAAAGTTCTTTGTATTGACGAGGCCACTGCTTCTATCGACCAGGAGACTGAACGAGCCATTTCCGACGTAAGTTTGGAAAGGGAATGGGATGTATACTGCACAGGTACTAACGCTGTGTTTGATAGGTTATTGCCTCAGAGTTTGCGACGTCAACGGTGCTGACAGTAGCTCATCGGATTCAAACGATCATGCACTGCGACCGAGTGCTGCTGCTCGATAATGGTCGCATTGCTGAAAGTGGAGACCCCAAGGAGCTGGCGAATAACCCGCAGTCTCTGTTTTACCGCTTAGCGAACTCCTCCAAGAGCGAGCCTGAACTGCTTTGACTGAACTACTTTGATGTTTTATTGCGGAAAGATTGTTTCTTTTAACCGACAGATTTTGAAGATGGTGCCTTGTTGGTCTTTTCCAGTTTTTGATCTGTCTTGGATCGTTTTAGTAGGGATTTCTTCGTCGACGAATCGCTAGTAGGGATTACGGGACTTTCAGTTGCTTCCCCGTCGGGCTTGTCAACGCCTTTACTTGTTGGATCTGCCACAGTAGCTTCTTGGTCTGCCACAGTCACTTCTTGGTCTTTTGCCTCAGTGTTTAAGATTTTTTTCGGTGGGTTCTTGAAGATTTTGATCTTGTAGCGAATGATGCCGCGGATCAAATCGTCCACGAATTTGGGCAGCCACAAGGAGTCCTGGTACTGGAAACGTTCAACAACAACGTCAGTAAACTCCCGTACTCATTTACTTGCTGTCTCGTATTACCTTTTCGATTGCTTTCAGCAACTTTGTGTGACCTCGAACGTTGGCCCAGTCAAGAGGGCACATCGCCCCCTGATATTCAGCAAAACAAGGTCAGGCTCTATAGTACCATACGCTAAAGGTTTGAGCTGAGCAAGATCTCCGTACATCGTAATCTTGTACATACAGATCCTTGACATCGGAAGCACGAAGCAGCACAATGCTGGCATTGACGTGACCAGCCCAGCATGAAAGATGGCTGGAAGCACAAAGACTTTGAGTAAGTGTACTGTACGCTACTACTCTCACAATGGCCATTACGTACAGAGGTAAACTGCCGTTCTCGTCCAAGCATCTTGGACTGGCACCTGCACCCAGCAGATAGTTTATCACGTGTACCGATCCACCTTTCGCTGCCCTATAAACACAGAAATCTCTCAGTTCTTGGCGTACCCTGTCAGATAATATCGTTTTTGCTTACCAGTGGAGAGGGGTTTGATGCAGCTAACGGGTACGACAACAGAATACCACGTCAGTAACTAAAGCGCATTTCTTTAGAAGAAGGTGAGGCGTCGTACATTCCACGGGTCAAGCTTACTATCCGTTGGGCTTTCTCCTTCAACTTCGACCAGGTGCTTTACGCGGTTGATATCCCCCTTTATCGATGACCAGAAAATATCGGATAAAACGCATTCGACACTTTCGCTTCCAAAGTATTTATCCATTGGGGTCAGGTGCTTCCGTGTCTACAACCAGAACGGCCATGGGTTAGCACTGCGAAATCTGAAAAGTAAGAAAATATTGCCGGTCTACCGTTGGAAGGATGCGAATTTGCACGGGCATCCGATCTCTCTTGATGGCTTTGGCAATGCGCAACTTCATCTGGAACTTAGCTTTCCCCCGTTCCACAAATCCGACTTTCTTCTTGGACACTTTAGTTGTTTTGGCTGCTGCTGAGCCATCTCCTGACGAGTTGTTATTAGTACTTGCTGCTTCAGCAGCTTCTTCCTTCTTGAGCCTCCCCTCTTCCTCTTTCTCCAGTATAGCTTGACGCTGTGCGACACGCTCCTTTTTCGTCTTCTATCTCAGCCAGAATAAGGATCTTTAGATAATTAAAGCACCAATCAGCTAGAAAGCTTACCTTTTTCCTTGACGGAGACGATGCTCTGTCATTCTTTGCCTCCTTTTTAATCTTGCGTGTAGAATTCCCTTCAGGTGTAGACACACTCTCCGTCAATGTTGAACCCTGAGGGGTCGACTCTATCAGATTAAGTCCGTCGCTTTCAGGAAGAGTTTCCTCCTGATCTCCTGGAGTTGTGTCTTCTGTATCCGGTAAATTGTCGTTATCCTGTTCCCAATAGGCTTCCTGGTTAAATACATTCGTCGGCGACTCTGCCTCCATATACTCGATCAAGTTCCCTTGGTCATCGTAGTAGTACCCAGTAGTCTGTTCTACTGCGAGCTGGTCCAAGTACATTTGTCGTCCGTCTTCAGTAGCATACGCCTCTTGTTCTACCCCATATCCTTGACCAGCAGCATAGCCGTAGTCTTGTCCTTCAGGGTTAGTGTAGCTTGGATCGTAGCTGTACTGGTCAGTTCCCTCCTGTCCACCTTCTTGTTGGTAGTAATACCCTTCATATCCTTCTTGCTGGTCATAATCCCCTTCTTGTTGTTGCTGATAGTAATTCGCGTAGTTTGCATCATAGTCTTCAGGATACGCGTACGCTGACACAAATTCACACAGTAAGTTGCGACATCAACACAGTACGCCGACAGTTATACAGGTTACTGCACATTTTACTCCACTCACCTCCACTTTCGTCGGCCTCTTGTACTGCGCCGTAGCCTTCTTCCATTCTAGTGAAACACGTCGTTTCGCAACATGGATACTGTGTATACTGACTATTACAGCATAATAAATTAACCTCATAACGACAACATACGGTTTCTTATACTGACACATGCCAATCACAATCGTTTCTGAGGTGGAGAATGGAGTTCTTACGCCGACTGGGCGAGCGTCACGAAGCGCTCAAGAAGAAGATTCACAGCACACGCATCCCGCTCTCCAAGAACGGACAACGCGTCATGGGACTCGTGTACTTCACGACGCCCATCATCGGCGGCTATTACGTCATGAAGTGGGCGGAGAGCCGTGCAAATGCCAATTTCCAACTCGAGGTCCGATATGCTTATTTGAGTACTTTGTGGGCGTCATTTGAGGACTAAATGGCATACTTGTTACATGGCAGGAGACTGAGATCCGTCGAGCAGCCGGCAGCAATGCACGCTACGTGGCCCAACAGAACCAGCAACTTAAGAAAATGCTGCAGGATAAGCAGCAGTAACATGACGAGTATGGACTCTTCTCTTTTTGCACAATTACTCTAATTTTCCAATTTTCCAGTCTGCGGCTCTACATGTAGTGGCTTCATATACGGTATAAAATTGTTGGGGATTGAGCGAAGGTTGTGCGTGTTCAAGCAAGCTAAACTACCGTTTTTGTAGCTGGCTTTCCGTTATTCTTGAGTGTCGTTTCCTAGGATTATTCTGTAGACGCAAACGAGCAAGATGAGTGAAGGCAAAGTCGACGCTCTGGAAGTCAAGTTGCGGGAGATGTTCGAGGTGCGGTCTGGCTATCGTGACGAGCACAGTCAAACAGCGCTACTCTCCAAGCACTTCCGCAACTTCGACCGTGATGGCTCCGGCGTTCTGGACTTTGACGAGTTTGCACGTGCCATGCTGTCGCTCAACTTCGTCGGTGTGCAGGCTGAGATTGAGGCTCTCTTCGATCGCTACGATGCAGATCTTGACGGTGTACTGAGCTATGCTGAATTTGCTCGTGCCGTCACGGGTTTTTCAGGTCGAGCACTGCTGACCGGCAGAACGCGATCCCTTCTTGAGTCTGTGAGGGAAAGCATTCTCGAGGCCGGCGGCAAGAACGGCATTCGAACGCTAGGGGTGATCTTGAGGAGAATGGATGAGAATGGGAACGGTGTCATCGAGTTCGAGGTAGAAATTCTGCTTGAATTTCAATTGTTTCACAATATCTAACGAAAGTGCAAATTTTACAGGAATTTCGTAATGGTATCACACACTTGGGGGTCCACGACGCTGACCCTGAGGAACTGAAGCTCACTTTCCGGTGCTTTGATCGAGATCAGAGCGGCAAGATCACTATTGACGAGCTGATGCGTGGACTAAGGGTACCGTTTTCTCTCACTATTCATTACCGTCATCCTAACTTATCGGCTGCTGACCAGGGATCAATGCCAAAGTGCCGTATCCTGTTGGTGAAGAAGGCTTTCACTCTCTTAGACACATCGGGAGACGGCAAAGCTACAATCGAAGAGGTCGAGCGGTTGTACGATGCCTCGCAACACCCTGACGTCCTCGCAGGTCGATTGAAGCCCCGAGACGCGATGCTGGAGATGATGCGCGTCTTCGAGCAGTCCGACTCGCGTGGAGACGGAGTCATCACTTGGCACGAGTTTCTGGAATACTACAAGGATCTCAGCGCTGGGATCGTCCATGACGGCGAGTTCGAGCTCATGATTCGCAATGCGTGGCACCTCAGCGGCGGCGTCGGATGGAGTGCAAACTCTACGTGCCGTCGAGTGTTAGCCACGTTTCGAGACGGATCACAGCGAGTGCTTGAGGTCGAGAACGATATCGGAATAAACGCCTCAGACACTCGTCGAATGATGGACAAGCTTGCTGCGCAGGGATACCGGGACATTGTAGGGTTATCACTCGCTCAGTAGATTATTCTCTACATTTAGTTATCGAAATGTAAGTGAAAAAAGTTCTTTCATTACGATTTCCTAAAGTCTTGATCAAGTTACAGATACCCCATGAAGATGGCTACTACGATAGCAGCAACCGCTACTATGTTGGTGGCGGGTACAGCAGAAAATTCGTGTTCTTGGGTATGCATCACTGACAAGTACAGCGTTCCAAAGACGATAGTTAAGCTGAGTGGCACCCACGGAAACGTAGCAGCAGCAGACGTTTTGCTCCATTGGCCTTCTCTTTCCTCCCGTTGAGCGTCTAAGCCCTTGTTCACGTCGGTGTACCATTCCTACAACACATACAGGGTTAAGTTAGATCAATTCCACTTAGAGCTCCTCGTAATGGTACGTACTCGAAGAAGGACCTCCTCTTGACTTGAATCACGGAGACTGGTGTACAGCTCCTCCAGCACACGAGGAAAGCTCCGCTGGAAGCGAAGGAATTCCTCTTGACGCGCTGTCACAGCTGCCAAATGCGTCCGTACGAAGCGCATCGCGACTTGCTTCAAATGGGAGGCGTGAACCAACTCAGAGACCGCTAGAACATCCAAGCAATTGACCACCGTCACTTCGATCGCATGTTCACACAGCCGCTTCATCCGTTCCAGTCCGTATTTGTCCGCTGCAACGAGATCTTCGAGTAGTTGGTCGTTCACTTGTTCGGCTTCAGTCTCCGTTTCACTATCACTAAGCTTCGTGTTTAATTGAGGTAACGCAACTTGATCGTAGTAGATGAAGCGAAGTACGCGGACAATTCCAGCGTACGTGTCCTCCACCTTCACAAGCGCCATCTTCTTGTCCAAAAGCTCGCTGTCAGGGTGTAAGGCCGAGCGGTTGAACGCTAACAAAGCTCGAAAGTACTCGCTTCGTGCGATCAGCATGCACCGATGAACGGGAATACTGTGGCCTTCCGCCAGTAAAACCGTGTCAGCCCACACGTCATCGCTCAGAGCGAACTTCATGTCGTCATTCAACGTACGTGGATCTCCACTAGGATTCCCCACATCCTCCTCTGCTTCTTCTTCGCTGTTAGTATCATCTAGCATATCGTCTTCTGCAATGCCATCAAGTACTGAAGGGGGAGAAGAAGTGCCAAAGAGAGACACTGGTGATGCCGAAAAGAGACGCACTCGGCAAAGCTTCACAAGACCGGGGAGTTTGTAGAGTTTCGCTGCTCGTAGCACGTCACGTAGCAGGAAATACGAGTTCTTGCTCACTTCCAGTGTGAAACTGTCCGTGTAGATGTACTCCAGTAGCGCTCGAGCGACGTCGACTCGCAGTCGTGGAAGGAGCAGCTCCATTGGCTCTGTTCCGGATATAGATTTCCTCTCGCTTCGACTGTGCTGCTCTTCCTCTAAAATGAGTTCGCGTAACACTGGACTTCGCTGAGCCAGCAACAATTTGTGAGCCTGGAGACGCTGACCCGACACAACCAGAACGAGATCCGATTCTGTCGTAGCAGTCTCCTCCCCACTTTCGTTCGAGTCACGATACAATTTACTCATCGAGCGAGTAAGGAAACTACCTGAAGTGAAGGCAATCGTCTGCCGTCCCCCGCACACGACGTGCTCAACACTATGCGTTCCGATATCAGCTTCATTCGTGCCGTCCACACGTACGCGTTGTCCGGAATTTACAAGCTTCGGCAGACTCGAAAGAACGAAATTGCTGGAATCTGCATCGTCCATAGTTGCTTCAGGGCATCCGTCTCCCCACATGTAGAGATCACCGGTGTCTGAAATGGCGGCTGCGTGTTGAACACCAGCGCTAAGTTGATAAATGCGAACGTCTGGCGTGGAGAAGCAGGAAATCAACTGAGGTACCATCCACCTCAATTGCGGCAGTTTAGGGCTCGATAGCAGCACGGTCGATGCGTTTTTACCTTGTGAAAGAAGTCGCTGATGCCGTTGGAGGACAGTTTGAGCCAGAAGTGCATTCCTTTTGCTGCCGTGAAGACCGTGGCCAAGCACTGCAGACCCACAGCCACCCCAAGACCACACTTTCCCGTCTATTGAAAGAGCCATACCCCAGTTTTCACCAGCAGCAACATCTCTCCACCTCGTACCTGTCGGTTTCGACACTATGGTAGGCGCAAATATATCGCTGACGTCGCCTCGCCCTTGTTGGCCGCTGCCTCCTCGTCCCCAGGTAACCAGCTCCCCTTCAGTTGTCAAACCAACGCAATGAGCGTCTCCACAATCCACTTTCAGAAACAATACGTCTTCACTGCGAGCTGTGCTTGATTCTGTGGGAAATAGGTTCTGGATTCGCTTCGGGTGAAGCTGAAACATCTGAAATTGCTTGCGAACGGCTCCTCCCCCATGCCGTCGAGACATTTTCACAATAATGGGAATCGGACCGAGTCCAAGCCGGCCATCTGCCCATTTCCCCCATGAGAACGCGTGACCTTCTCGTGAAATCGCCACACAAAAGCCACTGCCGCACGATACCGACTGTACTGCAAACCTCGAATTGCTACTATCCTCTTCGACAGCTTCGCTTTGCGGTAATTCAACGCGTTGAGGAATCAAAGCGCTCCTTAACGTCCCTGTCCCCAGTGCGACGCCTACTCCCCACGTGAATAACGAGCCATCTTGATCCACCGCTGCAGAATGAACTCCAGTAAGTTGATCCCCACCACACGAAATCTTCTGCACAACGACTAAGTTGTCGAAGAAAAACTCCACTAAAGTTGGCTGCGTTACGTAGCCGCTCAATTCTTCTCCAATTCCTAGCGCCCCGTCCAAATTGTGCCCATAAGCGAACACTAGCCCCATATCGTTGAGGAAAAGAGTGTGGAATCGACTGCAGGCTGCTTCTACGATGCGATTTCTCGGCAAAGGCTGAGTAAAAACAAAAGTTTAGCGTAATAGGCATCAATGACAGCAATACTAATGGTACAAACCGTTACTATGTGAAGTGTTCGGAAGCTGGAAGGACTGAGCGTGTCTGCATCGTCATGTTTGCCCCACCCCGAGACTTTAAGGAGCTCAGGCAGTGGGGCAGGCAATGGAATACTAAACTTTACAGACTCATTGAGACAGTCGACAAACTCGATGCCATTCCCTTTTGTGTCTTCGTATTCCTCTTCAGCTTCCACAAATTGATCCGCGTCTCTTTCATCGAATCCAACGTCGTGTAGGTGCTGGAGGATTTTGTCAAGTTTTCGGGTGCATTCACGCATTTCCTCCACCATCTCTGGTACCTCCATCGCCTTTGACGTCGACGCTGCGGCTCTAGTCTTTTCCACCGAGGCGACCATCGTTCCGTTTGTGTGAAAGCCCTCGTTGAAAGGACGTGTATCTTCACATTCCATCCCCCCCCAATTGCATAAGATATGGTGTCAAATTGTTTGTGGGTAGACTACAATATGGGAAAATTCAAAGCGCATACACTTCAATAATTAATTTTTCAGTATCAAGTTGCAAAATTATCTGGATATTTATATCCAGAGTTTTAGGTGGGAACTTTGAATTCTAAAATTTGTGAATGTTGACTAGGACAACATTTAAGTAATAGTGAGACTGGTAAGCTGATGGTGGACTGTGTGGTCATCGAGGCTCGAGTGGATGCCTGCCATAAATAGCATAACGGGGTGGCATAGTTGCAGCCTGGCATAAATCTCGTGAGACGAGATTTACGTCTCAATAAACTGTCCTACCCTTAGCTTTATGCCATGTAGCCATCATAACGCTTTATCTTGAAATTTGTAAGCTTTATGCTGACCATCACTCCTGGGCTTATGCCCCGTCAGCGACGCTCACTTTCAAATCTGCCCCGGAAGGTGAGAAATCCAGCGAAAAAAACTTGGTACGTGTACAGTAGCATGAAGTAGTAGTACTATTCGCTGACTAATAATATAATAGGGGGTTTCAGTTCTCGGTTTTCTCGGTTTTCTGCGTTGATGGTTGGCCTGTTTCTCAGCCAAAAAGTCGCTGAGAAATCTGGCGAGAAATCTGCCAAACCGACCGTCTCTGGAGGCGGATTTCTCGTCTGCTTTCTTGGCACTCCCAAACGTCGCGATGAAAGGTCGTATTCGCGCGCATTTGGTCTTTCAGTTTAAATTCACGCGGGCATTCCTCGCTTTGCGGGCTTCAGAACGCCTCTAGGTTATCGTGCTTCGCCATCGCCGCACGACATGTCATCACTATCTACATGGGCGCCGAAGCAAGCAATGAAGCTGCCGTCGAAGAAGACTCGGACTACGACAAAGTAAGTGCACACGACTGACCAGCAATTTATTGCGATGGTTGAGTGGATCGAGAACCCAAGATCATCGTTGGTGAGGCTAAGCAGGCAGTGCACGGCGCCAAAATCACGAAGATCGACGGGCTCAAGCGGACGGCTGCCTATATTCATAGCGTCACGAAGGCCCAGGATCTATGGTGCAGCGCTAGCAGAGCCGTGGTCAGCAAGCGTCTGTCAAAGTTGTTAGAAGTCATAGTTTGCACGCTTCAAGACCACGCGTGACAAGGAAGTCTCGTTACCTGGCAATAAATAATGAGAATTCGCTTGTTTTCTTTGCAAACAACTTGCACATTCTAAGTAACGGCACTTCCATTTATCATGTAGCGCACTATCGATATGGGGTTTACCATCGCAATACACATGCGTGCTGTCCACCATACCGAGCAAACCTGGTAGACCGTAACGTTCTCGATGAAATGCTGACGATTCAGCGCTATGCATGGATGAAGGCCACTTCACGTAGCGATCATAGTGCTGTAGGAGAGACTCCCCTAAATCAAACACAAGGCGTCTATGAGCGTTAGAGCGTGCTACATTTGACCTTGACCCCAGATATCTGTTTAACTTCACACCACCGTGCAGTTCTTGAGCTTCATCCAACGCTGCCTCCTCTGCACCCGAGTCCTCGTGCTCGCCGAGAAGGACCTCGCAGAAGATCATGTTGGAGAGCGACCTCAGCTGCTTAGCGCGGTCTGACTCTGGCATAGCAGCTTCCGCTACGTGGCGCCAGGAAACTCTCCGCGTTGTTTGGACGAGGGATCAGGGGGGAGACCGAACCAAACTACCGTGGATTTCCTTTTCCGATCTAGTAACTGAACTCTGTACGTTGACATTTCTCGCGCCAGTTAATTCTCTTCAATGGTAAACCCGCAGACGTCGCGCGTGACAAGAACAATTCAACAACGCCCGTGATCTAATTGGATCTTGATTGCTTGAGGCACGACCTTAGAAAAGCAAAGCAGGACGAGGAAAGAACATACGAAGATGCGGAAGCGAGGGTGGCTCCCAACCAACAGCATCCGTTTCTAAAGCCGAGGATCAAGGAAAAGGGGTCGCAATACTACTACGTGTGGCAAATGGTAAGGCCCGTTTTGTTAGGCCGACAAAGTGCATGTTGTCTTCAGGGTTGTGAGTACGCTCAAACGTAAATTTTTGAATGCATGACAAATTGAACAAATAATGATTTTGAACTGTATTTGTCAGAAATATCGAGCCCAATGAAACAAACCTTTACTGTACATTATCTTTTGTAAATCGAAGCAATCCCGTTCGATTCCCTTTTCCTTTACTTCGGATTGTTTATAATCTTTTATAAGCGCCTTTCACCGCTGCTTTTACATTTTGACTCGAAAATCCTTGCGAATACACGTCTGCCTCGTTTCTGGTATTTTGGGCGATTTTGCAGTCCATATCCCTTGACTTCATCGGCTTGCAGTGGACGTCAGCATGTAATTGCGTCCAATAATTTTGCGGTACACGCCGCCTCAGCTGATATGAGTTGATACAAACAAAATCCCTATAAAAACACCCGGTTTGTGCTGGTTTCAAGATCCTCATTTGATTTCAGTATGGCAACATGTGGATGCATACTTAATTTCAGTTCATGTACTGGACCAAATTGGAAAACGACGTTCGGCTGGAAGTACCGTGTACCGGCAAACAAGGTGTCCACTTCTAGGAAGTCATTTTACTACACTTATACTTCCACACCTGTGTATTCATCCATGCATTTTTTTTGTACTGGAGAAACGTCTGTCGTAATATTCGTCCAGCCTCTCGATCGCATTCCGACACGCCACGAATTCTATAGATAATTTGCTAATCGACATGTCCTTGTTAAAATTGCATCATAACAAACATGTACCATCATTAGTATTATATTATGGTATTAGACAAATTTTAAAATCGTCGGGAGTTATAAGTTCTGCTGTCTTGGAGAAGCAGATAAAAATATGGATGAGGCTGCCAGTGTAAACAGTGGTAGCCCTCATTTCCGGGTGGATGCTGTGTCTGCCCCCGTCGGTATTATCTCTGATAGACGTGACGGCTTCAGCACGGTACATACCCAATCTCCTTGACTTGACGACTTCATGCAACCGATGTAGATATCGTCGCGGAAGCTTACGCTTCGACTGCGCGGAGCTGCCATTGTTATTATGGTGGGATAGGGTTCATCAATATATTCTTCCAAAGGCGATTTTTCTCCAAACATAAGGAAATGAAGTACGATCCATTGGCGCGGTCTAGTTCACATGCACTTGCTGATCCGTGCGGAAACTTCGGACAGATGCTGACCACCGGTTGAAGGGCCTCGTGGTGCTAGAATATTATTGTTTGACCATGACATAAACGCGTCCACATGCAAGAACATAATGCCTCTATTTCTACAGGTGTGTCCATGCGCTTGCTGCAGATATGACATATGCCGACTCAAGGCAATTCTCACGACTTTATTGTAGTAGCGATATTAGTGAGTTGCCGCCGTGTCTGTACGAGCTCATCAAACATTTAGATAAATGCTGGTCGCATTGCGCTCAACAATTCGTGATGTCGAGGCAGACGTGTATTCGCAAGGATTTTCGAGTCAAAATGTAAAAGCAGCGGTGAAAGGCGCTTATAAAAGATTATAAACAATCCGAAGTAAAGGAAAAGGGAATCGAACGGGATTGCTTCGATTTACAAAAGATAATGTACAGTAAAGGTTTGTTTCATTGGGCTCGATATTTCTGACAAATACAGTTCAAAATCATTATTTGTTCAATTTGTCATGCATTCAAAAATTTACGTTCGATAAAGCGCTTTAAACACACGTTTCAAGTTGGCGAGCTTATGCTAGCAGAAATATTGTTGTGTGCTTTGCTTGAGCGTGGCCACGACAATCAGCAACTATCCAGCGCTAGTAGAAGATGGTTGTCATCCTGATTGGTGAGTTTGACCAAGGAGCATGACAGATTCGTGACACAGTTGCACCTCACCGACTCTGGCTCTATACCAATCTTTTCCTGCGGCAACGGCGGCGGTAAAAAAATGCGGAGGTTGGGGTGACTACCGGTGCGCCGAGGACGATCCAGAAAAAGTTGAGGTGTCTGCCGTCACGCGCTGCTGCATTGTCTGCGATATCTATTGAGACCGACAACAAAGAATGGAAGTTTTCGCACCCGTTGGCTTTGGGTTTTGATTGCACGAATGCTGTGTCTGCGCAAACGTCGGCTGGCAAGGCATTTGGTGTAAGCTGCTCCCGGGGCAGCTCCTCATTCTTCCGAGGCGGTCTCCGTGTGTCGACGAAGTTGAACGAGGCCTTGGACTCGATGTGGGCAATCTCACATCGCAACACGGGTAAAATTCAACTGAACGCGCCGACCTTCTTCTTCCCCCTTCTCGAATAATACACCTTTTCCCAAGTAAATGTATTTTTCCAAAAGCTGAAGGTCGAGAAACTTCTTCTTGGTAGACGCTCAAAGTGTGAACTTATTTTGAAAATACCCATGAAGTCTGGCTTAAGTTCGTTGATATTTCCGACGCTGACACGTCGGGTATTGGTGCAATTTTTGGTGGGCCTGGATGTCTCGAAACATGTATTTACCTATTATGCAAACTAGTGGCTGGAGTATGCCTTTGTGAGTATGCACATATATATATGTACTACAGATTGGACGAGATAATTAGTCATTTTCTCTTTTCCGGTAGCAAAGCGCTATGGCGAATAGAGATCGCATTTGGAAGGTCAGGCCCGTTGTAGACACCCTACAAGGAAACTTTAAACGTAGACATATGCCTGGATTAATTTTGATTTTTGACGAAGGAATGCTTCCTTCACACTTAAGTAGATGCGACGCGGTTATTCCTGCGTGAGATGCCACAAAGTGGGGCCAAATTCGTTCCTTACGTGTTGTCCAAGATCTACGATTTCTTTACGGTAAATACTGTTTTCATCATTGTAACTGAGGATCGAGTAAAGTTTTGCTCCATGGAGGCTCGAAATACATTGTAGTAGAAACGGGCCATATCCTTCGCCACACGTAGTAGTATTGCGACCCCTTTTCCTTGATCCTCGGCTTTAGAAACGGATGCTGTTGGTTGGGAGCCACCCTCGCTTCCGCATCTTCGTATGTTCTTTCCTCGTCCTGCTTTGCTTTTCTAAGGTCGTGCCTCAAGCAATCAAGATCCAATTAGATCACGGGCGTTGTTGAATTGTTCTTGTCACGCGCGACGTCTGCGGGTTTACCATTGAAGAGAATTAGCTGGAGCGAGAAATGACAACGTACAGAGTTCAGTTACTAGATCGGTAAAGGAAATTCACAGTATTTTGGTTATACCCTGTCTATGCTACCAACCACCTTGTAACGGGCATGGATCAAGGGAAGAAAGAGACGAAGTAGCTGTGTTGCTATTCCGGCGTTAATGGAAACGGCAGCGCCAAGAATTCTGGTCGATTCCATGACCGGGGAATCTACAACGCGCCGGTCGAAAAAGATTCTAGACGGAGAATGCGATCTGTGCTACGTTTGAAGGGCCCCCGGGCATGTAGCCCTTTGCTACAGTCAACATTGACTTTGAAGAAAACGAAAAGGACGAAGAAGTTGACAAGGCAGTACTACATAGTGACGACGACCTGCCACATCTAAATGCGAGGGTACGCGAATGCAGCGATGACGAAAACATTGATCAACAGGCGATGAAAGATTTTCTGCTACGCATCTGAAACCTCTTTGAGCATTTTTTTAAGCTGATATCGCGGTACCGTTTGGAGCGAGCAGTCTAGATGAAATTAGTGTCCGAACGACGCGAACTTTGGCAAAGCCATTCATGCCGTTGAAGCCGGAGCGATTTGGGATTCGATTTGACGCGGTCGTTGGGGACACGTTTGAGACAACGGTAGTGAATATACATTGTTTATCACAGCGGTACAATGATACACAGGAATGTTTCCAAGGCTGCGAAAACCCTTGGATGGCACTCTAAAAATGACCAAAATTCGAGATATTTTCTGGGGATGTAGGCGTGCTATGGCTGGCGATGATTGGGCACCAAACGATGTCGCATCCTACTCTATCGGGTCGGCGGCTACTTGTTTGTGACAACTTTTACACACACACTGACCTCGCAACTGTCCTCGCAATGCCAAACGGCGAAGTTCACATATTGGATACTGTCCGAAGGGATCCCTAAATTCACGATATGTCAAGGCCTCGATCGCGTATATGGACGGTAAACTAAAATTTTTAAGGGAACTGAACACAGCTGTCGACAGTAGCCTCGACTCAAAGAAGCAGAAGGAACGACGCAATCGAGCTCAAAAGAAGTTTTCGGGGCACCTACGGGTGGCGCACTCACAATAGTACCAATGCAAAACCCACGACCTATATATATATAACACCATATATAAAGAGAAAAATAAGCACAGTTCAATTGACTGCACAACCCGGAAGTCAATTCGTCATATTTCAGAAGTGCAAGGCCAGCACGTGAAGGACTAAGCGCCGTGTTTGTTGTGATCACCATATAGAGACCCGCCTATTCCATAAAATAGTTGAGTAGCTCTTGCGGTACACATATCGACGGAAGTTATAGCCTGTACGAAGTATATGGCCTATCTGCTCTTCTGAAGTTCACTATAGAAACATTTTTATCCAATAATATTTGGGTAGATATGAATGATGTGCCGCGTGTTCATTTTGCCACGTTCTGGTATGGAGTGCGGCATCGGCGTATGCCCTCGACCAGAAACTGTCCTCGCGTGTGTTGTCTGTGACGGATTAGCGCGCCGCCTCTGCTCAAATGAGGCTCTCGATATCTTGTGGTGGACGCATGTATTTGCTCTATTTCATGCTACAAGAGTTATTCTAAAGCTGAGCTAGAGCTCGACAACCGCCAGAGCAGCGCAGAAGCAATACCTACAAGTTTAAGCGTGAGGTACTACAACTGCAAAGCTACATAATGTCCCGCAAAGGGCAATTAGAAACTGGGAAGAGGCCAAAGACGAATTTTAGCCTTCAAAGGTTCCGAGAAGTGTAGATCCGCCCGTTCCGGCTGAAAGGAAATAATTCCGTTTTCAGAAGATTTAGTAACATTCATGAAAGACTGGCGTCGAATGGAGAAGGTATTGTATTTTGCTATATTTTGAACAAAACTAATGTAACTGTTACTGTACAAGTGTGCTGTGTACAGTTAATATAATTCAATTCATCAAAATTGAATATGCGGACTGGCTTAAAGACTACATGGACCTTCACAAGGCTTTCTACGACGCTCTTATCAAGTTGCCACAACGATTCGCTCATCGCAATGGTTTCTCGCGCCGCACTCCGCACAACGAATCTGTAAGTATTTGTAATTTGTGCTTTTTAAATTGTGGGGTTTTAATTTTAAAATAATTTTTTAGATGCCTTCGCCAGAACTTCTCCAGATTAGGGATGTATTTAGCAGCAAATTTTGGGGGAAATTCAGCGGATTCAGTCAAAACCGGATTTACAATTCCGATGAAACTGGCGTTTTGTATGAAATGCCACCAACAAAAATTTGGGCCGAGAAGGGTGAGGCTGCAAAAATTCCTGACAGTTCCAAGCATTTCGCCCGTCTTACGGCCGTATTGACCGTTCGTGCCGATGGTAAGTTTTATTGTTATGAGAATATTCTCTGGATTTTATATCCAGAGTTTCTCCGTGGGCGGCATTCGAACCTAAAATAACTATTTCTTTTAATTTTTGTTGGAACCCAAACGTAGCATGTTAAAAATCACTGTTTCTTCCTACCCAAAATAACTCCAAAACGTTGATGTCCTGTTATATCATGATTTCGAAGGCGTAACCCTGCCCTAATAGGTGGGATTCCTTCCTTAAACTTATTTGGAGCGACTAAGGATTCGAAATGATTAGATCTACTGTACATTATAACCACTGTATGAACCTGCTACAATGGATAGCCGGTGTACTTCAAAATAACCCTAGTGAATGTTGCTTGTGGTCGCCACATTTCACCCAAAACCCAAGAATGTTGTTTGAAGGTACGTGGGTGAAATGATATATCATAAATTTTGTAAAATAACACATATGTTAAACAGTAGGACCCAACAGGCTTAATAATGCGTAGAAAGTCGATTGTCCCTTTTGAATGATGACGTACGGGCTTCTCTGACCTCGACCACTGGATGCCTACGCTCTAGCTCACACTATACACAGTCCCAGCAAATCCAAGACTAAATGACGCACAGGTTACATCTAGCTCAGCTGAACACCCCCATTACCACGGTACATGGTTTTTGTAACGCAAAGTGAGCTGTTTTTCGTAGTTAAAAAACTGCTACTGGCAAGTGAAGGTATATAGATGTACGCTGCTTTGATCGTACGTTTGGCATGCTGGCTAGCCATCGCGAGGACTTACCTTCAAGATCGATACTTCCCTCTTTGGTGATGGCAGGCAGGCTGTCACATGGCGATAGTTTTTATTCGGCTTCAGGTTCAACCCCTTTGTTCTTGTTGCCCGCTGCTGACTTCAGAGAAGTCTTTCGTTTTGAGTCGACTTTGGCTTTAGCCACTGAACGCCATCTACGCGGAGCAGCGAGCTTCTCAGATCCAGCAAGGTCCTCTCGAGGCTTCTCTGACCCCGAGCTTGAGTCATCCGAGAAGGGGTAAGGGGGTCGATTGCTCCGGGCCTTGCGCGATAAAGTCACAGCTCGGGGCACTGGCACACGATTGCGAGCTAGTTTCTCGGTCGTAGCGATAATCTGACACGATGTGTCGGAGTCGAACGCGTCGCAGTATTGCTCCGTGTACGTAGCCAAACCCTCAGGCTTTCGGGCTCGAGGCCTGGCGGATTTTGCGTCCACGATGTACTTTGGCTTCGAGGCGGATGGCCGAGTTTCCTGCACCTTGTTGATGTCGTCGTTACAGTCCGACAGCTCGTCTTCTTGCAGTCGAGGATCCCCACAAGGGTCATGCTGCCCAATTGCGACGCTGGATGTATTTCCTTGAGCCACCTGGCCAAGATAGACCTGAAGGCCTGTGACGCTCTCCGCCGTGATTTCAGAACCGATGGGTACGAATTCGGGGTCGGCTTGATCGGAGCGACGTATGGGGTTGTTCCACACCGAGTGGCGAAACGTAGTTGGACTCTTGCCACGGTACTTCATGGCGAGAATTTTGTTTATCTCGTCCGGGTTGATCGGGTGGTGTTTCTTTGCTGCAAGCTACAGGTTCCATCCACCGTGAAACTGCTCCTTGTCGATTACCAGCATGTTCACGCCTACCGGAGGCAGCTTTGTTTGTGGGTCAGTGCGAGCTTTGTTGGTTTGAAAGGCGACAGCTTCCTCCGGTGAAGTGAACAATTGCTCAATATCCCGCCGCGCAACAAATTCTGCATACAGACGTTCCAGCTCTTGCTGGGCGAGTTCCTTTTCGGACGACATGGCAGACTGTGAAGGATATCGCAAATTGAATAATGGAGTTTACTCAGATTAAATTTGCAATAGAAACGATGAACAGCGCGGTTTGGCCAATAGGGCACCACCACCACCTTAAGTCTATGGTGTTGACAAACTTCCGGATTTCCGGCGTTGGATGTCAATGTACCCAGTAGATACTAGCTTACTGTAAACGGTGTAGCTGTAAATATGTTATCTGCGCGCCACCCAAAGGCTGTGGTGTTCGTCAGAATTGCGATTTTCTATGGAGTCTTCGACAATAGTACTGAGTCAATATCATCTATCAAACTGTAATCTTATCCGAATATATAGTGTTCCCTTCGTAAAAATATCTCAGTGTCACTTCTACCTGTACCACGAACATCGGGTGTTCTATTAGCATTATTGTCGATAACGGAATGTGAACACCAACGCCATTTTTTGAATTTATTAAAACCCAGGAACAATCCCCGGGCATCAGCTAAACACCGGACGACACTAAGGGTCTTGAAGCCACAAACACCAGGTAGGAAGGTTGACGAATATGATAGATTTGCATTCGTTCCTCATTAAGCAGTTACCAGCCAAACTGGGTGCCAAATACCATGTACTTCTACTTCCAAGCAGACATAACAACGAAACGAATAGAGACGATATATGTCTCGCTACATCTGCACTTTTCATTTTGCCGTAATGGCAGACATCGCTACCCCCACTATACTAACGTGACCTTCTCAAATCCATCGGATTCGCGAAAACTTATTTGCTGGAGATGAAGCGTCGCCTAAATTTGCTGGTATTACCTGTGAGAAGTGCCCGTGTGTGGGTGGAACTTGTGTCGATGATTGGGGAAATTTTGGCTGCCATAACTACCACTCCTTCGTGCTGTGCCAAGATTTTGTTTGCCAAAACGGTATCGTTTGTGGAAACCGCTTTGTGCAGACATTTTTATTTGACTTAATCGAAACTTGTGTCAGGTTCGGTGTGGCTGCGCGTCGTCAAATTCCAGCCAACGTATTTCTTCTGGGGTTTGTTGGTGAGCTGATATATGACTATCAGATCGCCGACCTTCCTGTGAATCATACGAACTACATGCTGGAGATTCCGGAACTGTCAACGACTGGCAAGGGTTTTTTTAATTGACCCAACGCTGCACGGGAACGAGACGCGTTTCGTCAATCACTCGTACACGCCTAACTGTAAGTACAGGGCTTATCACTGTGGAAGGCAAGTTCACGTGGGCCTATTCAGCACTGAGCATGTGTCCACTGGAACAGAGCTTACCGTAAACAACCAACCTGATCACCAAACGCTAGCGTTCGTTTGTATATGTGATTTATGCGAACTCATTAACGTTTAGGTGGTTGTGTAGAGATGCTAAAGGAAGCAACGACGATAACAAAAAAATCAACTTACCATTTGCAAACTTCTGTCGTGTCTGAAACGCCAAGTTGCAGTACAAACGGGATTGCAAGTGTGAGAATATATGTGCATGTACAGCACAAGCCTCGGTCAAGCAATGTCAGCTAAAATGTATTCAAATTTTTCATTTGATAATTTAGCCGTCTGGGCTAATCAATCTGAGGGTACCACGGATGCTGCAAGTATTCACGCTGGCATGTAGTTCCATCACTTCTTGTTTCACACCCAAGAATGGCCCATGCTTCTCGTAAAGGTGGCAAGCGAAGAGCAAGCCGTTCAGAAGCAGAACGTGATGCGATTCGAACGGCTAAGAGAGTGGCTTATTCAAATCGCGCCAAAGAACAGCGAATCCAACGTATCCTTTCCAGGCATAAGAATTCTGCTCGTGTTGACACCGACAGCATATCAGCACACAGAAGCAGAGAACACGACGATCTTTCAGGGGTAAAAGGAGCTGCCACTGCGGATGAAGATACAGCTTTACAAGCGATCGTTGATACGATTGACTCATTTCTCGAAAGCCGTCAGTCGACTTACGAATCTATCTACCAGATCAGCACCTTCAAACTTTTAAACGCATCGATGAGCGAAAAGGTGTACTGTGTGAGCGATGCACTACACGCAGTAGCTCGCGTGTCAGAAAAACAAATGTCGCGATGCCCTTCATTTGTTGCTCGCATGGTATCACGGTTGGCTGCACCTCATGGTCTTCCGAAAAAGCTGGTAGAGTACTATGATTGTTCTGATGTTTCCTCCACGTTTTCCGGTATCTTACTTTCGAGGAACGGCTGCTTCAGGCGCAATGGCAACATTATCATTCAAGTGTGTACTAGTTGCGAAAAATCGCTTTCACGAAATGGCTGTCCAAGGCCTCCTAAGTTTGCTATCGCTGACGGGCTTTTTATTGGAGTGTTGCTGAGTGATTTTGACGATACTTCAATGACTGAATATGCCATGGTTAATTTAGCGCAGCCAACTAAGTTTTTGACTGTGGTTCGAGGTGGGAAGCATTCCGCATTAAGATATCACAGCTATTATTTTAGAGCCGAACCTGCTACACCGGCGCAATTGCTACCTCGAGACGTCTTTGGGACAGGCACGATTGCTGTCAGAATGGTTGGATCGATGACCTCGGAACAAAAACTAGCTACATCGACGAAATACCAGGTTCGTTTGGAGCGATTGAGGGCTTTGCTTCACTGGTATTCCAAGCGCAACCACCTGTACAAGAATCGAATACAAATGACACAATGTGAACGTTTTTGCGTTCCAACAAGGGTCGTTGTTGACGAGACAGCAGAAGAAGATTGTGGCTCAATAGCTGTTGATGCCTCGCTACTTGATCAAAGTACGTGGAGATTTAATGCTGGCGCACCACCTCATACCGACGTCGCAGTAGAAGGTGAAGTGTGCGAAACTAGCGCGTCAGCAATTGTTACGGACTTTGTTCAATAAGATCACATCACGGCAGCGCGGTCGGTTTTGCAACAGAATGATGTAGTCGTGTACCGGTCGACCGCAATTCTATCCGATTTCAATCCCGCGTTTTGGCCGTATGCCTTCTGTGAATTGTTTCCGTTCGGGCGTGGAGGCTTCGATGGACCGCGAAAAGTGAAAATCAGCTTAGGGAAGTATGTACGACACTGTCTACGGCTGTCTTCCCGTCAACTCGCCCGTCGTCCATTCTTTACGCTCGTTGGTTTCGATGTTCTTGCACAAAAGAAGGCGATGAAAGCGATATATATTCGGACAAAACATGCACCAACCTGCATCGAAAGCGCTGGAAAGGTTTCTCGGGAAAGTTTGCTGGCACAAGTGCAGTATCAGGAGCAGCGACTACAAGCATTTCAGAACAATACACAGGGTCCTTTTCCACCCCCAACTGACGCCCACTCCAACAATTTACCAACCGGTATTTCAACCGGTATGAGAGCGTTTTGGGGCTTTAACCAAGAACGTAGTAGTGCTGAAGCTGATCTCTTCTCCATGCAGCTCAAATTCGGGCAACCTACAATATTTTTTTATAATATCTCCAAGCTCGTCGTCGACATTTCGATTCGCGAATTTAGCTGGTGAACTTGATGACGATACGATGGAGAGGTTGCAGACATGCTTGGACACCACATTGATAATGAGCAGATTCAAGTTGGGTTATATTGCTATTACAAACCCTATGGTGTGCGCAAGGTATGGAAACCTGTTAACAACATTATTTTAGTGTCTAACCATACCTGTACATCGTGCCTCAGATACTTCGACAGTTTAATGGATATTCTGCTTAGCGACGGGTTCGACTGGGACATGGAAAATGGTTGTTCAGGACCTAATGGCGGTGTATTTGGACATACCAAAGCCTTTTTGGAGCTACGGAGTCGCAGAACTCAACTGGCTCACTGCACGCGCATATAATGGTGTGGATTAAAGGATTCCCGAACTGGGTTTCGTCCTACTATGATCTCTTAAAAGATCGTCGTCTCCAACGGAAGATGATAGAATATGTCGATGGTGTTGCTACAGCAAGTGTACCCAGTTCGTCTGGTGAATGTCCTCGGTGTAACTGGGAAGGCTTATCAAATGTCCCGTTTAGTCAGAGCGCCTTCCGAAAGCCGAAACGTCGGTCGTTGCGACTTACTACCACGATTTGTGCGTCATGCAATGCTGACGTTGGCTCCAGTGAACTTGTCGAAGAACGGATTCGTATAGACGAATCCAAACTACCGTACGCACAAACCAAACTAGACGAGAACGGAGTTTTCAATCGTATTGCAGGGCCATTGCCGCTGCCACATATATCGACTGGACTACGTATAAGTTCCGAGGAGGCAATTGTTTGTGCTCGATCGTTCCTAGTGTACCATCATCATCTTTGGACCACACAAAATCTTGCATCAAAGTAACGAATCGGACACCGGATGGCGGCACTTGTCGAATTTTTTTTTTTCAAAGGAGTCGTGTCCTGAAACGCGCTGGACAGCAGAAAGTCGAATTAAGCTGAAAATGGACTCCGGAAACGAGTATCTTAACGCGTATGTGCCCCTCATCAACTCAATTTTTAAGACAAATCATGACATTAAATTTCTTGCGGCTGGAGAAGGTAAGAAAGTTGTAATCGATCCTGAAATTGATACTAACAATCATTATCATCTAATCAGGCCCAGAAAAGGCGTTTTACATGATGAAATACACTGCAAAACCACAGCTACACCTCGAGAACCCGTTGGCGTTGCATCTAGCCGCATTTGACAGAGCCAAGTCGCGGCAAGGCGAGAATCCCGATGACCCAATTTCTGCAGGAAGAAATTGTATTCAGTCGATGTGTTGTTCTCTGTCCAATCCGCACGAAGTTTCAGCACCGCTTGCTAGCTTGTATATCCTCCGAGGTTCTCCCTTCCACAGTTCCCACGATTTCGTCAAATTGTATCTTAAAGCGGTGATCGATACTGTCTTTGGAAACGGAGGGATGGAAGTGATGCTGCAACGAGATCCGAACGGAACTACTTTCAGCACGCGAAGTAATTTTTTGGATTACTTGGACCGTCCGCAGGAGCTCGACAGCAAGTGTCTGTTTGATTTCGTGGGTACTTGGACTACAGAGCGCAACTTTAAGGGTTATCGTTTCCTTAGGGAACATGGACAATATACCACGCACAGCGTGCACCGCAGGAAAACGTGTCACGTAGTTACTGTGATTAACGAGCGTTTACCCGACTCAAGACATGGGCTAATCGGAGATAGACAAAACTCATTTCGGCAGACAATTAGCGTTTTATTTCGTCCATTTTGACGAAATCACGACTTTGGTGCACGTGAAGATCATTTTGACATGGCGTTTGACAGGTGGTGGGGTTCAGATATGGCATCAATACCAACGGAAACACTTGATGCCGCTATTGCAGAGGCAAAAAATATTCATGTGCTCGGCAATTGGGATAGGAACCAGAACTTTGTATTGGATTCACAGTTTCCGTCACTGGAGACCCGAGTCAGATTGGTTATAAGTGCGATATTGAATACGGATTGGGTTGATCCTGTCCAATTCCCTGTTGAGTGCCCAGTAAATGCCTGTCCATCACTGCTTGAAATTTCGCGCTCTTTTTCTCTGAACGAAAAACAGCATAACGCACTGGTCAAGTTTGGCTCGAAATTCCTTGAACGTGGAGCCTGAACATCATCTGATTGGATTTCTTGGAGGTAAACCAGGCGCCGGTAAAAGCAAGGTGATACTTGCACTTCAAAAACTGGCTGGAATGTGGGGGAATCCCGACGCAGTAGCCACGGCTGCGTACCAGGGTATAGCGGTCCAGAACGTCCGAGGTCAAACCATACATAAATTGTTCGGTTGGAGAGGTAATAGCGGCCAAAGCAAGTGGAAACCAAATGTGGACCTCGTGGAGAGATTTCACAAGTTGAAACTGTTGATTATTGATGAAATATCAACCTGTGATGTCCATATCTTGGGAAGAATCGATACGCCACTTCGGATAATTTTAAGACGACCGTTGTTGCGCTTTGGAGGGCTGCATATCTTACTTGTTGGCAATTGACTTCAACAATTACCGGTTGCTGAACAGCCCGCATACTTAAAGCTTCCTCGACATGCAATTGTAACTACAACGAACAAAAGTACGGATTCTGCAGTATACCTCGATCGTGTTCGCGGTGCTGAAGCCTACTGGAACGTCAACACTGTAGTTATGCTCAGTAAAAATATGAGGCATCGAGCAGATCCCATGTGGCGCGACATATTAGAACGTTGGAGAACTGGGATCTATCAACAGTCAGATATCGACTCGGTAAAAGATGCGTGCTACCATGCAAACTGGACTGCGGATCACTCTGCTTCACCCGCATTTTGTCCAATTATCGTCACATCAAACGCTCTTAGATCCGAGTTCAATTCCAGCTCTTTACAGACTTTTTGTCGGAACACTAGCCGTCAATTGCATGAATTTCATGCTGATGTATCACGTGCACGATTCCCGTTGACGAAGGCTCAGTCAAAATATTTGAAGATGTTACGAGACGACAAGACGGAAGGTGTTCCAATTGTCCTGAGTATTGCAATTGGTTCTCCCGTCCAGTGTTTGCAAAATGCATCTACACAGCTCAAACTTTCAAACGGGAGTATTGGTTTTGTTGTCGATTTTGTGGGCGACCCAGACGAGTCAGTCCTTACCCGCATAAGAGATGGTATAGAATACCATACCCATACGCGACCACCACAAGTGGCATTCGGATATGAAGATGAAGCTTTTCTTCCAGATCTGCCGCGTGGTGTTGTACCTGTGAGATTGCGATACGAGCGAAGTGTTAAAATTCAGTTGCCTGCACGAACGTTTGCTGTCGCGATTAAACAGGTACCTCTGGTTCCTGCGTTCGCATTAACGAGCGAAAAATGCCAAGGATTGACCGTTGAAAAAATGATTATTGGGCTTCTACGTCACTCTACACGGCATGCACCTCAAAAATCATCCTTTTACGTAGCGGTGACAAGAGTGAAATCACTACAACAATTATACCTCATGGAGCCTCTCTCGTTACAATTCCTACAATACTTCAGGCCACGACCAGACGCGCTCGAAGAAAATGCCCGACTTGAAGCTCTGGACTTGTCGTCTTTGTAGATTGTAGTCACGCGTGAATCTCGTTGTAAGAAGAGGAATATAACGACCACGAGACTTAGAAGCTCTGTGGGACTTATTACTGGCAATTTTAATTGTTTAAACCACTTGCAGTTAGACCTGAAAGCTTTGGAAATATGCAGCATGCAGCAGCTCGACGACACTACGTTAGCCCAATAGCGATTTGGACAAAGCGCCCCAGGGTCAACGATGAACAACTATTTAGCTCCTCTTCGAATATCTCGTCTTTCTCGCTCGTCACAAGTTCGCTGTAGTCATCGAAGGTGGGCCTGCTGATGCTAGCAATGAGCGGAGACTGGGGCGGAGTAGCGGTCCTTCTTCTGGAAACCTATCTATTCCAATGACGCCTTCGATACAGCGGGGGCGAACTTCGACGCTACATAGCAAGAATAACTTAACCGAATTCCAGCAGAAACATACTTATCAAACAACGTGTCTTTCCTATTCTTGCTGGCAGTGGGAGGTTCCGCGTTGATGACGAAAGTGGAAAGTTGCAGCAAGGCTGCCATGAGTCAACTGAAAAATAAACTGGCCTAGATGTGAACGGAAGGGTAGGCTGCCGTGACTTTTTTGATAATTTTAATGTCTTCTTCTTAATACTGTACATGTTAAAATTAAAAAAAATAAAAAAATCTTACTTACGAAGTTCTGATCACTTCAGTATTAAACTAAGAAACTGATTCAAAAAGCTTTCTTTACCATACTTACAAGAAAAAAAATCCAGAGCTTCCCCGCGTGAAACACGGCCTTAGTTTATTTGGCGTATCTAACGTTGTTGACTGATACACGGGTAAAAATTACCGATTTTGTTCATTTTGAAAGCTTTGCCAAACGGCCCCATCGAGCACAATGAGCTCTCAATGTACCAAAAGGTAAAATTATTTTTATTTGTGTATGATGTGCAAGTTCTTAAAAAAAGGATGTTTAGGGTATATGTATTGTGTCTAGGAAAATGCTTGGATGAATGATAATATTTGGCACCGGTATCTCAGGGAGTTACTCGTCTACGACATTGAGGGGCCTTCAGTGCTCATGGTGGACAACTTAGATAGCAATGTGTCTACCAAGAGCGAGGAGATCGTAGCCGCTGAGCTGGGTAGTTACTTAGAACCGCTTCCACCGGAGTTTACATCGGTGTGTCAGCCCCTTGACGTTGGGGTGATGGGGCCTATCAAGGCAATGCTACGCACAGAATGGCTAGCGGAGGACGCACCAAGGAATCCTTCAGCGGAGCAAAAATGAAGAGCTATGTTGGAGCGGATGATCCGTGTGTGGGAAGCTTTAGACGAGGAAACGGTTCGCAAAACGTTTTACAAGCCACTACCGTAAGCAAATATATAAATAAATATAGCGACTTTCGGTTTTTTGTGTGCCATCCATTGGTTAAAATAAACCAGTTATTAGCGAATCATTGTGATAGGCCATAACCATCGTCCTTTGCAGTCTGCACCTGCACCAACTTTTTGTATGGGCTCACATCTCTGTTCATAGGCCATATCTTCCGTCGATATATGTAGCCCATTTTAAATTGCAGGAAGCTAGACCGTCGCTTTCAGAACGCATATTCGACTGGTGTATATTACTGAGTGCGTTTGGTTTATTGTTATATCTATTTTATACGATGCACGGAAAGGAATGAGATTTGAGATGGGCCAGGTAGCTAGACAGGCGTAATTTGTGTAACTCCACATATGTCTGCTCAGATTCCTCACAGCGTTTGAGATGTCTAGGTAACGAGATATTGTAGCGCATCAATCAAGTCCTGATAGTTTACCTCTTTGTCGTTGATCTTCGTTTCATCTCGTTCAATGGGCAACGCCTTCTCGTTGTGCTACTGTGATGAACTCACCGTCTTCGCGCCTGTCATCTGGAATCTCCTCAGGGTCCTGTCGATATTTGCGGTTTGGGAGAGACACAGTAGCTTTCCAGGTTCGTAGCGCACCTCCATCCCAAGTAGATAATGCAACTTCCCTAAGTCCTTCAGCGCAAACTTCTCCTTCAGCTCCAACTTCAGCTGGTCAATGTCCTCCCGAGTTCCAGTAATCATCATAGTCAACCATTGTAGCCGATGTCAAAAGTACTCCTCTTCAGTCCCAGCCCCTCCAAGTGCGCGTGCAACGTCAAATACCACAGCCGCGCCGCTTGTTTAAATGCCATTCCGTAACAGAAACACTTGGTCCGTCCCGTCGTCGAACTCTCGGCTGCTCCACGTAGATTTTCGCTCCGTCAATTTCGATGTTCCGGAAGGCCGTCTCAAAGTCGACTTGGTCCGCATCCAGCCCTAGTATCATAGCCAGCAGCAAGATAAGCAGTGGCATCGCCGTCCTAGTCTTATTTACTAGAACTCAATTCATCTTTTTCACGAGCGCGTACTCCTCGGGTATGTACGTGCGAGTCGGCACAAAGTTAATCCCGTGTTGCCATAGAAAGGCCTCCAACTCCGCATTTACAAATTCACCACCACCGTCACTAGAGAAAGTCCTAATTTTGTGTCCTTGAGCGATCAGTTTCTTCATCAGCGTCATCGTGTTCAGATTCGCGTCGCTCTTCTTCTTGATGGGGTAGCACCACTTGTACCTCGAGCCCTCATCTTGTAAAGTCTGAAACTATCGAATCCCGCCAAACCCAGGTATGTACTTGCCCATATCCCAGGAGTCAGAAATCAAGCGCTCCTAATTCACTTTGGATCTCTTGTCTTTTGCGATCTTCTTGTAGGGCATTTCGCTAACATGCAGACCAAACACTGGACGTTCTTCTTGAACAACTCCTTCGGAATGTCCACGCCGTCCACCACGTTGTTGTCCACCATCTTCTTGATGGCAGCTACGTTCAGGTGTCCCAACCGCTCGTGCCACCTCATTAGCGGTCTGGCATCGGCGTTTAGCGTGGTCATCACCATGGCCACCGGAAATCCAGTCTCCAACCAGTAATGGGATCCACTTTTTACGAATTCCAGTCGTCCAACCGCTGAGTCAAACCGTCACACCGGCTTGGTTAAACGACGGAGTTCATCCATCACCCACTTGCCCAGGCTGATCAGGTTCACAGTTCTCGCAGCCGAAAACTCCACGTCCTTGAGCTCCATTGCAGTCATCTTGCCATACTTGTCCGGCACGTTAAGCTTCACGGTCCCGCATACCACTCCCTTGGTGACTCCCCCGGTCCACACTTTGACTTCTTCGAACTCGAGTACAGGTCCTTGTCCACGCACACGTGCGTGGAACACGTTAACTGGTATATAAGCATCCAACGCATCGAGAACTTGAGCAAAGGTGGGAACAGTCCGTTCACGTTGCGTACGACCGCTTATTCGCCAGACTTGTTGTCCTTTGGTACTGACATGCGTAGGTGTCTTGACTCCACAGTTAACCTCAATTATTTATCATGGTAATGCTAGTTTTTTGTTGACCAACCCGACTTAAGCATTTCAATAAAAATGTACAGTGGTAGGACTAACCCACTGCATGCAGGGCAACAGGCAGTGAAGAACACCTTGGTCCCCCGTTGATGGGATTTTTCTTTTTGAAGTGTCTTGTCAGGTAATACCGCGAGAGTAAAGGGAATTAAAGCTGGTGCCTTGTACCCTCTTGCGAATTTACGCTACAGCACTCTACCACCGGGCGTATCTTCCGGACACAATTTTGTTGTGTGTGAGGCGAGTTTTGAGTTTGGTTTAATTTGTTTCTACAGGTGTGTGCATTACTTGGGTTTATTATAGTTTATTATGCAGGTGTATGTTATTTGTGAATACAAAAAAAAAAAAAAATGAATATTGTTTATGATTATTCGAAGTAGAAAGCACTAAGAAATTATTTTGTATTGCTGTAGTACAGGTACACAGGATGGCGAGCAGCTTTCAACTACAACGCACCCGGCTATTGCGTGCTAACCTCCAGTGCACGCGATAGCATCTCCGCACGACGTTCGATGTCTTGGCCAGAACCGTGGTACTGCCGTAATGATGCGGGCGTTCGAAAGGGTTGCTAGCTCCCCAGCTACCACCAACTTCGTCTTCTTCGAACAAACGAAATAGGTTTGCACAAACCAAGGTGGCTTCGCGCGATGAAACGTCCTTCACATATGCTATCTGGATGAACATGTTGTCAAACAATGGGTACCTTCCTACATACCGTGTCTAATCCGGCAGATTTCGTAACGTATTTCTATGCCAACACAAGCGAACACTCGATTAGTGACAATGGATAGAAACACAACATGTTCGTTATCACCAAGTACATCATGATCACTGGTAGCATAAACTACATGGAGACTTATACCAGATCGGCCACCGCGATCTGAATCAACACCTTGCATTCAGTGTCAGGCTAATGAAGTTCGCATTCGTCCTATACGTTTGAGATGGACGCATACAAGTATCAATAATTTTCTACATGAAGGGGGAGGGATAGAGACGGGTTTCGGCTCGCCGGAAGATTATGCGTGTATCCAAAAAAGAAAACGGCACAGTCTAAAATTATCCTAGCAAAAGCGTGATTATTGGTAATAATTTCGCAAGAACGTAAAAGTGAGCTTTTTTGCTAAAAGGGCAGCAGAATGCGGGCAAAAGAACGCCAGGAACAAAGTGAACCCATCTCTGAGTTTCGATGTTCAAACCAACCCAAACTTACCGGCGAACTAGTTCAGATTCGTTAAAAGTTTTGGTTTGAAGTAGTTTAAACCTGAACGTCTCGTGAGCAAAGCGAACGTCGTTACACCGGGTTCAAACCAAATGCGAAACTTTATCGCTTGTAATTAATCAAAAATATTATTCAGTCCCACGTGAAGGATGACCTTGTTAAAGATATCCAGGCAGCAATAGCAGATCGTCGGTCCGTACGTGTGCTGTAGCATGAATTTGTCTAATCTGAGATTAGTAATCTCTAAAGACATAGGCGTCAGACGTAGAATCAAAGAAGATGTCTGGTAGTTGTCCAAGCAGAAGGAAAATTCCTCACGCAGCGAACCGCACAGCATGTGTGAAACGATAAAAACTCATACAGTTGTTTCTAGTGATGAGCACATCCGCGAAATTGTTACGTATGTGCAGAGCACCGTGGTAACAACGGAACAACAGCTCGGTGGTCTTCTGAGCATTAATCAATCTCAATCTCAAGCTGCCATGCACATGCAGACTAACGCTCACGTGAAATCGAAGGCTGGCCACAGGAAATTGTACAAGTTAACCACGCAAAGTTAAAAGCATCGGCGACGGCAGTAATTACAATGCAAACAGCAAGTATTGAAACGCAAATTTTAGCTAGTCTCGCCAATAGTAGCGTCCGTATCCGTTGTTATCCTTCACAGCTTTGTGAAGGATGCTGATGAAATTCGCGCAAAATACGACCACGCAGTTGTAGTCTCAGCAATAGCATTTTCGGAGCTGCGAGTCGTGATTACTAAACAGTGATTGCAAGAATTGATTTCGAAAAAAGCAATCCGCGCTCATTGATTCAAAACTCAAAGACGCAATCGCGAAAGTTTGGTCAGAAGCTGCATCGACTGACCTACTAATTGATGCCGTAGAAGAACGACTGCAGCATAAAGTTGATGCAGCAATCAGCAGCAGCATGGCATGACAAAAGTGTAAACGAAGTTGCTACAACACTGGGCCATGGCATCAAGACAGCGGAAGTGGAGTCCAAACACGATCCCACTCGGCTGGCATTGTGACTAGTTTGCAAAAATTAGTGAATTTGAAGCCACTCAAACGATAGTTAATGCATGGTTCTGAAATTAGAAAAAAAAATACTGTCGAAGTTCACCAACTTTTCACCAGTCTGGCTTATTTTGATACTCGATGTCGGTAAACTGAAGCTCTTTAACAAGCTGGAAACATCGATCCTTAATGGTGCGCATTACCGCTCAGTCCCCCAGTGCTCGTTCAAATTGGCTGCTACATCATGATAGCGTGCCATATAAGGATGGGATTAGGACCTCCTGGGGGAGGCCCAAATCATTTCCATCGTGAAATGAAACTTCGTCTTGGAATTCCTTTGACAATCGTATTCGCCAACATTGTTGGCTTCAGATACACTGGCGCCGGACCCAAGGTAGGTGGCACATCGGCGCCAACGACTAATTGAGTCAAGCAGCGCTAGAATATGCGACAATTTGACTTTGTCATCCACGAGAGAAAAACCGTGAGGGGGCTTTTTTCGCCCAGCTTGCTTTTGCGCGATGTTCTTCAAACCAAAGGTCTAGTCTCGAGAACTCGCAGAATCACACGAGTCAAACCGATAAACTGATTCTCCCGGAATGATAGGAGCTGGGATGTGCCTCCTAGTTGAAGTTGAGTGCGCAATTCTGCAAACAGCGATCTTGTTGATTCGTTGGAGCGAATCGCGTAAATTGCCTTGGTAGTGCGCGAGGTCTGGTCGATTAGAGCTACCGTTTTGGACGCACTACGCTGAGCGACAATTCCAAATGCCATCTTGTCGCTGCATTTGTTAGGTGTGAAATACACCAGACCCATTGAAGTTCTAGACCCGTCCGCATCATCAGCTCGACATCGGGCCCAGCATCGAAAGTGGCAGCAAAACCGTCTGCAAGAACCAAAGTTCCTAAGTGCTTCAACGATCCACCGTTTAAACGTGATCTGGCATCCTTCACAACGCTCATCATACATGGGCTCAAAACAGCGGGTCCCAAGTAAAACGGACGCGGGTTGCCACTGATTATCGGTGAGGTATACACGTAAATCCCAATATATGTGCCAGGTTGTGACTTGTAGCTCCAAAGTCCGCCATCCTCGTCATTGAAGTCACCATTTTCATCGATATTCGCCATTGCGCTACCATTGGATGCATCATACAGCTCAGCGATGGCTCGTGTTACTGCTAGAGTAACCCAAAATTCCTCTTTGACCACTAGATCAGCAGAACGATCTGATTGATCATATTTGCCGAAACAAAAGGGAAGGTTGTTCCGAACTATTCGCAGGCGTAGAGTAAACCAGCAGATGATGTGTGCCAAGTGCTGAGAAAATCGGAAACTGCTGGCAAAAGTAAGAAGTGCTGGCAATGTATCTCCTGGTATGGCTGTGGTTCTCACTACATACAAATAATCCCTGTACCGAGCCGTAGTGAACCTAGCGCCAAGATCACCTGGAGGAACCCCGCCAATCAGCGCACCCGAAAACAAACCCAAAACCGTTCAAAAAAGCGGGTGGAACGGTTCGTAATTTTGGTTTGCTTTTTGCGTATTTTATCTTCGATTAACGGGGTAACGTTTGATACTGTACGAATAAAATGGACCCAATTTTACAATAAGTTAGACCCAAAATACAATTCCCTTTATTTGATCATTAACTGTAAAATCAGTGCCCTCTCAAATGTTATTGAACCCAAAGCGTCACTTCACCTTCAGTGTCGCCGTCATGCAAACACCCAGCAGCACCCCACCGCTGCGCCTACGCCTCCTCGAACCTTGTGTGGGCGTCGTGTCTGGCGGTACACGAATCGTGCTTCACGGCGCTGGTTTCCGACCAGCTCCGCACTCCCTCATCGTCCGGTTTCGCGTGAACTTGCAGCAACTGGAGAACAACGACAGCAGCAGTCTATTGCACGTTGACACAAGTGACCAGCTGGTATGGACATCTCGCCAGCCCATTTCCAACACAGTGGACGTCACTGCGCGTTTCTTACTCGAAACTCAAATCGAGTGCGTCCTCCCAAGCTTCGAGCAGCAAGCCAAGCGCGCCATTGCAGCCCGCACGAATCTTTCAGCGTCCTCCGCGTCAGTGAACAGCGCGCCGCAACTTGTTCCATTGAGTGTGGAAGTGATTCTCAACGGGGGTGAGCAACGGTCCAACTTGTTGGAGTTTAAGTTGCACCAACCCCTTGAAATTCGACGCGTGTGTCCTCAAAGTGTCCTCATGGCATCTCCCGCTGTGGTCATCAGTACAACTTTGAATATTCTGAAACTACCTGTTCCTGTCGTGAGTAAAACGATGACTAAAGGTGGACAGAAACAGCAATTCGAAGTTCTTGAGGAGATGAATGTCCTACCAGTGTTTGTTCGCGTCCGACAAGCTTCAGAGAGGACGGGAGCAATCTCCGAACAGACGAGAGAAGGGAAGTGGAAGCTATCATCGTTGGGAGCCTATGAGGTGGAGTTTGACGCTGCTACAATGGGCTTTGGAGCAGCTAGTGTAGAGATCACGTTGAATCGTGTGGACTTCTTCCGGTGCCGGAGTGACGCCCCGTCCGAGGGATACGGCTATCGAGTGCATCGAGATGTGAGTTTACGAGCTGTGGAGCCTGCGTGTATTAGTGTTACGAGTGGGCAAGTGACTGAGGTGAGGTTAATGGGAGATGGATTCGTGGATACTGGGGATATCGTGGTGGCTTTGTTGCAGAAGGAGCTGGAGACGGAGGCAGGAAACAAAGAGACTGGGAAAGAGGTGCAAATCGCAGTATTGAACGCTACGTATTATGGGAAGAACGAGGTGCGATGTACAGTGCCAGCTAATTTACCGTTTGGATGCACGTCGTTCAGTGTCTCAATGAATGGAGGAAGGCAGTTCGGACAAGCGCGAGTAGTTGGCTTGCTGCATCGCGACCGAGCGTTAGAGAAAGTTACTCCAGCTAGTAGCAGTCTAGCAGGAGGGACATCAATTGCGATTCGATACTCGTGTTTGACTTTGGACGAGGCAGACACTTTTCACCAATTGCAGCGTCTCGATCCCCCACGTCGTATACGTGTAAGGTTCCAGCCGGTTAGCTATAGTGATATTGACGGTGACGGTGGTCTCGCAAAGGTTGTGACAGCCAAAGCTTCGATTGAGAGCCCTGGGGTTTTACTCTGCAAGACTCCGAATTTCCTAGAAAATATTAAAGCTCTCAATGGCATGAGAGCAGCTGGGGCGAGTGAATGCGGGGGAGACAATGTGCCATACATGTGGAGATTTACAGTGGCCATAGCGCTGGGTGGAGAATTGTATCACGGCGCTCTACCGTTTTCCTTTTACCTTCCTCCAGTAATACGATCACTTACGCAGCATCATGGCCCGACGACGGGAGATACGTGTGTTAAGCTCTGTATGAAACACAAGGTCCCACCTCGACTCAAGCTGCTTATCCGCTTTTCGACGCTGGATTTTTCTAAAAGTGTGACTGTAGAAGGCCATCCAGTGGAACGACAAAAAACCGGTGACTCTGATGAAGATCCTGAATATTTAATTGCTTGCCAGACCCCGCCATGGGCAGATGAAGTACCGATTTTGACTACCGTTCAAGTCTCGTATGACTCGGGGGTGACTTTCTTTCCTGCTACCGACACACCACCTGCCACAACATTGTCCCACCTGCTTGCAAAGGATCTATCGTATTTGAATTTTCTATTCTACCCTCCTCCAGTTGTACGCTCTGCGATCCCTTTATCTGCGGACATTTTGGGCGGAAGCTACATTCGCCTTCAAGGAGAAAACCTGGTGGACCACGGCGCTCAACCAACTGTGATTTTCGAGTCCTCTTCGATGAGTCGGAAAGTGAATGCTTTCGTTGAGAAGGGAGAGCTGCGATGTTGTGCACCGCCGTTCAACGTCGGGATGGCTCGCGTGTTCGTGTCTCTCAATGGCGATCAGTACACACTCTGCGAGCTCCGCGACCCGGAGGCGAATACGCTGCAGGAATTTATATTTTACAGTTCCCCGACTGTGACAAGCATCAGTCCGCTTTGTGCTTGTGTGCGTCAACCCAGTGAGTTGAAGATATTCGGCACCAATCTTATAGAAACGAGGCGTATTAAAGTACGCGTAAGTTTCCCCGCGAATGTTCAGGGCTCGGGACGTCGACTTTTGTTTAAAGACGTAACTGGAACGGCTCGAGACGGTGTAATTACTGCGATGACACCCATATTTCCCGAAGAATATTCCAGTCAAAATGCCCAAGTAGATGTGGCTCTGAATGGAGCCGATTTTTCAGGCACTGCCGTTCCTCTCCGTTACTTTTCAAAATACGCAATTACACGTATCGATCCGACTCAAGGAGCCTTCGAAGTTCCAGTGGTCTTGACAGTTTCTTTAACTCCGGTGATCGTCACAGATAAAATCCGTGTGCGAATTCGCTTGCGGGCCATGAAGTTACCAGATGAGACAGCGAATAAAGAGGAGCTGGAATTTGTGTACGGACCAGTTGAAGCCAACAGTTGGACCGCTTCAAGTGTGGAGTTTATGGTCCCTCCTCTCAGCACTCTCGTTGACAGTTTACCAGTATTAACTACCGCACAGCTGGAGCTGTCGTTTGACGGTGTTCTTTTCCACGGCGTGGGGAACTTACGAGATCATTACCACGTGTACAATATGCCCCAATTGACATCTGCATCGCCTCTTTTCGGTGTTTCGGATCGCGAGACGAGGGTTGTGGCCCATGGAGTACACATGAAACCTGGCGATATCGTAAAGCTGACCTTGTTCCTGGAGTCGACCACCGGAGACCAAGGGAAAGCGAAAAGTAAAGGCCGCCGTATAGCAGCTAGAGCAGCCCCTGTGCCGGTTACCACCGTCGTAGCGGAGGTGAATGTCAAGCGGCAGCGACTAAGTTGGACGTGTCCGTCGTTAATTCATCTTCGAGCTACTACCGAGCGCCAATTCGCCCCACTCGTTGCTGTAGCTCCTGGACTTACAAACGGAGTACCCGATCGCAAGCTTCAAGGCAGTACAACGGGTGGGATGTTGCTCCCTGAGCGAGTTATCATGCAGATCAGTGTAGTGGACGGCCAACCGACCTCTCTACCCTTTGTGTTCCGCTTCTATCGTGCTGCAACCCTTGTGGCAATGAAACCTCGCGTTGGCTACGTCTGCAGTGGATCTCTTGTGTCTTTTGAATTCGCGGAACGAATTGCTACTGCAACTGTGGACTTCCGCTTCGGAGAGAGTCTGCCAATGAGTGGGCGGATTCGAGACGAGCGCTTTGTCGAGTGCTTCTCACCTGAGCTTACTTCGGGATCTCATAGTATCAGCATTTCCTTCAACGAACAACACTACGAACCAGCCGTACTGGTAGAACAGCAGCCGGATGGTGAGCCGCAGAGTTCCGCCGCCATGTTCCACGCATACGCCTTACCAGTGTTCGTTCTTCCTCCTGAGGGTAGAGAGCGCGTATACGCGTTTGGCCCGACGTCAGGAGGAACTGTTGTCGTTATCAAAGGCCGAGGATTTGTGCTTGACACCAAGATTTACGTCCGGTTTGCGACAACTTTTAAGGATGCGTTTGATGGAGAAGCTGAAGTTATCGTGAGTGCAAAAGTGGTGGATAACGAAACTATTCGCTGCATTTCTCCGCCGTCGACGCGCCTAGGACGCGCTGCTCTCCACGTATCGTACAACTTGCAGCAGTTCAGCGATTCGACCTGCTTCTTCGAGTATCATGCTCCAACTCGTTACGTAGCGAGAGGAACTCTATGTGGTCCTGTCTCCGGCCAAACGCCTCTAAAGCTCTTTGTTGAAGATACAAAAGGGTTACCGAGTATCACGCAGCTTTTGCAGTGCGTAGTTCGTTTTGAGAGCGAAAAAAAACAAGTTCCTCGTTATTCGCTGGATATTGAAGCTGAATTCGACCCGGAGACTCGGCTTCTGTCGTGTATCACACCCTCTTGGCCCTATAATGAGCTTGTGGCGCTCCGGGTTTCTCTAGTACGTGGTGAAGGGGAGTTATTCGAGGATACACGCGTCAAATTCCTGTTCTATAATCCCCCCGAAGGTGTGATAAGGATTGAGCCTGCTGCTGGCCCACTTGGAGGAGGAACTGAAGTCCTAGCGTGGTGTGGAAGTATCGTGGAGACAGGAGAGATCACTGTCTCGATCCAATTGAGCAAAGACGAAGCTGAACTAAGTAAACTGTCGATACTGGTGAGAGGTGAAATCGTTGGAGAAGCCGTACGTTTTGTGGCACCGCCTGTGGATGGCCCTTGTACCGCAGTGCTGAGTATTTCTCTGAATGGAATTAACTACACCTTTGCCCAAAATCCGCTGCATTTCACGTACTACGTCGAGCCGATTCTTCGTCGAATTAACCCTGGATGGGCTGCTATCGAAGGAGCGAACGATGCGCTGGTGATTGAAGGAGAAAACGTTCGCGATTTCAACTGTCAATTGCTCGTGCGTTTCAGTCTTCAGGATGACAAGGATCCACAAGAAAACGGGATTGTAGTTCAAGCACTGTTTCTTCCGCACTCCGTCGCTTCTGGTACTAGAGATGGAGCTCTACAGTGCGTCTTCCCAGCAGCTCCGCCAGGTTTCTATGAGCTGGAAGTCAGTCTAAACGGTCAGCAGTTCTCTCGATCTCTTTACGTGAGCAAAACGTTCGGAAATTTGAGTGGGACGGCGTGTACAGCTCTCCTTCCGTTCCGACACTTCTCTTCCCCCTTTTGCTTGGCGACTTCCACTGGTCCTGCAGCTGGAGGGTCAACGGTTGTGCTCTTTCTCGGTGGAAAATTGATGAAGCTATTTTCCAGAGAATTCAAGTGTCAAGTGCAGTTCACTCCTATTCGAGGCGCAGAAAAGCTCGCACGTTTACCAGTCAATTCGAGCGGAACATCCCTGATTAAAGTGTCTACAAATGTGGGTGAAGTCACGTGTATGCTAGGTGAAATTGACCACTTGAACGCTCGAGTTACCTGTCGAGCGCCACTCCTACGCGTCGCCTGTGTGTCGAATGTGGATATTATGCTACCCGTTGGAGCTGGAGCTTCCTCTGCATGCCAGCTATTCGGGGTACGTCAAAGTGAGCGTGAGAAGTACTATTCATACGAATCGCCAAGTATCACGGAGATTGCTCCTAGTTGTGGTCCGACATCCGGAGGTACTCAACTGGTCGTTGAAGGAGCGAATATCCTGGATACTGCACAGATTTTTGTGCGCTTTCGGTCCAGTTTAAATGAACGTGAGTTTGTGCTCGTACCTGCACGATACAGTCGAACGTTCCCGGGTGGATCGCCAAGTGCCTGTCCACTTATCATTTGTAATACACCACCGGTAGAATTCGTGGATAAACAAGCCTCCGGCGGGTTCGATTCTACGGGTCAAAGTACAGCACAAACGTCACCTCGTCGGGAAGCAGTCGCAGCGGGGAAGGCAAGAACGCAGACGTACCAGATGCTGGCTGAGCAGAGTTTAAAAGTTCACAGAGCTACTGCTGGTGACAGTGAATCTGGGCTTAGAACCTTAAAAATCACGCGTCCGAGCACTAAAGCTACTCCACGAGGCAATTTGGACGCTAGTGAAGGTGGAGCGACTGTTCTTGTTGACTTTACACTGAATGCTGGCGAGCAGTTCATTGCGCATAGTGTGCGCTTCCAGTACTACCACGATATCGACCCACGACAGGTGAAATGGTCGCCAAGACACCTTCCAACGCAGTGTCTAAGTGGGCGTCAAGCTACGGGTTCTCGCTTGCTCACAGTGTCCTTACCTAAGACCTTCCGCCTGACAGATTCCCCTGAACGTGTGTGTTTCCGCTTTGAGAGCGTAGAATTCAATCCAATCTCAATCATGCGACGCCGATCGTCTGTGTTTCTTCAAGAAACCGATTCCCGTACGGAACTGGCAATTCCAATCCCCGCCAAGCTCCCTCGACAATCGACTATGCGGCGACCAAGTACGTACTTCAAGAACAGCATTTTGGCTGAAACCGCAACGCCTCCAATGACTCCACGGAGTGAGGACGGAGGCCGTCGTCCAGCTCTTGGGGCTCCTGGGGTGCCCATGAATCCTCCAGCTATGCCTGAGTCAGGTTCTTCTTCTCGTCCAGCTACAGCTGGGTCCCCACCGTGTATTGCTGCTAAAGTCGTGAGTGCCAACGAGGTTACGTGCACTGTACCAGAGTTCTCGAATCCAGGTTCTGTCCAGGTTTTCTTCTCGCCTAATGCTCAGCAGTTTGTGTGTCTTGGAGAGTTGCTGTTCCACCCAACGATGACTATCCGCGATGACTTCCATCGTGCCACATTTCGCTTCTGCTCGAACGTTGGGGGCGGTCCGTTTGCGCTCCAAGTGTCCCCGTCGACAGTACTGAAGTATCTGGCTCCAGAAGACATAACGACAGTGGAAAAGAAACACGAGCAGATCCAGAATCTGGGATTAAGGAAGTGCAGCGTTGCTTTAGAAAACGCTAGAGTAAGGATACAACCTGAGTTGAAAGTTGAAGAAGAAACTACAATTCATGAAGATGATGGCGAGGAAGACACAGATCAGGTAGCAAGTGAAGGAGACGAAGGGGGTGAGAACGAAGGAGATGACGATGAAGAAGCATTAGATCGATGGCAGAAGCGCTCATTTTACAGTGTTCAAGTGAGTTTAGTACCACCAAATGCCAAGGTCTTGAAGCGGGTAGTGGTGGTAGCTACTCGAGTGGATAACCAAAGCGAGGTTGGCAGGGTTATTCCAGATGATTCGGGCTGTTGTGTCTTCGATATGTCCAACTGGAGTGAGCAGGTTCTTCTTACTGCCGCTGTTCCGACCTCCTGTGGTTATTCTTCATACTCTTCAGTCATTGAACCAGCTTTAAGCTCAAGCTCAGAGTTGAAGGCGCACCTGGTGTTGGTTCAATTGCCTGTTTCTCCAAAGCTGTGCGTGACTCTAATTGGACCAAGTGCAGTTCATTTCAGTCTATTGATCATCGATGGTAGTGGGAATGAAGTCACTGCTAGCGCCTTAAGTCACTCAGAGCCTGAAGTATCGGAGAACACTCAGGCGTGTTTAGCTTCAGTGGACGCTTCTGTTCTCCTGGATTCCGGATGTGACGTCTGCTATGCGTGTGTAAAGTTTGACTCGGTCGACAGTGAGATTTCTGGTCCTAACGATCAAGACGAGGCCAAAGTGCAAGTACTTGTATCAGACAGCAGCGGGGTACAAGTGTGTCTTTGTGGCTCTCCAGTGGCCTCTACTGTGTGGATAGTGGGTCGCCTCTCGCTGTTGAAATTCGATCCAGCGAATGCTTCTACCCCTCCTTTTAGAACTATTGAAGCTGTGGACATCCTAATTCCAGATTCTACCAGTTCTGAGCTAAAAGATGTGCTGACGACTCTCGCTTTATCTCCCAAGCGCTCGACTATTGTGACTTCTCGTGCATATTTCGTGCCAGTGACGTTTGACTTTACCAGTGCCGAGTCCAGCCGCAGTATCACCGCTTCCTCCCGTGCCAGACTGGTGCTCTCTTCGTCTGATAACTTCCAGACTTTATTAGCTCTTTCACTGTCTCCTCAGATTATGAACGGACCTACCGTGACTCTGGAATGCTTGATGCCTCGTCTTTCATTCAGTGGCACTGCGACTCTGGTGGTAAGTTGTGGTGGTGTCGTCTTTTCGAACAGTGTTCTAGTTCACTGTTATGATCCAAGGAGTTGGAAAGTGATTGCTCTCAGTCCTCCTTGCGGCCAACTTCCAGATTCTAAAGAGCTCCAGGAGGCGATCATCCTGCGTTTTAAAGGCGAACACTTTGTCGAGAACCGGAAGATTGTGGTGCGCGTGTCCGATAAAGACCGTTTTTTTACAGTACCCGGTAAAGTGGACCAAGTTCACGTGTTAAGTTTACGGATCGCCGCCGTTAAAAACTTGCGTGTACTCCTGCAACCTCTTGGAATTGTGCCCCAGTCGTCTGGTGGGTTAAGTGCGAACTCCCAGAAGAAAGAGGACAAATATCTAAACTCCGTTGTGGGAGGAACTACAGCTGGTGGCTCCATTGTGGCGGTAAGTTCGGCATGGACAACGTTTACGTTCACTTTAAGAATTGAGTGTGGGGACCAGAAGCTGTACGCCTCGTGTCGAGAAGTTAGCGTTCTCGCAGCTATTTCTTCGGGGTCCGTATTGAGTTGGGAAGAGGAATTTGAGGTTCGAATTGCTGCAGACAGACGAGCACCGTTGCTTCTAACTGCGGAGATATATGAGCCTTCGCTTCCGAAGCCTCTCGAGCTTGCACAGGCTTGGGTTCCTCTCACTAGGATCCAGGAAGGATCTTCGGAGATTCGACACTACACGGCTCGGTTTGAAGAACATTTTAAGCGTGGGAACTATATCGGCAGTGAATCGACCGCTATACGAACGGAGGTGGATCTACTGCTTCAATTGTCGCCGTTAATGCTGCATCCCGACTTTATCGTGGCTCAGATCCCGTCCCGAGTGCTCCACCAGCTCTCACCGCAGGCTCTGGACGTCGAGGTTTCGTCTGGAGACGGAATTTTCTCCATTCCCCACTCGTTTGTAGTGTACAAACCGCCTACTGTGACACAGACGACACCAAGTGTTTTACCCCGTTCGGCAGGTGGCGATGTAGTTGTCACCGGCACTGGATTTGTGAATAGTGGTCGGGTTTGTGTCCGTTTGTTCGCGTTTAAGAAGAACCGCTTCAAGAACCACGAGGAAGAACAGCGGGCTCTGACGCTTCTCAACAGAGTGAAGCGATTCCAACGGACGGAGAGCACCAACGACGGCTTCTTCCCGTATTTTGCACGTGACGTCGAGGGGGTTTTCATTTCCAACTCGAGTTGCAAGTTCCGAATGCCAGCGTTCTTGACGAGTTTTAACGTTTATTACTCGGTTTCTTTCGACGGTCGGTCGTTCACGGAAGCTTCTCACGTTTCAAGCGTGTTGATGTTCAGTATCAGCGCTGTGACACCTAAGGGAGGGCCGATATCGGGCAATACGTACACTACACTACACGGCACGAACATTGACGCTTGTCTTTCTCTTCGAACTGGACTGTCGCCATTTGTGCGAGTTACGTGGAAGCGAGGTGCTCGAGATCTCGAGCACGTGGTGGTACCAGGCGAGTTTTACCTGCACGAAGACGCCGTGTATTTCTACTCGCCACAGAGCAAGTTTGGGCTCTACAGCATCGCAGTCAGCGTTGAATTAGCGTTGAGCTCGAGTGGGGATACAAACGCACGCTTTGGACGAGATGAAGTTTCGTTTGTCATGTACAAGACGCCTGCCATCAAGTCTGTGGCTCCTCTAACAGCTCTAGTTTCCGGGCTTTCAACGACGACAATTATCGTCCAGGGCTTCGATGAAAAAGCTGTGAGCAACATGCGCTTGGCGCCTAAGCTTCGGTTCAAAAGGCGAGGGCAGATGCAAGTTTCGGACGCTCAACTGGTGTCCGAGTCGCGCTTCGAGTGTGTCGTCCCTCGCTTCAATGTGACCAACGCAACAGCTACAGAGCTCCCGTTATCGGTTCTGTCAGGGTTTGCTCCGGTTCAAAAGCTTCGCAACCAAGGCGTTTTAAGCCCGAGACGTTTAAACCTGCAGCCTAAATTGTGGACTCGGACTGCAGGGGTTTTCGTGGCTTTGCTCAACGCTCGAAACCTACGAGCGTCGAAGAAGAATACGTGTAACCCGTTCGCTGTGATTTATGTGGGGAAGACACAGCTGAAAAGCACACGTAAAGATGGCGCGTTCTCTCCGGTGTGGAATGAATTATTCGACTTTGAGTGGCCATCCAGTAGCGATACGACTAGTCTGGCTTCGGTTCGTGTGGTACTTGAGAACCAGTTGACTGCGGACCAGAGCGAAAGTCTTGGACACGTCGAGCTCACGTTTCCGCTGAAAGACAATCTTCCGCAGGCTTTTTCACTGCGTGCAAGCCTCCCACTGCGTCGGATCCCTGGGAAATATCGTAAAGAAGTGGAGGAAGTACCAGTTCAGCAAAATTCAAAGGCGAAGAAACCTGTTCCAGTGCCAGTTTCGAGCTTGGGGGAAGTAGAACTAGCTATTGCGTTCGTGCCTCCCGTAACTCAGCCCAAGAAGCACAAGAAGGCGTTGCGATCGTCTCTCATTTCCGTCATCTCCACTCATCCATCGAAGGTTCACGCTTCAAACCACCGAGAGAGTGGGCAAATGATGTTTTCGTCTAAGAAGGAGAAGCTTCTTCGTGCTTTCCGCCAACGCGGGGCTCCAGTATCGTTCGTTCCAACGGAATTGGCTGTCGAACTCGCTCTCAATGGTCAGGATTTCTGGTCTGTGGCACCCTCGACGTGCTATTCCGTTCTCACCCCGATAGTAATCGATGTTGAGCCCAAGTTCATTTGTATGTCGGGCGGCTCCACCTTGTACATCTCAGGAAATAACTTCGTGAATTCTGGATCCTTACGTGTGGCTTTCGCTGTGCTGACAGATGATGGTGTTTCTCAGAAACTTGGTGGCGAGCACGCAGTGTTGGTGGAGGCCAAGTTCCGTTCCAGTACTTGTCTCGTTTGCACGACTCCACCGCTGATAGATGTGGCTGCTGAAGCTTCGTGTGTGAACATTTACGTCTCGCTTAATGGTTCAGATTTTGACAGTATCGCGCTTCCAAAGCAACTGACAAAGATTGTGCCTGAAAGCTCTGTCCAAGTTGCAAATACTGATGATCGACTGGAAGAAATTCACGAAATGCCAAGTCACGAACCGCCTCGGAAGAGTCCGCGTAGGAATGCTGAAATTGACAGCCCCATCGCTCTGGTAAGCGACCAGTACATGGTTGACTACAAAAAGGTGATCTCTTTATCCCACGCAGGGGCCTTTTCCAGACTTGGGAATTTCCTGTTGGTACCTCAGATTCGGGTCTTCTTGGTTCCAAAAGTCACGCGAGTACGGCCGACGGATGGCGTCTACACTTCCCACTTGACATTCGACGGCACCAATTTCACGAATACGGGGATCGCTACGGGTAAGCAAGTGGAATTTCTTGTTGTTCGCAATTTCTAACTTTTTTGTCTATTAGCGCGTTTCACGTCTCAAGCTGTCGAGCCAGAAATCCGCACTGCGAAGCTTGTCGTGGTCTCCAATACACGTATGGAATGCAGCGTTCCTGACTTTCCAAGAGGGGTTATTGTGCGTATTTCAGTGGCTATGAATGGCGTTGAGTTCGTGTCATGCCCCGGTGAACTGCGTGTGTTCCAGTCCCCACGGTTGACCGAGCTCTTTCCCAATTGGGTTTCAGCTACCACAACTCTCGAGCTGGAGTTGCGTGGCATCAATCTTACCGCTGCTATCTCTACGACGACTATGGATGACAACAATCGCAGTCAAGAGACTGCTAGTATCCAGGTATCTTTTAGCGGAAGTCGGGGCAAGAAGGTGGTCCGTGGAGTGTGTGAAGATGGCCACGTGCGCTGTGCAATTCCCCGAGAAATCCTGCACGTAACAGTACTTGGTCGAGAGAAGGCTGCGTCTCATTCGACTACCAAGATGAATTCCCCCATTTTAGTTGATATTTGGCTAGGTGGGAAACATAACGCGGTGAGTTGTCCTTGATATTATCCAAACGATTTAACCGTTCTAACCATCTTGTATTGATAGTTCACCGGATCTCCGCTCCCACTTCACGTGTATCGAGAAATCCCCACTGTCCACCTTGTGTCGCCGATGGATGGTCCAGTTTACGGTGGCTTTGCTATTGTCGTGGAAGGTCGTGGCTTTATCGACACTGGGAAGATTATGGTGCGCTTTCAACTATACACTGAACAACAGGAGACGACGCCCCGAACTGAAGATGAAAGTCCAAGAGCTCAAGGACAAGGGCTTGCCCCTGGGAAAGAATCGACTTCGAATAGCACGCCCAGAGTGGAAGCCCAAGTCCCTGCGACGGAAGCTGGACCTTATTACGTCGATGTGGTGGCAAAGTTCGTGTCTACCGAGCGAATCCTCGTTCCAGCTCCTTCGTTTCCGCACGAAGGAGTGTACACGGTCTTGGTGGCTTTAAACAGCGTCGAGTTTAGTCGCGTGAGTGACGGCTCGTGGTTCCTAGCGTGGCAAAACTGGCAAAAGAGGAAGCGGTTGCTGTCTCACGCTCTTTTCTCCCGAGCAACCGCCTCAGACGAAACAGCTTCAGCCGCAGCAATGGCAGGAGCGGCCGCTGCTTCTGCGTCTTTACATGAAGACGATATCGAACGACTACGACGCAAGTCAAGCTTCATGTTGCCAAAGATCCGAAGCGCATTAGCTGCTACCCCAGATGAGACTTCCTCGGCTTCTTTCAAAGTGAGAAGTATTGGTTCCGTCTCTGAAAGGAACGATGTTCCTGAAGACACAGAGGAAAATCTGATGAAGGATCCACGACTACTTCAATGGCGTCCTACAGCTTCAATGGAGACGCGAGTTAGCGGGCGACCGCTGTTATCTCTTCTGGAATATTTGTGTAGCGTTCGGGAGACGCAACAGCAGATCAGTCTACGCTTACGCGTTGCTTTCCGGCTTACAAGCAGCCAGTCTCGAGATGGAAATGACTCAACCGAGCCGTCTGCACTTCGTTTTCCTCTCTTTGTGGATGCAGTTCGTCTGATGTTCCCCAATGCGCTTAAGCGTGAGTTAGAAGAACTCTGGCACGCTGCAGATCACAGGCCGGACGGTACTATGACCATCAAGCAGTTGATGAGGCGTTTACTGCGCAACGCAGCGCCAGATCAACGCAGTAAGAGCCCGGAACCTGGTCCAACACACTACGCTCCTAAGTACAGCATCGTGACCTCGCGCGAGTCGGCAGCGATTATTTTCCCTCCTGTTGTCCAACCGGAACATATTTCGGATCCAGCGTCAGCGCTGTTCATCGACTACAACGCTACCGTGCAAGCTGTAAAGCCTCGACCACCTCGTCAAGTCTTTCGGAAGCGCAAGTTCAATACTTCGTGGTGCGATCCGGTCGTAGAGGGGGGACCTGAACCAAGTCCGAGACCTCCTTCGGAAGTGAACAGAAGTCGACCGAGCCCTCGTACTGCGAATGCTTTACCGTCTGAAGACTTTAACACCAAGGCAAACACTGATGGAGCTGAGCCCCAGACTTCAGAACAAGGTGATCAAGCGCGTAAAGAGGACGCTGTTCGAACTCCTCGGACGTTAGCTCAAGCGACTGTTGTCTCGAACAACAAGCGAACGAGAAGTCCACCACAAGCAAAAGCTGAAGTCTCCTCTTCATCGCCGTCTCCTGCTACAAACACCAGCTCATTGATCTCTCGGCAGGCCAATTTAAGCGGCCCGAATCCGTTCTACAACGACATCGCGCCTTTATACGCGAAATTCCTGAATTCGACAGAAGTCAAGAGGTTTTTGAAGCAATAGCAAAGCTTAGAGAAAGACCTATTGCCCCGTACTACTGGCGAAAGGGAGCTTCTCGCCTTGACTGGTGCAGTAATTGAGGAAAGCTCCGACCTGAATCGCACCGATGTTGTCGCGGTCGAAGAACATGAAGATGTGGATCACCTCCTTGTCTGTGAGAATGGACGGTACGCCTCGAACAGCGCTGTTGGCAGGAAGAGCTGCCCCTGTTGCCAAAAAAGCCGCGCGGAAGTCGTGCAGCTCGATGTACTCGTCTTCTTGCTGCGGCTGATCAGGCTTTGTAGACCCGGGGCCGTACTTCAGGGTATCAAGAAGTTGCCCCGCTACCTCCAAGTCGTTTTTTAACAGGTTCAGTAGTCTCTTCAGTGCTGTGCGTTGGTGAACGCTAGCACCAAGTCGCTCGTCGTGCATGCATCCAGGCTCTGTAGCTTCTCCGTGACGCTTTGACGGATCGTTGAGTTCATTTGTGAACGTACTGGACCGACCAAACGCGTTGTTTCCATCGGAGACTGTGGTGGGGAAGTCCAAGCCGGCACCTGTCATCAGTGCGTACGAGTATCTGGTAACGGTGGTGCCTTGAAGCAGATTGAGTTTCATCTGGTCGATACTGTCAGTCTCCCCCTTGGTCAAGTGCTGAATGTTGGGGTCCACCTGACGAGATAACGAGCCGTTGCATCCTCGAGGAACTCGACTCTTTACCAGCGCTGAGGAGTCCATTGGTACGAATGAGCTCCTGGCTACCGTAACTCGAGCAGCAGCTTGGTGCTCCAGTTCTTTCTCTTCTCGCTCACGTGCGCATCGCTCATTGTGCAGACGTTTGGCAGTCTCAACAAGATGCTGGTCACGAAGGGAGCTTCTCGGACCAGGGCCAGGTTTCTCCGCTGCAAAGTCAGCGTATCGAGTACTAGCTTGAAGTGTGGTCTCAAAGGGGGGCGGGGTGAACTCGCTAGCATGGCTGTTGCAAGTTAAAGCTGCAGGAGTCTCATGAGAGAGAACACGCTTGTGCGTTGGTTCGTTACGGGACTCCTTTCGATCTGGTCAAGGAACGACTGGGGTCAGTCTACGATGCAAGTAATTTGTGAAGAACCAATCCTCACCTGGTGCGAATAAAGGTGTCGGTACTTTTCTACGGGCGAAGCCTGTTCTGTCCCGGAGGGCATCTTCCTCGACCCAATTCCCCACTAGAGCGGCCTTGTTGTTCTTCTGGTTGTAGGTATCAAACATGGACATGGTGCTGCAAGTTATCCCTTCCAGCAAGGAACTCTGGTGTGCTGTTCCTTCGATCAGTGCGTCGTTACCGAAACGTCCGCCGCGACCAAGCTAATAAAAGTCGTTTCGGCAAAAAAAATCCGTTGGAGAAAAACTTGTGTTCTCTCAAAAATAGTTCTCAAATCTGCTATGCAGGTCGTTTTTCATCGAGTAGTTGAGCATGTCGACGACTCGAAAGCTTCGGCTCGCTGATCCCCATGCGGAGCTGCCCGTAAAGAATCACAAATACGTGAAAAACTGCACGGAGCTGTACATGGCCAACAAAAGGATCGACAAAATTGCCAACTTCGACGCCTTCGTCAACTTGGAAATTCTCTGGATCAATGACAACCAGGTGCGTTGTGTTGCAGCTATCGTCGTCCAAGCATTGACTGAAACGCTACCAGATTCAGGAACTCGACGGACTGGATGGGTGTTTCCGTATCAAGCAGCTCTACGCTCAAAACAATTCCATCCGGTAGCACAGAAATCCCCTGCTGCGCTCTTCCTTGTCTTACTTACGATACGCTGTGCAGTTCCTTAGCCGGTTCTTCGCTGCCGCACTTCAAGTTTCTTCAGGAACTCCGCCTGTACGACAACAAGCTGAAGGATTTGCAAGGTACACTGGAAGTGCTAAGTCGGCTGTCCCGCTTGAGAGATCTCGACTTGTTCGGTAACGCCGTCATGGAGGAAGAGAACTACCGGCTGCAAGTGATTCGAGCGATCCCTTCTTTAGATGTTCTGGATCGACACGTCATCACGGACGAGGAACGCACAAAAGCAACGAGGTAAATGTATCTTGGACTGAGCGGTAGATGGGGTCATCTCACCCCTCGGAGATGTACACAGGTTGTATCTGCATTCTGGTGAAGATGGAGACATCCACGGTGGTTCAAATCAGCGATCCAAGAAGAGTACAAAGCAGGCTGCTACAATTTCTGGTGCTCCACCACAAGCTTTATCTGGGACCGTCAAGATGCTCTTCAAGGAGGTCGCAGCGATCAAGCGAGAACAACAAGTGCGTTGCAAACTGCTTCAACAGTGTTGCGTTTGACTGATGAAGCTTATGTAACACCAGAAGCAAGCTCACGAGTCGGCCGAACAAGAGCAGCAGGAGCTCACGCGAACTCAGCTTCAATCACTGTCGGCCCCTTCAAATTCAAGATGGAATGCCAACACCAACAAAGCCGACGAGATTTCAAGCTTAGGAGACTGGGAAGTCACTGCACTCAAAAAGCTCTTCCAGTCGCTCGAACAATCGAAGAATGAGTGCGTGTACCACGTTGATGACGGCACGGGACCCACATTTTCACTGACCGTTAATGTGTGCAGCGGAATCGCCCAGGAAAGTCTTGAGCCAGTATTTCGATATCTTCGTACGCGAGGTTACGTTATTTCGTACAACGGATTCCGACTTGAAGGAAAGACCAGTGACTTGCATCACTTGAAGAATATCGTCCCGGAATCTGGCAACATTCAATGGAAACAGTTTGTTCAGGTGGGTTCCTTGCCTGGCTTGAGTGTGTAGTTTATCGATATCCAAACTTCGTGTCTTGTTTCTTGAAGCTGTTTCAGTCCAAGCAGCTTCGGTGTGAAATGCTGAGTCCACAGGAACTGCGGCAACAAGCAGCCGTTTGCTTCGACAAATGTGCCGTCATGCAAGTACGTATAACGGCACAGTTCCATGGAATCATTTGTCCTGCTAATGTTGTCGGTTTAACAGCGCCGTCTGCAGGCCATTGACACCAGCGATGCCAAATCCGCAGTACGTAACTAAAAGTTTGTCGTGCGTTGGTACAGTACTTGAAATACGTGCTAACATCGAGTTCTCCAGCAACTTGTAAAAGACAGTCTTGAGCTATCCCAACAAGGTTACCGCCTGCAAGCACTAGCTGACGGTGATCACTCGTCAAGTAGGTCCAGGTCTCAAATACCAAGCTCGGCTGACGTTGTCGAGAACTGGGCAACATCGACACCTCGAACGCATTTCTACATGACCGCATTCACTCGCGAAAAAATACCAGTGTCGCAAGATTGCAGCTCCAAGTTCAGCGAGCTGAAAAGGGAAAGCGAAACTGTCAGTGACACGCTGGTCGGGAAGTACAAGCTGCGGCACAAAGTTCGTACAGTGTAATCTTGCGGGTTCATGTTTGGCTTGATCTCCAATCGATTGATACTTGCTCCTTGACCACATTGCAGGACTTCACTAAATACATGGCAAAAAAGACACCGGCGACGACAAAACTGATCCGGCGTAACTATCAACTGTAAGATTGGAAAGCACAAGCACAACGCATCAGTAGATTACAATGAAGTGGTGTATGTACCGGGGAAGGCAGCTGACAGCACACTGCTCTACCGCTCTATTCAATAAAATCTTCCAAGTCAGCGAATGCGTCTCGACCATCTTCTTCATTGAGGAACGCATCGATGATAGGGTGACGGCTTCGAAGACGCTTACGCCGCTTTCTCACGATCGGCACGACGCCAAGCAGGCGCTGTCGGAATTTCGCCTTTCCGCGACTACCATTAGTTTGCTCGGTCGGGGCAATCCTCTCTTTAACCAACGCCACCAATGCCTTCAGACGTTCTTTTGTCTCGTCGCATACAGTGGTCTGTGATGAAGCAATGGTCATGTGCGGAGAGGTTAGAAATAATACCAATAGCATTGAACATTGTAGCTGTCGCATATACCTCCTTCAGCCATGTTTGCACGGTACCCGGTACTTGAAGAAAGAAGATATCCATCTTGAGTAAGGTTGCAGACACCTAGTGTCCACGTATAAACGTTTGGTTGATGAGTTGGACGACACATTCGAAGTATCACGATATCAGGCCGAAAGCTGCGCTTACCTTGGTTTTCGTTCCCGAGTCTTGGCTTGCATCTTTAACACCATCCACCCACGTTCGAGCTCGCAATGTCGATGTCACTGATGATTCATAGATGCAGATTTTCGATAGTTCGACCTCTGGCGGCCCCTTTCGAAGCCCGCTAGCTTTCCCGATGCGCAAACCCTGCTCAATCATATGAAGTATCTTCAACATCACCTTTCGGGCGCCCCATGAAAAATCTTGGTTGGCACTGATCGCCTTGCTGACTACCTCATGAATTCGAATGTAGCCCAAAATGTCCTGATGATGAGGGAGCAAGCGGGGTTCGTTGTCGTTGGTATTGGCGGTCATGGCGTCAAGTAGTGTGGCTTGAGATTGGTCGAGCACAGCCAGGACGGCCAGAATCGCTATGCTTTGGCTAGCATGGGACTGGAGGTGTGGGATACGACCATGGTTGGTTGATGAAGCCTGCTTGGATCTGACGCTATCGGCGTTTAAATCAATAGCTGCGCTGGAATCATCAGACTGATCGTCAAAGTCAGAAGAATAGCTGGCATCGGATTCAGAATCTACTTGTAATCCATGACGAGACCTGGCATCCACGTCTTGCCGTAGACGTTTCCGACGGTTTACACTATTTCGTGATCGCTGCCGACGGTCATAGCTCGTGTTAGTTGGCGATGCCGCAACTTCGGCTAAGTTAATTCCACACGCCTGCATAATTCCATCAATCTTACTCTCCAACGTAACAAACATCTTGATGTGGAGAGCAAGATGCGTTGGGAGGCAGATATCCATCAGAAGTCGTAAAAGACGCGGATTGTACACAACATTCTCGCACAACACATTGTAGGCAATCGAAGATAACGCATGTGGGTCTGAACAGACAACGTTCCAATCTGCCGTCCCCGTTGCAATATCCCGGAGGCGTTTGCTAAGCATTGCGCACGCCACGCCCAGCTTAGTAAGCCCATTCTGCTGAGCGCACTTCTCGACATCACTCAAAAAGTAGTGGGACAAACGAGTGAAATGACTCCTATTGCTTTCCAGGCCTTCGGAATTGATGGCGCGTTCGCCCCACGGTATGGTTTGCAATACTTGTCCAACTTTGTCATGCACAGAAAGAAGACTCGAAGTTTTTAGCATGACCTCCAGCGTCCGCCCAATCGCAGCACAAACATGTTCTAGCAGCTCTTCACCGACTTTTCCGTCTAGTATCACAACTGCTTTCGCATTTTTGCCGGGAGCTACGAGGTGACGAGCCGATGCTGGAAATTTGGCAGAAATGGAATCTGCAAAAAGTGAAAACTGCAACCTGGAAGTCGGCTCGTCCCTCTCGTCATCTTTATCGTCATCTGCACCAAAGTTACTGGGCATTGTCACCACGCGGTCACGAACATTGATGTAGACACATAACAGCATCTCGAGAACCGAGCCAACTTCACTGAGGTGGCCGTCGTCATTATCACGAGGATAAAATGTCCCGAATGGGTCTTCTTCTCCGATTGTACTCCAGCATGAGTCCAGTGTAAACCGAACAGCGTCAAGTGATATTCCATTTCGAAATTCCTGAGGTGGGTTTGACTCAAGAATATTCTTGATAGCAGTCAAAATCTGAAGCTTTTCTGGTTGTAGCACTCTGTGGAGACCGTACGATGATGCCCGAACGTACTCCTTAGATAAACTCGTATCCATTTCGTTCGCGTAATGAGATACAAGTTTATGTATCATCCGGTGCAAGCTGAATTCCATCTCCATTAAAGACCAAATCGAAATCCCGTCATCATCGGCACAAAATGCCACAAGCTCCCGGCTGGTACCATCTCGAACACCCGAATATCCAGCAGGTCGAGTCCACAACAACATCTTGATCACAATATTGCAAATTCCACAGCCAATATAGATCCGCGCTACAAGCTTCCACCACGCACTTTTTTCACAAAATCTGCCTTGTGCTGACTGGTTCAGCAGCTCGTCAGAATCCAGGCAAATCCAGTTGAAAAAGTATTTCCAATTGGAAACCACGTCGACAAGCCACTGCTTGATGTCAGATTCTTTATCGTTGAGACCCTCGATTGGCAAGCCCTCGAACGATACATTCGATTGGTAAACAGCTTTTTCAAACTGTATCAAGCACGACAGCAACTTTTGGAATATCAAACCAATCGATGCCGCACCATCTAGGCTAGCATTTTGCTGATAGAAGCCGTCGAGTGAAGCGAACTGAAATCTCGATAAACCTGAGTCCTCGTCATCGCCTTCGTCTGAACTGTCTTCATTTCCAAATCGCACAAAACTCGACGGTTTTGGAACGATAAATTTCCTAACCTCTCGGGAGAGAAACCTGTGCAGCTCCTCCCACGAACACTTTCGCAAAGAGATGGCAGGCCCTTCTAAACTTGCATCTTCAAATTGGAAAACTTGCTCCAACCGTCCAAATGACCATGCTTGGATGTCGTGGCAAGCTGCTACGCTGTTTTTCAGGGCAGAAATAATTTCTTCCTGCAGACACCGACACGATTAACACCATATCAAGTACATGGCAATAGTGGTACCACGTACTTCTTGCTGCTCGTTGAAAGGTAGCCGATGATCTAGCCAAGTGCACCATATATCAACAGCAAATTGTTGGTGCGACCGGTTGCCAGTGGACAGAAGTTTTCGTAGAAATACCATCAGGAAATTGTACAGGTCTAGTAAAAACGCAACAGTCAGTTATTATCACCCGCCATAGATTTCACACAGGAACATACCCTTGTATCTTGTTGCTAACCTGGAGGCAATAAGGAAAAAACCGCGAGCACCGTCTAATGACCGTTGAAACTGCAAGCTGCTCATCAACAACTCCGACGACATTAGGTATTTGCACTGGATAAATATCATAGCTTAAGGTTAAGCTTAACCTTACCTGAGCCAGTCTTGAATGGCATTCAGGTGCGGAAACAGCTTGTCTGATTGCGAAATAAATAGTTGTGAAATAGTTTCTCCAGCAAGCTATAACAAATAGTTCATCCACAGTTAGTACAGCTTTGTCCTTCATCACATACACACAACTATAGACTGCATACCTTCTTCATAGCAGGCTTTTGGGAGCGTTCGAAGAGGCTGCTGAGAACTTCAGCACGCGTCTCTGGGGCCTGGTAAAATACGAGCAAATTAATGGGAATGCTAAACCAAGAGAGCCAAAGAGTAGCGTACCATCTCGAAAATCGCCTGCAATAACATCAGCGCCGATGCAGACTTCGACGTTGACACTTTGTCGTCTGCAGTCATTGCAGTACTCTGCTCTATCCAAAAGAATGCCATATCCATCAAAAGCAGAGCTTTCCACTCGCGAGAATGAATCTGCTTGCCACCGAAACTCAGCAGCAGTTCCACTTGATCGCGCACATGCATTTCTATGGTTTTACCCGTTGTTCGTGAACATGTGCTGTTCGTTGTAGGACTCGAAAGTGTTTTAACATCACTTTGAACAATCCACCACGCCAGCTGCTCGATATCCGAGAATACGGCGGCTTCAGTTGCAATACGAGAGGATGAAGTTCGATGATGCAATACCGGCTTCGATGCTTGAAGGCAATGAAGCAGCAAGAACAAGTCCCGCCAGTCTATCTCGAGGCCTGCTGCACCGCACTCTTGTTCGTCGAACAGGGTGGTAGCAATCTGCATACCAACGCCACCATCTCTCGATACTTTGCTGGATCGAATAGATTCACATACAAGCGCTACAATGCGTGGGGACTGGTTGAAGCTCTGATTAAAAAAAAAACAGAAACGCAAATGCGTAAGCGCAACGCTTTTCCGTGATCAAGTAGCCCACGTACCATTTGCAGATTGAATTCTGCCACTTGCCGCAGGTGCACCGGTAGCTGCCGCAGTAAATAACGCACAATACCAACCCACTTGTGATCGCCCGTCACATTGGCCACCAAGACACACTCTCGAATCATCGGGTTCATCGTTTCACTCGCCATCTCGGGTGATGTCGTCACCATCCGCTCCACATTCACCTGCACACCAATAACCAATCAGTATCTCACTCTTACAGCACCAAACACCTCTCCACTGCACCTGAAGATGTTGCCAGCTTTCTCTCGACATCAAGGAGCTGTCCTCCACCAGCACGTCCAGCAGACTGGGTACAGTCTGGCAACTCCACGGCAGCTCCAGCAGCTTGGCCAGGTTCTCACTAGCTCCAGCATCTTCTTCCTTCAGCTCTTCACTCAAATTTAAAAAATATGGCACCAAGCCCAATAATTGAGGCAGCACTTTGCCATTATTGGGCGTGACGTCCTTCACCACTTCTTCAAGGAAGCTGAACACGATGTCCAGTACTGTGCGGATCTCCTCCAGCAGCTTCTGCCTCTTCACCGAGTGCTGCGTACGTTGCACGTTCTCCTTGAGCTCTTGAAGGTCATCCAGATCGCTGGAGTAACCCAAACTGATCTCTGTAAGCAGCTGCATGCTCTCCAGTTCGCTGGGGCTGCCTCGGCGCAAGACTTGGATGATCCTGGAGGCAGCGCGTAGTCTCGTAGCTTCGCATTGTACCAGTGCGTGGACCAGCGGCAGCCAGTCTTCCTTCACCAAGAACTCGCTCTTCTTTTTAGTCTTCGACGTGCGAGGAGCGATACCGTCCAATAGACCGTCGAGCTGTGGGATAGGAAGGGTTAAAACGTAGCACAGTGGTGTTAACGGGTAGGTGGACGCACCTCATTGGCCTCAATGGACTGCAGGTACTGGCGCACGGCGTCGGCGTCCGTGGCGCTAGCGCGAAGCAACTCGCGCGCGCTGCCGTGTTCCATTACAGAGTGCGGAATACTTTGACTTGGAATTTGTAAGAAGGTGGGCTACATAAGGTGAGTTTAAAAAAATCAAAAACAATTAATTGTCTTCTGTATTGCGGACGTCCAGGTTTGCAGTTATATGGTGCCGCTGAGCAGGCGGTCGATAGCGGCTTGCACGTTGCCGAAGGTGGCTTGTAACGCGCGGATGTTCTGGTCCTGGTTGGAGAAGCCCATGTCGTTCAGTTGCGTAAGCTGCGATGCGTAAATCTCCTCCGGGTTGCCTGCAGGGGCTGCTGGAGCTGCTGGAGTGCCACCGAAGCCACCGAACATCGCGAACGGGTTGGCGGCAGCAGGGTTGGCATCTCCAGCAGTACCGAGTGCTCCCGTTCCAGCGCCAGCGCCGAAGTTCATGCCTTCGAGTCTAAGCAACAAGTCAATTGGAGTTAGTTTTGCTTCCCAGTCTCAAAGTACGTCAACGACTTACCCTGGCATAAGTCCGGATCCGCGCAACTGGTTCATGGCATTTTGCATCTGCATCATTGCCTGCAGGTTCTGCGGGTTCATGGCCTGGCGCAAGAACTCGGGGTTCGACATCATTTGCCGCATCTGTGGATTGGCGTTCATCATGGCAGCCATCTGCGGGTTCATTGCCTCCATTTGCGAGATGAACTGCTCCGGGTTGCTCGTCATCTGGTTCATAGCCGCCTCAAACAAGGGGCTCTGCATCATCTGCGCCATCATCTCCGGGTTGCCGCCAAGGCCGCCCATGCCTCCCATTCCACCGAGGCCGCCCAATCCGCCCATGCCAGCACCCCACGGGTTTGCAGCAGCACCGGCAGCACCAGTAGACGCAGTGCCAGTTGCAGCACCCGGTGCAGCCCACGGGTTGGCGGCAGCAGGAGTTGAGGACGTCGAAGTAGAGCTTTGTGACTGTGTCGTGCTTGTCGAGTTTCCGTTACTAGTTCCTCCAGCAACGCCTGGCATAGTGAACGCTGGGCCTCGAGGAGCAGGTGCACCGCTAGCAGCAGCGTCCATCAAGGGCTCCTGCACATCATGGTACATGCGTCGCAACGCGTTGAATCCCTCGGGGTGGCTCTCAATGTTCCTCAACGCAGTATCTTGGTTACGCATCATCTCTCGCATTGCCGCAGGGTTACGCATAGCCTCCATGCTCTGTCGGAGCAGCTCGGGGTCGTTCATAATGTGGTTCAGCTGCGGGTTCTGCTCCATGAGCTGCTGCATGGCCGGGTTGCTCTGCATAATGTTGCGCATGATGTCCGGGTTGCTGAGGATGCCCTGCATCATGGGCGAGTCCATCATCTGCCGGACCATCTCGGGGTTCTCCATCATCTGCTGTTGCATTTGCTGCATATTGGGCATGCCTCCCGCTCCTCCAGCTCCCATCATATTGCCAAACAAATTGTTAGACGCTCCTTCTGCACCAGCTCCGGGGAACAACGGGAAGTTGAACGGGTTGGTAGCGGAGGGGGCAGCCGGGGATGGAGTTGGAGCTGCAGCAGGGGCTGGCGCTGCAGTCGTAGCAGCAGCAGCAGGGGCAGTAGTTGCAGTCGGCGCGGCTCTCGCAGGTCGGGTTGATCCCTTGACGAAGTAGATAGTATCTTCCGCCTGGATGCCTGCAACATACACCAGCAGAAATCCGTCAGTAGGGTTTTAGTAAGTCAGCAACCTGCAGCAACTCTCATGTACCGTAGCTCTCGAGCGTCTGGTCGTCCTTGAGCACTTTGCCCTTGTAAATTAGTCGCTGCAGAGCTGCGGGCACCTCGGAGGGGGCCACAAGCGCCTCCTTGCACTGCAGCACAGTGACGTCAAGCGCCACGTCCACCGAGAAATTCTTCCCCGCCGTCGTCTTCACGTGTAAGTTCACCATGTTGTACGGCGCTTCTTCTTCTCTATCGGTTGTCTCCCTCGCTGGAAGTTGGCCACGTTGACGTACAGGGGTTAACCTTCTCCGATGGGGGTAAAGTATCTGGATATTTATATCCAGAGTTTTAGGTGGGATCGAGAACCGTCACTTTCACTGTATAAATACGTTAGTGTTACATATTAGTAATTTTTGGAAAAGTGGAACCTTTTTCATTCTTGGTACCTTAAAGACGCATAAACTTATAAACGCTAACTTTGAATCCAAAAAATCGTGAATGTTGACCCAGTTCTCCTGGGTCGACATTCAAGTAACAGTAGTCATGTTGGGACTCACTGATCGTTCCTCACGCCGCAGGAAGAAGCCTTATGCCTGCAATGAAGATATCTCCAAGACCGCCAGTGTTTCCTCTTTAACTGCAAGTCTCCGAATGGTCTACAACCTATGAAATCGACGTCTCAAATGATCGTCCAGACACTATGTCTACCTTTTGGGCTGTCGCAGTGTCGATTGGCAATCGATTGCTACGCACGCATCGGTAAAATCGACGAGGGGGCGTATGGCGTCGTGTCCAAGGCTAGGGATAAGGAGACGGGAGATATTGTGGCACTTAAGCAGGTCAAAATAAGGGGCGATGCCAGTCAAGAAGGATTCCCCATTATGGATACGGCTCTGCGTGAAACCAACCTCTACCGACACTAGACCACCCAGGCGTTCAGGTGCGGTAGAGGGTGGTAAGACCTACATGGTCGTGGACTACGCCGACAATGACCTGAAGCACCAAGATGAAGGCACCGTGGCTGCAGTCTGAGGTTAAGTACCTGCTGCACTCGCTACTCAGTGCCGTGGCCTATATGCACGACCGCTCGTACATCCATCGATGTCTCAAGACCGGAAAGTTACTGTACAATGCACGCGGCGTGTTGAAAGTCTGTGTTTTCGGAATGGGACGCAAGTACGGGTCACCATTGAGAACGTACACGCATCTGGTGGTATCGATCTCCTGGGTTGCTGCTTGGAGCCAAGGCGTACTCTACGGCAGTGGTTATGTGGTATGTTGGATGCATTTTCGGACGATGAATCCACTGTTTGCAGGACGTGGAGAACTGGATTAGACTGATCAGATTTTCAAGCTGCTGGATGCACTGAATGAGGAGAATTGGCCAGGTGTTGATGAGGACGTGCCCGCTGCAAACGTCAGCGTTCGCGGCAAGTAGCGTCCCCGACTGCAAGATAAGTTCCCACTGTCCGCCGGACAGTGTCCGCTACGTTTTCAGGCAGCGGTTGTTCGCTGTCGAACGCAGGGTTTGATCTGCTGAGTCGAATACTGGCACTTAGTCCGCGGAAGCGTGTCTCTGCTAAGGGCGCACTGGCACATGAATACTTCCAGTAATTCCCTCCACGAAAGCAGCAAGAGCTCATGCCGATTTAGCCAATGAAGCGCGAAGGATTTTAAACGTATCATCTCCGGGTCATCACAAAACGGGTCAACGCCTATAGCAGCACTGGTCAAGGGATTTGGTCAAAAATCATTGGTTGACCTGCTCTGTCATAAATCAACTAGACAGCCAACGTCACCAGACCTTAGAGCCGGCGTCAGCATGCCCCCCTCATCCCCATCGGAAAGGCGTAGCTCTCATTTGCGACGCAACAGCTCAGGACTCCACCTCATCCTCGCTCTCGCCGCCCACGACGTCCAAGCATCTCGAGCCACGGAAGGTCTAGCCCAGAGTATGAGTACAGCAGTCGGTGGCACTCGCCTCCGAGTGCCGAACACAGAATCGCCATGAGCGCACAACTCGGCGAGGGCGGCATTCACGTCGAAGCCGGAGCCCACGGCGCCGTAGGCGGACAAGTCGAAGCCGCAGTCCGAGACGCAGGGAATCGTCTAGTTCAAGCCGTGGCTCGGCACGAAGGGAATTGTCTATTTCAAGCCGTGGCTCGAGACGCAGCTCGAAACACAGGCAGCCAAGTCGAACCTACTGCTCGCGACGCGACGCTAGCTGTAGCACCAGTACAAGACGTCAACGCCAGAGTCGAAGCCCGTCACAAGACCTGTGCGTAACAAGATCCGTAGTGACCCCCACAAGCCGCGAGACAGCAGGGAATACGGAACCAGCAGCTACTCCGGCACCAACCGTCACGCCCACGCGACCCACAACCGTTCATGTTGCCGGCCATGGATTTTCAAGATACAACATAGGGAAAACACGGACGTCGTACAGGTGTAGTGCCTATAGAAGCAAAGGGTGCAAAGCGAAACTGCATTTCAACCGCAAGAAAAACGAGTATGAGTTTGAAGACGAGCACTCGTGTAAGCGTGGTCGGCGTGACGTGCTACCACCAGGACTGGATGTGACGGAAGATATGAAAGAGGCGGCTGATACGATGGCTCTTACACGCAGGGACCTGACCGCTGAACGTGTTTGGAAACAACTACGGGAGGGCTTCTATCCTGACACTTTGATGGTAGTTCAGTATGAACTTACACGTGAACAAGTGATCCACCGTGTACATCGAACGCGACGTAGCCATTTCGGCGCCAACCTGCATGGGGTTGTTGAAGTCCCGTCACTATCGTTGGTACCAGGTACCAACCTACCGTTTTTCCAATTCTATCGCTCCTACATGAACGGATCGACGCTTGAGAGATTGGTTGGCTGGGCACACCCTGCGCTTGTTAAGCTGCTGAAGTACAAGAGGACAACACTGTTTCTTGATGGATCTTTCCGCTGCGTTCCTCACTCCTTCTACCAGTGTGTAGTTTTGATGGTGTTTGACAATGCGACGGACCTATTTGTACCAGTATTCTTCACCCTTTGTACGGCAAAAACACAAGACACGTATTGGCATTTGATGGAGGCGATCAACGTGGCTGCTGATGACAAGATGGAGCCGAGCATAGTGGTTTGTGATTTCGAGGAAGGGCTTCAAGCTGCCGCCCAAGTGCAGTTTCAAGACGCGGATATTGTGCGTTGTTACTTCCATTTTAAACAAGCGTGTCGTAGGAAGATGAAAGCGCTGCGTATACCTGAGCAAGAAACTGCCATTGCAATGCGGAAGGGGTTTTTGGACATGTTAACCGTCATTCCCCACGAAACGATTGAAGGTCCTGGTATCCGGTATGTACAAGACAAGGTTCGCAGCATGTGGGCAGAGGAGAACGTAGCCTTCACCGAGTCTCTGTGGGCACTATTCTGGTCGTATTTTCGCAAAACCTGGCTAAATACCTACAAGCCGAGTGTATGGAATGTTCACGATGTCGACGAAGCCTTGGTTAGCCGCACAAACAACCCCCTTGAACGTTTCAACCGTGAGATTAATGCTGCATTACCCGCTCCTCATCCATCCCTACCTGCTTTCGTCGCCATGATTCAAGGCCTCTCGCAGCGTTACGTCGATCGGATCGACGACATGGCGAAGTGCCGGGCTAAGAAGCGTCCACGACGGAACATTGAGGAGGTGAATCTTCCTGTGCCTGTAGCCTTGGGAGAGTATGTCGATGAAGCTGTAATGTAGAAGTACATGTGCATGTAGCGTCGCTAGTTATTGGTTTCGAGAAGTACGTAGTTGAGCGCCTACTCCATGACTATACACTATACAATACGGTTTTTGGTTGATCAACTTTGGTCAGCGTTTTGTGGTGGGTCAACGGATTTGATCAATTGACCATTTTTGTGTTGACCCGGATATGACCCGTTTAAAAGTCTACCAATGAAGCGATCACCGTGAACTTGGTAATTGGTAAAAAAAAAATCAAAACACGGTGGGCGGACGCCGCTACCTGACAGCTTGATCGATGATGTGCGCCAGGGCATGCACATGCTGTAGAAAACGCTGGGCGTGACGTTCGCCGGTGCGACGAGCCCCTTGCTGGTGTTACGAGATCGTCAAGGGTGTGGCCGCTTCGCGTAAGATAGCTGCCGCCGTCTGCTGCAGTTGTTTGACGATGTGGTGCTGGAGTTCACGCACGACGACTTCGAGACGGAGCTGCCGGCCATGAAGCAGGATGTTCGACGCTGAGCTGACAGCCAGCGACCTGCAGGACCTGGTGCAGAAATACAAGGGGGTGTACGAGCAGCAGGGCACGTCGTTCCCGCCGTACCCGTGGAGCAGACCCGTATGGGCATCGAGCCCGTGTTCTGCTCGTGAAACATCGTGCGTGTTAAAGCAACAAGTCTGTCATTGTGGTGGCGCAAATTGCTGAAAGACTGGAAACGGATCCACTGGCCTTTGAGGTTGTGTTTGCGGTACACAAGGGCAAAAGCTGTTCAGTATGCTCTATTTGGTGGAACATTTCGTCTGCCTTCCAAGTGTGGCATCGCCAAGACTCGGGGGGTTGGAACCAATTCCTTCAGATGTCTTTGCCGACAAGCTGTAATTTCTCAAGTCGCACAACCCTACGATCCAGCAGTGCGTTCATGGCAATTGAAACGCTGGAACCGTGTTTCTTCTCGTGCCCAGGATTAAAAGAAATGTTGCAGTCACTATGGTTGCCATGGAGCAAAGCTTTAACGGCCGACTTAAGTTGGCGATTGCTACTTTTTCCGCCGTCACGAGACGTTCATGCGGATTGGAGAAAATAACACAAAGTACTATTGCTATTGTGGAGAGTCCACACAAGCTGTGTGACACAGCAATTGTATTCCATGCTACTTAGTGTCTGCTCACCCAGCCAATAGAATAACCAGGAAAAACAAGTTAATCATCTGAACTACCTTTAGCGTCTGCGAAACAAGATTCACTTAAAGGTGACTGAAGCAGAACGACTGAGTGCTCAAGGTTTGATGAACTCATTTCATCGGCACTGTCAATACATCTACCTGCATAGCGAGGAGTTCGAGCTGAAAGGCAATGCGGTGATTTCAATTCTTCAAAGAATGGGTTTCGATCCACCCAAACCAAGAAGCTTACCCCAACCAAGTGACCGAATTTAGATTCTCCGACAATAACCAAGAAATCTAAGTAGATACAACATAGCTAGCGAAACGACAAGTCCACTAACTAGATAATCAACTTTTTCTTCTTTTGTTAAAGCAACACGGTCACGGCGTCAAACAGCAGGCCAATTAGTGCAACAACAACGAGGGTATCAGAGATGGTGAAACAATAGTATATTGTCGTATTACTTTTGAAGAAACAGTGGAGGTTTGAATGTAATTTGTTAGAATTCCAGCTCCTACAGGTCATTCTTTGAGGAAGGGGCACGAGTGTGTGAAAACGTGGAGTGGTGGTGCGGAATTCTCTTCTCCTACCTGTGAGTAAAACGTCGCTTTGGCTGATGAATAAAATGGAGGCTGGTTAGTATTAATATTTCTTTCTAGCATCTGACTGCACATTTGTAAGGACACGACTTTGATACTACGAAGTATGTACAAACTACATGTACTACTATAAAGTACGTAGTAGTGCTACGTACATGTAAGTGCTATTAATACCAGCACTGCATTAGTGTATACTATTCGCGTTCTGCGTATATTGTTTTTAGTGACATTATTGCCGCGTTTGTGTGACTTATTTAAACCGTTCGCGACCATGTCAAGCACGCCCGAGGACGTTGTCATGCAGGAGGCGCAGCAGGAGCAACAGGAGCAGGCGACACTGCAGGAGGTGCCGAAGGTAGAGCAGGTGCAGGTGGATATCACAGAAGAGGTTTTAGTGGAGGAGGTGGAGATCGCAGAACCTCCTGCTAAACGTGCCAAGATGGAGACGTCCGGCCGCACGTGCCAGTTCTGTAGCAACAAGAAGCATGTCGCTGTCAGCTGCACTCAAACGGCCTGCAAAAAGTGCTGTCTGGCCCGCGGGGGTTGTCCTGTGCATGTCAAAGGTTGGTAGTTTGCATTTGGCCACCCATTAACGCCATTTTGCATCATTGATTATTGCTTATAACGCCATGTTTGACAGAAATTGAGAAGGTCGAGCTCGAGCCTGCCAGACCCAGAAAGCCTGTGATCAAGAACGAGTTCCGCGAGACCAATTTCCACTGTACGAATGGATCTATTGTCTTTCCTGCAAGGTATTTGTTTAATTAATTTATTTCTTTTGACAGACTACGGGGAGACGGTGACGATCTTCTGCGTGCAGGACTTCTTCGAGAACAAGAAGCTGAGTCAGGGCGTGCTCAACGACCAGGAGCGTGCGGTGCGAGTCAGCGGCAAGGCCTGGAGTCGCCGCAAGAAGAAAAACGCCGCTGACAGCAAGGTCAAGGAGCTGATCCAGTGTGCACTAGGCAAGAGACCTGCTCCGGAAGGCTATGGGCCTCTTGCAGGGCTCGACACACCCGTAAAGGTTGCAGTTTCTGGCGCATAGGAGCTAGATAACTCAGTTGCTTCTTTTTCAACAGTGACTTGAAGTGAACGATTAACCTTTCATCCAGCACGGTACGTCGTCTGCTGTGTCGGTCTCCGGGGTGCTGGACTCAGGGGTTTGGGTGACAGCTTGGACACCGGGAGATGCTAGATTGTTGACAGTTGGTGCTAACTTCCGGTTCTTCAAGAACACGATTTCTTCTTGGAGCTGCTTAGTGCGAAACTGACACTCTCGGTAACACTTGCGAGCACTCTCCAGCTCAACGACGGCGTCTTCTAGCTTTTGTTCCTGGACAGCGTTGGCGTTTTCGAGGGCAGCTACTCGAGCCTGTAGGTGCTTAGTTTGCGAGCTCATTTGACCTCTGCGTGCCTTCAGCTCGAGGTTCTCCTTTGTGCGTGCTGCAAGCTGCTCAGTGAGCTGGTCTTCAGCCCGAGACAGCTTACTACGCTTTTTCTCCATGTCTGCCGCCCTCGAACTAGCACCTTTCAAAGTCTACACAGCCGAACAGATCAGCCAACATTCGCTACGCAGCATGCAAGATGAACCCACCTTCTGCAATGCCCGCTGCTTCAGTTCCAGTGATAGTTTCTCTTCCTCGAGCTTCCTCGCGATTGTGTCAGCGTCCTTACGTTGTTGTTTTTCGCATGTTAAAGTCTGCATCAGCATTAGAAAAAGGTGGATTAAATACAAGCAAGTCTTAATTGGTTGCAACCCCCACGCACGTCCCGAAGGAGTCGACAGTCTTCTTGAGAAGCTCGAAGGTCACTCTCAAGTCTGGAACACCTCGATTCCAGTTGCTCAACCTGCACTTTCGTTAGAAATATCGTAACTTCTCAATTATTCGGCATGAAAAGCAACGTACCAGGCTAGTTTGAGTCTGCAGGTCTTGCAGAATCCGTTGCATTTTGTTCTCGAGGGCGTATCGTTCGTTAAGAAGTTGTTGTTGCTCTCGCCGAAGACCGTCTACGACCTGTTGGTGACATTTACTCTCTATCTTCGCTTGAGCCTGGTCCTTCTCGCGCAGTCTCCTCTGCTTCAGTGCCGCTGTGTATTGAGTCTCACTATCGACTTGCAGCTACGAGTTGCAAATGAATGAAGCTGTAAACTCCAAGATACTGCTAGTGCCAGACGTACCTGTTCACACTGATATTGAAGTAGCTGTAGTTGACGCTGTAGCTCCTGGTTTGCCGACGCCAAGTGGCTAACGACCCGTGCATGTCCTTCTTCCTGCTGTCGTAATTGTCGGTCATAAGCAGCAGCTTCTTTATCAATCGCGCTCTGTTTGCATCGCAGCGTCTCGACCTCCTTCTCTTTGTGAGCGAGTTTAACAGTGAGTATTTCGATGAGTTCCTCTTGAACTCTCCGTTCTTCTTCCTGTACAAAAGGACTCGACGATTGATTGTCCCAATTCGAGCTACCCCGAGCATCCTGAGCAACGACAGAAAGTTAATGCTCAACTGTTCTCCATTGCCTCCGCTGCTTAACGTACAGATACAACGCGACCTACACGAAGCCCACCGCCGCGTATCATTGTAGGGAGTTTCTGAGGTTTCATGAGCTTCGAGACCCCGTTGCCAGCTGAAAGCATAGACTGGCGGGGTGTTTTCAATGGCATGGCAGGCAGATTCTGCAGAAATTGACTATGATATCATACAAAGGTGGTTTGCAGATGAAAATACTGAAAGCGTTTCGCCATTTAGGGTCAATCTCGAAAGTTTCGCTGCCATGTCCAAGTCGAATGTTCGAGCACAGAGCGAGCAGCTCTTCAATCTGCAGGTGCAGGGCGACAAGTACGCCCGACTGCTAATAGAGCAGAAGCACCGACTCCGACAGCTCGACGACCACTGGAAAAAAGTTCATGAGGAGCTCAAGGAGCTGCGACTGAAACGGGGTGAGAGCGATCAACGTGGTGGAGGCGCCAACGCAGTCCGAGCTCGAATGGCTGACGAGCAACGCGAGTTCATGAAGCTCGAGAACCGCCTGTCCGCTTGCAGGACTCGAGAGAGCAAAATGGTCGCGTACAACGCAGAACTTCGTAGTCGAGTGGACGAATTGCGAGCCAACCGAGTGTTGAGCCAGACCGTGTTCGAGAAGAATCAACGGCGACTGCGTGACATCCAGAAGCAAATGCAAGAGACTTTCCGCCAGTCAACGCAGATCGTAGCTGAACGTGACCGGGTGAGTGCAAAATATTCAGCTTTTGTTGCTCTTCATAACCATTTTTACTCGTTTTTCACTGCAGATTCTGTCTCAAGCGAACTCATTGTCTGGGCAAAATATGGACGAGCAAGAAGCGTTCGACCAGGTGTACCAGAGCCTCGCGTCGATCATCAGACGTGAGAAAGAGAGCGCTGAGGCTTACCGGAAGCAGATCCTTGAGCAAGACCCGATGGATCTTGCGGACGACTTCGTTCGTGGCAACATGAAGCTTGAAGACGAGCAGCAGCTCAAGAAAACGCTACAGAAACTCGATATGACGGTATGTTGTGTATCTATTTGAGATGAACATGTCCTAGATGCCGACATTTTATCGTGTGTAGATGCTAGAAGACAAGCAAAACATCGCATCGATCAGCGAAAAGCTGCAGGAGTTTGAGACGACATTTGCAGCTCTGCAGCAGGAAATGGGAGTGGACGACTACCATGAGCTTGTCGAGGTCTACTCGAGGAAGGAAGAGGAGAACTTTGCGCTCTTCCGCTACGTTCAAAGTACCAACAACGAAGTGGAGCAACTCGAGGACGAAAAACTCGCTTTGGAACGAGAAATTCAGAAGTGGGGAATGGATTTCTAAATGTTTCAGTCGACTATCACTTACATCGTTGCTTGTAGGCTGAAGAGCGACATGCAAGACGGCAGTGCTAATGCTCGAAAACGGATGGTCGACGATCTCGTCGAGACACGCCAAAAGTACGTCTTCAACTTGTCTAAACATCGTCGTAAAGCTGACTGTGAATTTTTGTGTAGGATCCTGAAGGAAAACGCAGAAATCGAGCGCCTTCGAGCTTCTGCCGCTCGAGAGTTCCAGCCACTCGCCCGTGTCGTCGACAGGCTTTACAACGCCCTGGGCTGCAACGATGTGATGCCGGTACAAGCTTGAACCTTTGATCGATATTAGTAGTAAGTTATCCTCATGTGTCGTCGTATTCCTTTAGCCCGTGATTGGAGCAACTTCCTCTTCAAGTGGCAGTGGATCTGACAATTCTAAACGAACCAGAAAGCAGTCGGAAGACCAGCTCGCGATGGTGGTAAGGTCATCCTGTTCCTACGTCTTTTGTGACTTAAATTGAGCTTCTGTCCCTTTGTTTTGGTTGTCATTTAGGCACGCATCAACTCGATGAACGATCTTTTGGCTGCGCATGGTATCACCGAGGGAAACATTCTCCAGTTCCTTGCGGTAAGTTACTAGTTCTCGAACATTTAGTTCAATTGTCTCGTAAACTAACACGCAGCTTCACAGATCATCGAGCAACGCAGCAACGACCTCATTGAGCAATTCTCACGCCGACTTCAATACAAAAACCCAGCTGAGGCTCAACGCGCTTCGTTGGGAGCGAATCTCCGTCCCAGTGATCCGACGCGGTCTGCCAACGCTATCCGAGCGCTTCTGCCCGACTTCCTGGACGGTTCTGCGACTGGCAGTGGCTTCGGAGGGGCGAGTTCACCGCTAGCAACGAGCCCCGTGTCATCCGCAGCCGCTTTGTCATTCGGAGTGACAGGAACCGACTGTAATGGCGATCGACAGGCCTCTAGAACGAGCGTCGTGAGCAATTCAATCGCTGAGGACGAGCCAGAATCACCCAGGAGTGACGAGGAGGACGACGACCGACCGCTGACTCGCGTTGAACTGCAGAAGCGAGCAGCTAAGAGCTTTGCAAACCTACAAGTCAGCCCCAAGCTTCAGCCGATACGTGCTAAGCCTGTGCTGCCCAAGAAGAAGAAGCACTGATTCGAGTTCCGTGAGGCCATTGAAGTTGCCCTGTAGACGAATTCTACAGTACCGGAGGCGATGACGATCAGGTGGGTGATCACTGTAATAAACCGGCATCCTCACTTCAAGTCACTTGAACACCATTGCCTTTGACTTTGAGCTTAAACTTGAATAAAGCTAACGCTTGAAGTGGCCAAGTTAGAACTGACATTTCTTCAGCTTTCGCCTTGTCGAAGACCAGCGTTACCCAGCAGGTGGGTGCAGACGAGCAACGTCCACGTCTATGACGAGTTTGCGTGAATGGACCTCATGCATGCAGGGGTTTCTCTTCAATGCTTGGTGGCCGTCGTGACCTCACTCCTGGTCTCTAGCACGACAGCCCCCTCCTTGATGAGCGAGCGTGACTACGCAACCCATGGCCGCCGTCCCCTGCGCCACCCACAGACTCATTTCTCCTTTCGCTTTGAGGCCAGCAACCAGCAGAGATGAAGGTGTTTGCAGCAACTTTCGCAGCCACGGCAGTCGCAGGTTACTTGCCCACAACCCAAGGCTGGTGGGACAATGGCCACATGCTTGTCGGTGAGGTGGCTAAGCAACTGATGGACGAGGCCGACGTCACCACCATCGAGAGTATCCTATCCAAATGGGACGAAGACTTCCCCAACACGGGCGAGATCACCACCACCGCTGTGTGGATGGACATCATCAAGTGCACGGCCGAGAGCTCCACCTGTCTGACCCCGGCTGTGCCTTCGATCACGAGCATGAGTGACTGGCACTACATTAACCTGCCGCTCAACATCAACGGCGACAAATGGGAGGACAAGGACACCGACCTGACGCTCTTCGACGACATCATGGGAGGAGACGGCATGTCGGTCATCGAAGGCGCCGTGAAGTCGTTCAAGACGACCAAGTCCAAGTGGGCTGCCAATCTCTTCCTACGCAACTTCATCCACATCTTCGGGGACCTGCACCAGCCACTGCACACTGTTGCGGGCATCAGTGAGGCGTTCCCGGAAGGCGACGGAGGTGGCAACACCGAGACGTTCGTGTCGCCTTGTGCTTTCAGTAACCTCCACGCTGTGTGGGACGCTGCTGGCGGCCTGTACAGCCTCAACAAGTGGAACCTCAGCATCGAAAGCTTCCGGCCGACGTTGGAGAGCAACGCGACAGAGCTCATTGCACTTCTGCCCAGTATTCCGGACAACTTGACCTTTTCGCAGTACGAGAACGTGACGTACAATGAGCTGGTTACGGACCTCGTGACCAACTCGGTGCTGCGTGAGGTGACCCTCGAAACGTACAACTACGCCAATACGATTGTGTACTCTAATCTGGACCTGAACGCCACCAGCTCGGGAAGCTACCCGTGCCCGACGTCGTCATACTATGCAATGGCTGGCGATATCTCGCAGACGCGTATCGCGCTGGCTGGAAGCCGTCTAGCTGTCATCCTCAAGCACTTCGCCGCCCAGCTTCGTGTACTCGGTCTCGCGAACTAAGCCGTCCGGTCTACATTGGTTCTAAGGATATCATGATATATCCATAGTCACATTTATCTCTGTTTCTCTGTGTACATGAATTCTCTATAGCCTCAAAGTATCCCCCGCCTCGTTCTTCTGCTTTCGAGTTCAAGTTGAACCGTTCAACACGTTCAATTGGAACAACAGTAGAGCACTGTCAGATAGAGATTAGAGTCTCACCTTTTCTCCTTTTCCATCAGTCAATAGTCTCAACTCAACTTGAGACTATTGACTGATGGAGAAGGAGAAAAGGTTTAATTTCAGAGAACTTGATTCTCTTCATTCCCGAACCTGCCGGACTGATGAAGTTGGTTTGTGCGATTGTTGGCGTGGTGAAATGCGGGTTCGATGTGGACATCGCCGAGGATGCGTCTGTTCTCGATTTGAAGGTGGCAATTACGGGGATACAGAAAGGTTTCGAGGCTGAAAAATTGGACCTCTTCCTAGCGAGGAAAGACAAAGGTCACAGCGTGTGGCTGACACAACTTGAAGCGCTGGGAGGTGTGAGTGACATTGATGGCTATAAAGAACTACTATTTCCTACTGCGAAGTTAGAAGATGTTGGGTTGGCTAGTGGAGATCTAGTTGAAGTGAGTCGTGCGGAAAAATCTGGTGGAAAGGGTCATGTGCACGTGTTGGTGGTGCTTCCGAAGGTGCTGGCGGAGCTTCCGAACGTGTTGCTCATTGGCGAGAACGAAGGATATGCCAAAACGATTTCTTCGTACATGGAAATTGCCAACCGTCTCAAAGAGAGCGAGGAGGTTCGATCCCTTTCAAATTACCTCGCGAGTGTGAAGGCGAAAGTGAAAGATGACAGTAAAGCTTCTTCATTTGTCGTGTTGGAAAATTCGTCCGGCACAGGCAAGACGCAAATGGCATTCAACTTGAAAGCCAGAGGGGAGTGCGATGTGTTCTACATTGTGTGCGGAGACCCCGGCGATCGCGAGCAGAGCGTATATAGCAAGTATGGAACGCGTACGGGGACGTTCCACGAGTGTGTTCGTCAGGACTTGGAAGCCATGGAGAAGAAAACACTTCAAATAGATGTACCATTGGGCTCTGTTGGTCAAATCTGTGCCATGCCAGAACTTGCCTTGTACAGCTTCATTCTGGTACAGGGAAAAGACCGATTCTCCGGAACAACTGAGCGTGCACACGTTTTAGATGAACTCAAGCATCGTAAAGAGAGTTGCGCGAAGCCCTTTGTTTTCTTCCTGGATGAATTTCCGCGTGCAGGACGTTATAAAATCCGTCTTGATGACAAAGGTCAGCTGGATCTTGAAAATGCTCTTCGTATGATGAGAAACGTGTTTCGCTCGTTTGGTCTAGCTGTTGTGGTCAGCTCCACGAACGGGACTGGACGAAATCTACTCGTGCCAAGCAATCGATCCCGAGACAATGGCTCGTGTCTCTGGTGTATGGTGTTTCCGTCCTTACCTGGTGTAGTTTTGAACAGTGACTCTGGCATACACAAACTGCTCATTGAGATTCTAAGACATAGCCGACCGCTTTTTGCCCAGATTGCTCTCAAGTATATACAAGACGACCCGTACATCGACGGCTGCGACTTAAACAGCTACTTGAATGCGATGGTTAAGACGCTGGCATCGCGAATTAGTTTGATGAAAAAGCGGACGACGGACGAGTTTGAGATAGGTCAAGTGTGTTTGCTGCTCGGCAAAAGTTATCGCGTAGTGGAAGAAAAGGTGAACATCATTTCGCCCGTCTTGTTGAACAGTCCGCCTTCGAGCTGCAGCTAGACGCAAATGACGGATTGCGGAAGGACAATAACTCGTGGGAGTGTCGTTGTGTGCTGCCGCCTCCAGATGAAGATACACTGCTGCACTTGACAATGACGGGAGGTCTAGTATTCCGTCCATTCGAGAAGTGTCTGAGTACAGTGATGTCGAAGGTCCAACCTATAATTCACTACGAAAACACTGATCAGCGCTCGAACGATGGGAAATCACTTGAAGAGTTGACTACAGCTGCCTTCGTGTTGGCAAGTCATGCTGGGGGCGTCGGTGGGGTGACATTCCCGAGGTTTTTGGGCGAACTCCTGTTCGAGTTGGGTGTAAGTGAGCGAAACGAGATAGTACAGCTGCTTCAAGACGTTGAAAAGGCTGGGTGGACTCAAATCGTGCCGTTCCTGTCTACTCCAAACGTAAAATGGCCAACATGGCTAAACGACAGATCGATGCGCTTTGACAATCTCGTCCAAAGTAAGAACGGCGAGCGCACCGATTTTCGGGTAACCTCGAAGGTCATTTCTGGCGAATGCAAGGATTACAGAAATGATGTACTTCAAGTATATCTCAAAGACATTCTGATGCGTGTGCCTACAGAATCCAAGATTCACTTGGTAGTGACGAATACTCTGCAAACGCGATATTTTACAGAACCGTCGTCGTGGAATACCTTCGTACGTGGACAAAAGAGTTTGCAGAACGCAGATTTCTATCGGATCTCAAAAGGATCGACGCTACAAGAAATTGAAGGGATGACCAACCAGAGCAGCACCCAGAATGGCAAAAAGTTGGTGCTTTTTATCGAGCGTGGGGAAATTTAAAACCTGGCACGGGATCTCATTCAAAGTGTCATGGCGAGTTTGGTATCGGAGATTTAGTTTATCCCGCGTACTTCGAATTGAATCCACCCTTTGTCATATACTTCGCCGTTACCTGCCATAGCACGGCGATAGCGTTCCAACAGCTAGAACCAACATCGACTGCCGATCATTTCGCCTCACCGAACGTGCGCAGGTACGCGTACAAGTTGTACGGAACGACTGAAAAATATGGTGTTGGCATCGACATCTTCATGGTAACTTCAATGATGATTTTTTTGAAAGGTTTTATCAGTATGGTGTTATCCTAAATTGACCGCAAATCAAGTGTTATTAAAGGGGAATTATCTGTAATTGGAGGTAAAATATAATTGTACGGCTGCAGCAGCACACATGCCTGCACAGTGTCACCGATGCAACCATGCAAACAAGGGATCAGATGAAAGCGCGTCGTGACTTACCCGGACCTCCACTCTCTGCTGCTGAGTCTGCAAGAAGATTCGCGAGCATGGACACGCTTGCTCTTTTGCATTGTTCGCAGTCTTCCATTTCTCTTTTCGCTTTGAAACCAACAGCCAGCAGAGATGAAGGTGTTTGCAGCAGCTTTCGCACTAACTTCCGTTGCAGGTTACCTACCAACGACTCAGGGCTGGTGGGACAATGGCCACATGCTCGTCGGGGAAGTTGCCACTCAGCTCATGGATCCTGCAGATGTTGCCACACTCGAGAGTATCCTATCCAAATGGGACGAAGACTTCCCCAACACGGGCGAGATCACCACGTCTGCCATCTGGATGGACCTCATCAAGTGCACGTCCGTGAGCTCGTACTGCCAGTCTCCGCTTTCACCTTCGATCACGAGCATGAGTGACTGGCACTACATTGACCTGCCGCTCAACATCAACGGCGACAAGTGGGAGGACAAGGACGCCGACCTGACGCTCTTCGACGACACCATGGGAGGAGACGGCATGTCGGTCATCGAAGGCGCCGTGAAGTCGTTCAAGACGACCAAGTCCAAGTGGGCTGCCAATCTCTTCCTACGCAACTTCATCCACATCTTCGGGGACCTGCACCAGCCACTGCACACTGTTGCGGGCATCAGTGAGGCGTTCCCGGAAGGCGACGGAGGTGGCAACACCGAGACGTTCGTGTCGCCTTGTGCTTTCAGTAACCTCCACGCTGTGTGGGACGCTGCTGGCGGCCTGTACAGCCTCAACAACTGGGCAGTTAACATCGACGACTTCAAACCGACTCTGAAGACCAATGCGACCGAGTTGATAGCGCTGCTACCGAACATCCCCGACAGCCTCAACTTCTCCCAGTACGAGGACGTGACGTACAACGAGTTTTACACAGCAATTGTGACCGATTCAGCACTGCGCGAGGTCGTGTTGGAGACGTATTCGTACGCGGATACCGTTGTATACAGTGGGTTGGACCTGAACGCTACCAGCTCAGGAAAATACCCCTGTCCGTCGGCTTCGTACTTTGCCTTGGCTGGTGAAATCTCTCAGAAACGTATCGCTATCGGTGGCAGTCGTCTCGCTGTTATTCTCAAGCATTTCGCTGCTCAACTTCGTACTCTTGGCTTGGCTGACTAGAAACGAGAACAAAAGGAGTAGATTTATAATGCACTTATACTCTTTTTCCTTTAGTTCTTGCGTTGTCTGTGTGAGATGGAGAACTTGCAGCCAAGATAAATGCACGACTTGAGCACGGACGTCACGCCTTCTCGAGTTAGAGTCTTGTCGTGCTCGTCTAAGAGCATATAAGGCTTGAGCGATGGATGCGTCTTGGCGATCTCGTCGAACTCCGTACCGAAGCTCCAACCTTTGGCTGCGTACTCTGCTGCCCACACCTCGTGTGAGTTTTCAGCGAGTAAATCGATGAGCATCATGATCTCCCACGACAGTTGAACGTGGTCGACTGGGAAAGGAACGTCATGCGTTTTCAGCTTCGATGAGCGGCGGTAACTTACGTGGACGCCGAGAGCGACAACGCACTTGACGATCTCGTCAACGGACGAGAAGTTGCGGCTGCGGGTGGTGGCATCAAGGACTCGCATCGGTAGCAGGCAGGGGTGAACTAACTGTGCGTCGTCTCGAACGTCTCCGTACTTCCAGCCAGCTAACGACTTGCCACGACACCAATCGAAGTGCATCTGAGCCGCAACAAGCTCCCGGTGCGGTTGGAACCATCTCGGCAGCTCCGTCTCCTTCGTATCAATTGGATTCGGCTTGTACTCTTCGTCACTAAGCACTGGAATATCCACGTCTTCAGCTTCCTTTACCAGATCATTCAGCGTGTCATGACGAATAGCTGCTGTCATCTTCAGGAATCGACTCTGGTGGACGGACACTGCTCTTCCTAACTCGTGATCCTCAATGGAAAGCGTAGGAGCTTCCTTCAGCGCATTCACTTGTTTGCGAAGGCTCTTCGAGTCAATGTTACGGTGGGTCCAGCGGTGCTGCAAGATGTCCTCCAGGGTGATTCGCTTCTCCGGGTCCTTCTCCAGGATTCCCTTGAGCAGATCCTTGGCGTCGTTGTCTTCACATGACGTAGGGAACTCCAACGGATCATTCTCAATCTTGTCGAACAGCTCACTCACATCATTCGAATAGTAAGGCAACGACCCGAACAGCAGCGCATACATCGTCACTCCAATGGCCCAAATGTCTGCTTTGAACGCGCAATACGCATCTCCATTGAGAGATTCAGGAGGCAGGAACTGGTACGTCCCCTTAGTGGACTTGATCATACCTCGGAGGTGCTTCTTGCTCCCATTGTCGCTTGACTGTTGAAGTACAGGAGACGGCACCGGGCCTTGATTGATATCCCACAGCTCAATTGCATCCACGTCTTCTTCGTCATGGAGCTCGCCGTTTTCCTCTTTAAAGTACAGCGCGACTCCGAGATCGCCCAGTTTACACAGCGTGTGCTCCTCATTCGCCATCAAGTTTTCTGGCTTGATGTCGCGGTGCGCAAGATTGTTGAGATGCAACGCCTGTATGGCGAGCACCAGGTTCGTCACGTATGTGCGCACTGTACTCTCCTCCAGCAGACAAGCACTGCCGCTAGCTGCGCTCTTGGCTCTCGAACTGACGTAACACTTTGTCGAGCTGTCCCATTCAGCGATGGCACCTCCACCCATGAACTCCATCACCAAGTAGTAGTCCTTGTTCGCCGTGTCGAGGATCACATCGTGCAGGCGGATCACGTTTGGTAGATTACTAGCCTTCTTTAGTAAAGCCACTTCTCGACGAACGTCATCTGGAATAGCGTTCGAATGGGCTGCTTGGGCGGACGGTCTTCTTCCTGTCGCGACAGGAACAGCTCGACGATTCGGGACACCTTTGCTCTTCTGTGGGACGAACTTCTTGATGGCAAAAGGTCTGCCTTGCGCCGTATAGAGCGACACGATACCCGAGGCACCTCGTCCAAGCTCACGAACCAACGAGTATTTTCCAGCGAGCAACTCCCGATCCGCCAGTCGATCGGCAACTCCAGAGGTGAATCCACTCGCAGTCTTGTTGATTGCAGTCAACCAGGATCTCTGCTCTTTCGCTGACTTGGTACGAAAGACAATCTTGGCTCCACTTTGAGTGGTAACTTCAAACCCGACAGCAGTATCTTCATCTGGTAAACCATCATTGCTCACGGACTCTTGGAGCTCCGAAAGCGGTCGCACGTCTGCTATGAGAACGTCTCCACCCAGAACACTACCGTACGATCCCGCTGGCAGATGGTTTGTGGTGTTGCATTTGACGAGCGCCGGCTTGACTGCATCCAGGATAAACCATCGCTCTTTCCAGTCGCCATTTTTGCCTTGATATTGCAACAGTCCTTGGTGCGTCACGTGGTTCGAGCTTCCAGAGGCCCCAAAGCATCCAACGTCACGATCTTGAGACACCATTGTAACGCTTGATCAGTTGTGCACTGAGAGGAGATCACTAGTCACCATTTCGTTGTCGTCCTCGACGGAGTAAATGCTCTCAACCTGACCCTGTACAAAAATACCTCACTGGATCGAGGGATAAGGGGATTGTCATAGACTTCTGATGTACCGGTGAAATCGTCGATGGAGCTTGAAGTAGCTACTGCTCGCTACTGAATCGTACACTGCCCTTGCGAATGAGAAACTCTTTCAGACGGCGCACTTGACTTCTTCGCACAGTAGCTTCCGTCCCATTGCTATGCTGAATCGTTAGCTCATCCAGTGTGTCTCCCAGGGAAACCACCTTCACTAGTTCGCCCTCAACAAGAAACCCTCGCTCTGAATCACACCAGATCAGATCACCTGGATGAACAGTTTCACTTGCCCCCAAGCAGCTTGGCCACGTCAGAATAATTGCCTCCAATTCACCGAAGTACCCACGGCGCTTGCCACGATGATTAAACTTGGAATACCCAGCAGCTAACTGCAGTGGCAGGTTCATCCCGGAAAGACCCGATACAGGGGAGAGATCTTCTGCAGATACGAGCAACGACGTAGACGAAGATGAATCCGCAGGACTTGTCGGTATTTCTGCCTCCTTTGTCTCCTCCTCGTCTTGGTGAACACCGTCAATTTCCAATTCTTCCTCAGTCTCGCTACCAGAGTCGTCTGCTTCATCACCACTAGCTTCTTGTATGAAGGTTTCAAGTATCAACGTGCTGGTATCTACATCTTGAAGCTGCAATCAACAAACACAACACTCAGTAAAATGCATCACGAGCCAGTTTTACTAACAGAAATAATCAACACCTGCAGTTCCTGAACATCATCGTTTTGCTCCTCTTCATCATCCGAAACAGATCCATCCAACTGGTTCAGCTTCCGCTTGCCGCCAAGCTAATTAACAGCAGTCCACAACCATAATTAGTCTCTATTTCCCATCAAGTTCACTGGCAAATCCGTACCATTTTGGCGAAAATGGACGATCGCGTGGCTGTGGCGCTGGGCTGTCACCATCAACTTCCAATTAGTTTTCCGCCTCAAAATGAGTCCACCCGTTGTAGAACTCACCAATTGCGCACTTGGTCGTCCGATATCTTGCTCCGAAGCAGCTTCCGACTCGGAAGACGAAGAGGATGAGGAAGAGCTGGACGATACGGAGGATCCGTCCGAGCTGTCAACGTCGCTGTCACTCGACGACCGCACTTCCTCCGTTGCTTCGACAGCTAAAACATCATCTCCCGAGTTATCTGCAACTACATTCAACTGCATTCGATTTCCTGTGTACAGCGCCAGCTTCTCCTGCCATTTCTACAGCATTCCAACAGTTTAGTGAAGGACTTAAGCGACGTTGGGGTGGGTGGAGTCCCGTGCGAACCTGCTGCAAGCGCTCGACAGCCTCGTCCGCAGGCAACTCGCTCTCGTCTCGATAGGAAGCACACACGCGCTGTATGACACGCGCGTAAAACGCCTCTAGGACTCTGGTGCGCTCGTCACCGCTGTTCTCCATATTGCGGAATGAGAACGATATATTCGTCTTAAGTACGACGTAAAAATCGTAGAGAACTTCGATGATAACTTTGTTGGTGCAGTGAAGCCGAGAAGAGTTTGATTTTAATTGGCGAGTGCGAATGTGCAACTACGGGCAATCACGTTCTTCTCTTTTGTCAATAAGACTAGGAAGGCTTTAGCCTCCAGTTTAATCTGCTTACTCGCTCAGCTGAGTGGGCGTAAATCTGCACCGACTTGTCCACTTTACTTGCGGAAGTTTTCCGGCAGGCCGTTGCGCAGGTCGCGTTTGCGCTGCAGCAATCAACAGAAAACAAATAGCGTCAACACAATGCTGACTGAATACAGGTACTGTGTCCCTGACTAATAAAAAAGCACGTACGCGCTCGTCAGCTCCCATGACGTAGTAGAGGCCGAAAGGAACCAAGCCCCAAGCGACCACGGACGTGAAGAACTGCCCATCGAACTTAAAGCGCTTCTCCGAGTCTCCTCGCCAGTTGTTCCAGTTCTAAACAGCACAAAAAAATCGTAAGAATTGTCAGAATGAACACTATCGGAATACGATCTGGTGGCGCTGTTGTGCAGATAAAGACACCGTCGGACGCACCTCTACGTGCTTGTTCTTGGCGAGCGAACCACCATGGCGGCGCTGGCTCTGCAGCTGTGCGAGCGCGCGCTTAGGGGCCGCCGAGCGGCGCAGGGTAGTGGCCAGCATCACGATGAAGAGCTTTCCTACGCTGCGGACCGCACAAATGGTCCCAATATTTTCCCCTCACGGCATTGGTTGAAACGCAAGACAAATTGCGTTCATTGGTCGAATCTAGCCAATCACTTCTATCCTCTCGAACCACCGGAACCTCCATAACCCCATAGTTGAGTTTGCACGAAATAATTATAGTACAACCGGTTATTTATTGATGCAGGTACTCAAACAAGTGAATTACATAGTCAGCACACTGTTAAACAACATTTGTTTTCGAAGGAAAGAGCTGTCCACGCACGTCGCGTCGCTCAGGCCGCTTCAATTCCAAGAATTCCTCCTACTGAGCATGAGCCTACAGGTCCTTAGCAAGAAGCTGGCGTCCACCGCTGTGGCGCCCACGCTCGCGCGTGCCATGAGCACCGAGAACTACTCGGCCACGCAGGCGGCGCTGGGCCGCCCCATCTCGCCGCACGTGGAGATCTACAAGTTCCCGATCTCTGCCGTATCGTCCGTCGCCAACCGCTTCTGTGCTATGGGCATGTCGGCGGCTTTCGTGGGCGGCAGTGCGCTGGGCTTTGTGGGCGCTGACGTGCCCGCGCTCATCTACATGGCGCAGGACGCCATCCCGTTCTTCGCGCCGGTGTCCAAGGCGCTCGTGGCCTTCCCCGTCAGCTACCACACGCTCTGCGCGGCTCGTCACAGCCTCTGGACGTACAAGCCCGAGCTCATTAACAACACGGACGGACCTACGAGCAGCTACGCCATCTTCGCCGCTGCAGGTGTCATCACTCTAGGCGCCGCCGCGTACACCATTAAGCCGGAGGAGAAGAAGACGGAGACCGACCAGTAGTTTGCCTCTGTGGTTGGTCGCATGCATACGCGGACGGATTGGACGAACACACTCGACACAAGTCTGGACGGGGTGGGCTGGATGAACGTGTGCAGGAAGGCGTCGTGCTGGATGTGGGCTCTCGGAATTGGAAGAGAGGCTTGGTCTAAGCCATGGAACTCCGGTCGTTGCAGGGTGTGAGAGAGAAAAAAGCATAAACATGAATAAAACTTAAGACAAAACGATACTCTGCTATGATGCCGACGCTGGCAGTGTGCAGTTGTCTGCTTGGTGGTTGGGCCATACGCGAGTCTGGTCAAGTGAACGCGTCCGCGGTGACGCAAGGCGTCATGTTAAATGGCGTGCTTGGTGTCCTTGAGCAGTGTCGTGACCAGCGAGTCCTATCCTACCGGTATAGGCTATGACGGCGCTGTCGTGATGGTCGGCGCGAATGTCCTCCCATGCGCATCGCACGTACTGTAATGCGTGCCCGCTGACGATGACCGAAGCTGAAGCACGCACGAAGGGAAGTTCGGGGCACGAGATTACAGCAGCAAACCTTGGTCAAAGATGAAATGGCTTCTTCACTGGCGAGGACGTTGATGATGTCCAACACACACACCGCGAACGTTGTCGTGCCATCTTGATCGTCAGGCTTCACATCGGTGCAAATCGATCGCACGCTCGAGAAAATCAAGCCGCACCAAGCTCGGCGAACTAAAATGGCTACGCTCACCGCACCACAGTGTGGCACACCGGTAAGTGGCGGGAAGGCGTTCGCGTTGAAGCGTTCGCAATGGCCAGCGGCGAGTTACCAGCGCATCGGTCACCAGCATCTCTGCACGAATGGTGGATGCGGAAGAAAGCACGCACCAAAAGTTTGGAAACGCTTTGGTAGACGTCGTGGGCTGGATTTTGGAGCAAAAACATTAGCGGCGGCACCGCGTCGAGCTGGTTTCTATTCGCGACTGTCGTGACAGCTCCTAGACCGCCATGACAGCGGTGGCATGACTCACTCGAAAGGCTACAGCGCACGTCTAGGCGCCATCAGATCGCCGTCTCAAGGTCCGCCCGTGCCAACAGGTCTCATCGAGTCATACACCCGTGTGGAGTCCATAATGGACATGGTATCCCAGTGGAACGGCAACACCGAAACGAGCATCAACTAGGATGACGCTCGAAAAATTGTGCTTCAAGACGTGGGGACAGAGGGTGCAGCGAACGCAGGTGCTATAGTCCTGACCCCGCGTCGGTGACAGGCTCCTCATTCTCCAACTTAACGTTGACCCCACAAGTGCCAACACAGACCGACAAGACCGAACCGACATGTCGACGTCCGTGTACCAATTCGTGTCCACCATGACCCCGCGCTTCGCGACGGAGGTACTCAAACCCCTCGCGCTCTCGTCATCGACGAGCAAGCCATTCGCACCCTTTTTGAGCTTCCAGTGCGGCGAGTGTCCGCGTCAGTTCTCGCGCCGCTACGCGTTGCAGGAACATCTCGCCACCCACACGGGCGAAAAGGCTTACGTATGTCCTGCGCGCGACTGTGGCAAATGCTTCACCACGACAAGCAACCTGGCACGACACCGCCGCCTTCACGGCGACGAGCTGCAGCCACTCCGTTGCCCTGCTGCAGACTGCACAAAGACGTTCACAACAAGCCACAAGCTACAGCGTCACATGCGCGTGCACTTGGGAAAGCCAACACGTCGCTGCAAGTTCGCCAACTGTAAGAAAACCTTTAGCTCCACGGGTAATTTGAACCGCCACATGCGGAACCAGCACATTCGCTTTGGACACCCCCTGGCCAGCGAGACCAGGAAGGAGGAACAGTCACCCACAAGTGTGGACGCCGACTCGGCCAGCTTGTTCGAGTGGGGAGGAGACAGCCTTACTGCAACATGTAATGCGGAGATACCTCCTATCGGAGAGGACTTGGAGCTGGACGCCAGCAGCGAGCACTACGTCTCCGACAAAGAGCTGCTAGAAGTGCTCTCATGTCTGCTCGACGACGACAGGTCCATGCCGTGCAAGGAGGAGTCCAAGGATGTCGCTGCAGCCCCTACAACGCCGAAGAAGGGCTCAGATACAGTCGAGTTGTAGATGAACTTGAAGCTCACCAAGCTGGCGAAAGTAATCTATTCGTCCATAATCTAAAAATGGATACTACAGTATGAGACAAAATTTGACTTGATTTTTGTATCCAATTCGTCTGGCACGTCAGAACCAGAACACTACCGGTGTGTCGACAATGTGAAGGAAGAGGCTGATGAAGGCAGCACGGGCCGCTAGGACTCGCGGTGTGACCACTAACAATGGAATCGGCACACGCACACATGCATTCTGTCCTGTGACGCTTTGCGTCTTAGGCTATAGCTCCTCAGTGCTGTACAGGTCGGCCGCTTGGCAGAGCTTTTCTCTCACTGTTATCTTCTCATCCGCACAATTGCGGTGTGACCGAGCTGAATAGATTGTCTGGTACCAAGACGCAATCTAACGGAGACTGACAACAGCTTCAACCTTACGCGTGGCCATCAACCAATACGTTTGGTTAATCTCCACGGTGGTGTCGATAGCATTTCACTTTGAACTTGCGAGTGGAAGTCATCACGCGAATGCTGGAGCGGGGTTTAAATTGACTGGTGGTTTCGCCGCGTTGGCGTCCGACCGCAGACGATGGAGGTGATCTTCGGTGTGGCGCTGGACTTAATTGATTGCGATGTGAAAGCTGTACGCAGATGGAAATCGCTGTTAGCTTCTATGAGTCAGAGTCCCTGACGATGGCTTTCTAGGAGTGTATCTGGAGACTGCTGGTAAATAACGCACCTGCGGATGTTGTGATTTTGCGGCACTGCGCGTGTTAACGTTGGCGTAGAATACAATTTATTCTCCCAAGACTGTGGAGGGGCATATTTGTGGAGATTGTCGAGGTGGGGAGGGGGTCACGAAGCGAATTACTACTTGGTAGCTTCTGTCGACAGTAACCCGGGCTCAAGTGATATGAAAGACGGCTGGCAAGGTCGAGACGCTTGTGCTGCCGATACTCCATCAGACATCATGCCTTCAACATGATCCGATCCAACAAAAGGTCGTTTTGCTGTTCGACATGTGTGGAAAGTGTCCACTGGACACGACATTTATACCAGTTCTACGGCGTCTTCCGTTAACGTTTCCCCTTAAACCAGCAAGGAGGAATTGCTTCTTCAAAATGCGAGTTAGAGAGTTTCGCTCGGCTGCGATGACTCACCACATCACGTGCAACCGGCGGTCGTTTTGTCCTCGGCGATGCCAACACGTTATCGAAGTCCTGTGGCGAGACAACTCGCTCGAGACTGGGGACGGATTAGCTCTGAATGGACGTGCCTAGCTCGTACGTCAAGACGCTACCGAGACGACACCACTCGATCAAGTTGTGCGTGTTGTAGACTGACTGGAACGATCCCTGAGAGAGCCCATATCACTTGACGGCGCCCGGCTCACTACTGCAACGGCGGTGCGACTCGCACCGCACTACGAGAGCTGACGGCAAGATAACTGAGCTGCTCACATGCGGCTCGCGCGATGTGAAACCTTGCGAGACCCCCCAAGAGAGCGTAACGGGATCGGAGATCGTGTGCATGTCGGATTCAGACACGGAACCTTTGTTGTGGCTCGCGGCTGGGCGGAAGAAAAACTGTGGACAAAGCAAACGCTTTGGTTAACCGGCGTGTTGCTCCTGATTACAGTACAACTGACAATCGAGGGCCCGGCTCAGCAGTGCCTGCTGGCAGCAGCGCTGCAGTGACTGTACGTGTACCGGTATGAGCCAACTTGCTCGCGATGTCAAGCACCGCGTCGTCGTCCTGAGGCGGGGCGCGTGCAGCCTTGATAGTTTTCATGGGCATGAACACGAAATACGCTCCTGGGTCAAGTCGTGATCTGCACAGTGACGAACTACAGCCCCGGCTCAGTTCTGAGACCGGGCGAGGTGAGGTTACCGTGAAGCGGTTGAACGTGTCAACTTGATGCTGCTGCTTGGTGGCAGCTTGCCCGCACACCTGCCTGAAAAGGGCAGTCAATTTTTACTGGACTTTAAGCTGCTAGCGTCCTGATATATACCCTCGAGAGCCCAAAGCGAATGCTTTTCGGCATCATTATACTAGTACAGGTCTGGCTGTTGCTCTTTGCCGAGCACCTATCCGATAGATTCCACGCTAGAACTTTGCAGCGGATGTCACATTCGGGTCAGCGGCTCTGCACGCGCCGATGCCATGTCAACGAGGAGCGCCCAGCTCAGCGCTCGTTTCGCTGGCTATTCTCGGTCAAGCCTCGACCTGCACGGTAATTTGGTACTGCACTCAGCTATATATTTCTATGGCAGCGTACACTTCGCGTGATAAACTGCGGCGCCAAGGCTCCAGAGCTTAAACGCGGTTGTACCAGCGCGCGACGTGCAGTCACCGCCCGCCGTTCATCTCAACGCCGGCGGCGACGACCGCTTTGTCCTTTGCAGATGCCAGCTGGGAAGTTTGAGGACGGACCACGCTGGCCGTTTTCTGAGACCATTGCCGGCATGCGCCCCATCTCAGCGAGGCGTCAACGGCACAGGCGCGCGCGGACCGAGTCCCTCATTTCGGAATTCGACCAGCGAGCGCAACCTCACAGCAGCAATGATTGTAGACAGCGCGGACCCGGCGATGACCCTGCAAGTGGTGTTCCGGTGCTCGGTGCCGTACTGCGAGCGCTCGTTTGGCGACAGCTTCTCGCTGGCCGAGCACCTCAAGAAGCACGCGGGCGAGAAGCGCCACATTTGCCCCGTGCGCACGTGTGGCCGCCGCTTCAGCACGCCTGGCAACCTGTCACGTCACAAGCGCCTGCACGGGCCCATCAAGCCGCTTGAGTGCCCCGTGGCTGGCTGTATCTGCACGTTCCGCAGCGAGAACAAGCTCTCCAAGCACATGAAGTTCCACCTGGGCAACCCCGTGCACGTATGCTCGTCGCCCGGTTGCGGCAAGACCTTCAGTACGGCCGGCAACCTCAACCGACACATCAAGGGCCACCACCCAGAGCTCGACGCACGGAAGACCAAGCTCATGACCGCCAACATGAACCCTTTGCCGGGTCTGGACTCGTACGACAGCCCCACTGGCTCCGATGACCTGCTGCAGGCTAGTGCAGCTCACAGCGCCATGATGACTCAGCTACGCGTGCCGACGTCGCCTGCATCCAGCGTGTCGACGCTCGACATGGGCGCTATCAGTCCGGCTCCAAGTTCGTCATGCGCGTCTCCTTGTGCGTCGCCGATGCCATCTCTGGCTCCGCTAGAGATCACTATGGCTCCGGAGGAGCTGGACGAGTTGGTATCCATTCTGGACGAGACCGTCAAGATGGAGGACGTGGTGCCGAACGTCGTACCAAGTGGAAGCTTTCAGGATCAGCTTCAGGAAGCCAACCCAAGTGTACTGGACGATATGATCCGGTTCCACATCGACCACCTGCAGATGTGAAGTCCTACAGCTATTAGTTTTTTGCCAGCGACTTCGGCAGTCACCACTAACTTATAATTGAGATGTTCGAGTTTTGTAAGAAACCCACCGTGCACACTGTGCTACATGTAGTTAGAGCGGCATGAAATGCAACTCGACGAGACCGCCAGCAGCCGTACACGGGCGGTTAGTTGTCTCAAAGTCACCCACGCGAAGAGCGGCCTGGATTACGAGCAGCTTGAAGCGGACCTGAGAGTCCGCTAATCACACTTAACTCGTGAAGGCGTTAAGTCATTAACCCTTTAGAAGCATGTGTCAACATTGCAAATTGTGTTGTGCGAATGTTGTGCTTTACCTTGTTGGGTCAACATTCATTTGATTCGAAATAATATTTGTGAGGTTTATAAAACATTTACACTTTATACGTCTTAATCTCTCAATCTCAAGATTCATGAAATTACGAAAGTCGTCAATTTCTCAGTTTCACAGGCTCCGAAGACAAAATATAAATTACCAGAAATCTTTCTCCTTAGATCTCCCCCTAGGAATCCTGTAGGATATCTTCTCGATACAAAAAAGCTCATGAGTGCACCCGTCGTGAACCTCAACTTCCTGCGCGCCGGCAGCCGCGGCGCCTCCATCAACTACGGCGGAGCGATGCCCAACATGCACATGCCGGCTGTGGACGACCTGCGCGTGTCTCCCAACGCGCCGGACGCCCTAGCCGCGGGCTTCCTTCTCCCTCCTGTGGCCGACCCGGCGGCCTACTCGCGCGAACACTTCAAGGTTAAATACACGGAGGACAACGAGCAGTCGCTGAAGTTCGCCAAGGGCACCACCACGCTGGCCTTCATCTACAACGGCGGCATCGTCGTGGCCGTGGACTCGCGGTCCACCATGGGCCCGTTCATCGCGTCCCAGCAGGTCAAGAAGGTGAACCCCATCAACGATTACATCCTAGCGACGCTGGCCGGCGGTGCCGCCGACTGTCAGTTCTGGCAGCGTAACCTGGCCGTGCAGTGCCGCATGTACGAGCTTCGTAACCGCCACCGCATCTCGGTGCGTGCAGCCTCGAAGCTCATCGCCAACACGTGCAACTACTACAAGCGCTACGGTATGTCGCTGGGTATGATGATGATGGGCTACGACAACGGGAAGCCCGTGCTCTACTACGTGGACGACGAAGGATCCCGCATCCCGGCCAGCAAGGACGTGCCCAAGTTCAGCGTCGGCTCCGGATCGACATACGCCTATGGTGTGCTGGATACCAACTGGCGTTGGGACCTGACGGACGATGAGGCTGTGGAGCTCGGCAAGCGCGCCATCTACCACGCCACGCACCGCGACGCCTACAGTGGTGGCTTCTGCAACGTGTACATCTTCAAGCCTGAAGGATTCAAGCACGTGGTGCACCAGGACGTCAAGGAGATGCACGACTACAAGCGCGGCTACTAAGTGGGAGTGAAACGCAGCCACGTTAATGAAGCTGTTGCTTGAGATCTGAAGAGCAGGAGGATCCTTAACAGATACGGCTTGGTTAATGTGGTAAATACACACAGCAATGCGCACAAGAAGTATTTTTCTCTCTACGTACACACAAAACGCTTTGATCCAACTTTTCAGCTTGCTTGATTTACAGTTTTACCACCGCAAGTCTACAAGCAGCATCCCCACAAAGCCAGCTCCGTCCGCTACGGGTGTGTATTGGTAACCTTCATTGCCCAAGAACCGTTCGACTGCCGGTAACAATCGTGCGTTGCCGTCGGGACCCTTTGAATGGTGCCCTGAGCCCGTTACCAAGAAAATGCTGTCCACGCCCTCGTCTGCGAACTTGGGTAGCATCTGAGTGAGGAACTCGACAGCCTCCGCAACGTGGAGACCGTGCAGATCCATCATTCGATCCATGTACAGTTGGCTGGGCGGATTACGCGACTCGAATATCTCTGACGCTGCGAGGAAGTGGAAATTCTTCATCTTCGCATTGTACTCGTGCCCTTGTTTAGACAATCCTTTAGCCAGCGCCTTGTTCCCACTACGAACACAAAAACACACGTGAGACCAACACTTCCCAGATTGTCTGGTGCACGCAGCGATTCGTACTTGCGATAAGCCTGTGTAGCGCCCATAAAACACTTATTCCGAGCGCAAGCCATCTCGTAAGCCTGCTCGCGCAAGTCCAGATACTGTGCCGATACACTTTGACCTGTAGAAACCCACTTGGTGCTAAAACCTTCGCTGCTCCCTGCCTTATGATACAGCGGGCGGTGCACAGGGATGGGCGGTGGTTTTCGTCGAGATGAATCTATCCCATACACACCGTTACCCAATGAAGCAGTCGTAGGCTGTAGCGCCACAGCGCGAGCGAAGTTCATAGACAGATCCGCTACAGAATCATCCGTCAACGGGTACGTGTTAGTGGGGACTTCAGTCAACAAAGGGCCATCGCTCCCTTGCGGGGGCGGAGGTGGATGCGGCGCTGTTGCTCCCGTCGTAGCGCTTTGAAGAGACGGGAACATGTCCTCGGCTTGAATATCCAACGGCGCGCTGTTCTGGTCCATTTCGTCTTCGCTGTCGTAGTCGCGCCGGCCGAGAGTGTTGTCGTCCATCGCGTAGTATTCGCAGAAGTCGTGCGCGAAGACGCAATGCTCAGCTTGCAAGCAGGTGCCTCGAAGCCAAAAGCGACAGGTGATGTTGTCTGTATCGTGCAGGAACTACAGCCACAGGCAAGCCAACGTGAGGAGTCGGGGGCTTGTGAGCATCCATCACACACAACTCTTCCGTCTCATCTTGCAAAAGACAGACGCACCATGCAGTCCGCGCGTCGGCATTCCCCCTGCAAGTAGTGGCGGCAAACTTGTCCGGGTCCAATCGATTCTCGCTCGATCGTGGCCTTGAGCACGGCGTGGGCCTTGTCCACATCCAGTCCTACAAGCCGCAAGAGGTCGCACAGTCGGTTGGGGTCGATCTCCGAGAACTTGAGTTGCAAGTGGCTCACCAACTGTACCGACACCACACAAAATACACCACACTTAGCACCACCTTCTCTCTCAATGTTCCTGAGCTACAGAATCTAAAAGAACAAACGAGAAACGGCGTCTCCATTCCGACAAAACCCCAGCGACGTCCTTCCACTGTACCTCGTAAGCCACGGACCAGAAGAAGTTGTCTTCGTTCTGCATCGCCGCGCTGTCCTCTTCCTCCTCCTCTTCCTCCTCATCCGCATCTTCTTCCTCGTATATTTCACTACTGTTCAAGTGGGACAAAGGCACGGAACCAGGTGGCGACGTGGCCTGGAGCTGGTCGAATCCCCCATTAAACGGTCCCTCGGGGCTGTTCGTCGGGTGGAATTCCGCCACAACTGGTGATAGGAACTTCTTGGGCACAAAAGTAGGTGCCGAGGCCTTGAGCTCCTCGTCCTGGGCCAGAATCTTGTTGATATCATCCTCGATACGTTTGTCCCCATTGCTCTGAGCCGCTAAAGCCATAGCCGCGTCCGTGAGTTGCGCCGGATTATTCTCCAGTTTGGCCAGTTCGTCCACGAACTCCTGTGCACGCTCCTAAATAGGTGATGGGCCAAAATAAACATGTCAATTCTAGGTATCAAGTGCTTAAATAGGCATCACGCACCTCGTCTTCCGGCGCTAACCAGCCCATGAGCACCTGGTGGATGTTGAACTTGGCGTCCTCCAGATTGTCGTCGTCGCCGCCGTGGGACGGCAGCATACCCACGATGTAGGGCGCAAACACGCCGTCCACGCCCAGTGCCTCCAGCCGCGCCGTCGCCCACGCTTCCAGCAGTTGCATCGCCCTAAGCCAGCCCAAGTTGCGATGAGATGCAGTATGGGAGCTACAGTATGGAGAAAAAAGAGGAACCTATGAAGATACATGAGACCTATGTAACATCATACATATTTGAACTGTACCGAATGCGGTAAGGTTCACTTCAACTGAAAAAGTATCCGCACTCGACTGAAGCTGAAGCTCAAGAGCTCGAATTGTCAACGTTTCAGAAGCTACTAGGGCTCCGACTGAAGCTACGTGCAGGTAGAACGAGCGTTCTCATAGAAACACGTTAGCTATGCTGGCTGAGAACGCGCCTAGGTTTCGGTGCGTTACGATTTACTACGGTGGACTGGCTACGATTCACTTGGTAGTTTGAGCTGCGAGTCACTTATTCTGAGCTTCTCGATGACAGCAAACGTCGGGCACCTTTGTTGCTGTACTCGTGCTGCTGGGCCACTTGTCTGAATATCCCCAGCTCTAATGATACAGCACAGTACTGTACTGTATTGTGACGACAATACAGTAACAGCCCCAAATATTTTTTAGTCAGGAAGGAGATCCATGGTAGAAGACACCTAGATCAACAGCTTCTCTTCGTCTGCTGGGTTTCTCTCTAAAAAAGTAGGCGGTCTGATGCATCATGAAACTCAGAGATCTCGACCAACTCCCCGTCCAAAGCGATCGCCAACATCTGGTGTCATGTTTTCCGTGTGGATGAACTTCAGCTTCGGCCTTCAAGCGCATCAAAGGTGCGTGGTCTTCAGCCTCCGATCTTTCCTGCAGTCGTTCCCCTTATTAACTAAATCATTCCGCCATTTGCCGGTTCCTGCGCACTCGTTGTCTCCAGTAACCGTCGACCGATGCGCTTCCTCCAGTTGCTTCCCGTCGCTATGGCGGCTCTGTTCGGCTCCGTGGCGTCGGCCTCCGAGCCGCGCTGCTTCCCCGAAAAGTTCATGTTCGGCTCGGCCACCGCCTCGTACCAGGTCGAGGGCGCCGCCAAGGAAGGCGGTCGCACGCCCAGCATCTGGGACGATTTCTGCCGTGAAAAGCCCGGCATGAAGTGCGCCAATGTGGCCGACGACTTCTACCACCGCTACAAGGACGACGTGAAGCTCATGGTCGACACGGGCCTCGAGTCCTTCCGCTTCTCCGTCTCGTGGTCGCGTGCCATGAACTGGGACCCCGTGACGCGTCACATGAAGCCCAACCCGGAGGGTATCGCGTGGTACCACAACCTCATCGACGAGCTCAACGCCAACGGTATCGTACCGATCCTGACCATTTACCACTGGGATCTGCCCAGCGAACTGCAGACCCAACTGGAGCCCAAGGGCTGGCTCAACCCGGAGATCGTCGACCACTTTTTGGAATACTCGACGCTGCTATTCAACGAATACGGCAACAAGGTCAACATGTGGACGACTTTCAACGAACCCCTTTCGTTCGTCGGTGCTGGCTACGGTCTGGGCATGCACGCTCCTGGTTACTCTGGATCGGACACGCAGGCGTACACCGTCTCCCGTAACGTGCTGGTGTCGCACGCCAAGGCGGTGCACAAGTTCCGCGAGCTTAAGAACACCGACGTCGTGGACAACAAGGGTCGTATCGGTATTGTGCTGGTGTCCAACTACTACTACCCGCTGGACGCCAACAACAAGCGCGACATTGCCGCTGCTAAGCGCGCGTTCGACTTCGATTTCGGCTGGTTCCTGAACCCGATCGTGAACGGCGACTACCCCGCGTCCATGCGCGAGCGCGCCGGCGACCGCCTCCCCAAGTTCACGGCGGAGGAGTCTGCTCTGCTCAAGGGCTCGTACGACCTGTTCCAGATGAACCACTACGCCTCGCGTGCCATCACGGACTGTGACTCGGACCGTTCGAACACGCCGTGCTCGACGCTGCTGCCTGGTTACCCGGCGGACAAGGGCGTTGACGACAGCCACCTCATGCCCGGCACGCGCGCCGGCGTCCCGGACCGCTTCGGAAACAACTACTGCGAGATGTTCACCGGTTACCCGCAGGGATACCGTGATATGATCCGTTACTTGCACTCGCAGGACCCTTCGGTAGACATTCTGCTGACGGAGAACGGCTGGTGCGGAAACGACGAGGTGGACAACATGGACCAGCTCTGGTACTTCAAGGCTTTCGTCGAGCAGGTCTACAAGGCTGTCGTGGAGGACAACATCCCCGTCATTGGATACACTGCGTGGTCCTTCTTGGACAACTACGAGTGGGGCTCGTACGGCCCGCGCTTCGGCATGTACTACGTGAATTTCACGGAGCAGACCGGCTCCCCGGACTTCTACAACCCCAAGCCCACGGACTTGGCTCGCATCCCGCGTCCTTCGTCCAAGTGGTTCCACAAGGTCGCCACGACTAAGTGCATCGACGGCTGGAGCGAGATCGAGACTAAGGCCATCGCGACGAAGCACGAGAGCAAGTCGTCCATCTTCTGGATTGTGTTCGGAATCGTCGCGATCGGAGCGGTGGTCATTGGTGTCGTTGTGGTGCTGGTCTACCGCAACCGCCGCAGCGGCTACGAGCCACTCCTGTCACGCAACTAGGTTGCGCCAATACACTCTCGGCGCCGCTAGTGGAAGGCAAACAAGCAGCGTTAGACTCGATGGCATTCGTGTTACCGTAGCGGTTACACGAAATAATTATCGTGTGGCGAAATGGTGACTCATAGTGACATGGACATCAACGTCAAATATAAAGTGGTTTTGTGCCTAACATATTGCAAAGAGAAAGAGAAGAAGAAGAAGAAGCACCTCTGTTTGAAGACACTACAGTACATGCACTAGTAGTATAATGTATGCGTACACGTAGTGTATATTTTCAAACCTTTGGTATCACAGCGGTGATCCTTGTTCCGTGTACAGTGTACATGTACATGCACGATAAACTTCATCCACGCATCGGACACATTCACCTTCCTGTGTACTACTACAAGTAGTACTCGATGATCAATAATGCCGTGTAGCGCTTCTTAGAGATGCGCTAGTCGCCACTCCAGCCACTTTGATGCGTGTGCGTCGATCGAGCACCGGAATGGCACGAAATGAGGCTTACAAATCCTTGTGTGTTGAAATTCATGCAAAAGCGCGTACCCAGCATCAAATATGCGTGGCTGAAGCAGCGTCTTGGCCGCTCACGTGGTGGTGATTTCGTTCGGCATTGTGGAGTTTACTTAGTTGCCAGCAAGTGGTCATCTCCTTTACACAATGAAATGGTCCTTCCTCGGGTTCGTGAGCAGCATAGCGGCTGTGCTTGCAACGTCGTCACCTGTCGCTGCCTCAGAGCCGCGCTGTTTCCCCAAAGATTTCATGTTCGGCACGGCTACTGCCGCCTACCAGGTCGAAGGCGCCTACAACGAAGGAGGTCGCACACCGAGTATCTGGGACGAATTCTGCCGCGAGCAGCCTGGAAAGCTGTGTGCCAACGTGGCCGACGACTTTTACCACCGCTACCCGGACGATTTGAACTTGATGCAAGACGTGGGGCTTCAATCTCTACGTTTCTCCATCTCCTGGTCACGCGCGATGACTTGGGATCCGGAGACGCGACACATGATCCCGAACCCGGAAGGAATCGCCTTCTACCACGCCTTGATCGACGCCATGAACGCCAGAGGGATCGTCCCGATCCTCACGATTTACCACTGGGACTTGCCGTCCGCGTTGATGCACGAACTGACCCCGAACGGCTGGCTCAGTCCGGAAATCGTCGACCATTACGTGGAGTACGCGACGCTCATGTACCAAGAATACGGCCACAAGGTCGACTACTGGACGACGTTCAACGAGCCACTTGCATTCGTCGGCTACAGCTACGGAACGGGCATGATGGCCCCAGGTCACAAGGGTTCGCCTACAGAGCCTTACACGGTCTCTCGCAACGTTCTCGTTGCCCACGCCAAGGCCGTTCAGAAATTCCGCGAGCTTAAGGCGAACCACGTTATCGGCGACAAGGCTCGCATCGGAATCGTGTTGGTTTCTGCGTACTTCTATCCATTGGATCCGACCAACGAGCGAGACGTTGCAGCTGCCAAACGTGCGCTGGACTTCGACTTCGGCTGGTTCCTCGAACCGATCATCACCGGCGACTACCCTGCTGTGATGCGTGAACGTGCTGGAGACCGTCTCCCTAAGTTCACTGAAGAGGAGTCAGCTATACTCAAGGGATCGTACGATATCTTAATGATGAACCACTACTACTCGAAGGCAGTCACGGACTGCGACTCGGAGACGTCCGTGACGCCTTGTTCGTCACTTAACGGTGGCTGGGAAGCCGACAAGGGCGTTGATGAAGATCACGTCATGCCGGGGACGATGCAGCCTCTCCCCGACAAGTTCGGCAACGACTACTGCGGTCGCTACACTGGTTATCCGCCTGGATACCGCGATATGATCCGCTACCTGCACGCGCACGATCCGACCGTCGATATTTTACTTACGGAGAACGGATGGTGTGGTAACCAGGAAGTGGAGAACTGGGACCAGTTGAAATACTACAAGGCCTTTGTCGACCAGGTTCACAAGGCTGTTGTGGTGGACAAGATCCCAGTCATTGGATACACCGCGTGGTCCTTCTTGGACAATTACGAGTGGGGGTCGTACGGCCCGCGCTTCGGTTTATACTACGTCAACTTCACGGATCAAACTGGATCCCCGGATTTCGTGAAGCCTAAAGCCACGGAGTTGGAGCGTATTCCTCGCCCTGCAGCCAAGTGGTTCCACAACGTGGCCACCACTAAGTGTCTGGACGGCGCAGTGGAGCTGGAGGCTGCTGCTGATACTTCGGTTGCCCACTCGGTGGAAAACTTTGGCTTATCGGTTGGCTTCGTCGCTATCGTGGCTGTGGCCCTTACAGCTACCGTCGTCACGCTCAAGCGCCGTCTTGGCTACCAACGCGTCCCCCACACTCCATTGAACTAATAGGAGGGTATGCTTTCCTTCGGTTGCTACCGATACCTATGCGTAAATTTCATAGCAGGCAGCACGTAAAGATGCAAATGCCAACAAATGTTGCCCATTGCCTCGTTTGAAGTTTAAAAAGACTGTCATGAACCCTTTACATTGTTCCCAGGGAGCTTACGTAGAGGTTTCCTCGCTGCTTTACCTTCCCACCAAAGATACTTTGTCGGTCTCGAAAACTTCAACCATCTGCAGCACTACACGCGTGTGTGCATCCACAGATCATTGATGTCACTTATGCTAATCAGTGTCCATGGCAAGCCACTTTTGAATTCGCAAAGTGAAGAAATCATGCGAATTCTGGACAAGAGTCTTCAACTGGTCGGCGGTCTCGCCGCTCTGGCGCTTTCGACCGTCACTGCGCAGTCTCGCTGTTTCCCGGATGAATTCATGTTCGGGTCGGCCACTGCAGCGTATCAAGTCGAAGGTGCATGGAACGAATCCGGTCGTACGCCGAGCATCTACGACTCCTACTGCCGCGAAACCCCTGGAATCGAATGTGCGAATGTTGCCGACGACTTCTACCACCGGTACCGCGACGATATCAAGCTCATGGTTGAAACCGGCTTACAGTCTTTCCGGTTCTCCACCTCCTGGTCGCGTGCCATGACGTGGAATCCGGAGACACGTCGAATGGTTCCCAACCCGCCAGGTCTCGCGTTCTACCACTCGGTGATCGACGAACTGAACGCGAACGGAATCGCTCCGATTTTGACGCTGCACCACTACGATCTTCCGCTTGCCCTGCAGGACGAACTTGACCCTCAGGCGTGGTTGAATCCCGACATTTCCACTCACTTCGAGGACTATGCGACACTCATGTTCAACGAGTTCGGAAAGAAGGTCAAATTCTGGACGACGTTCAATGAACCACTTGGACTGGTTGGTTACGCGTACGGAATGGGGTTCCCCAATATGCCCCCGGCACGCAGAGGATCGCCCACTGAAGCTTATGAGGTCTCGTACGGTGTACTGATGTGCCATGCAAAGGCAGTGAAGAAGTTCCGAGAGTTGAGAGATGCTGGTGTGGTGGACTCTAGTGCTCGCATTAGTATCGTGCTGGTTTCGAGCTACTTCTATCCGTTGGACCCAGCTAACCGCAACGATGTCCTCGCTGCCCGACGCGCGTTGGACTTCGACTTCGGTTGGTTCTTACAGCCGATCCTTACGGGAGACTACCCTGCCGTCATGCGGGAAGTTGCTGGCGACCGTCTTCCCCGCTTCACGGCTGAAGAATCGGCTCTGTTGAAGGGCTCCTACGACATGTTCCAGCTCAACCACTACTCGTCCCAAGCAGTGACAGACTGCAACTCTCCAACGTCGACTGTTAAATGCGAGACGCTTGCTCCAGGTTGGCAGGCGGACAAGGGTGTGGATGACACGCACGTGATGCCGGGGACGCTCCGTCCGAAGCCCGACCGGTTCGGCAACAATTACTGTGTCAACCTGTTCACGCCGTACGCCCCGGGATACCTCGACATGATCCGCTACGTGCATTCTCAGGACCCGACCGTCGACATTCTGCTAACGGAGAACGGTTGGTGTGGTAATGACGAGATCGAAAACTGGGATCAAGTCTATTTCTTTGAGGAGTTCGTGGGGCAAGTGTACAAGGCTGTCGTGGAGGAGAAAATCCCTGTGATTGGCTACACCGCGTGGAGTTTCCTCGACAATTTCGAGTGGGGAAGCTACAAGCCTCGCTTCGGCTTGCACTACGTGAATTGGACTAGCGAAACCGGATCGCCGGATTTCGCCAACCCGAAGCCTACGGACCTGGCACGCATTCCTCGTCCGTCGGCAAAGTGGTTCCACAAGCTTTCTACTAGCAGATGCATGGACGACGTCAGCATCGCCACTTTGAATGTGGCTGAGGATCCGCCCAAGAGTGTGACCGAAATCATCGGAGCTCCTCTGGTCATGCTTGGCGTCGTGGCTGTTGTTCTGATGGTGGGAATTGCGACGCAGAACCGCCGCCGGAACTACGAGCGTATCCCTCTTATCTCGACGAACTAAAGAAAGCGTGAACTTGGGCAGCATCGAGCTCTGTTGCTGATTACATGTACCGGCACATGGTTCAGTCGAAGTGTTTTTGACACTTGTGAAATAACGGTTGAAGCCATATATGATTTCATTTCGTTGCGTTATCTGAGGGCCGTTCCGAACTGGGATCGGAGTTGAGTTATCATTTGTGGGACATGAATCCAATTACGTGGCGCTCGTTTCCACTGCCTACTTTTAATAGACTAACCGAGCTTCACGAGTGCGTGTTCAGACAACTCGATTGATTTACTAGCAGTAGCACCATCGTTCAAACTCGTTGTCGCAGTACTCTCTTCCATCACCATCTACGTCCATATCATCGTTGTCACCTTCATCATCCCAGTCTCCTTCCGAAAAATATTCGTCGTCGTGTGCTTCACCGTTGTCTCTCACGTACCGAATCCGAATCGTTCCGCCTGAATGTGCATGCTCTTCAAGCAACTGGCCACGAAGCACAGCAAAAGCACTATCTTCATCCGAGACAGCAATGAACTCAAGTAGTCTCCACTTATCCTTCCAGTACAAACGCTGGTAGACCTCTTGCACCACATATTCCGATGCGAAGACGACATATTCGCCGGAAAAACGTTTGTTGACACGATAATGAAGCAATCGGTGCGCTTGGGCGTCGTTCGCATCAAGTTTTCTATAGGCACCCAGTAACCAGTCGAGATCAACACTGACCATCGCTTCTTCAAGTAATGCCTGCTGGTTAGGAACTCGTGCAAAGTCCAAGACATAGCGTGCGATACCACCCCAACGACGATAGCAATCCAGCACGACGTTCGCTGGGGTGTCCGGGTACAGCAGCTCACGACATTTCCGAATCTCAACCTTGGACCACACTGGCATGTAACAGGACTGGCAACGCGTCTTGTTGAAATCGTACCAAACTGAACGGCGTGGATCCGTCAAAAGAATCGTCTTCGCTAAATAATCTATTGGCTTGACGGCGTCCACAATGTAATATGTTGTGGGCTGTTCGAGAATACAAACAAAAAGTCTTCCTGTGATCCTTCAGCCACGGCATCCGGAGAGAATAAGAAGCGCTTCCGGGTTCTTCCACTTTCATACACAACAGTCTCTCCAAGAAGAGCAAGTTGCAGCAAGACGAAATAGCCAAAAAACGTTTTTCCAATTCCTGGGTTGCCGAGGATCACGAGATGCGGAGTCTGCGTCACTTTGTTGTGGATCATCGCCAAACAAGCTTCCCATAGATGCGGGTAACAATGACGAATGTAGATACGAGAGCCGTGCATCGAATTCCCAAGTAGAAAAGTTCCTTCTGGTAAAGCGACCACAGCATCAGCTTTGATCTCGGTACGATCCTCCTGAAATGCTTTCCAAAATGCGACCAAGGCTGGTGGACTCAATTTCGTTTTCTTTGTGACGTGGATATTTACACCGCTCACAACCAGTCTGTCTCGAACCAGCACGTGTACATGACCCTCGCCCAGATCTCCACTATCCAGTCCAACGTCTTGCAATTTTTCGTCCGGAACCAGTAGATGTTTAAAGCCATTAGTGTCACTCACAGTGCCGTGTTGCGCCAGCCAGCCCCCCTCGTCGTCTTCCACCGCTCCCGTCTCCTCCCTTTCTCTCTTCGCCAGAAAGAGCTCGACAGCATTAACATCCCTCAACATCTTCTTGTTCTTCTTCTTGATCATGTCCTTCAAGTCGCCCACCGACTGACCAGGGTCAATATCCACAGTGAACGCACTTCCATCTTCTCCAATCACAGCACAGTAGAGAGCCATCATTTTTCTTCGAGGCAGCGTGTTCTGGAATGAGAGAAGAAAATCTCTGAGCGGAATTATTTTATGGGAACAGGTCTCTCATCTCGTCTTTCTTAAAAATTTCCTCAATCCAAATTTCGTGATTTGAAAACCGAATGAATTTGGATGAATAACAAGCTGGAGGCGTGGTTGTTTCCTTTCCAGAGACAATTGCCTGTTGCTAATCCGCCTAAAGCAAAGGAGTTCCTTCAGTGGCAGAGCCATCGTTGTGGCCGTGGAAGTGACGCCAGATACGACGTCCAACGAAGAACACGAGCACAACCACCGCCACGAAGCCCAGAGCCGCGACCGCCACAATGCCGAACAACCAGCGCCAAACATGGTGACTCTTGTGTCCGGTACTCTCGGGAGTCGTGGCAGTCGTGGCTGAGGCTTCGTCCTGATTCAGACACTTGGATGTCGCCACCTTTTGAAACCACTTGGCCGACGGACGAGGAATGCGCGTGAGGTCTGACGGCTTCGGCTCGTAGTAGTCAGGAGATCCCGTCTCGGACGTGTAATTGACGTAGAACAGGCCAAAGCGAGACTCGTACGACCCCCACTCGTAGTTGTCCAGTAGACTCCACGCCGTGTACCCGATGATGGGGATGTTTTCCTCCGTGATAGCCTTGTGCACTTGTTCCAAGTAGGCCTGGAAGTACCACGACTGATCGGGATTCTCAACCTCGTCGTCTCCACACCAGCCATTTTCAGTGAGCAGGATGTCGGCGGACGTGTCGTGTTTGTGTAGCCACTTGATCGTCTCGAGGTATCCAGGTGGATAAGCAGTAAATGAAGCACAGTGCGAGTCTTTCAGAGCCTTTTCGCTGCGTTGACGCGTACCTGGAACAGTCTGGGAGATATCAACGCCACGATCACGTTCCCATCCGATAGCCAACTTGTTGCAGTCCGTTTGTGAAGAGCTTGAGTCACAAGCCGTTGCTGCACGAGTCGAGTAGTGATTGAGCATGAACAAGTCGTACGATCCCTTCAACAGTTCAGACTCCTCAGCAGTGAAGCGAGGAAGACGATCGCCCACAATCTCGCGCATGACTGTAGGGTAATCCCCACTGACAATTGGAGAGAGGAACCAGCCCACATCAAACTCCATTTTACGGGAAGCAGCTTCAACATCAGCTGAATTGGACGCATCCAGTGGGTACGCGTAGTCGGCGTTCAGCACAATAGCAATGCGAGCCTCGTCCTTAATAACGTGCGAGTGTTTCAGCTCGCGGAACTGCTGTACAGCCCTCGCGTGTGAAAGAAGCACGTTATGCGTGGCAGTGTACACTTGCGTCGGCGAACCAGTGAAGCCTGGAGCTTCCCTGCCCGTTGCGTACCCGGCAGTTGTGAATGACAGAGGCTCATTGAACGTCGTCCAGAGATTCACCTTGCTTCCGTACTCGTGAAACATTAGAGTTGCAAACTCCGCATAGTGCTGGATAATATCCGAGTTGAGCCATCCTTGAGGCGAAAGCTCAGTATGCAGCTCCAGAGGCAGATCCCAGTGATACAACGTCAGAATCGGCTCGATCCCGTTCGAGTTCAATTCGTCAATCAGTGAGTGGTAGAACGCGATACCCTGAGGGTTCGGACGCATCCCATGCAGTGCTGGATCCCAATTCATGGCACGTGACCAAGAGATGGAGAAGCGGAAGGTCTGGAGTCCCATCTTCTTCATCAATTGGATGTCGTCCTTGTACCGGTGGTAGAAGTCGTCCGCCACATTGGCGCATTTGACTCCAGGACGTTCGCGACAGAACTGGTCCCAGATGCTGGGCGTTCGTCCTCCCTCTTTCACTGCACCCTCAACTTGGTACGAAGCTGTGGCCGATCCGAAGAGGAAATCGTCGGAGAAACATCGTGAGTCGTCGGCAGTGACAGTAGCAACCACCAGAGCGGCCACACCTCCAATTAGCTGGAGAAGGCGATGCATATTACTAAATCCTTCCTCTATCAAAGTCTTAGCGTTGTCGGAGGAAGATGCAACAATGAACCTCATTCGGGAAGCCCTTCCTAACGCAACAATGATGAGTGGCTCGCGTGCGTTGAAGTTTTTCACACCTTCAAGTTGGCTAACGGCGACTATACTGGCGAAAGTTTCCAGGAAGGGAACGCGTGCAGTAATGAAGTGGCGTTGCATGAACCATGTCGACGATTCTTCAGTCTTGCAAGGCCATTATCTACCTTCGCACTCTGTTCTAGATCACTTGCATACAATACGCCGATCAATTAATTATTAGAAGGTCGCAACTTCAACGTCACTTACTTAATTCAAGTAGTTAAAATGATTTGCAGAACTTGAAGTTATAAATTCTCAGATCAGCACCTGACTTTTGACAACCATGGCCATTGTCGGATTCACCTCATCGAAGCCAATGGGTCTCGCTCGATTTCTCCAATGCATCGGCCTCACAGCGACTGCTGTGGTGGCGTCGGCAGATTCTCGCTGCTTTCCAACCGATTTCCTGTTCGGATCTGCCACCGCCTCGTACCAAGTCGAAGGTGCCGTGAAGGAGGGAGGTCGCACCCCCAGCATCTGGGACGACTACTGCCGCACTCAACCAGGCCTCAAGTGCGCCAACGTTGCGGATGATTTCTACCATCGCTACAAGAGCGACGTCAAGTTGATGGCCGACATGGGGCTGCAGAGCTTCCGGTTCTCCGTGTCCTGGTCTCGAGTCATGAACTGGAACACGGAGACGTCCCGAATGCAGCCGAACCCCGAAGGTATCGCGTTCTACCACTCGCTCATTGACGAGCTCACTTCGAGTGGAATTGTGCCGATCCTGACCATTTACCACTGGGATCTGCCTATTGAACTGCACACTCAACTGCGTGAAGAAGGCTGGTTAGATCCAGAAATCATCGATCACTATGTCGAATATGCGAATTTGCTGTTCAAAGAGTACGGCAAGAAAGTGAATTACTGGACGACGTTCAATGAACCGCTCTCGTTCGTTGCTGGTGGATATGCACTGGGTATGGGGGCTCCTGGGTACACTGGGTCCCTCACACAGGCGTACACCGTCGGCCACAACGTGCTGCTATCTCACGGTTACGCTGTACAGAAGTTCCGAGAGTTGAAGACCGCCGGTGTGATCGGAGACAAAGCGAGGATCAGTATTGTCCTCAACGCTGACTACGTGTATCCAGTGGACCCAAATGATGCTGGTGACGTTGAGGCTGCCTCACGTAAATTGGAGTTCGACGTCGGCTGGTTCCTCTCTCCACTGGTCACTGGGGATTACCCGCCTGTCATGCGGGAGATCGTTGGTGATCGTCTGCCTCAGTTTTACGGAGACCAGTCCAAGCTGCTAAAAGGCTCCTACGATCTCTTCATGTTGAACAGTTATGCTTCTCGTCAAGTGACCAGCTGCAACTCGAAGGCTTCCAACAAAGACTGCGACACACTTCTACCAGGTTTCGAGAGAGACCGTGGAATCGACGACAGCCACATTATCCCAGGCACCAGGGAGCGTAGCAAGAAGGCACAGCAAGATCCTCACTGCGCGTTCTTCACTGCTTACCCACCAGCATATCTGGACATCATCAAGTGGCTGCACAAACACGACACGTCCGCCGACATCCTGCTCACTGAAAATGGCTGGTGTGGAGACGACGAGGTTGAGAATCCCGATCAGTCGTGGTACTTCCAGGCCTACTTGGAACAAGTGCACAAGGCTATCACGGAGGAAAACATCCCCATCATCGGGTACACGGCGTGGAGTCTACTGGACAACTACGAGTGGGGGTCGTACGAGTCTCGCTTTGGCCTGTTCTACGTCAATTACACGTCCGAGACGGGATCTCCTGACTACTACGAGCCGAAGCCGTCAGACCTCACGCGCATTCCTCGTCCGTCGGCCAAGTGGTTTCAAAAGGTGGCGACATCCAAGTGTCTGAATCAGGACGAAGCCTCAGCCACGACTGCCACGACTCCCGAGAGTACCGGACACAAGAGTCACCATGTTTGGCGCTGGTTGTTCGGCATTGTGGCGGTCGCGGCTCTGGGCTTCGTGGCGGTGGTTGTGCTCGTGTTCTTCGTTGGACGTCGTATCTGGCGTCACTTCCACGGCCACAACGATGGCTCTGCCACTGAAGGAACTCCTTTGCTTTAGGCGGATTAGCAACAGGCAATTGTCTTCTACCGAAAGAAGAGATCGCAATTCCCAGCACAACAACATCCAGAACTTCAACGACGTTGTTCATTCAAATTCATTCAAATCTTGTTTTAGTGGTGGCGCGAGTAGTCTTTTTGTCGCCATTTTTTTAATTTACCTCAAACGAAACGACAAGCTGGTGGGCAGCAGCGTGGACATCGGAGTGTAGCAAGCCGCAGGACACGTCCTTCGTCACTTCATCGCAGACATCCACGTGTCTTGAGCTGCTTTAGATGAAAAACATGCAGTTCTTGAGGTCCTCGTGAAGCTCCGTAAAGTCAAAGTTAGAGGAGCTCGAGTTGAACGACCCCACCGTAGAAGCACCATCAGATCCTTCGTTCAGGAAGAAGCGAGCGCGGGCAGCAGCCAGATGCGCGTAGTACGCAGGCGTAGCGAAAGACACCGAGCGCGTGCAACGTGCGAAGGTATAACCAAGGTGGTAGGTCAAACGCTGGACGTCTTCCGCCGACATCTTGTTCTCGTCATGCAGTACAGTGTAGTGACACGGAACACTCGTGCCCTGGATGCCACTGTGGCCATAGAGGAAAAAGTCGAAACGGTGAGAGTCCACAATTCCGGTGTCGATGACGGTGCCAGGAACCACGTTACCCTTGCGGTCAGCATCGCGTTGGTTCACGGGGAATGCGCGCATGTGATGGCGCTTGTTGACGATGATGAAGGTAACTGGTGGGTTGTAGCCGTCTGAAATCATCTTGAAAGCCTTGCGAAGCGCACGCATCTCCGTCTGCAAGATGTCGTGGAATTGACCCTCGCTCACACCGTCACGGTAGTAGATGACGTGCTCCGGCTTGCGGTTCGTACTCTGGTAGTACGCCAAGAAAAGATCGCGCAACATATGCGGCAAGAGCTGGATGTCGCTGGAAGCCTTCTGCGCAGCCACACGAGCAACGTACTTGGCCGAATAGCGGTCCAAGGAAGCAACAACGGACGCGATCGAGGGTCGCGAGCCCATACCCGAGCGAGGATGTTCCACATCAGCTCCGATAATGATCGTAGGAGCAGAACTCACTAGCGGCAACGGCTCGCGTAGAATCGAGTTCTTGCCGCTCAGCTTCATGTTGATCTTCAGGCAAACGTTCGCACAGTATTGCGGCTTTGCACTACGAACGTTCTGGGACACAATACACTGGCTGGGGACCCCCAACACTGTGTCAGACATGCGCTTGATGTCACCGTAGGAACCAACGCTCTTGTCCTGCTTGATCACCATAATAAGCTGCGGAGGGCCTCTGTTACGCGCTTCCAGCTCCTTGTGGCACATCTTCATCAGTTCCTCGACCTGAGAACCACGGTACTGATCCAAGTGGATCATGTACGGATTGCTGTCCTCGATGGTTAACCCGCTCTTTCCAGCCATGTCCACCAAGTTTCGAACAAAACCCTGAACGTCACGCTCATTGACGTTAGCAGTAACCACGACCCCCCAGTTCCGCAGAGTTGCGCCCTCCACGAAGCGCTTGTCGCGCAAGTTCCACTGACCACCCGACGGGCGCTCGGACACATTGGCGTACTGCACGTCCGGCGGATCCATTACGCGAGCATCTGTCGTGTCGAGGCGTTGGTCCACCTTCATACCGAAGGCAGCCAGGTATGGATCGTTCTCAAAGCCGGCTTGGCGGACCTGGTCAATGATCGTCTCCTGGCGAGCGCGCGGAGGCTGACTGGTCTGCCGGATAATCTCTGCAGTATCCAGATCGTTGATATTCGCGCAGCGCTGACCTGGCGCAACCTCGCACAACTCAATCGGCAGCCAGTTCTCCTTGCCCGGGCGTTTACTTCCCACGTTCACCAGCGGAAGATGCGGGTACCTCAAGTTCATGTTGTATCGCTTGCTGAAATAGTCCGCCACGGACATGCTCTCCCCCTTGATGTTCACCATGGTTTGGTTGGCGGGCTGCGCGCTAATACCGAAGATGGCGCGTTTCCGGTCCTTGCGGTGGGTCGGAACAACCTCGATCTTTCGCAATGCACGCGCCAAGTTCTTTGCGTCGCGGTCAGACAAGCCGCGAATGTCGTTAACCGATCGTGCGTTCAAAGCGGGCAGCACGAGCTCCATCAGCTCTTTCGGGGCGTAGAACACCGTTGCGGCCTGGTCCACATTCATCAGCAGCTTACGGTCAGCAATGCGGATGGCTTGGTGGTAGCCCCAACATAACTCTTTTCCGCCCTTGAGCGGGAACGTTTTCTTCATAGAGAAGAAATTGCGGCCCACTGTGATCAAGCGCTGAGCACCGAGATGACGCGCCGCGACGTCCAGAGCTTGCAGCACAGGCATGACGTTCACATCAGGGTTGCTGTAGTAATCCGTTAGGGAGCTGGTCGAGATTGTTTCCGCGAGCTTAATCTTCACGACGAATGTAGGAGGACCTCGGAACGGACGGCGAGGAGCAGCACCTGCAGCTGGTGGAGGAGGAGGTGGCGGTGTTGGGCTTGGACCATCCGGATTCACGTCGACAAAAGTCTTGGAGTGTGCGTCCCACGGAAGCATTACAGGGGCGTACATGGCAGACATACCGTCGTGGACAACACGGATGCCTCCGAACTCAGTTTCGTACTGCCTCAAAGCTGCGTTGATCACATTTCGCACCAACGAGCGCGGTAGTGGTCGTTCTGGGCGCTTCTCACGCTTCGGAGGTGCCGAGACGTCGCTCATCTCGACGTCCTTGTCCTCCTTGTCCTCCTTCTCGTCCTTGCCTTCTTGCTTCGGCTCGTCACCCATCGGCTCGTCTTTTTGGTCTCCTGTGCCACCAGAGGGGCCATACTTGGAGTCTGCGGCAAGATCGGGCGAGCGCTCGACGTCCACGTGGTACTTGAAAATCTCTGCTGGAGCTGAATCCAGCGACACGCCAAAGTAATTCACCTGCAACTGGACCGTCTTGCCACCTCGGGCCACGCCCGGGCGACGGCAAATCAAAAATCCCTGTTGGAGGTCTGGATCATCGGCGCTCACGTCGCGCACACCAGCGCGGCCACTCCATTCATCCTGAAGGCGCGGGTCCGACACGGGGTCGCCAATAGACTCATATCCCGATCCCGTCACCGTACCAACGCCCGGACCAGACTCTCCACGGCCGCCGCCACGCCCGCCTCGGCCACCACCACGGCCTCCACCGCCGTAGCCTCGATCGCCTCCACCACGGTCGCGGTCTCCACCGCGGTGATCATCGCGGCGTCCATAGCCTCCTCCACGGTCACCACCACGGTCTCCACCACGGTCACCACCACGGTCTCCACCACGGTCGCCTGCTCGGCCGTAACCACGTTCTTCTCGACCTCCACCTCCATATCCGCGATCTTCACGACCGCCTCCGCCACCCCCGCCGTATCCGCGATCTCCACCAGCCGAAGCGCCTCCATATCCACGAGACTCTTCGCGTCCACCGTATCCTCCACGCGAGCGGTCATCATAAGATCCACCAGAATATCCTCGCGAGCGGTCATCATAACCGCCCGTACTGGCGGAGCTGTGACCTCCTCGGTCGTCGTAGCCTCCAGACGATGCCCCATAGCCGCCTCGGCTTTGATCATAACCTCCCGACGATCCGTAGCTTCCGCCTCGGCTTTGGTCGTAGCCTCCAGACGAGGCCCCATAGCCTCCGCGACTGTCGTATACCCCTCCTCCTCGACTGTCGTATACCCCTCCTCCTCGACAGTCGTATGCCCCTCCTCCTCGACTGTCGTATGCCCCTCCTCCTCGACTGTCATAGCCGCCACTGCCGTAGCTCCCACTTCCAGAGCCATAATCGCCGCGACTTCCTTCATATCCTCTCGATCCGGACCCGGAGCTGTAATTCCCTCCTCCTCGACGGCTGTAATCGTCGTAACCGGACGAAGATCTGCTGTAGTCGCCTCCTCCTCCTCCGCGGGAGTCGTACCCCTGTTGGCCACGCTGATCGTACCCCCCTCGCTGATCGTAACCTTGCTGTTGGCCGCGCTGGTCGTACTCCTGGCCGCGCTGGTCGTGGCCTCCGCTTCCTGGGCGGTTGGGGTCCTCATAGCCGCGCGAGCCGTAGCCGCGTTGGTCGCTGTAGCCGCCTCCGCCCCCGCTGTAGCTCATCCGGTTTGTCCTCCTTTTTGTATGCCAAAGTGCTCGTTTCCTTTCCGCACGAAGGCAAATTCAAGACTGGGGTCACCGAATCGCGTATCCTTGTGGAAACTGGACGCTGATTGGATGATATCCGCCCCTTCAACGTACGGTACGCTTAAGAAATTTCTGTGATTCGGCGGAAGCAACGGCCTTTGAAGTTGCTTTTACCGATCAAAAGGTCAATGCGTGAAAGGAGAAAGCGAGAGTTGTTACTTCTACAGAGGACAAGCGAGACCTGGTTGAGGTCCATACATGTACATGTCGAAGAATTCGATACACCCAACAAAGGCTGGAAGATGTGACCACCGATGCCACCCGTCAGTGTGCGTTGCACAGAACTTGTGCAATTGCAACTTCTCCACGCCGACCCGCTCACACTGCGTGCAGCGCTGCCAGTGCAATTTCGTGCCAGCCACCTTCGATAGGAACTTCTCGTCCAGCCCTCAGTGGAGAATCTACATGTCGATACGTTAGTCTTCTCGCCACCCGCAATAACACTCAACGTCCAAACTTAGGAAGTGCTTACATTGGCTTGAATGCTGCTATACACGACTCGTGAGGGCAGGAACTGCCATCCGCATCATGTATTCCTTGTGGCACACAGTGTCCATGACATCAGCGTGCACTTTAGCACGGAATCGATGGCCATTTGCGGGCATGTGAGCAGTTTGACACGAACACGCGCGCTGCTCGACACTATCCTTTGTATAGACTTTTGACTCGCATGTCAGCTGATTAGTAAAGTAATTTCATTGGTTGAAATACTACGAATAACCCTCCAATTAGAAGTCTTTTGTACAAACCCGACCAATCACCGTTGTGCTCTTTGCAGTCCAGTCATTCTGCAAGTGTTTTCTGCAAGTGCCGCTATCGCTCACTTCTTCATTTGGTTTCTTCATTGATAGCAGACACAGCGCTCGTTGTATTCGTGTGGTCCCGATCGTTTCAGACGCCCCATTTGCCACTCACGTCGCCTTCTTCCATGCGATGATTGGGTCTTCCGTACTTATGTACTCGGTGGCGAGAGCAGGCCCCTCTTGCGGATGTTGGGTCCATCAGCCCGACGCGAAAGTCCCTTGGGACGGCCAGAAGCGCTGGGCACTTTGGGAGGTGCCGACTCGCGTTTTGCGGTCTAACGCCTCCAGAAGAATCAGCATTTCGACATCCCCATCAACTGGTAATAACTTGCATGATGCTGCTTATTTTTTTTAAATTTGGGGGCGCGATGAGGAATTGATTTTCATGATTCTTACGAAAATGAGATTTAATAACTATCATCTCTCCTACTCATTCTGAGCGCCCCCAACAACACATTTGCATATTGACATGGAGCCCAATGATCTACAGTTATTAGCTCTAACTGAATCCGCTTACTATCGGATAAAGGTGTAGAGAACGCATTAATGCTGAGGGATTCAAACCAAGCTTCTTTTTGGTAGTTCTTGCACGTTAGAGCATGAAGCCAACGCATTGCAATTTGATTCAAGGCTTTTGTAAGCATAGAGTTGCAATTTTGCAAGGTGTAAGGGAGCTTGAGGGTAGAGTAAACATGTCGTAAAACTGTTCCAGGTACTGTACCTAGCGCCGGGCAATTGGTCGCTTGCCATGTTCATGGTCTATTGCTGCAGGCTGTTGCAATACGGTTCAAAGACTCTTAACTCAACTCCTACTCGACACTCGTGTTCGCCACCATTCATCGCTGCGGAGCGCAGTGGATGCATTCGATCTCATGCTTTGCCACCTCTTGCTTGGAGTCGACACGGCCGCGACAAGTGCAACGTGGTTCACTGCACGATCATCATGTGCACCACACTAAATGCGCCAAAATGTTCGTTCACTTTCCGCGTTCTTATCTCCCATCTGGGCTTTTTGACCAATCCGAGGCCAAGCGAGCAGACGACCGGAAATCTTCGGCAAGGTGCCGCGTAGGCGTCATTATCTTTTAGCAGCGAGGCTCCGGAGAGACTAAAGCAGTTCGTAGCCAACCATGATGGACCTTTCTAGCAAGGACAAGTCGGCGGGCGCGTACGTGAAGCATCTCCCTTCGTCTCCCTTCTCCTCCTAACGGTTTCTGTGCTCTCTGCTGCTTTACAGCGCCTTCCTGACGCAGCACAAGAACAACATCGCGCTGTGGTCGGCCTTTGTGGTCGTCGTGTTCTTCTGCTACCACTTGTTCAGCGACGGCGACTTCTCCTTCCTCATGGTGAGCGTTTTACGATAAAATGCAGGCTTTGCAAGCTAATTCTGACCTTAATTCGATGTTGCATCGATCTGGTAGACCATGGGTTCGTTTGTGCGCGCCTTTGGCTTCGCCTTCCTGATCTTCAAGGCCTTCTCGCAGCGATCGGTGGCCGGTCTGTCGCTCAAGACTCTGGAGCTCTACGCGTTTGTGTTCCTCTTCCGTCTGAGCTCCATCCTGCGCTACCAGGGCTACCTGCCTTACGACCGGAGCGGCGACTGGCTCTACACGTTCTTGGAGATCGTGGCGCTCGCGCTCTGCTGCGGCGTCATCTACCTCGTCACCACGCGCTTCAACTCCACCTACGAGCTGCGCTACGACACGTTCGGATGGCTGCACGTGCCCACGGAGCTCGGCGCCCTCTACATTCTGCTGCCCTGCATGTTTTTCGGCATGGTGCGTGCATTTCACAGTTACTCCTGCTGCTGCAGAGTCTCACTAACGTTGTACGTGTGCTGTTTGTCTTAGCTGATCCACCCGAACTTGAACCGCAACTGGTTCTCCGATGTGGCCTGGACGATCGCGCTGTACATCGAGGCTGTTGCCATCCTGCCCCAGCTGTTCATGTTCCAGAAGCGCGTACGTACTTACCAGTAGCATTTGGAGCTTGCATTGCAGATTGTCACCTTGTTCTGGCGACTGTTACAGGGTGGTGGCGCTGTTGAGTCGTGCATTTCCCACTTCGTGTACGCTCTGGCATTCGGTAGTTTCCTGCACCTCGTGTTCTGGTTCTCGTCGTACCACGAGCTTGGCGAGAAGGACGCTGGCCAGCACGTCGGCTACATGGTCATTTTCGTCCAGATTGGCCACATGCTGATGATGGCGGATTTCCTGTACTACTACTTCAAGAGGTACGCTTGGCCTTTTTGAGGAGATTTTGTTGCCGTTGCTGACTGCTATTGTGTTTGTACAGCATGAAAGAAGGAGGCCCGATGATGCTGCCCACACACGGCGCGTACCAGGCGTAGGTTGCATCAAAAACGGACCAGAAAAATGGAGAAGCGAGAGGATACAGCGTGCCTATTAATCCGTCGTTGCAAAAGCAGATCTGGAGGATTTAACCAAGAGAAAAACAAGGCACGGATTGAAAATGTTGAATCGAATGTGTACGTGGTGCAATGCTGCTTGGTTTTGATGTTGAAGTTGTTGTATCGCTTCTGTGAGGCGGGTCGACACGTGGAGACTGCACATCTCTTTTCGAACACCAAAGTCAAGTTGACGTCGTGCAACATGTGTTGAAATGCCGTAAAAGCGCCACTTCCGTGTCAAAAGATCTGATGCCTTTCCATCAGCTTTGTCAGTGCTGATAGAGAGTAGCGAGCAAGGTGGTAAATCTGCTGTAAGACTCTACACAACTGCTGACGGATGGCAATGGATGGCAAACCATTTCATGTAAAACTTTCCTTCGATTTACTTGAATTGAGCGGATGTTAAGGCATAAGTTGGTAAACTAAAGGTACAGCCAATTTGCGTGGAGTAAGGTGGAGATCTCATCGATTAGAGGAAATGCACGCACTTGACTGCGAAGCGGAGGTTCCATCCCTCCTTTGCTAGTCGTACGCTGCTGAAGCGAAGTCCATATGTCCCTCTCGTCTTGCTCCACGAGCTAATAATCATCGTCATAATCGATAATAGCATCGCTCGCTATCAATCGATCCGCCTGGGTACTCGCCCACGATAAGTCCTCGTTGGCAACTTCACGTACAGTAATGCACGTACTGCAGACCTTCATCATTTCGTTGCGGCCCTTACTTGACGGCTTGATGGACATATCGGTAAAAGGCAGACGACGCTTATACTTGGAGCACGGCCCGCAGCAAATACGGCCGCACAGTCGGCAGTGGTGACGTCGAACCAGCAGTCCGAACTTGCGCGAGCACACCATACACGAGCGTTGAGTCTCGTAAGGTACCCATTCTGGTGGGTGCGCGATGAACTTGGCCAGCCACGCCAGTTGCGGCGGCGATAGAATATCCAGGACCATCACGCCTTGGTTGTTGCGGATCGTCATGCCTGCGTGTTCTCTTACCAGCGCCGCCGCCACCTTCCACAGCCCTTGGGATACAGCAATATGCAGCACCGTATTACCAGCCGCGTCGATTGTGTTGGGGTCGCTGCCGTTCTTCATGAGCAACTGCACGATCTCCGGGTCGTCGTTCTGCGCCGTCAGCACGTGTGCTATGATCGGGAAGACGTCTCGATTGCTCTTAATCGTCGGGTCCGCGCCTCGATGTAGCAACAGCGCCACTACATCCGACGCCGACGGTGCAGAGCACGTAGCAGCGAAGTGCAACGGCGTGTTTCCATTGCGATCGGCCATGTTGACAAGCACCCGGAATTCCGGTTCGGCCAGCAGTCGCGCGGCCTCCAGGTTGCCGTACTTGGCTGCAATGTGCAATGCGATCTGCTGCTGTTTATGCGACTTGATAGAGGCCAAGTCGATAGCCTTACCATCGTACATAGCGAGTAGCGAAGCCACAACGGCTTCGTCGCCGCGCTTGGCGGCGCGGTGCAGCGCTGTGTAGCCCGAGGCGTCGGGCTTGTACGGGTGGTAGCCCATCTTCTTCCACTTGTTGGCCGTGACCATGCTGAAGCGCATGGACTCGCTCTCGCGGATTGTATTCATGCTGTTTAGCGCCTGCGATACCTTGGTGGACACGCGTTCATTGCTCCAGACGTGCAGCCGCTGAAGCGCTACCGGGATTTCGTAGTCTGAGTCCATTGTGGACGTCGAAGAGAAGGACGACTCTTCCTCCTCCTTTGGCGGGACGCGGCGGAACGCCATTGTGATGATGGAAGATCGACGGGTGTAGCAGTCTCAATAGAGATGGAATTCTGCTTGCTGTGTCGATAGAACAGGAACGACTATGGAGCTGCTGAGGTTAGCCTGTCGACCAGCTCTATGCCGTGTGTCACACACCAAGCATTCAGTTTTTCGACTTGTTTCTAGTATACCATACAGATGCCACTGCCACTTCTGGCTCGCAAAAGCAACGCCACGACCAGTGCGAGTTACTGCAAGTCGCGGCGAATTAGCGTACCCCGTCGACGTAGCGGAGACCTGCGGCCAGGCCACCTGGCATCCACAAGCAAAGGCGCGAGTCGCAGTCAACTTCGTAAAAGCCGAGCCAAGGCGGACCTCACTCTACGTTTCGGTGGCTTTTCATTTGGTTTGGTTTGGTGCTTCGCCTTCACCTCAAGATAAATAGGAATTCATTCGTGCAAATCTCAATGTCACGCATGTTGACACTGCGGTAACCCTGCAATTGGTGTCGGTCATCCTCTGCTTCAAGAATGGACGTCCTGATCGCTGCTTCGTTAGTTGTGGCTCGTAATCGACCTTGCTGTGGGAGAACTGCATGATATTACTGGAGCATTCTCCTTTCTTTCACTTTTACCTACGAGCTGCCTGCTACATGCAGCGACCCTAGCAAAGATACCATAAATCCGGGAAGATTTGCCCGCAGGCGTCCATGTCGTCGTCGTCGTTGAGGCTCGTGCTTGACCGAGTGAGCACGCGTGAGGCGGCCGCGGCCTTCGCATTCTGCACTTCCAGACGGTGAAGCACGTAGTGGAGCTCAATGTCCGAGTCGGAGCCGTCCGTCGTCATCAGAGCGCTGCGTTTATAGATTGGACCTGCCGCCTGTGCAGCGAAAGCGGCGTCCAGATCCACTGCAACTTGGCCGAGGCGGTGCTTCCTGCCGAAACCAGGAGCGACGCTCGACACCTCGATGGTCACCTCATGGTACTGCGCATCGTTCTCTCGCCGCTCAAAGACGAATTTCTCGTCGAAGACGAACTCGTTGTCGCCGCGCTCAGGCTGACCGGAGACTTTGGTCGTCGCGCCGCTGCGGACGGAGCACGCCACGCGGTGAGGCAACTGCATCTGCCCCTGCGACCACTTGGCCGATCCCCACATCGACGACTTGTGCTGTAGTTTGCCCGGTCCGATTGTGCTCGCGCGATCCTGCTCTTCGGACGCGTCGCAGCCCGAGTCCGTGACCTTCTGGATGGCCACCACGATGATCTCGCAGATGTCTCCCCGTGCGGACTCGTCGTCCTGTTCCTCAGACGCCACACTCTCCTCGGTCGGGTCGTCCACGCCGGTCGGGCTGCTCTGGAATCTCCAAAGTTTTGTGTGCGGTGACGGGAACGCCTTGGCCAAGAAGCTCTTGGTCAAAGATGCGCACGTCGCGAGCTGTACGCGGGCGTTCAGTGATGGCAGCAACGGCGTCTTCTTCTTGATCAGCGCAAGAGGCAGCGCCTGCGGGTCCACTTCATGACGAGAATTGGCGTTGGGCATAACTTTCGGTTCTGTGGATTCGAAGCTAGAAGTGAAGGGACAAGAGAGCGCGACGTAAGATACAGGATATTCGCTGATGCCCTCGGGAGCTTTTCGCAGAATGCCTGGAGCACGAACCCGACCGCAGAGCAGCGGTTATCGCGATTGCGCCGGTTTGGACTGTCGCCAGCAAAGACTGACGCACGTTTCCTAGTGTTTGACAAGAGCTGACCACAGTTTGGTCTGCCCCACAACGAGCAACGGAGCTGACGAGACAGTGCGTCGAGGATTCAGAAGCTCCGCACGCCACGACCGCATTCCTTGCAGGGATTCACTGCCAGGAAACTCGCCAACCAGGAATCGTGCACAGCCGTGGAGCGCGAAAAACTTTCTTTTGGGCCGTCCTGCTTGGTGATCTTGAAGCGACAAGGCAGTCCACGCCGAGCCTTTACGCGGCGTCAAGGACGTCAAGGCCTCAAGCTTCGATGGCCTCCCATCGACGACCAATATCCCGACTATCGGATACCAGGTCGTGTCAATAATGCGACGCTAACTGCTTAGAAGTCAATCGCGCGAATGAAACCCCTGCGTTACCAATGCGCATTTCGACCGTTATATCCTCCAGTCGACAATTAACCGTCCACGCAGAAGGGCTCCGCATTGTCACGACGTCGAGATCGACAGTCGACAGCGCCTCAACCTCGCGAGCAACTTGCGCTTGCCAAGTGAATAAGTACCAGTCTCTCAGAGAGACTCTCAACTTGCGCTAGCGTTCGCCAATACAAGGCAATAATTTGCCACATTTACAGGCAGGAAAGGCAAATTTTGCCAAAACTAAAGAAATAATTTTGTGACAAAAACACTTTTTTGTGTGTTCGTACACAACGCGTTGAACTGATCTTTCGCACATGGAGTCGCTCTTCGTGCGGTCCCTGGCGTTGGGGGCTGCCGACGACGCGCAGACGCTCGCCAGCGCCTCCCGCACCACAGCGGACGCCACGTTCGCTGTAGCCAACGGACGCGACGGCGTCATCCGCGTGTTCGCGGCCTCGTGCTCGGCGCTTCTGCACGAATTCTCGTCCATCCACAGCCGCGTGTACACGCTGCACTACACGAGTTTCTCGGACAGTTTAGTGACACTAGAGAGCGACGTCAAAGGGGACGACGACGACGAAGATGCTGAGACGTTTCTGTGCGTCTATCACGACTGGAGAGAGCGGAAAATGGTGCGAGGATACACTTTGCCCCTGGGGGTATTAGAGAGCCCGTCATCCAACCGCAAAGCGGACTGTGTGGCCGTCTGCAGCTTCACAGGCCGCGTGGTAGTGGCAATGGGAACAGTACTCAACATCTGGCAGTGTAGTCACGGCTTCTTCGAGCACGTTATGGAGCTCAAAGTGGACATGACGCAGCGTCACGCCTTCATGCAGGTCGAGTACGTCGCTATTCACGGGGTTTACGTGGCCTTTGCCTCTCAGACAGAGGTGCGAGTTATGGAGATCCACGTTAGAAGCTCCAAAGATGTTGAAGAAACGCCCAAAGTGGACGCAGGACTGGATAAAACGACACAACTGGAAGATTGGACGACGAAGCAGGAGGAAGGGGACGCTGTACCTGACGACTCGGCTCATTGTGTGAAGATATCGAGTTTGGAAGATTTAAACGCATTCGTAGAGGTGCCAGTGTCTTGCTCGGCCTACAGTACCATGGAGGCAGATACGAGACGAGAACAGGATGAACAGCGGATCTTTGACGAACAGGAGCAGATCCCGATGGTACTTGGACGCAATGAGGCTCAGCAGGAAGTGTGGAACCTCGCAGGACTGGTCAAGAGCCAGGATATCCGCACGAACCAGGCCATGTCGTACTTTATTGGAGAAAATGATGTGAGCGTGCTACTGCAGAGATTCTTGCCGCCGAACCACAGTGTTCGCTCGCTCAAGTTCCTGCCCGAGACTATTGACAATCGAGTTTGCGTTGAGACGAGGAGCTACACGCGTCTGCTAGTGGCAACGGAGAAGCACGCGTTCCTGTACTACTTTTTGTCGGAAGAAGTGGATTCCACGAGGAAGAAAATGTCCAAGAAGGTGCTGGGCAAGGGCGAGAGAACCAGGTCCAGAGGGATGCACAAGCCGATCAAAGTGGGGAAAGTCGTTGTGGGACAGAGTCGAGAATCGTTTACAAGCGTCGAGGAAGATGAAGACGAAGCTGATAGCTCGACGGAATCTGGGCGTGTCGTGATGCACTACAACTTCACATCGGCTGTTACCAGCATCACAGCCAACAGCTCATTTCTCTTTGTCGCGACGCTCTCCGGGTTACAAGTGTGGTCCATTTGGAGTCCCTGTCACTATGTTGCAGCTAGCCGGGCACTCAACAAGTCCCTCGTGCCTCAGCCTTCTCAGCCGCAGCTGCTTTGCACGCAGCCCATTTCGTATCCAGTGTCCCAGTTAGCAGCTCTTGACTCGTATGTCGTTTTGCTCCCTCAAGTCAAGTCGTTGGCGGATCAGAGACCAAATGATCTCGTGCATGTGGCGAGTCTAGCTGCGGCTGAGCGTCTTCCAGAGGCCGAGTTCGAAATACGTCCACCCCTCGACTTTGATGAGGATTCATTCCAGCGCAGCATCACGATCTTCCAGCAGAGTCCGCCGTCCCTGATCTTCTCCTACGTGCGTCAAGGTGTTTTATCAACGGACGGAGAGATGAAACCATTTCAGATTGACTTGCTGCTGAGCTTGTTCTCCTTGTACCGGTACCGCGCTGATGTGGGTTACGACCTGCTCCGACTCGCTATCAGCAATGAAGCTATACGCAAGGAGGTTGCAGCATCCATATCGGATCGGAAAGAGAAGTTGGCGCTTGAGCTCGAGACCAAGTTGTACGACCGCCTCGCAAGGGAATGCGCAGCAGATCTCGCCGCTGTCTTCATGTCGGAGCACCATCGCAACTTAAAGCGAGCTGCGCTTCTGTTTGTGGCTTCCAACGTCCCATCGATTGAGGTGATGCACCGGCTCCAGGCTCTTGTAGGGACTGTCGATCGCTCGGAGGTGATCGCAGCGACTGGGAAGTACTTGGAAGCATTCGTCTTCCCACCTCCTCAATCTCTGGCCGACATCTGCTCCCCTGAACTAGCGCAGGATGGAGATCCAGGTGATGTTAAGTTCACGAGGATCGTGCTGTTGCATTACGGCAAATACTTCCCCGAGCAACTTTCTCGACTGATCGTGGACTCGTCGTTGAAGTGGACGCTGGAAGACGTCGCGTTTGCGCTGCAGAAACTGGAGGAATCTTCCAGCCACAGTGTTCTCGTCCAAATCGCTCGTCTTGTGCTTATGTTACGTGCCGCTGCGTCCTCAAAGGGCGAATGGGATGCTCTCGGAGCTTCAGAAGGGGCCTCAAGTCAAGATCTCACGCTCCAGTGTTCGTACCCTTCGATGCTTGCGTTAGTGGACGACCTCCTGGAGAATCACGTCGATGCGCTGGTCCACTTAACCGTGACACATCCAGACCTCGTTCAAGAGGTTGAAAATGTGCCTGGTTTCCAAAGACGTTTCTCCAGCTCCAAGCTCACAAAAGCTCTGCTGGAGAAGTCTCCGTCCAAGTATCTGGACATCCTGGAGCGCATCTTCAACACGGCAATTGGTCGGCAAGAAACAATCCAGTCGACGCTGCTCTTTTGCTTGAACGCGATCGGTGATGCCGCAGCTCCATCAGCTATGAGAATTGCGTCGAGCAGCTCCTCTTCGTCTGCAGATGCCGCTGTATCGACGCCGTTTGTCCCTGACCAAGCGTTGGTGCTCCGCTTCCTCGTGTTTGTGCTGCAGATGTTCCCGACGCTGGAGAAGTTGGCAGAGAAGGAGGAAGTCCAAGACGATGAAGAAGATCTGCAGCGTGCGAAGGCAGCGGTCGCAGCCGAGTTGACGCGCTTGTGTGTAAAGCTGAGCTCCTGCTTTCCTGGGTTGGAGAGCAACGATGAAGACGGTCGGGTGGAGACAACGGTGTGTGATTTATTCGAGCCATTGGTCTCGGAACAATCTGCCCATAGTCTGCTACCTGATTGGGTGCAAGAATACTTGACGAAGCGCTGCCTGCCAGAGTCACCAAGACTGCGCAGAACCCTCACTTTTCTCTTCTATCAAGCGCTGGGGCTGCTGCACGAGAAGGAGTTGATTCGTCCTCACGACGTGTTGTCTGTGTACGAAGTTCTCGATGCGGGGCAAGGGCCGTGGCAGCTCGAGAACGATTTGGCTGCACTTGTTGTTCTCCTAACGTTGCCCCGTGTGTCCAGGTACGTAGCCTCGCGCATGTCGTTTGACCATTTCCACTGATAATTGAGTGTTTGTGTGTACAGAACGGTGGATGGATTGAAGCTCATCACCCAACGCGCTGACTTCGTGAATTTATTCTTGCCGTATGGCAAAAGCTTCTGCGCTACCTTGGACGAATGGCGCTTCTTGATCAGTACTCTCTCTTCAATTTCTGAGGCTGCGTCTGATGTACGTGTCCTGAACTGCTCGCGATAACGTTGTTCCCCACTCACTCATTTCTTTTCTTGCAGATGGTCGACGGTACTTCCCAGGACGAAAACGCGATCCTGGAGAACATTCTCAATCACGTGTGCTTGACGCTTAGCCCCGAAGATCTACTGCAGGTCCTTCCCGACGACGGTGATCTTGCGCTTTATATCTCGACGATCGAGGTCAGTATGCGATTGGACCAAGTACGCGAAAAGCAGAGAGATAGTCGGGTCATGAGTGCTGTTGGCGGATAGCTGTATCAATCTGCTTCCGATTGAGGTTCAAGAACTGCAGCTTGGGACCCGAAGGCTGCTCCTTGTTTCTCCATCAGTTTGGTGATGGCCTCAATGTACTGTGCACAGTAAAAACAGTCAGCACAGACAACAATTCAAGTAAAAAGGTCAAGACTCACTGCAGCTCGCGTTTGACGGAAGTGGGTCTTCTGCGTTGCCTGAACGAACGTGCGGAACTGGACCACCCATCGCCTGTTGGGCTCCAGCGCAACGTAGCCTTCGTTGCCTCGTGCGCGCTGTATGATCCTCTCCTCCTCCTGTCGGTTCTCGTCAAACAGCAGCTTCGAAGCCGTTTCCGTGGCTGCGTGTCCACGAGCGCTGGTGCTCTCACGGGGTGTCGACGCATCCAGGAAGGAGGAAGCTCCCTCCGCCCCCAGAGTGGCGGTTCCGTCAGCTGCAAGGATGACGACGGGGTCCCAGAACAGCAACTGGTCCATGTCCTGAACGAACTCGCGCACTCTCTTGGCCGGGATGTCTGCAGGAAGACGCACATCCAGTCGAAGCGGCCACAAAAACTTGTGGAACACCTCTGTCGTATTGCTGACTGTACCACCAGCAGGGATAAACGTCTTAGTGTTGTCTGGAGTAGCTAATACAATGAAGCCAAGTGGTGCATCGCAGATATTCCCCTTCCTCGAGCCGTGCAGGTAGATCCTCGAGTCCAAGTGCAGCATATTGGCCAGAAACATGTAGTGTGCCCCCATGACGTTGCGTAGCTGCCGAATAACAACAGAAAAACATTAGAGAAAAATAAATAAAAACAAAGTTTCAAACGGTTCGTACCAATGGTAGTGCGGCTAATGCGATAGACACGAAGAAACCCACAGAGAAGAGCAACCTCAATTCGCTCGAGTCCTCAATCTGAGGACCCACATAGTACGTGTAGACGATGAGCACGAGCAGCAACATTTTGGCCAAAGTGCTCCCTTCGTACAGCAGCGTCATCCTGCCGGCCTTCTCGTCCTTCTTGTAACCCACCACACCTTTGCGTACAATAACTTCTCGCAGTACATTGCCCCCGGAGTCCAGCCAGACAATAAAGCAGAGTCCGAAAACCCACGCCGGCCACTCGTACAGCAGCAGCGACAGTCTTGATACCAAAATGGCGATCCACAGGAGTCCGACTCGACATATAAGCGACGTTTGCCACATCATCATCAGCCGAGCGTCATCTGGCCATCTACAATATTAATTGTGGCATTATTAGTGGAAAGGTGGCAAGTTAAGTTTTATTTATGGTACAGGACGTACATCCACTTTTTGGGGCAAGCTTTGCGGACGCTCCAGAAGAGACAGCGCGCGATGGGGTTGGCCAGCACAGTGGAGAGGAAGAAGAGCACGATGGACACGTACGTGCTGATGCTGCCGCTTTTGGTCGTGTGCCACCACTTCTCCCATGCCTCCTGTCTGGACTCGGACACCATTTTAACACTGAAATTGCAAAATTTGCGACTGAATAGGCAATTGCAAATTTTGGATTGGTCAAAAACAGGAAAATGTCTACTAGGAGAACTCTACTGCATGTCCTCGTCCTCATCGTACGACTCGTAGCCGGCACCTCCAGTGGCTTCTCCGCTGGTGATGGCTTCTTTCTCCTTCTCCAGTTTGCGGACGTACGCGCGACGGTCGCGCTCGCGCATGCCCTCCAAAGTGTTTTCGAATTCGCGCTCCTTCTTCTCGTGCTCCGCCAACAGCTCCTGCTCACTGCAACAATAGCAACAACAAACAGCAAATAGCAATAGGTCGATAGTTTCAGTACAATGTGGCTATTCTCCATAAGATTGACAGAACGCACCTCGCCACAATTTCCTTGGACAAGCAGCATTTGGCACAAACGTCTTTCTCCTGCCATATACAGCAACCGCAAGAGTCAGTGAGCAATAACTCCTCGAATAATAGTGCACAGGAGGCGGCATTGCAGGCGTATTTACCTTGGCACAGGGGTCACACGAAGCATGGTATGCCGACGTCACTGTCTTCTGGTGGCAGTAAATGCTGTAAATTAATTAAAAAAAAAAAAAGATGACACACCAGCAATCCATCCATGTCAGTCTCAACAGTCTATACCAATTGCACAGCTGCAAAACGTACCAGGAACCTGGCTGCGTCAGCGGTTTATACTTGCGGTACTTCTTGCGCCACTCAATCTGCTTGCGGCACTTCTCGCAGAGCCCGTGGATGGGCATCGACATGATGCGCTCCGTCTTCCTGGACTTGGGGTTGTGCTTGAACGCGAACGTGTTCTGGTGCTTGGGCGCGCGCTTCTTCACGTTGCCGCGCTGCGAGCTCATGGTCGTCACTGGGAAGTGCTGGTTGGGGAGCTACAAGACAATTTGTGCCCATTCAAAGTGTCCTTTCAATTGGTGTGGCACACATTTTAAGTCAAACGTAGCCATATCTTGAAGAGATGCAAATGGATCAGGAGGAGACGCCGCCGCCAATCGCGCTGCTGCTGCTTGTGAGTGGCGACGGCATCCCACTGCTCGTTCGTTCTTATGGCGACGTGTGTACGCCTCCTAGTGCTGCTGTGGGCGTTACAAGTGCGCTTTACCATGCTGCAACTCGCGAAAAAAACGACGTTGTGGCGCTGACGTTGCAGGGACTGAAGACGAAACACCGCTCTGTGGTCTACGAGATGACGCCCACCGATCTGCTGCTGGTGTTTGCGTCGGATAAAACGTGTGGCGGCTGTCCGTCTAGCAGTGAAATGATTCGCCGAATGCTGCGCACAGTGTACGACGTTCTGTTGATGCAGATTGGTCCGAGCAATTTGCGCGACTGGGATGTGTCTAAACTCCGCGCAGCCATTTCAAAGCAAGTGGAAGTGGTGGATACTATAGTTACGAAGTTCCAGATAGATCCACGCTTCGTTTTCGGTCGGCCTGTACGTGATGTAGTAGCTTATCAGCAATTGGACGGGATCGACGTTGGAAGGAGTGGCAGTTTGTTGCAAGGCGCGTGGCTCGAGAATGGAGAACTTGTGGCTGAATATTTCCAGGCGAATGGACCAAAAATCCTTACTGATAAGGAACTGCTGCTTTTGACTGTCCTGAGCGAGTGCGTGGAGAGGAGGGAACGCAACTTTTTGCACTATATTGGTCGTGCCCACCTCATACGGAATCAAACATGTGTAAAAGTGGTCATTCGCAACAGCTCTAAAGGACCGCTCATCACTTTTATCGGTATCTTTGGAGACAACGCAGAGGACGACAAAGTGCTGAAGGACTTGGTTGGTTGTGCGCTGACATTTGAAAGCTGAAGAACCAAAATTAACCATTTGCTTTGCAGGCGGACAAATTGCTCTTGTGTCGAGCGAAAACACGCGTTCGGGAGACTAGTGACCAACTAAAAGAGTTACCAAGCACTTTGATTTGGTACGAAACCTTCTTGCATACCTATCTACATTTTTCTAATCTGTTGATCGTAAAGTTCGTATGCTTCTCGTCTTGGGGGTACACCCTCACCGTCCTGCAGAACGCTGGCATATCTCAATCCGTCATGGGAAGCTACATTAAAGGCCGAAGTGACCCGTCTAAAGCTACCTATCGACAGTAAGCAGGTGTCGAGGAACTTCTGGTGGCGAGAGCTCTGTCGGTTTGCTGCGCATCGGCAGTATGCGACCGCTAGTCCAATGGTAATTTCTGCAAACTACAAGCAAGAGGACGAGGTACGAAAGCCACTTTCATCGCATATGAGAAGATACTTACAGCCATCGTACTCTAGGCCTTGACATTCTTGCAGTACGTACGTGGTCCCATTCAGATCGTGGCGCTGTGCATTGGGCCATTTCCAGTAACAAAGGTCGTGGTTTTAGGAGACGCTTTAGCAGAAGTTATGCTCGCCATTCAATAAAAAAACACTCAACAATGGCATTAATGCTGTGGTAGAAGCAAGTGAGCTTCATACGGACACCGTTCACAGTCGGCTTCGCAATGACGGTGGACTTTACTTGACCTCGTTCGCCAGCGGTTCCTTGGCGGCGTACGCCTTGATGTTGGTCATTGTAGTGTGGCCGATGTTATCCAAAGCCTCCTTAGTGAAGAAAGCCTGGTGGCCGGTAATGATCACATTGGGGAACGTGAACAGGCGAGCCAGAGTCTCATCAGCGATGATTCCTCCAGAGCAGTCGGAGTAGAAGTACTCTCCCTCTCCTTCGAACACGTCGAGACCGACACCACGGACCTTTCCAGTCTTCAAGCCTTCAACAAGGGCCTTGGTGTCGATCAGACCACCTCGGCTCGTATTGATAATGGTCACACCCTGCTTCATCTTGGCAATGCTGTCGGCATTAATCATGTGCTTGGTGGTAGGGAAGAGCGGCGCGTGCAGCGAGATGATGTCCGAGCGAGCCCAGATCTCGTCCTGGCTGACGTACTCCACGCCGTAGCTCAGAGCCTCGGGGCTCTCCACCACATCATAAGCAAGAACTTTGGCTCCAAAGCCTCCAGCGATTCGGGCGAAGAGCGCGCCGATTTTGCCCGTGCCGACGACGCCAATGGTCTTCCCATTGACGTCAAAGCCCAACAGACCAGCCAGACGGAAGTTCTGCTCGCGCGTGCGGTTGTACGAGCGGTGGATCTTGCGGTTCAGCGTCATCATCAGCGCTGCCGCGTGTTCAGCCACAGCGTACGGGGAGTACGCAGGCACACGGATGACCGGCATGCCGAGCTCCTTAGCCACCTTCAGGTCGACCATGTCGAAGCCGGCACAACGCAGGAAGAGGGCGCGGGTGCCTCCAGCGTGCAACGCGCGTAGAGAGGCCTCGTCGGCGACGTCATTGACGAAGATGCACACGCCTTCGCAGCCTTCCGCGAGCTTGGCGGACGTGTGGTCCAGTCGGGGCACGAGGAAGGAGATCTCGTGCTCGGGGGTGACGCCGTCGTCCTTGGCGATGCGCTCCATGGACTCAATGTCGTAGCTGTGGGTGGAGAAGAAGGCGATCTTCATGCTGGCGGTTGGGGCTTGCGTGGGTCGTGGCAAAAGTGGAAATGACAAGAAAATCGGATCTGCGGCTGTTGGGCTCCTGGATCGCATGGTGCGCGTGTTTTTGCGATCCTGGCTTCAACGTGGCAATTACAAGGGGAAATCATTTTGAAGGTTGAAGGCTGTCGTGGGATCCTACGATAAACATGCGGCATGGCGATGAGGATTCCGCGCACGAAGCGGCCATGCAGTGGATGTCAGGGCTTGATTCACAAGGCAGCTTTCCCCACGGCTGTGAGTCGTTGTGTCAACGAAAAGATGACACGCCTCAGTCCGTTTCAACAAGCATTTAGGATATGCGACTGATCAAGATCTTTAGTAGCATACAGCAGCGCATTGAGTTGCCTTTGTCTCCAACTTTCTAAGTTCTTGCGGTGTGCGTGCGACGACTGCTGCGATGCAGCCTGCATCTCGCATCGCAGCTGAAGAGCTCAGCTACTGTCAGTTACTAGCGTAACCGCGTGTTTCGTCAAATTCCTCACCAACTCTTAAACCAATCCGTTCCACTACAAAACTACTGGTACCTTAGCAAAGCTACATCATTCAAACAAAAACGAAATGTATTTATGATACTGTGACGAGTATCTGGCTGTCTATATACGAGGCACGTTTTACTTGACCTCGTTCACCAGAGTCTCCTTGGCCACGTACGCCTTCACGTTGGCGAACGTCGTCAGGGCAATGTTGTCCAGAGCCTCCTTCGTGAAGAAAGCCTGGTGGCCGGTGATCAGCACGTTCGGGAACGTGAACAGGCGGGCCAGAGTCTCGTCCTGGATGACGACGCCCGAGCGGTCCGAGTAGAAGTACTCGCCCTCACCCTCGAACACGTCAAGACCGACCGAGCCGATCTTGCCGCTCTTCAGGCCGTCCACCAGCGCCTTGGTGTCGATCAGACCGCCACGGCTCGTGTTGATGATCACAACGCCCTCCTTCATCTTCGAGATGCTCTCCGCGTTGATCGTGTGCTTGGTGGACGGGAACAGCGGGCAGTGCAGCGAGATGATGTCAGCGCGCTTCCACATCTCGTCCAGCGACACGTACTCGACGCCGTAGCTCAGAGCCTCCGGGTTCTGCACCACATCGTAGCCCAGCACCGTGGCGCCGAAGCCAGCAGCAATGCGAGCGAACAGAGCACCGATCTTGCCCGTGCCGACGACGCCGATGGTCTTGCCGTGCACGTCGAAGCCGAGAAGACCCGACAGACGGAAGTTCTGCTCGCGCGTGCGGTTGTACGAGCGGTGGATCTTGCGGTTCAGCGTCATCATGAGCGACGCGGCGTGCTCCGCCACGGCGTACGGAGAGTAGGCCGGCACGCGGGTCACGGCCATGCCGAGCTCCTTGGCCACCTTCAGGTCGATCATGTCGAAGCCGGCGCAACGCAGGAACATGGCCTTGGTGCCGCCGGCAGCCAGCACGCGCAGAGCGGCCTCGTCGGCGACGTCGTTCACGAAGATGCAGACGCCCTCGCAGCCCTCGGCCAGCTTGGCCGAGTTGGCGTCCAGGCGAGGCGTGAAGAACTTGAGCTCGTGTGCGGGGGTGACGCCCTGCTCCTTGGCAATGCGCTCCATGGACTCGATGTCGTAGCTGTGCGACGAGAAGAAGGCGATCTGCATGGTGGTTGTAGTGGTGTAGTGTGGTGTTCTTGGCAAAAGGAAGAATGGTTGACCCTACCAGTCTCGTGTCGAGAGCGACCCAGAGAATCTTGGTGCTTGGGGACTTGCATACACAGAGATATTGTAGAGCGGCGCAGCTAAACTGAGAAAGCCCGATCCTGAAGACAACATGGAGCAGATGGCGCGTTTCTCTGTGTTTCTGAGCGCTGCTTGGATTGCAGGGTGGACCTTTCTTGAAACGGACAAGTACCGTGAATGGCAGAAGCTAAATCTTTTGACATTCATTGCATACTTTATCCAAGAGAAAGAAATATCACGCTCATTTTTGTGGCGTGTCACGTCAAGCAGATTGCTTGCTAAATGAGACCCATGTCACCGTGTTAAAACGCGAGAAGACTCGCATTGGCCGAAGCAAGACGACACGCACAAGGGAAATCTAAAGAAACGCAGAGTCTTCACGAGCAAACCATGTGATTAAAAATGAGGCAAGCGTAAAACCGACTGTCGCAGCGCCGAGTAAGCAAGATTGGATCGAGATTCGCCTGCAGAAGCTGCTAGAAAGACAAACACCACTTCATTCTTCCTTTTGCCAAGAACACCACACTACACCACTACAACCACCATGCAGATCGCCTTCTTCTCGTCGCACAGCTACGACATCGAGTCCATGGAGCGCATTGCCAAGGAGCAGGGCGTCACCCCCGCACACGAGCTCAAGTTCTTCACGCCTCGCCTGGACGCCAACTCGGCCAAGCTGGCCGAGGGCTGCGAGGGCGTCTGCATCTTCGTGAACGACGTCGCCGACGAGGCCGCTCTGCGCGTGCTGGCTGCCGGCGGCACCAAGGCCATGTTCCTGCGTTGCGCCGGCTTCGACATGATCGACCTGAAGGTGGCCAAGGAGCTCGGCATGGCCGTGACCCGCGTGCCGGCCTACTCTCCGTACGCCGTGGCGGAGCACGCCGCGTCGCTCATGATGACGCTGAACCGCAAGATCCACCGCTCGTACAACCGCACGCGCGAGCAGAACTTCCGTCTGTCGGGTCTTCTCGGCTTCGACGTGCACGGCAAGACCATCGGCGTCGTCGGCACGGGCAAGATCGGTGCTCTGTTCGCTCGCATTGCTGCTGGCTTCGGCGCCACGGTGCTGGGCTACGATGTGGTGCAGAACCCGGAGGCTCTGAGCTACGGCGTCGAGTACGTGTCGCTGGACGAGATGTGGAAGCGCGCTGACATCATCTCGCTGCACTGCCCGCTGTTCCCGTCCACCAAGCACACGATCAACGCGGAGAGCATCTCGAAGATGAAGGAGGGCGTTGTGATCATCAACACGAGCCGTGGCGGTCTGATCGACACCAAGGCGCTGGTGGACGGCCTGAAGAGCGGCAAGATCGGCTCGGTCGGTCTTGACGTGTTCGAGGGTGAGGGCGAGTACTTCTACTCGGACCGCTCGGGCGTCGTCATCCAGGACGAGACTCTGGCCCGCCTGTTCACGTTCCCGAACGTGCTGATCACCGGCCACCAGGCTTTCTTCACGAAGGAGGCTCTGGACAACATTGCCCTGACGACGTTCGCCAACGTGAAGGCGTACGTGGCCAAGGAGACTCTGGTGAACGAGGTCAAGTAAAACGTGCCTCGTATATAGACAGCCAGATACTCGTCACAGTATCATAAATACATTTCGTTTTTGTTTGAATGATGTAGTTTTGCTACGGCATGTGCTTCGTTCTTGATATTTTGGTGTTGGTATCATACAGCAGGAGGATACAAGTTGTTGCATATTGATAGTGAAGAGAAAGCTTCTGCAAACGAAGGTAAAAAGTCGTGTGCCACGCCAAGCAGCACTCTGCACGTTGCTTGCTAAATGCGACTCGCAAAACGCCATGTAAAACGTTAACAAGCACGTGGCAATTCATCTCGTCGTCAGTGCTAGAAAAATAAAAACGCAGCTCGCCACGCGCGCCGGATTAACTGACGCGGGTTAGAAGGTGCTCAGGAATGAATGACTGGCCTCCGATCGACAAGCCCAGCGCCGAGTATGCAGTCGTGAGAAAGAAGGTAGCCACGTGCCCGTCACCGACACCAAAACGTTAACTCTAGGATTGGATGCAGCAACGAACAGGGCAACAAGATACATTTGGCGCAGACGTCGGTGTAATCATGCTGTTTACTTTTTGGCAAGAAAAATAGAGTAACTATTACCACAACTTGAGTTGACTTGACTTTTGTAAGTGGGCACTTTTGGCACTTTTTCGTATTTTAAATGAGGAGGGGGTGAACTCCAAATTGCTCGGCAAGCCGAAACTATGCCAAGGGTTTAAGATCCATGTGCGGAGGACGCGGACTTAAACCCCTGGACCAAGCATGGCTACCTCTAGCTTGGCTTAGGGTCCTGTCCCCACTCTCAGTTTTTTTTGGTTAGGAAAGGGCAACAGATTTCTTGCCGACACCATTGACTTTCACGATTTTGAAGGCTCATGACATCCGTCCTCCAGGTTGTGTCAATATTCTCTGCCGAAAAAGAAACATGTCCGGACGTTTGCACACTACCGTTTACAGTAACGCAGAACAAGATGGCCTCGCTTACTTGACTTCATTCACGAGCGGCTCGTCGGCAATGTATGCAGCGATGTTGTCGATAGTCGTACGCGCAATGTTGTCCAGAGCTTCTTCTGTGAAGAATGCTTGATGGCCGGTGATGATCACATTCGGGAACGTGAATAAGCGAGCCAACATGTCGTTGGCGATGATTTCACCCGATCGATCCGAGTAGAAGTAGCCCTGCTCGCCCTCAAACACATCCAGACCGACAGACGAGATCTTGTTGGCCTTAATGCCTTCCACAAGAGCTTCCGTGTTGATCAGCGCGCCACGACTCGTATTGATGATCATCACACCGTCCTTCATCTGCTTGATGCTGTTCTCGTTGATCACGTACTTCGTGCTTGGAAACAGCGGGCAATGCAACGAGATGATGTCGGCCTCCTTCCATATCTCTTCAAGCGGTACGTACTCGACTCCGTAGCCCAAAGCTTCCGGGTTCTCCGCCACATCGTACGCAAGCACGCGACATCCGAAGCCCTTACAAATACGCGCGTAGATGGCTCCGATCTTGCCCGTACCAATGACACCCACAGTCTTGCCGTTCATGTCGAAGCCCAACAGACCCGTTAGCCGGAAGTTCTGTTCGCGCGTGCGGTTGAAAGCTCGATGCGTCTTGCGGTTCAACGTCATCATCAACGCAGCAGCATGCTCAGCCACCGCGTATGGCGAGTACGCCGGCACGCGCACCACGGGCATATTAAGCTCTTTGGCCGCGTCGAGATCGACCATGTCAAAGCCAGCGCAGCGCAGGAAAAGCACGCGGGTGCCACGATCGTGCAGCTATACATTCACAGTAAAGCGTAAGTTAGAACGTGAAATTGACTCGTACAGTTTCTTGTAGAAGCCCCACTTACCCTACGCAATGCAGTGGCGTCAGCGACGTCATTGACGAAGATGCAGACGCCCTCGCAGTTCTCGGCAAGCTGCGTGGTCTGCTGCGTGAGTCGGTTAGAGAAGAATCTACAGCGATTCGAACGTCAGTCTCACCTGTTAACATCTAGATCTCCACGTTAAAGTAACGTACACTAGTTCGTTGTCCTTAGCGATGCCGGCGTGTTCGGCGAGCGCTTTCATTGCGCCGATCTCATAGTTGTGCGCCGAGAAGAAGCCGATGCGCATGCCCTTACGCTGCTGGACCGTGGTAAAGTCGCGCTGCGCAAGGGCTGGTAGCAATCGGCGCACCATTGAGAGGCTCTGGTGGCGGCTGAACGAAGCCACACAGCGCTGCATCATCGTTGTCTAAGGTGCTTGGGTCCTTGGCGGCTGAAGGAGTTTTCAATAATGCGCGACCTTGGATGAATTGAAGGACTGCACTTCAAAGCCGGTGCAGTGTATGGGAAAATGTATGCCGCGTGGAGATACGTCAACTGCGAATTTGGTGTGCGTGTCTATCTGGCTGACGCGGGATGAGTGCTTTCGAAGCAGCCCGGTTGCACGTACAGTATCGTGTTTCAAAAATGGCGGACAGCCAGCTCAAGCACTCTGTTAAGCAGAACGGCTACATGCAGGCGATGCTTTGGTTGCTGCTCTGCGGCTGCTTCATTGTGCGCAGTGTAGGTATATCGCCACGATACCCAGTTCGGCTGCAGCAGAGGACCAACTTGTGTCAGGTTGAGGTCGCCGCAGCATATCATAGCCTCCTTGAAGTGCGCGTGTGGATGACACTCGCCGGCACACGCTGGACTGAGAGTTGTTATCACGACGTGGTTGAACTGCTTGTCGGCGGTCGTAGTCTGCATAGCATTACAGTACTGTACAAGCATCAGACTACATGAATCCATGACACATTGTGTTGAATGCCCTGCATTTTTGTCCTTGCTGTATCTGGCAAGCATGGCATCGAAGCACTAGTTGTAGGAAGAACCAGCAGTGCGCGCTGTGCATGTACAGATCTCTTGTCGTGGAGAAGGCTTCGTACCCAATGTAAACATTGGGATCGGATGCAGAGCTCTTCGCGCAAAGACCATCAAATAGTAAACAGAGTGTTGGAGATCTTGCATGCAAAGAATGATGATCATTGAAGACCGACCTTCACTCCAGAAGCCACTTCTGTTGCCAACATTTTTTTATATCTATTCTCCGGTCACTATGGGTTTTGTGACCGATTAAAAATAGTTTTTTTTCTAAACAGAAAAATTCTTCCGACGAAAAGCAAGGAGCGCGCGCGTTGCGCGGCGTGCAATGGCCTCGCGTTCCGTCAAATGACGCAAACGCGCAGCAACAACGGGCTGCTACAAATGGTGCGGGGCTAGCGATTTTCCAGTGCGTATGCGTCGATGTGAATCTCGCCATTATCGACGAACTGTGGCAAGAAACTCGACGGCGACACCGGCTGATTCTACTTTCTAAAACCTTGGACGAAGCTAACGCTGTTCACGTGGACGTCATGTACAAGATTCCACGTGCATCGTGGCGCGATGGTGGAGTCGTGGAACAAGCTCTGCTATCCAGGGAGGACTGCTTGAAGTGCGCGCTGAATTGCCCGGAGCGACAGCCCCAACATTGTTGGGCCAACATCGACCCATTGACTCTACAATGTAGAGTCTACATCGACCAATGTGGATGACGAGGACGATGCAGACGTATTCGACCCCAGCTTCCAGCGTATCAGCCCCTGCGACGACAAAACGCTGGCCACGGTATGCACTACTCCTGCTCCTGGGATCGGTCTCGCTATTTTCTCTTCGCTGTTGACTTCCTCTTGTCCGATTGCCTGGAGTGTCCGACGGCTATCGTCCCTTTCCTGTGGATACATCTATTGGAGACTACAAGTTTGCCTGTACAGCTACAATTGGTTGAAACCTGCTGGAGCTAGCTTCACTGACGTTCCAACCTGACATTATCAGCACGAGCGCAGCCGGCATCAGGGTCTGCGTTACGCGTCAATCAACTACTGTACGCAACACGCGGAAGAGAAGCAGAGCTACGAGGGCGTTGCTGCCTCGGTGAAGGTTCTACTACGGAGGACACGTGCGCTGTAGATCTTCTGGTGATGTCAGCGCCGCCTCAGTGAAGGGATTGGTGGATCAACTCGAACATGAACGGTGATGGAGTGGGTCACCGGCGACAACAGCGACCTGCATTGAATGCTTTATGGCGAGCCACTGTTTGAGACCACAAGTTGTGACTCACAACGGAATAAAAAAAAAAACGTTGTATACATCTTGCGCATGGGTCTTGCTTCTGTTGGCGGGGATGACCATCACGTCCGTGGTGACGTACATGTACATCGATACGTACTACTAAAGAAAATAATACAGTAAAGCACTCATTAGATGCAAGACAGCGCCTACTTCAGAGGCAACGCTGTATTGAATCGGGTGTTGTTATTTATTATCTCGCCAGACGAAAAATTATTTGAGATATTTTTGTGACTCTCCTGCAGGAACAGCGCTGCTCATTCCCAGTATTTCTTGGCGGTATCCCAACACGACACGCAATGGTGGACCTTTGTGATGAAGAGTTTACTTCACCTCATTCACCAGAGTTGCCTTGGCCACGTACGCTTGGATATTGGTCATCGTTGTGTGGGCGATGTTGTCCAGGGCCTCCTTCGTGAAGAAAGCCTGGTGGCCAGTGATCAACACGTTCGGGAACGTGAACAGGCGAGCGAGAACGTCATCGGCGATGATGGAGCCTGAGCGGTCCGAGTAAAAGTACTCACCCTCACCTTCGAACACGTCAAGGCCGACCGACCCGATCTTTCGCGACTTGAGGCCGCTCACAAGAGCTTTGGTGTCAATAAGCCCCCCACGGCTCGTGTTCAACAGCATCACGCCTTGTTTCATCTTTGCGATGCTCTCGGCGTTAATCAAGTGCTTGGTGCTTGGGAACAGAGGCACGTGAAGCGAAATGATGTCCGCTTGGGCCCAGATCTCGTCCAACGAGACGTACTCCACGCCGTAGCTCAAGGCTTCCGGGTTTTGAACCACGTCGTAGGCGAGAACTTTACACCCGAAGCCGGCGGCAATGCGAGCGAACAGAGCTCCAATTTTGCCCGTGCCGACGACGCCGATGGTCTTGCCATGGACGTCAAAGCCCAGCAGACCAGCAAGGCGGAAGTTCAGCTCCCGCGTGCGGTTGTACGAGCGGTGGATCTTACGGTTCAACGTCATCATGAGGGCAGCAGCGTGCTCAGCGACAGCAAACGGCGAGTAAGCAGGGACACGAGCTACCGGCATGCCCAGCTCCTTGGCCACCTTCAGGTCGATCATGTCGAAGCCAGCGCAACGCAGGAACACAACTTTAGTACCACCGGCAGCCAGTACGCGCAAAGCGGCCTCGTCGGCGACGTCGTTCACGAAGATGCAGACGCCTTCGCAGCCGTCGGCCAACGTAGCCGAGTTGGCGTCCAGACGTGAAGTGAAGAATTGAATCTCGTGCTTGGGGGTGACGCCGTCCTCTTTGGCGATACGCTCCATCGACTCGATGTCGTAGCTGTGCGACGAGAAGAAGGCGATCTTGATGGGGTTTTGCACGTTATTAGTCATCGTGGGTTGTTGGACTTGATGGATTCTTGGTAAAACAAGGAATGACAGACTTGGGACGGGATCGAACTAGGGGAATTGGCAGTGACAGCTCGACATCCACAGCGTCGATCCTTAACCCGGAGCTACCGATGAGTTCCCACAGTCCCATGGCGCATTTCTCGTTGCCTCACCTGGCGATCTTCATTCTTTCACTGCTGCTTCGTTGGTAGTTGCCACGCTTATCCATCATCCTGCTCTGAAAGGCTGCACACGACAGACAGCAACTGCAATAGTGCCAACACGACCAAGGGATCGCATTGGTCTCGTCTCACTCGTTTACACTATGGAAGATGGACAAGCGTTGTATTTGCACCTCAGTTCTGAAGCTCTAGAAAAGTGGCACAATTTCGGCTACATAATGGGTGTGTTGACTCACAGTCGACTTCGTGGGTATGGAGGACTTTACTTGACCTCGTTCACCAGCTCCTCCTTGGCTTCATACGCCTTGATGTTGGCCATAGTAGTGTGGCCAATGTTATCAAGGGCTTCCTTGGTGAAGAAGGCCTGGTGGCCAGTAATGATCACGTTGGGGAAGGTGAACAGACGAGCTAGAGTCTCGTCAGCGATGATGGCACCCGAACGGTCCGAGTAGAAGTACTCGCCTTCGCCCTCGAAGACGTCAAGACCCACAGCAGAGACCTTGCCCTTCTTCAGGCCGTCCACGAGAGCCTTAGTGTCAATAAGTCCACCACGGCTCGTGTTAATCAGCATGACGCCCTCCTTCATCTTGGCAATGCTGTCGGCGTTAATGGTGTGCTTGGTCGACGGGAACAGAGGACAGTGCAGCGAGATAATATCCGAGCGAGCCCAGATCTCGTCCTGGCTGACGTACTCCACGCCGTAGCTCAGAGCCTCCGGGTTTTGAACCACATCGTAGGCAAGAACCTTGCAGCCAAAACCAGCGGCGATACGAGCGAACAGAGCACCGATCTTGCCCGTACCTACAACACCAATGGTCTTTCCGTGCAGGTCGAAGCCCAGCAGACCGGCAAGACGGAAGTTCTGCTCGCGGGTGCGGTTGTACGAACGGTGGATCTTACGATTCAACGTCATCATGAGGGCAGCAGCGTGCTCAGCGACAGCAAACGGCGAGTAAGCAGGGACACGAATTACCGGCATGCCCAGCTCCTTGGCCACCTTCAGGTCAATCATATCGAAGCCGGCGCAGCGCAGGAAGACGACCTTGGTGCCAGCAGCAGCCAGCACACGCAGAGCGGCCTCGTCAGCAACGTCATTGACGAAAATGCAGACGCCTTCACAACCTTCAGCGAGTTTAGCTGACGTGGCGTCCAGACGAGGGGCGAAGAACTTAAGTTCGTGCTGGGGGGTGACGCCGTCCTCCTTGGCAACGCGCTCCATCGACTCGATGTCGTAGCTGTGGGTGGAGAAGAAGGCGATCTTCATGGTGAATGGAGACAGAGAGGGGGTTCTTGATGCAATGGGCAAATTCAGGAATGAGGACAAGTGGAGGGGTTCTGACCTGGAGACAATCATCTCCGTGGTCACGAGTGATTCGGACGTCAGAGATTCACTGTCGCTCAGTATTGAAAAACAGAGGTCTCAACAATTCGTCATAGCTTCAAGGATCGTTTTGCAGAAAAACGCAGCACCTTATTCGCGACAGTTGAACGGTAGCTTTTGTTACAGAAGTTTGCTTTTAAAAGCATTTTTACGAGCTAATTTTAGCCTACACCGCTCTTAAACTGTGCGACCGCTCTTTTAAATGCGACACTTCAGTGTGTCAAAGTCGCATTACGCTCCACTGCTGTAGCCATGGACACGGCCGTCGTAAGCCTGCTCCTGGAGCGTCAGCGCCACCACCCGCTGCTTGAAGGGTTTCCAAAGGCGGCACGTATTGGAGCCCTCCCCCTGTTCCTTGGCGAGGCAGGAGCGGCGCAGGTATGCGTCACAAGCAGTGCCATAGCTCGAGGAGGACTGCTCTCTAACTGTGTTTAGCGTCGACTCAGGACGCAGCTTTCCTCGAGACGAACGAGATTCAAGCTGTTGTTGCATTGGGCACTGGGAATCTCGCTGCGAAGGTAATAACCTTTACAATATGTTGCAGTGGCAGTGGCATTGGATACTAACGCTGGTATGACAATGTAGCCATGTGACCTACAGCTCATTGACATCCTCGACATGGAAGATGAACTGCTGCTGTCCCATTTTGAAGAGTGCATCGAGTTCTTAAAGAAGCACCTGACACAAGGCAATGCTGTATTAGTGCATTGTGTGTACGGACAGTCCCGCAGCGCTGGTATCTGCGTGGCGTATCTAATGGCAACTCAACGGAAAACGCTTCTGGAAGCGTACGACATGGTGCAGAAAGCTCGACCGTGCATCTCGATCAACCCTGGGTTCTTGAGGCAACTGGAGCTGTTTGAGCGGATGGAGAACGACCCCAACGTTATGGGGAGTACACCAGCACATGCCGAGTTCCGTACTATGGTGGTGCAACGGCAACGAAAGAAAACAGGAGAAGTGGATATTGCTGCCGTCCCGCAACTGCAGCGCCCGGGGAAGTCTGTGTGTTGTCGCAAGTGCAACTACGTGTTGTGTACGACAAGGAACCAGGCGCGTACAGATGAAATTGAGTCTCCTCTGATTAAATATTGACCTGGTGCTCTCTTTGCTTGCAGTTATCGCATACGCGTCCAGATTCAGCAGCTAGCGGAGGCTCTTGCGCCGTTATTTTCGTAGAACCGATGCAGTGGATGACGAAAGACCCATCCTTTGTGGGGAGTAACGATGGAAAGCTGCTGTGTCCATCGTGCAGAGCCAAGCTTGGTTCGTGGAACTGGATTGGAGTCAAGTACGTTTTGTAGTCATCTTTCGCGTCATTTTTGAGTAGATCTAACGCGTTATGGATGTGCTTGTTCCAGATGCAACTGCAAACGCTTCGTCAGTCCAGCGTTTCAGTTGGTTCCCAGCCGAACTCAAACCCGCGTACTTTAGGCAGGACGCCGGAATTGCTAAACAGACGCGGCCATTCGAGAGTGCGATGGGAGCAGCGGTCAGCAGCGTTGACGTCGGTGTACTAGCTGCTAGGTCGTGCTCACCAATGTGCGAAGCATTATTGGCGACCGCACGGACAAGTACGTAGCAACGTAGATCGGCTCAGAATGTCCAGCACTCACTTTATCCGCATATTCCTTTGATCTTGCCGGGTGCAGTCAACGAGCAAACGCTAGCGCAGTTCACGCGCATAACCCAGCGCGAATTCCATTTAGATGCGAGCAAGCTCTATGAGTTGTTTCCCAATCTTCCTCTGGAAACAGTTGAACAAGTATTTGCAGTGTTCGCCCCGAAAAACAGCGGAATGGTGGATTCGTGTGAACTTCTCGCAAGTCTCGTCCTAGTTGCGCCACATCTTTCGCGAGAGATCAAGCAAAAAAGTATTTTGTGGCAGAGTCTACGGCACGTATCGCTAGACTTTAATTGACGTGAATCTTGTGCACTTGTAGCGATTTTCGAGCTCTTTAATGTATCAACACATCGTGTTGGGCTCATGGTGGCGGACGAAGCGACATTGTTGCTCCGCACTGTTGCTGTGGGAGCTAGCAAACTACTTGCAGTTGTTGCCTACCCCACTACCCCGAATAAAGTCGGCGACGAATTACCGCAGCTATCGTACTTCGAGGACTTAACGAAAGCCATGTACGGTGAGCAAGAAACCCTAACTTACGAGGCTTTTGCTCTGTTGTGCCTCGAGATGGAAGATATCCAAGCATTTCTGGCGCCATGGACACTGGTTAAGGAGTAGGCTGCCACTCACTTCACCATTAAAATGATAGGCTAAACAACCAAAACTGTCTTGAAGTGTATTGAATCGAGTCTTTTAGATGCCCTTGTTGTAAGTGACGACGCGCACGGGTTGGCCGTCCTGCTTGCGAGTGGCATGCCGTAGCTCCGGCTCGAGATACTTGGAGTCCAGTTGCGCTGTCTGGCGGAAAAGTCCAAACGTCAACGGCACTGAAAACTGGATAGCACAGCCCACAAGCCCCAGCAGCGTCGGAACACGCAGCCACCGCGTCTTCGGTCGAGTGAACAACCCGCTGTGCTTGTCAATCCTCGTGATAATCAGTGGCGGCAACAAAAGAATGGGCGCAGCAGCGAAGATTCGCCCAGCTGCACATGAAGCAACAGCTAGAGCACCGCACCTCCTCGACTTGCCCACGTAATCTCCATTCTCGTCGTACACGTGCACGCCCTTGAGGTATTCGCTCTGCCTCATGACCGCCATGTTGAGCAGATCTGCAGCCGCGACAGCAGCGAACGGGCCCATGCGAGCCACAGCGGGGGCCCATTTGGCGTCAGTCATGCGACTAGCCAAACGCCGGATACCGAGCGATGCCCCCACGGAGCTGGCGGTGGCTCCCACGTACGCCACCAGCCGCTGCTCGGCTGTGTCCTCGTTGGACGCGTTGCGATTGGCGTAGTAGTGCAGCGCGTTGTAGGTCTGGTTGAGCCACTGCGCGAAGATGGTGGTCTTGGTGCTGTTGGCCAGCAGCATCGCGCCGTCCATGATCATGTTCATGGGCACGATCATGGACGCTCGAAGTGGCGTGAAGACCGGCGTGTGGGTGTCCGGGTGCAGGATGGTGTGCGTCACGTACTGCGCGTGTTCGAGCTTCTCCGGGTCCACGAACTCCCCTCGACGATGCATTGCCACCAGCTCGCGCGCGTCCTGCAGTGCGTGCTCCGTCGTGAAGGCCGTGCGGAAGTCCAACATGTAGAAGGTCTTACGCACGCGACCAAAGTACGTGTCTTCGTTCGGGTCCGCCAGCTTAACGTGCGTCTCCGGCGCGCTAACGGCCGCAGCCAGCAGGTCCTTCCCCCCTTCCATTGCAGCGGGGGAGTCGAGGAGTGGCGGGCGACCTGCGTCATTTTTGGGAGCCCATCACCGCAACGCTGGCCGCGTCGACGTCGACGTCGCTCTTCGTTAAGTACGATATGCAACTTCAACGTGATGTAACAGTGGTGTGTCTGCGACGTGTTCGCGGCCGTTACAAAGATCGCTTGTGACTCGATGGGTGCATTCGCTGCCTGACTTCGCAGAGGTCTTCAAGAATACGAGCTTCGTGGTTATATGGCAAATGTCAAAAGCTTATTATCGTTAAGCTTATCCGCTGCTCCTAGATGGCAGCTCACTACTACTTCAAGTACAATCCTAACGTTGCTTTCGCATATCTCTTTTGTGTGTTTTGTCCGAGTGCAATTTACTGGATCTTCTTCGCTGTTGAGGCGGGCTTCTTGGCGCTGCGCAGCAGGTAGCGCTCGACGAAGAACTTGAGGAAGAGGGCGAAGTAGCTCGAGTACATGATGATTCCCCACTTGAGGTTGTCTGGGTCCACACTGCACGCGTCTCCCTGCTTCATGTAGTACACGTTGAGGCCGCACACAGCAACACCCACAACCATCTGGCTCAGCTGGAAGATCGTCACAAGACGCGCCCAGCGTGGTCGGAAGCCGCACGCCGTGAGGAAGTAGTAGAAGTACATAACGGCATGCACCGAATAGTTCATAGCCACGAAGTAGAGACCGCTGTATACATTATAGGACAAAACGACGCAACATTAAGTCAGCACATGGTTCTCAAGAGATAAAGCACAGAGAAACCAACAACAGCGAGGATGCTAGCCCCTGCACCACCAGAATGGATTCACTCACCTAGCCGAAAGGGTAGCAAACGCGTGCCAACAGAAGAGCAGCACGGTAATGTGGTGGTACCAGTGCAGAAAGATGAGCGGCTTCTTGCGCAGCACAATGAAGGCCGTGTCCACGAGCTCAGGCACCTTGGAGAAGATGAAGAGCATGACCCAGAGCGCCACAGGGCCGTGGCCATAGTGCGGCGTGGGCGGTGCGCAAACTGAGTGGTACACACCGCGCTGGTAGATGGTGTTCATAAGGAAGGGCGCCGTACGGGAAGCACCGATGGCGCTGAACGTAGCTAGCCCCAGGTTCCAGAGCGCCAGCGGGCTGCAGCAGCAACAAAGAGATCGCGTATCCTTCGTCAGTTTCGCGTTGCATACAAACTCCAAGACAAAGAGTTTCAGCAAGGCCGCAAACGTACACTTTGAGGTTGAAGGGCTTGAGATCGCGCATGATGCGGCGGCCGGCGAAGCACAGCACACAGTAGGCGGCGCAGAGCGAGACGGCCATGGGCAGCGATTCCTTGCAGAAACCTGGCTCCCATGAGATCACCTGGCATCAAAGAGATCAGCAAAAGACCGAAGCGCAACCTAGAGAGCAAGAAGACGCACCCAGTCGCGCTCGTACTGGAACGGGAACATCCAGCGCAGTGCCGGCACCTCGTCGTGCAACTTGGGGACGCGTGTGAAGGTCTCCATGACGGTGTGTGCGATTCTTTCTGCGTTCTCCGTCTTGCGGCGGCCTGCGCGCTTCGAGGCCTTTTGAGTTGTGGCCTTCGGGAGGCGCAGGCACGGCAGTCGCTGCCAAAATGTGTGCGCCCGTTTGCTGCAACCGCCTTTGGACTTGTCGGCCGGTGGTGTTCATTTCGCAGGCGAGACCCAAATTCACCCACAAAAAGCGGAAAATTCCGAATTCCATACTGAACGCAAGGCAGTGACAACTTTCTGAAAAACACACGTTATTCTCTAAGGAGGACCAAATTGAGCGAAATGAGCTCTGAAATGGGGTCGTGTGCTCTTATTCTCGACGGAATGGGTCCATAACCTACATTGATTCAATTTATTCGAAATCATTTATGTGCGCGCCCGGTTTGTGCTCGCGGCCAAAATGTGTTGGTAACGAACGAGAACTGCAACCGTGGGAGGAAAAGACGTCGCCAACCTTGGGCTCGCGTCGCCGACTTGCTTGGGCTTGCCGCGCCGCAGCTGAGCATGTCCGCACCGCGGACATCCAACACGGGATAATATCTCGCCAGTGTGGATGTGTGGGTTGCGGGTATCTGCACCGCAAACCGAGCGTTGGATTGGCGGCCGACCAATGGCGGATCTGTACATTGAAGTCGAAGTTGCAACAACTTCGCGGCCAGCACTGCAAAATTGCGTCTTCACTGCAAAATTGCTCTGCTTGTCCGTCCATATCATGCCAACAGCACCCAAACAGCATTGCCGTTGCTGCTGCCGCAGTTGGCAACCAGAGGCGTCGTTGCCACTCACGAGACTGACGGTCGCCACTCAAGCAAAGCACAAAGCGCGCGCGCGACCTGGCGCTCGACGAACTCCCTCGAGTACTGGAACGCTCTCTGTCGCCGCATTTCGCAGTCCAATCTCGTCAGTAGTTTACGGCAAGCTGAAGTTGCCCATGCAGCAAAATGCATAATGATCATGATGCGAGAAAAGGCGCGTTCCCTCAGTTTATTGATTTTGAGGGCGAAACTATCCGACCAAGCAGTTGACGCTTGACCACTGGAATGTGATCACCAGTTTCTAGACATTCAGCAATGAATTGCTGTTAAATGGCAGATCGAACTTGCACAGAGTCCTCAGACACCTCATATTACGGAGCATTCACCTCAAACTATCTTGTCGCAGGTGAGGAGCGTAAACGACGTTCCACGCTTGTCACCATTCTGCGAAACGCCGCCAACGAGGAGGATAATACCCAAGATGGCGCGGCGTCCTGCCGTGGTGCCAGCGCTGCTCCTGCTACATGTAGTTGCGCTCCTGCAAGCCCCGCACCACGCTCTCGCCCAGGTAATAAGCGTGTATACCGGTCCACAGAGCTTGCTCGGCGCCGAGCGTCGGCGGACGGAGAGCTGGCGTCAGTGCGTAAACATTCCCTCAGAAAATGCACATCGCCTAGCAGTCTCTTCTATGCCCAACTGGAAGTTCGTACTGACGTGGCGTCTGTGGTGGTGAAGGTGGCTCTGCCCAAGGTCCGTCAAGTCTCGGCAGGTAAGTGCTCTCGACGCGTCGACGCCTCCCATTGCCGAAAAGGAGCGCAGCGCATGACAAACTGATTGCGTTGGAGAGGAAGGATGTTTGCCTGACCAGGTGAAGGCGTGCCGGATGGACTGCCCCGTGCAGTACCAGGACCCGCGGCGCAACCTCTGTCCATGCTACAGGTTTGTGCTGGCTGCACTTCTGTACGCGGTCCTCGCTCCTGACGATGTGCTTGTCATTGCTGTTGCTGTTGCTGTTGCTGTTGCTGCTGTGCTTGCTAGCAAGTTGGGGCAGTGCTTGGTGCGCATTGGCTGCAGCATGAAGCAGCGAGTGGACGTGGCTACCTTCTGCTCAAGACGCGGGTACTGCAAGGACGGCTACTGCAACTTCCGCGCTGGAGACCTCACGCCAAAAGGAGATGCAAGGCCTGAGGTGTTCGAGCTCACGTCGGTGAAGACGCCCGGCACGCCCTGCATCGACAATTGCTGTCCTACGTGGAGCAACTGCACGCAGAACTCGACGATGTTGGCTGTGCGGAACCCCGGTAGAATTTACCGGGAAGAGGAGGTATTGCTTCCGCCGCGAGAGTGAGTTCTTGACCTTGAGATGCCGTACATGCTATGACCAAGATCCTGCTGTGTTTAACACCGGATGGATTTGTCTGTTGTGTCTGTAGGGGCGACCCGAGACTGGGTGTCAACCAAAACTACGATCTCATGCCGTACAGTATCCCGCTAGCGAACCTGCCTTAGCCTGGCTATCAAAAGGGGTAGACTCTCAAGAAGCACGATGAACTAGTGATTGATCTATGATGCAAGGCATATGATATGACCAAGGTGTTGCTAGGCCTAAAATAAGCGCTCTGCTTCCAAGACCAAGGATAGTTTTCTCCATTATCCCTCGCCATTTTGTTTGTGGCAACGTCGATTGTCTTTGTGGGCTCATCATGGAAGCTCAAAAGCCAAACGCTGCAGCAGATGAATGCAATGAAGCGACTGAGCTGTTCAACCGACAAGTGGATCAGCAGAAACTGGCAACGATGGCGGATCGAGTGGCTCAGCTACAGGACGAAGACGCCGAGCTGCGCGCAAGACACGACAAACGGGAGCAAGAGACCCACGAGTTCGTGGCCTACTTCCAAAAGGAGATCCAGACCCGAGACAAGCAACTCACCAAGATCGGCGAAGAACTCGCAGCAGCAAGACTGAGCCACGCACTAGCACTCGAACAGATGCAGCAGGCTCGAGATGCTGAGCGCCAACACCTCATCCAGCAGGCTACAGCCAAGGAAGAAGCTGCATCGGAGCAGATCTTTTATCTGCGTGAAGAACTGCATCAACTGGAGCTCTTCAAAGAGATGAAGGATAGCGTTGCCACTAAGCTGAAGGGCCTCGAGACGCAGTTGACACTGGAGCGAGAGCAAGCGCGGGAGACGTCTGGCGCTCTGGAGCGGAAATTCCTCGAGGAAAAGGCTCGTCTGCAGAAGGAGCACGAGAAGAAGATCGAAGTCGTCAAGCAGCAAGCGAAAGAGGACGCTCGCAATGGACTGGACGCTGATACTCGGAAGATCGTGACGGACAACAAGCGGATGGGCGAGGAGCTGCGATTCCAGCTGCAGATGACCGAAGAGCTCCAGCGAGAGAAGCAGCAGTTCGAAGCTCGCGCAAAGACGCTGAATATGGAGCTCCAACTACAGGTCCAGAAGGAAGCCGCGTTCGCCAAGCAGGCCCAGCGACAAGCACGAGAGCTGACACAACTGCGTTCCAGTCTTCGAGAAGCCGAACAGAAGCTTGGCGCCGGCTTAGCTGCAGCTTCTTGGGATGCCCATGCACACGCCACCCGACATGAACGAGAACGCGAGGAGTTGACGCTCGATGTGGAAGGTCTTCGCAAACTGCTACGACTCAAGAACCGCGAGTTAAGGAACTTGAGGCGACTGGCTCAGACCATTTTGAACCAACGCACAGACGTCGAGCAGTTTTTCCTGGATTCGCTGGAGCACGTCAAGCGGGAAATCGAACGGGAACGCAAGGAGAAACACGAACGCGAGGTAGAGCACTACCATCGAGAGGTGCACTGCGCACACGGGATCAAGCCCAGCTTACGCTTCCCAAAGATAACGTCCCCTAACAGTCCTTTAGCTCGGAACAACTCGATACCCCCTGGTCCACCGCAGCATTTCACTGAGAAGGTGGATCTCCGTCAACTCAGTTGGGAAGACCGGGAGCGAGTTCTTCGTCTTGTGTTCGCCAAAATCAACCGCTCCCAAAGCTTCGTGGATATGCAGGGGGACGTCCCGCTGGAAACGACCGAGACACCACTCAAACACGTTCGTAGTCCCAACCAGAGGGAGAAACAGCGATCCGCAGCGGTTTACTTCGCCACCGAACCACAGACTGAACGTGGTCGAAGCTCAGCCGATAACAACCCCTTAGGCGAAGAAGCGCTGAGCATGTCACTCAGTGGAATGCCAATCGTTCCAAGAGCACCAACCCGAGCAAGCATAGGCAAGGGAAGATAAACCCCACACAAATTGTCACCCGGATTCTTCCCTTTGTCGTCGTTTCTTGCTTCTTGTGTCCATCATCTGAGCCGTACACCAAACAAATACACACAGTTCATGAGAGTAGGCGATAGTTAGATTCCTGATACTCGCTCGTAGTAGTAGTTGCTGTTGCTTGCGTCGCTATTGTAACTGTCCGAGAAATGGCGAGGTGATGGCACCGGTCCGTCGTCCGAGTCATAGCGCAGCGGATCTTGGAAGAGGTCACCACCGTGTGTCCAGCGTGGACGCTCACGTTCGGGCTCTCTATCGTATCCAACTGAGCCTTCTGTTCGCGTCCCGTAGGAGCTGTAAGCGCTTGTCCCAAGCGGACTCGCTGCTAGAAGCTTGCCCTCGCCCGTGTTGATGATGTGGAAAATACCGTAGTCAGGTAGCTTTTGGGACGCAGGCCCGTGCTTCGGAGCTACTTCCACGACAAACAAACAAAAAACCATTAGTTCTCACACACTTAACAGTGGCATCTGTCAGCTCTTACCACCGACACCACCAGCTTTCGATGATATCAAACAGAGCAGCAGTATTGTCGGTAGGAACTCCCAGAAGCAGAAGAACACAAAATACGCGACCGTCGTCACGCGGCCATTCATATCCAAGTTATTCCAGATGCTCAGGAACCAGCTTTGAGACGTCGCTAAGTCCCGAATCCCACGCATAAAGAAAATCAGGCACAACAGCGAATTGATCACTGCTAGGCTCTGCACAAAACACACATGAGCTCGACATTTTATCGTGCAGACTATCTGTTCACAACGTACCCTGGGTCTTGAGATCAGCAGCCGCCTTCGTTTCCAGCTTTCGACCTATAGGATCAACCACACATAAACCCACTCCATTAGCCCCTTTTTGCCTGAAAAAATCTCTCAAAAACACCACGTACGTTGGCCATTTTCCAGCCGAAGAAACCGAAAAGCACACTCAGCAGGAAGAAGCTGAAAGCTGAGTATTTGAGCTGCACACTGACATCTGAAACTCTGGAAAACTCCTGGTCGTACTCGTCTCCTCGTCGCGCAGCCTTGGAGATGTCGTTGGACGAATTGAACGCCCACACGACAGTAAACGTGGTCATGGTCATTGTGAGCAACAGATACAGCGGGAGACAAACGTTACGCCACTTGGAGCGCCACTCTGGGCCTGTGAGCACCTGAATGTAGAACAGGATCAGCAGCGAGAAGTTGGCGAACTGGATGGGTGTGGGCGACCAGTACAGCAGGTAGAGCGTCAGGTAGCGCATACTGGACTGCGTCGACATGATGATCCAGTAGGCTGCACGCACGCCCGTCCAGAGCAGACACAGCACGTAGAAGCCAGTGGACCAGGCCAATATCTTGTTCTTATTGCGTAGAGCCACCAACAGCCGCGTCAGTAGGAACAGAGCCATCAGGAGACACATCCCAGTGAGCAGCAGAGTGTAGACCGTCGGTTCATACGTGCTGCTGCTGTTCTCATTGGCCTCCGCTATCATGACGGGCGGTAGATACCTGCGCGTGGAAGTTGGCGAGCAGTTGAAGTGGCTGAGACAGGTCCAGAGGCTGCAGGAGCTGGTGCAGACGCCCGCGCGGCCGCAATTCCGGCGACGCTTCTTGCTGTGGCTGCTTCGATTCAGAATGGCAAATCCAACCTGATTAGAGGGCTGTGGATAGGTGGTACAGTGTACCATTGGTGCCGAAAACGTAGCCATGTGACGAGCCATTTGTTTGTTTTTACTGAACGAGGTCGAAGTTTGCACTTTTGATCTTTTCTTTCTTCATATTATTTGGTCGCCAATAGCTACGTGTATGCATCGCTATTTCTTGTAAGTAGACGACGAATGCTTGAGCATTCAGGGGGAGAATCAGAGCTACTTGCGGTTGTAATTGAGCTGCCGAACCGCGTCGAGCAGCGGCCGCAATCGTTTGCGAGCGTCGAGGTCTTCGGTTGCCTCCTCGAGGTAGTCGTCTACAGCAAGAAAAGCGTGAGTTTTCGTGATGCTGTGGGATACCATCTACTGCAGCAACGAGTACTTACCGTAGAAGGTCAACAGTGCCGACTCAGCCTCTGGGGAGTCCACGTAATAGTCGTCGTGGGATTCAAAGTCTTCTGTACTGCAGATGAGCGCAAGTACTTCAGCACCAACAGCGACGTCCGAGGCCTAGTGATATCGAGCTTAACATTTTGTTTTGTCGGTAATTGACTGACGAATGTCACGTACATGCAAGAGGTTGATGTGAGCACTCAGGTGCATCGCCAGCAGCGCGAAAATACGCTTCTCCGCCAGCAGTGGCATAACTCTGTCATACGAATGTTTAAGTGAGCATAATGCTACTGCTTTATTGTTCATTTGACGTACCGTGATTCATCGATCGAGTCTAGTTGCCTGCACAATCCGAGCAAAAAGTGAATGACTGTAACTTCCTGGCAGTTGTCCCTCTTTTTGTTTGACATATACTGTTCGTACCCAACCAAATATTAGTTTTTACCCAAAGAACGAATGGGACCATGCCATCTTACGTCTGGGCGCTCGAGGCAATAGATTAAAATATCGTGAATGTACTCGATCAGCAGAGGAAGATCTGTGGTCTGTTTGAAAGAACTCGTAAGCTTTTGGTTCAATTCGAATATTTTGAAATTAACCTCACCTGCACAGCCTCTGCATGGAGCCAGGCATTCTTTAACGTTAGCCCCATACCATGCTCGAACTTCTCCAGTGTCGCCATCGTTTCGGTCTACGTTTATCAAGAAAGCCCGTTCCGTTAATCCCCAATCTGCTGTGAAATAAAACTACCTCACTAACCTTGACAGGCCCGCGCTCGATCAGGCGCTTGAGGTAGTTGTTGTAGTCCACGAGATTGCGCAGACACCTGCAATCCATTCACAGTAAGACCCATGCATCTTTCTAATGTGTTTCCCCCTTTGCAACTTACAAATTCAACTTCCCGTCCTCAAGAAGATAGCTAGACACAATTCGGTCAGCACTCATCCGCAACAGCAATCAGCAGCAGCCTCACTCACCGCAACGCGATCTCCTCGCACTCCCAGAGCGTAGCATCGTGTTTCTTGGGCAGCTGCCGCTCCATCTCGGTAATGTTGCCGATACGACCGATCTGCTCCGCCATTTGGATCCAATCGTCCGAGAGCACGGGGTAGTCGGCCATGAAGCGCACATGGTTGCGCAGGTCGGCCGTGAGCTTGGCCGAGAGTTCCTCAAAGCTGTCGTTGGCCTCCTTCTTGGGCACGTAGTGGTGCTTCCTCGACATCGCTGTCGGGTGGTTTCTCCCTGAATGGCTATAGACCTCCAGTCAAAAGCCGTTACTATCAATAGCTCCTCGCGTCTCAACTTGTCACGATTTCGCAGCAGTACCTGTGAACACGTATTTCTGCACTGATTTCTAACTATCCATTCTCACAAGTTTTTAAAAAATCTCAAAGCCAGTAAAGGGGAAGGGGAAAAGGGGGGCCAAAGTTGTTCCCGACCAAGCACAAGCAGCTACCGATTATGGACTCGCGCGGGGAGATGAAGGCGCTGGACGCGCAGATCGACCGCCTGCGCCGCGCCGAGAACCTCACGGAGACGGAGATCTACGAGCTGTGCCAGAAGGCCAAGGAGATCCTGGCCGGAGAGTCCAACGTGCAGCCGGTCAAGTGTCCCGTGACGGTCTGCGGCGACATCCACGGCCAATTTTACGACCTGCTGGAGCTCTTTCGGATAGGCGGCGCCTGTCCGGATACCAACTACCTATTCATGGGCGACTACGTGGACCGCGGATACTATTCCCTCGAGAGTGTAGCGCTGCTGGTGGCGCTCAAGGTGCGTCACCGTGAACGCATCACGATCCTCCGCGGAAACCACGAGTCCCGCCAGATCACGCAGGTCTACGGCTTCTACGACGAGTGTCTGCGCAAATACGGCAACGCCAACGTGTGGAAGTACTTCACGGACCTGTTTGACCACTTGCCCATGACGGCGCTCATCGAGAACCGCGTCTTCTGCATGCACGGCGGTCTGTCGCCTTCCATTGACACGCTGGACCACGCGCGCGCACTGGACCGCGTGCAGGAGGTGCCTCACGAGGGCCCTATGTGTGACCTGGTGTGGTCCGACCCTGACGACCGCTGTGGATGGGGCATCTCCCCCCGTGGCGCCGGCTACACGTTCGGCCAGGACATCACGGAGCAGTTCAAGCGCAGCAACGGACTCACGTTCATTGCGCGTGCTCACCAGCTGGTCATGGAGGGATACCAGTGGACCCACAACCGAGGAGTGGTGACGATCTTCAGTGCGCCCAACTACTGCTACCGTTGCGGTAACCAGGCCGCGCTGATGGAGATCGACGAGGTCATGGCCGACCGCAGCGGAGACAAGGTATACGAGACGTGCAAGTTCATCCAGTTCGACCCCGCCCCGCGTGACAGCAACTTCAACGAAAAGAAGCGCACGCCCGACTACTTCCTGTAGACGAGCGTAGTGCTGTAGGGCTGGACAAGAGCGGACGCTGCGTAGCAAGGCGTCGACTGGAGACCAGAAGGAACACGAAGTACCGACGCGAGAAACACAGATACAAGAGAAGCTGGACAAGAGGAAATGGCCGACGGGTGTGCTAGGGCTCTGGCTCGTGGCGTTCGCTTGATGTGGTATCCCTCCTGCTTCTCAGTCAGTCCTGTTTTGCTTAAACAGCGGTAGGTATTCTTCATATATGCACGGATTTAGTTGGTTGTTGTGTTGGCTTGCTCGTTCTGTCCTATGTCCAGTGCTATCAGAGCATGGTGAGGAACTGCTGAAGCTGCTTCTTTAGCTCCAGCGAGTCGCTGTGCGTTGGGTTCGTGCTGAGTGCGCGGTTGACCTTGGTGAACGAGTCGTGGAAGTCGCCCACCTTGTACGCGAGCAGAGCTGTTGCAAACATCAAGCGTTAGTACCTTAGAATCGACGGCGTCCAACAGGCTTCACTTACCGCGGTTGTAGCTGGGCTCGAACATGAAGTCTGCCAGGTTTTCGGAGAGCTGGAAGTTGGCTCGGGCCTGGTCGAGGTTCCCCTTCCGCAGTTCCAGCACGCCCAGGTTGTTGTATGACTCGGCGTGGTTGCTGTCCACGGACACTGCGATCTTGAAGGCCTGGTAGGCGAGCCCCAGGTCGCCAATTCCGATGGCGACCTGCCCAATGTTGTACCAGACGTCGGCCATGCAGTCGTCCGACGCAAGGGAAAGCGCTCGATCGAAGCACGAAAGGGTCATATCGTACTGCGACGCGTGGAAACAGCAGAGCCCGATGTTGCACCAGAGCTCCGCAGTGTTCACGTCCATCTGCAGCAGACGACGGTAATAACGCAGTGCGACCTCGGGGTGATCAGTGTAGAAGTAGTTGGACGCTAGACACGCGATGGCCTCGACGTTGGAGGCGTCCAACTGCAGCACCTCCTTGTACACGCTTACGCTCTTCTCGACGTCGTTGAGCATGTCGTGAACTCGAGCAATGCTGACCAACAGCTGAGTATCCCCCGGGAACTTGGTTCTGCCCTTCTCGTACCTGTCCAGCGCTGTATTCGGCTGATCCAGACGCAGATACACCTTGCCCAGCTCCAGGAACGTGATCACTGTGTCCTGGTTCCGCAGAGACGACTCAAACTGCTTCTCTGCATCTCGAAACAGCCCCAACTGGTAGTAGCACTTGCCCAGTCTCGCCTTCCACCACCAGTCCTTGTAGTCAGCGGCTATTGTTGCTTCTGCAGCCAGCTCAAGCGCCTTCCGTGGGTTATGCTCACAGTAGAGCAAATAGTCCACCAACGCCTTGGCAATCGCTGGTCGCTTGGCGTACCGTTTAAAGTCCAGGCGGTTCACGTCAATGAACACGCCCGAGTCGGACGCCTGCATCGACGCCGTTCCAAGTCGCACTTGTCGTCCCAATGTCGTTGCCGGGCGAGAAGTGCCCGGTCGATTGCCCTGTAGAGCGCGATCCACCGACATACTGCCGGTACCGGGTCTAGAACTCGTTCCAGGTCGGGCAAAGCCGCTCAGTGGGCGTCCAGTTGACGTCATGGGGCGTAGACTCGGGTCACCCGTGCCCGCACGTGAGTTCGGGCGGTTAAGGGACGTGCCTGGTCGTGGCATGGACGCCATTACGTTGTCGTCCATGAGCAGATCGGCCGCACCATCCTCTTCCAGCTCCGAATCGTCAATGAAGTTCTGCATGGTCATCGCCTTGGTCTTAGTCACCCAGGCCGCCTGGTCATACGGGTTTTGAGCTAAAATGTCCGTGCAAATGTCGATACAGTCGGCGAATCTCCGCTGGCGTGAGCGTAGCAGCGCCATGTAGAACGGGTCCACTTGGTCCAGCGCATCGAAGTCCGTCATGGTTCACGCTAATGATATCGTCCGCGTCGCTTCAAGATCACATGAAGTAACGATAGCAAGTTGAAGTGCGTTTTGCCACTTAACGCCTACTTGTCAATATCTACTAGCTCTACCTCCATGCCAACTACTCTTCGTGGCTCGCAGGGCTACGCTCGTGCTGCGAAACCAGCCAATGTGAAGGTGAACATCACCTGTTCACGTATGGAAGGCACTGTACTGCCTCTGGACTCCATGAGCGGCCGTAAGAAGAAGATCGGAGCCCCCAAACGCAAAGTCAGACAATTATGCGGCAACAACATGGCATTGCTGGCAGCTGCAGGTCTTGATCTCTTTAGAGAAGGTCTCATGATGGACGGGGTGTACCCGCTACGTCATACTCCGCGGCATCCAGCGGTATCTCCTAATCTAAAGAGTATTCCAGAGGACGATGACACTATGGTGTTCCATGCCACAACCGACACCCAAGTGATCATCATATTGGGCGACGCATTGGACCGACGTGGGGACATTACGCCGCTGGGAAAGACCCGCATCTCCAGAGCTGCAGAGCTCTACTGGGACACGATGAAGGCGTACGCTCAGTACCAAGCCAATGCCTTCTGTTATCTTGTACGTTGGTGGGTTTCTGTTAACCAGGAAGAAGATGATAAATTGATGTTCTGGTTCTAGGTTCCTACGGGCGGGGATAATGAGAGAGAGGGTATTGTCCAGACAGAGGCTATTCGAAATGAATTGGTGGAAACCGGCATCTCCCGCATCATAATATGATGGACTGCTCTGCGGTTAGTGGCGATTCTTTTGAAACACAGTGTACATGTATATTTGCTTACTGTTGTGTTGTTTGTGACTAGACGACTGTAATGGACAACGTCATTCAGCTGATCCCGTCGCTTCGGCACCTGCACATCGAGCATGTGCACGTAGTGACGTCCAGCTTCCAGATCTCGTGCGCGAAGCTTATTGTGGACAGCATTCTCGGCGCAGTGCCCGACATGACGTTCATAGTGGCGTACCATGCCGCCTATGACTTGCTGAGTCAAGAAGAGCGTGCGAACCGAGAAGCGGCCGAACGGAGCCTCATTGAAAAGGGGCGAATGCCACTGGACGACGTGCTTCGCGCGATGAAGAAGCAGCGTCGAAGCTCCATCGCTAGTACACGAAGTGCCGACACCTGGAGCAGTCGATCGGGTGGATAGCAGCTTTCCTATGACTCTGGAGTTCTGCCATTGAAAACAAAAGCTGACAGAGTAAGCTTGTTAAGTACTGGGGCACAATTTTTCCTCCGAAGCAGTGAATCATGTGTGTTAGCATTTGGATACAGTAAGACTTTGAAGTAGAATGAAGACATACCCAGAAATAAACACAGGAAAAAAGCAAATTAGCGATCGCTCGTTCAGCTTATAAGTTCGAAGGGCCATTGCCTACCATCATGGGCGTCGTGTGCGATACGTGAGAGACGAAACGAGGACGAGAATCTTAGTACCAACAAATGATTCTTGGTATCCGAAATATTGAAATCCCAGTTTCGACTGTATCCAAATTTTGGATACGCTATTTTGGATACGCTCTGTCTGCACGTCTTCATCCTGAAAGTGCTTGCAGGTCCTTTCAAAGTGCATGCACTTAGCTGATCCTATCGGATATGTGGTATGCAAGTTTGACGCAATGGTGAAGTCATGGCGAATTGAATTATACAGACCGATTAAATAATATTTCATATTATGAACTCATGTAGTGTTTCTCAAAATCTACAATACACTCTCTAGAACGGAATAAATAGACAACTACTAGTGGGTGGTGGCGAGATGGCGTTCCAGTATCGAACCGCAATTTCTAGTGCGCCCACGTCGACAAGCTGCTCTTTGCGGCTGCTGCAACTCGACGTAGTTTCGCCTCCGCCCTGCGCTTCAGGAACTTGGGGTCCGTCTCATAGGAAAACAGGCGCGATGTTACCCCTTGGCGGACACTTGGGCGCGGTTGGAATTGTTGAGGAGCTGGAGCACGGGTCGACAGAAGCGTAGGAGTTGCTGTTGTGGTTGTGGACACAGCAGGAGCCATGATCAGCGGGGTCTTGGGCTGCTCCCGGTCCTGGATGATCTCTGCGAACGGTACTTGCGGAGCTGCTGCTGGCTTGGGTTCTACTGCAGGTGCCGTGACCGATGGGTTCTTGTGTAGCTCCAAAGCCTCGAAGATCTGGGCGAACGGCACTTGTGGAGCTGCTTCTGGCTTGGGTTGTACTGCAGGAGCCCTGATCGGTGGGTTCTGGTGTTGCTCCGGGACGTTGACGATCTGTACGGACGGTAGTTGGGGAGCTTTTGGTTTGGCTTTCGCGACAGGAGCAACGCTCAGTGGATTTGGGTTCTTGTGTAGTTTGAAGGCGTTGAAGATCTGGACGGACAACACTTGCGGGGTTTCTGGGGTTTCTGCCTCGGTTTCCGCTGTACGAGCCGTGAGGGACGAATTCTTGTGAAGCTCCGAGGCCTCGAAGATCCCCACGGACGGCACTTTCGCAGTTTCGGACTTGGATTGGGCCACAGGATCCACTGCGGGAGCTGGAGCGAACTGGGGGGCGTATTTGGCTGGCGCTTGGAAGTGCAGACGCGTCGAGGGACGGATTTCAGCCACAGTAGCCACTGCTGGAGCTAGCGCTGGCTGGGTGACGAATTCGGTAGGCGCTTGGAAGTGCGGACGCGTCGAGGGGTGGATTTCAGCGACAGGCACGGCGAGAGGGACCCACGCTTCGAACTTCTGGATGAGCGACTGCACATCCACGACTGGGCTGGCGAGGTTGATGGTGTTGGAGGTGACACGGGTCACGGCTGGAGCATCAAACACGCTGACGAGACGTCGCACGGACATTGTTGAGCTGAAGGAGGAGACGGAAGGTTGCTGGTTGGGAGCTGAGCTGAGGAGAGGAGACTTGAGCTCTTCGATGTAAAATCGAGAATGAGCGCCTCGAAACCAGCTCAGCAGCTACGACGAGACAGGCCTTCTCGAGATGCAAGTATTACGCGTCAACGTCGGAGCCACAAATTTCGCCTGCGACGTGCTGATTGATGGGTCTGGCGCACCACCGGTGGCGCCGGTGATCGTTTTAATTTCATTGAGTAGATACGCTAACGAGAAAGGCTTTATCGATGACCGCGATACTTGGATGTTTTTCCTGGAAATCCCTGAAGGGCTAGGTTTTACGAAGGCATTCTCGAAAGTTGGAATAGCGATTCCAATATTCAACTTAGCGACGCCAATTTATCGTCAACAATTCCAACCGCGCCCAAGTGTCCGCCAAGGGGTAACATCGCGCCTGTTTTCCTATGAGACGGACCCCAAGTTCCTGAAGCGCAGGGCGGAGGCGAAACTACGTCGAGTTGCAGCAGCCGCAAAGAGCAGCTTGTCGACGTGGGCGCACTAGAAATTGCGGTTCGATACTGGAACGCCATCTCGCCACCACCCACTAGTAGTTGTCTATTTATTCCGTTCTAGAGAGTGTATTGTAGATTTTGAGAAACACTACATGAGTTCATAATATGAAATATTATTTAATCGGTCTGTATAATTCAATTCGCCATGACTTCACCATTGCGTCAAACTTGCATACCACATATCCGATAGGATCAGCTAAGTGCATGCACTTTGAAAGGACCTGCAAGCACTTTCAGGATGAAGACGTGCAGGCAGAGCGTATCCAAAATTTGGATACAGTCGAAACTGGGATTCCAACTTTCGGAGTTCCCCAAAATTGAGAATTTGATTTTTGTGCGTTAAAGAGGTCTCTCTATTTGTGTTTTCTTAAACTACAGAGTCCTGCTAGCGCTGGAGGCTTTGCCTGACCGAAAGCCGACTCTTTGCTGTTATGCCATTGGTCTTTTCTGTTGAAAGTCGGTCTTGCACGTTCAATAAAAGTCTGGATGAAATATGTTCTTGTGCGATGTCTCCGTTCTTGTACAATTGAAATGGGTGGGACTTGATCAGATCGTCTACTGTTTTTTCTCAAAGCTTTCCCCACTGGAGTCCATGTCGTTAGGGCGATATCCTTAAAAAAGTTGCTGCAGCTTGAGTTTTCCTCGGCTGGCTCGAAAATTCTGTTTCCCCAAAATTGAGAATAATGCGTTGGTATTTTATTATCGGACCTCAATACGCCAAGGATCGCATCACAGCGCATGGAAGTCACTCGTTGTCAGCAAGATACCCGAGCACACGTGTGACTGGTCTTTATTGGCTCGCAGGCTTCGTTCGCAAAGCGTTCGTGCGCTACAATGCAATACTTCGAAGTACTTCCATGAAATAGAACACTGCATGGGTTCATACATGTAGTAGTCGTTTCTGGATAAATTAATTCACCAGTAGCTCGCTACCGCGTCAGACTTGCATATCAGCCAAACCGTTGGTTGTGACTTAAATGCATTTGTACTTCAAGGCACCATACCATGTTCATACATAAAGACCAGCAGATAGACCGTACGTGTACATGTAGTATCCAGAATTTGGATACACTGTATAGGATTCTGGATTTCGGTGATTACATAGGATATTTTGTGCTTTGTATCTCATCGCGTTGGGGGCGAGTACTTGAATCGTACTCGTCGCATGCTGTAACGTTAGTCTTTACCATGTAAGTATTTCCGAGCACATCGACAGCTATGCGTTGCTAATCATCGGCTGGTGCTGGGTTTTTCCAGTGTGTGGTGCCTCCGTGCATTGATTGTGGCGATGTCCAGCTTCCAGGTCCTGCGCGCGAAGCTTATCGTGGACTGCAATCTTCGCCACCGCTCCACCCACTCCACGTAGGAGGAGGAAATAATTTGATTAACTAGTTAGCAGATAACTGTTTGGACTACAACTACCTCAAGCTAGATCAATAGCTTTTCTACGTTGACTGTTAAGCAATCCAAATTCGGGGTATTCCTTCCGGGTGGAGTTCTGTCGGCGGGTCAAAGCCTAGTTCTTGGATCAGTAGTGTGATTGTTTTACGACCACAGTCGAGCTCATCTGCATGCTGGTAAATAAACTGATAATGCATCTTGAACGACGACTGCACGTTTGCCATATTTGGCAGCTGTGCTTCCGTCTTCCGAAAGTGAATGTCGTTTCGAAGTCTCCATGTGGCATGAAAAACTACTGCAACTTGAATTCTCCAGAGCAGTAAAATCCCTTTTTGATTCTTCCTCCAGCTCCAGCTCCTGCGTATGTCTTGTGCTTTTGGAAAAAACATCAATCGTCAATTCAGATTCGTTTCTAAGAAGCATGTCCAGGGTAACCACAGTTGATGCCACATCGGCTGTAAGGATGGACACGCGAAAAGGCAATGCTCCATCGTCTCTAACGCTTGGCACGTTGGCCAAGCACACTGCTGAATTGTAGGGTTGAGAGATGTCAGGAAGTACAGCCGCGAGCCCACGGTTAAGTCTCCAAAGAATAGTCGTACCATCACATCGTGAACCACCGGTAGCATATAACCACGGAGCGACAGCAGACTAGATAGCGTCTGGTGTATCCGTCCGTGAGGGCAATCAAGATCCTCCATCGGGTGGCGGTTTAGCTCCGGGACTTGCTGTAGAAGCTTGTTCCAGTCTTGGGACCGTAGAAAAGGAAAGAACCGCAAATTCACGTTTTCGGAGGCTCTTATACCGAATACAGGCGGCACACACGTGATGTCCACTGCTCGGATTCCTCCTGCTTGCGGGTCTGGAATAACGTGGTGAAATACTTGAGAGAGCTGCCGATATAGCGTGAAGATGCCATGCGGATTAATTTTGGAGCCCAGAATCGGGTGTACCTCTGCGCAGATCTTGGTAAAGAAGGCAGTCGAAGATGGCCAGTGACAATTTTCATCCATAAAGTCTGCTAAGCACCACTTGTGCTTTTCAGCGAGCGAGCGACAAAGGCATCGAAATTTTATCGAGCCGGAACCTACAGGTTTCGAAATCAACCTAGGGTATCGCATCTGGAAATCCTTTAACTTGCTCCACCAAATTGGACACGACAGAGCCCATTGCAAAGTCTTAGCTCTGTTGCGGCACTGTGAGACTTCGTCTGGCCACTGAGTCCTGTTCCATTCCTTCATTATCCGTCGCCACCACAGGGGGGGCATTGTAGCTCTCCAACCGGCTGGTTTGGGAGGATCCTGTAGTAAGAAATCATTGGGCCGGGGTCGCGAATAACTTCCATATCTTGCACTAATCATGGCTAACATTGGTCGGTACCAGACATTATCATCATCAGTTGGACCAGCTGTGATAGCGGCCACAAAATTCTGCACCAGCTGAAATTGCTGCCGATGGACGATCAGTTTCACTTCCGGAACCCCGACACCATTCTCTTCCCGTGGTCTCACAGCTAGTCCTTTCCGTACGATATTAACCCCAGCCTCCCCAACGCTTACTCGGTTGTACAGAACGTATCGGTTTACGATACTTGCCAACGATTAATAAATCTGATCGGGATTGATACCAGCGCAGTGAAGTACCAAAGTATCGATAGAATCTCAGTTTGAACAATCAGTCTTCGCCCAAGTAGCGTTCGAGCTCTTCCGTGCCATCTCTGAAGACGTGCCATCAACTTATGATCCAATTGGTTCGCAAGCATCGTAGACGTGTCGCCATTTCCAAACGGAATTCCAAGATATTTAACAGTGTCATCCTGTCCCAATGATCGTAGCGGAGCCAAACTTGGCGCTGAGTGCCTGTTATTCAGATTCATTATTACACTCTTGGAGTGATTTAGTTGAGCCCCAGAACCTGCGCAGTAAATTTCAACCAGTCGTAGCTGACTTTCCAGCTGAGCCTTCCCTTTCGAGAACAACACAGTATCATCAGCAAAGAATGCCACAGGAATACTTAGAGTTTGGTCAACCTGCACCCCTGCACTTCGTTGCGCCCGTAACAGATTTCCAAGCGGTTCTAGCGAGAGGGCGAACAGGTACGGGGATAATGGATCGCCTTGCTTAACACCCCTCGTTGGTATCAAGGAGTCTTGAGCCCACCCATTGATCATTAGCGAACACCTATTCTCCTTGTACATTATTCGAATCTATGACAGAAACTGTGGGCCGAATCCTTGGCGCTCTAGAATCCGGAAGAGGTATTGTCGATTCACCCTGTCGTACGCTTTAGCGAAGTCTAGGAAGGTTGCAATGCCTTTGCGATTTCTGGAAGTCACTAGATGCTGGAGGTCTCGGACTAGTATTATCTGCTGGTCGATTCGACGTCCTGGGATAAAGGCTTTTTGATCAGGGTGGCTTAGCTTCGACATCAAAGGCCTCAGCCGATTGACCAATACACGTGACACAATTTTCATCTTCACAGGCATCAGCGATATGGGTCTAAAATTTCCTGGTACGCTTCGATCTCCTGTTTTAAAAAGCAATGCCACCGACGAGTATCGTTGGTGGGGCAACAGAGTTCCTCGTTCCACTTGGTATCGAAACACCACTAGAAGAATACCTCCAAATATCTGAGGATCCAACCGATAGAAATCACTTGTAAGGCCATCGGGCCCAGGAGCCGAATGGGGTCGCATTTTCGCGATGGCAACTGCAAATTCGATCGCTGTCAGCTCACCATCAAGGTCACTAGCATCGCTGGGACTTAACCGCCGGTCGATAGTGTCTATTAGCTGGTTCTGATCATCCATGTCCACATTCACACCTCCTTCTGCATCCTGATGCCTAGGGTCACCGAAAATCGCTCCCCAATGCTCTTGAAACATGGTATATATCTGCAGGGTCATTTGACTCGCTACCATCGCTTAGTCGAATTGAGCGGAACGGGGTGCTCCGCAGCCCGTACCGCGGTGGTCGAAAGAAGAATTTGGTACTCTTTTCAGCTTCTGTTACGGCGTGTCCAAATCCATAGCCAGAATAGAAACTTTCCCAGCCATTGCGGCATTCTTCGTATCTCTGCTTTGCGAAATAGTAATCAATCTCATCTTGATCACTGGCGTCTTCTTTGGCGACCGCAGCGGCACATTCTTCGAGTTGCTCTCTCGCCATCTTAGCTTCTTCAAGCCTCGTTGGTTTTAAATTGTGCTGACATCTCACCCACTCCACGTAGTATTTAGTTTCTTCGAAGTATTTATTTGGTTATAGAGTTTGTATTGTAGATTTTGAGAAGCAGTGCTTAGTGCATATTGGCATTTCCCGTACATTTCAATTTACCAACACCTCACTACTGCGTCGAACTTGCATATCTACGGAGTCCATGTAATAGTGCTCTGACTTGTTAGTTGTTTTTTTTTAGCTGAAATTCATCAGACAGACTGTATCCAAAATTTGGATACGGCGAAATGTTAGATTCCAACTTTTGGAAACCGAGAATAATGGCTGTGCAATTCGGCAGACCAAGATGTTAGTCACCCAACGGCTTGCCGATAAGGCCATCGATGGCCGCAATGATGTCGATCACCAAGGACGCCGATATCGCATCGGTGAATAGACCCAAGCCCCATGCGTCCAGATTACAATGACCACGGACTCAAGAAATGGGAAATTGATGCTCCTCTCGTCGCTGGGGACGGCCTACTGTGGAGCCCGGTCGCCGTCGCCAGCAGGCCTCTAAGTGGCCTGTGAGCGTTTTGATGCGCGCCCGTTAGAGCTTCAGAGAATGTAATTCAAACAGAACGAAAAGCAGAAGTGGCTCCATCCTGGGAGCTGGGAGGTGAAAATGCTACAATGAGGTGTAAATGTTACAGCTAGGCTCTGTCATTTGGGATTGTCCGCGTTCGAAGTCATCTACGGACTCGTGGAACGCAACCTCGACCGAGCGAAACTAATTTGCAACATCTAAGCCTTAGGATGGAAGGAAAGCCTTTTGTTTTTCTGTTTTAGGTTCCTAATTGTGTGCTTTGATGCGTTAGGCCGTTTATATACCATCTTCCTACTAAAGCCAATCTAGCAGCAAGCTTCCTGTGCTTTCGTAGTCCGTAGTTTCAAGTGTTTCAAGAATTTGGCCTCCTCATACTCTTTAAATTTGCTAAACTATTCTTTTCGACAAAATGTTCATGGATCCGGTGGATACAATGTAAGTAGTTCCGACCACATCAGCTACGCGTTGCTAATCACTGATTTTTCCAGTGTGTGGCGCCTCCGTTAATTGATCGTGACCATGGCCAGCTTCCAGATCCCACGCGCGAAGCGTATCCTCGACTACTTTCTTGGCACGGTGTCCGACCTGGCGTTCACAAGGCGAACGGAAACGTGCGAGCGAATCTACATTTTTACCGAAATCTAAAACACTGGTGCCACTGGACGGTGTGCTTCGCGTGATGGAGAAACAGCGTTAGAGTTCCATAGCTAGTATGCGAAGTACCGGCAGCTGGTGCGGTCGGTCGCGTGGCGGGTGTCCTATAGTCACCGATTGGCGAGTTGAAGACATTTAAAATACAAAATGGATCGCGAGATCATAAAATTAGAGAATCATTTGAGCGATTTGTGGCATTTGCGCCATAAATAACGTAGAAACCCAATTTGAACGAAGAGACACTCCAAAAGCTTCTTCCACTGACGATGGCTCCTCCCTCCTCGCACACCGCCTCAACGTAAGCTTCGACCTGTACTACGTCCTCTTGCTAGTAACACGCTAACGACTTTTGTAGTTTCGAGCTGCAAGGGTCACTTCCGCATCTCCCAGTGCCAGACCTGCACGTTACGTTGGACAAGTACCTCCGTTCTCTCGACCCTTTGGTTTCTAAGGTTTCCGGCAGAAAATATCACTACTTCAAAAGAAGTATAATCTACTGCACACGTTATACTCATGTTTTTTACCTGCAGGAGAGGCTGGAGACTACCAAGAAACTCGTGCTGGAGTTCGGGAAGCCTGGAGGTGAAGGTGAAATTCTACAGGCGGAACTGGTACAGCGTGCTGAGAACAAAGAAAACTGGGTAAGTAAAATAAACTCCAATCACAACTGACATTTTCACTTACTCCCTCTCTGATAGCTCGCAGAATGGTGGGAACAGGTCGCGTACCTCAGTGACCCAACGCCCAACGCCTTGTTCGTCAACATGGTGACGGGTTTTGGCTCTTTCCAAGACTTCGACCGCCCTGTGTCCCAAGCCCGAAGAGCTGCCGAGACCGTGCGATACACGTGTGAGTATCTCGAGAGGCTCAAGCGGGAGCTAGTGCCTCCAGAGACAATGGGCGGCCGCGTGTTGTGTATGGAAATGTTTCGTCGGCTCTTCTCAACCTGCCGTATCCCTGATTTACCGACGGACCGATTCAAACGGGTAGATCCAGCCACAGTTCGACACATTACCGTGTTCTGCGAAGGTCGAGTGTTTGTGCTGCCTGTGTACGATGCCGAAGGAGAGATATTAACTATCGGAGACTTGGAAGTGCAACTTCTGCATATCTTACGGCACTCGAAGTACCTGGACTCCCTCCCAGCGTCAAATGACGACGATATCCCGCAGTTTGTAGGCGCTTTGACAGCCTTGAGACGCGACAAATGGGCTGAAACTCGTCAGACTTTAGTGAAATTCGACCCGTTGAACCAGCGCAGCCTCGACAAGATCGAAACGAGTCTCTTCTCCTTGTGTCTCGAGTCGTCGACACTCGATTCGCCTTCGGAGCTGGCGCGACAGTGTGCTGCTGCGAACGCAGGCAATCGCTGGTTCGACAAGAGCTTCCAGTACCTCGTGTTTGCCAACGGAATGGTGGGGGCCAACATGGAACACGCCAATGCGGACGCCACAGTGCTGCAGTCCATGTTCCGCTGGCTGGGGGAGCGCTATTTAAACCGGAACGGCGGCTACGAGACGTTCATCGAGAGTCGCCACCATTCACTGGAGTTCTTACCTCCTCCCGAGCTGTTACGCTGGCGTTTGCCTCAAGAAATCGCCGTGAATACGATTCCAAACGCTATGAAGAAGTTCCAGCACGATGGAAAGAGTCTACGGATGCTGGTGGTGCGCAACAAAGAATTTGGCAAAACGAAACTGCGCGCGGTGAAGCTTTTCCCGGATACGTTTATCCAGATGGGCATTCAACTCGCAGGCTTCCGAGTCTTCGGCCGCGTAGTCCCGACGTACGAGAGTGGCCACACTCGGATGTTCGTCCAAGGACGGACGGAGACGATCCGAACTGTGACGGCTGAAGTGCTCGAATGGCTGCAGTCTCAAGATCAATCTGGAAAGGATGAGGCGGAGGTGGTAGCCAAGCTCAAGAGCGCGATGACTCGTCACAAACAGCTTTCAATTGAGGCGCTTTCGGGCAACGGAATCGACCGTCACCTCCTTGGGCTGCAGATTGCAGCGATGCGGAAGACTGGAGCTCCACCAGCTCTGTTCACAGATCCAAGTTACTCGGAAAGCGGTGGAGGCGGTAACTTCGTGCTCTCCACTAGCAACGTGTCCGGGTATCCGTGGCTGTGGGGCGGGTTCGTGCCGATGGTGCCCCATGGCATCGGCATTTGTTATGGCTGCGAGAACGACTTTTTGTCCTTCATGATCACTTCGTTTGATCCGAGCGACCGCGACAAACAACTTCCTGGGCCTCCAGGCGCTCGTCTCCCCCGAGTTACGGCGCAAGAGTTCCAACACGTGCTCTTTAAGGCGTTTGAAGATATATACGGGCTTGTGGAACGCAACCAAGACCAGGTGAAACCAATCTCCAAAATCTAAGCAGAGGAAGACCAAACCGTATCCAAAAATTGGATACGGTCGAAAATTGGAATCCAAATTTCAGGCTTTTTCAAAACCGAGAATAATGCGTTGGCATTTTGTTAGTCTCTTCATGCACATGGAAGTTACTCGTTGTCAGTAGCAACTCGAGCAAAGTCGTGGCGGGTCTTCATTGGCTCGCGGTCGCTGTCCGCGACCGGCTCAGCCAAGCATTTGTAGATGGCTACAGGGAGACGCACATTGATCCCCTGTCCACATCGTGATGTTGCCCATTCCACGATACAGTAGGCAGCAGTGCGACCATGAAGATATGCAAGATCCAGTCCCAGGGGCTCATCGTGCTGCTCTGCCTCATCAACATGCTCAACTACTTGGACCGCGGCATCATTCCGGGGGCCCCACAGAGCTTCCGCCACTTCATCACGTCGTCTCTGGACGTGGCCGTCACAGATCAATCCGTGTATTTCGGCCTCCTGTCGTCATCGTTCATCATCGGCCACTCGGTGCTCTCCATTGTCTTCGGATACTTCGCACTAAGTTGTCGACCGTTCCGTCTCATCGCACTGGGGACGAGTATGTGGATCGTGGCCATTGTAATCTGCGGCATTTCCGAGCACACCAACAGCTACGCGTTGCTAATTGTAGGTCGAGTGTTAAGTGGTGCCGGTGAAGCCTCGTTCCAGTGTGTCGCGCCCCCGTTCATCGATCGTCACGCTCCACCGGAACGTGGATCTCTCTACGTCGGCATCTACTTGGCTTCGGTGTTCGTAGGCGAAGCCATCGGCTTCGTGTACGGTTCGGCGTTCGCCGGCTCGTCGTTGACGTGGGCTGGCGGATATTTCCTTGAAGCGATTCTGATGCTTCTTTTGGTCTGCTGCTGCTTGTTCTGCGTACCTGATGAGCTGAACGTAGCGCCTTCAAAGCATGAAATCGCCATGAGGAAGTCGCTCGTGTCACCAAGCGAGATACCGTCCATGAACTCGAACGGATTGGAGCCGTACGTGTCCGTACCCGTGAAGAAGGAGCCGTTCTTCTGCGCGTGGTGGGGTGTGCTCTCAAACTTCCCCTTCCTACTATTTGTACTTGGCAACGGCGCGTACACGTTCACGCTCGGCGTGTACAACACGTACGGTCCCGACCTGTTCGTGGGTTTGGGTCTCTTCACCAATGAGACGTCGGCGTCCCTAGTGTTCGGGATCATCGTGGCTGTCGGTGGCCTTATTGGGACACCGTTGGGCGGTTGGTTCCTTGATCGACAGACGAAGGACCCTACAGTCGTAGGCAAAAGGTGCTTCGTTGCTGTGGTGTCGATCTTCGTGTACGTCACGATCGCAGAGATTTTCATCCTCATTATGTGCTTCCTCGGCGGCTTCAAGACGGCCTTCCTCGTGTGCTTCACTATCGGTTTCCTCGGAATGTGTGCGCTCTGGGGGCCTCAGATGGTAGCGATCCTCGAGTTCTTTCCTGAGTCGCGTCGGTCGCTGGCCATCTCGGCGAACGCCGTCATTATCCACATCTTCGGTGACGTGCCGGCGCCCACCGTCATGGGCGTCGTGTGGGATAAGTGGGCACCGAACTGCGGCGCCGTGGAAGGTGACGACGGCGACGCCGACCTGAATCCGCGGTGCAGTGAGGACCAGGACGGACTAAAGAACTTTATGCTGCTCTCGACGTTGTGGATGGTCTGGGCGGTGCTGCTGTGGGGTTTGACCGCCGTCGCCGTAAAGATAAGACAGAGGAATGGCGGCTTCGTGCTCATTACCCCTGTCGAGTAGTTAAAGAGGACGTTCAGTAGAGAACCATCAATAGCATGAGCCAGGGGCTGTCAAAAGGCTCAAGTGGATGTTCAACAGCGGACTAATCGACGTGAGATGTGCCGTACCACGGCTGTCCGCCTACCGCCGGGAAGAACGTCGGTCTTCTTCACTCGCCAATCTGCTCGCCGGACGTCACGTGAACATGAAGACGTTCCAGATCCAGTCGCAGGGGCTCATCGTGCTGCTGTGTCTCGTGAACCTGCTCAACTACATCGACCGGGGGATCATCCCGGGGGCCCCGCAGAGCTTCCGCCACTTCATCACGTCGTCTCTGGGTGTGGCTGTGACGGATCAGTCCGTGTACTTCGGTCTACTGTCTTCGTCTTTCATCATCGGCCACTCCATTCTCTCCATTGTCTTTGGGTACTTCGCACTCACACACCGTCCGTTCCGAATCGTCTCACTCGGGACGAGCATCTGGATCGTGGCTATCATCATCTGTGCCATTTCCGAGCACGTCAACAGCTACGCACTACTTATCGTTGGTAGAGTGCTCAGTGGCGTCGGAGAAGCTTCGTTCCAGTGCGTGGCGCCTCCGTTCATCGACCGTCACGCCCCGCCGGCGCGTAGAGCGTTCTACGTCGGGATCTACTTGGCGTCAGTTATCGTCGGCACCGCTATCGGATTCGTATACGGGTCGCTCTTCGCCGAGTCCGCTTTGACGTGGGCGGGGGCGTTCTACTTTGAAGCCATCTTGATGGCGTGTCTAGTCTTCTGCTGCTTATTCTGCGTCCCGGATGAGCTCAACGTCGTGCCGCCTTCGGACGATGAAGTAGCGCTAAGGAAGCCGCTTGTGTCGACCAATGAGTTCGCCAGTGAAGTCATGTCGTTGTCGAGGGAGAGCCACGATACCATTGAGAAGAACGCGGGCGGATTGTCACCGGATAAACACGGAGTTGAGATGTTGTCACCGAAAGACGTGGAGGCCAAGCCCTTCCTTCAAACGTGGTGGGAGATCGTCTCGGACGTCCCGTTCTTGCTGGTAGTACTGGCTCATGGCGCGTATACGTTCACGTTGGGCGTGTTTAACGCCTTCGGACCGGACGTGTTCATTGGGCTGGGGCTGTTCTCGGACGAGACGTCAGCGTCGCTCATCTTTGGAGGAATTGTGGCTGTCACTAGTCTCATTGGCACACCCTTGGGCGGGTTTCTGCTTGATCGCCATACAAAACACACCACTGTGCCCGGTAAACGGTGCTTTGTCGCGGTCTCGTCACTCTTGTTCTACGTTACGATCGCCGAGGTGTTCGCGTTGATCATGTGCTTCATATCGGACAGCAAAGGAGCGTTCCTCGCGTGTTTCACCATCGCCCTCTTCTGTATGTGCGCACTGTGGGGGCCTGAAATGGTCGCTGTGCTCGAGCTGTTCCCGTCCTCCCGTAGGTCGATGGCCATCTCAGCCAACGCAGTGATCATCCACGTCTTTGGAGACGTCCCAGCGCCTATTGTCATGGGCGTCGTGCGGGATAAGTGGGCGCCGAACTGCGGAACAGTGGAAGACGACGGCGATGCGGTTCTGAATCCGTTGTGCAGCGAAGACCAAGACGGACTGAAGAACTTCATGCTGCTGTCGGTGCTGTGGATGGTTTGGGCGGTCATTCTATGGGCTCTGGCTATGGTGGCGGTAAAGAGAAGACAACGGAAGGGAGGCTTCGTACTCACGGCACCGGCAGAGATCTAACAAATTGGAACAAGTTTACTGGGTAGTTTAAATGAAATGTGAAGAAAATGTTAAGCAGTAAAACGACAAACGTGGCGATGCTGCGTATTGTAGAGCGTAGCTGTAGTGGCCGATATTCTCTTTATCTGCAACTCCTGACATGAAAGAAGGGATGCGTGGTCACTTTGACGATGAATTCCGAACCACAGAAGAAGATTGACAGAAGCTTGATGATCCAAAACAGGTTATCCAAATCAGCGAAAGCAGTGTGGACAGGATCTTCATGTTAAGCGTGAATTCCACCTACCACGTACATGTACTGGCAGTTTTGATGTTCTTGTCAAGAGTCTTGAGGCTACATTCTTGTCATGGCGAGAAAGATACACTTCGCAGATCGCTATGAAAGCTAAGTTCGATAGTCGTCGCAGTGAAGCCCGAACCGGTTCTCCCTGTTTTCCAGCTGCAACACTACCTGCTGTCAAGACGACCTCCTCGTTGTGGTTGCAGGGCAGCCAACAAAATCAACAGACTCGATGCATTTCGCTCAAAACCTCACAGCCGGGCCAGTCGCAAGTCCACCAGACTTGATCCTGATAGAAACCATTGCCGTGTTTTGTTTGGACTTCCGTGTCTGCATCGCTCTGCTTGGCGAACACGGCTTTATCCCTGCGTCTGGCTCGTGCTTCCCTGTGTCCCAGCAGTGCTCACATTCATTTCTGAATTCTTCATCAAACGCTCAAACCATTTCGCCACCAGCCAAAAGAATGCCCGGAATCACCCCACGCAACTCGTACTACTCATACTCGGTGCAGATCACGCCAACCCACCCAGAGCCTCCAATTCTACTACCAGCCAACCACACACTCGCCCCATGGGAAAAGGGAGTCGAGGTCTCCCGCGTGCTCGCGTACTTCCTGGGCTCTCTGCTCTTCCTGCTCGGCTCCATCTTCTTCTACCCAAAGTACTCGGTCATGTGGAACGGCAAGGCCGGTACTTTCGGTAGTTGGGACTTCGTGATCGGTTGCATCTGCTTCTTCATCGGCGCCAACCTTGACTTCATCCAGACTGTGCGCTACAACCACGGCACTCTCCTTCGTCAGGTGCTACGAGCGTTCACTGCGTTGTGCAACTACATGGCCACGTCGATCTTCATCTTGGGAGGACTCTTCTTCCTCCCTTCGTGGTATCCAAAGTCTCCGGAGCTCGGATGCTGGGCCTTCATCATCGGTTGCATCCTCTTCTGCATCGCAGCCGTGGCTGACATCCTTTTCATCTGTTTGACTCACGAGGACTCGCGCGTCACAGGCTTCAGGTTCTCGAATGTTTTCTGCTGGGGGACGGTGGCTGCGCTTGGGACGTTTATCGGTGGGCTCTGCTTCATTATCGGCAGCTGGTTCTACCTGCCCAAGTACATTAACCTGGTGGACGAAGGCACGCACTACATGAACGTTGCCATCACGTACTACGTGTTCGGGAGCGTGAGCTTCATTGTTAACAGTTGTGCGCTGGCCCCGGATACGTACCGACTTATTCAAGCGAGCAGTAGCGACAAAATCGGCGGAAAGTAAGTTAGTTTAGGCTCTTAAACTTTAGAGATTGTGTGTATAGCGTTAGATGTCCATGAAGATGGGTCCAATACTACATGTACCGTAGCCGTTTGAGTGTTGAAGGAAGCGCGAACTTGAATGGATAGACGCGGCTTCAATTACAGCACGAACACGGTACATGTGCTCAAGTAACAGCGTCATGACGTGATAAAAGCTCAACACGAGGTAAGGCTTACTGTGACAGTATGAGCGTCTTGCCACCTACTGTACATGATATGTACTTCGAAGTACATATGCCTGACTTTGGTCCACCCAAGAGTCTTAAGCCAAGACACCGGAAAAATGGCTGCAAGTCTTGATTTCCAGCGGAATACAGGGGCGCCCTGCTGCATCACTGTAAGTGCTTCCTTGTACAGAACATGTATTGAAGTTCGTGCCTACTGAAATGCTACGGAACCTTACTTGCTGTTTCTTTCTTCGTCCTCGTTCAAGCTTTCACCGAGATCCACTAGCAACAGCAGTCGAACGCTACGCACGGTGCAGCGAACGGCAAAACACAGATTCGCTGCCCACATCTCGTGTCTGGTCGTCAAACAATTCGCCGCCTCTATCCTCGATGTTACACGCGTGCACCGTGCTGTCACGCTGCGAGCTGCCATCCCACCGCGACGCTAGCTTCGAGTCGAAGTTCGACAGTCGCCTTCGAGGTAGTCGCGGTTTCTGGTGCTACACTTGACAACTTCGTGCGCTCCAAACCACACGTTGGTGATCGCGACGTACGGAGCGACCTTCAACACGACGCAGCACCAACGGTCCTCATACAAAAAGCTCGTTGATGGCTTTGCAGATCATGGGCTCCGCTCAAACATCTGCCGGGATAACCACGAGGTCACAGGCACTCAGTGAGACCGAGCACAATGCTCGCAGTCTGTCATTTCCACTGCATCGATTACGCGGCACCTGCACCATGGCGCGAGGTTTCTCTCTGCAAACGCCGCTCGCTGTTCTCCTGGTAGCGATAGTGCTCATAACACCCGTCGTTCACTCTTTCGACCAAGTCGAGCAAGTCAAACTGGACCCGGATGTCGGTAAGTCCACCGTGGAGCTCATCGAAGCGCGCGGGTACGTGGCGGAGACCCACAATGTAACCACAGCGGACGGGTATATCCTCACAGTGCACCGCCTCCCCAAGTCGTACGATGAGAGTCAATCAGGTCAAGAGGCTGCTGCAGACAAACCTGCCATCTTGGTACAGCACGGTCTGCTGGACAGCAGCTTCTCGTGGGTCTGCAACTTCAGGAACCAGAGTCTCGCCTTCGTGCTAGCTGACGCCGGGTACGACGTTTGGCTGGGAAACAACCGCGGCAACACGTACTCCACCGGCCACGTCAAGTACACGACCGAGGACGACGCGTTCTGGGACTTTAGCTGGGAGGACATGGGTCGGTTTGATCTGCTAGCGATGCTCAACTACGTCCGCGACACGTCGAAACAGGACACGACGGCACTTGTAGGCCATTCGGAGGGCACAACGCAGGCATTTGTAGCCTTCTCCGAAGACCAGACACTCGCCCAGACCGTGTCGTACTTCGCAGCTCTTGCTCCTGTTGCCTGGCTGGGAAATACCAAGGCTAAGGCGCTTCAGTTCCTGGCCAAAGTGTACTTGGACAAGATCTTCGAGGTCTTCGGCCAGGTGGAGTTCCTATCGCATGACGAAGTGCTACAGGAGGTAATCGAAGCCGCTGCCTGCACGTTGAACCCTGACCTGTGCGAGACTGCTCTTGCGCTTGTGTCTGGAGTCTCCGAGAACTGGAACTCTTCTCGTGTTGGTGTGTATCTCTCTGAAATGCCGGCTGGAACTTCCGTCAAGAACATGGGTCACTTCGCGCAAAGTATCCGCAAGGGGACTTTTTCGGCGTATAACTACGGCTGCGGCTGTCTTCGAATCCTTGGGATCAAACTCTGTTCGAAGCGAATCTGCGAAAACAAGGCCAAATACGGCAGCTTCGACCCGCCAGCGTTCCCAGTCAGCAGTATGACATACCCCCGCACAGGCTTTTTCACGGGGGAGAACGATATCTTGGCCACTTCGACGGATATTGACCTGCTCCGAGCTGCTATTCCCAATACCACAATCATCTACGACCAAGAGATCAGTGACTTTAGTCACATGGACTTCACCTGGGCAATGGACGCCAACGAGAGGGTCTACCAATCCGTACTTGAGCAGCTTGAGCTGTACATCGGCACCGGATATTAAACAACCAACGTGAGAACGTACGCTTAAATATACGAAGCAAAATATCGGTAGATAATTCTTCAACCGACGCCTAGATGATCAGGTTGTCGTGTCCTGCGGCTTTAGCCAACTTCTGCACTTTCGCGACCTCGTTCTTGCGGTTGCACTGAGTCAACATCGTGATCAAATCCTCATACACCTCCACGTCGAAGCGCGGTGTCTCGGGTTGGAAGCCCTGATGCAACAAGGAGAATGTGTGCACGAACTCGGAGATCTCGGCTTCGGACTGACACCGCACCATCAACGCGTGCAACTGCTCAGTCGAAAGCTGGAAGCCTTCGCACTCCATGTTGTAAGCGACGTGTAGAGTGCGCTCGACCAAGCCAATTTGGGTGCCGAGGTCAACCAACGAGACGTACAGACCTTCGGGGATAGCCAGATTTTCTTGACTCAGTTCACGGAATAGCGAGAAGCACATGTCGATGCCTGACGAGCCATAAAGCGCGTTCACAACGTAGTCAAAGAACACCTTGTCCGATGCAACACCCATAGTGGACATCTCGCGGATAACATCCACTACAGCATTCAGGTCGCCGTGAGACGCGTGGATGAAGGCGATCGTTGTAAACGCCTTGGTGTCGGGGACAACACCATGTTTCTTCATTGCGTCGGCGAGAGCAACAGCGTCACCTACCACACGCCGACGCATACAGATGGATAAAAGGGATGTGAAAACCTGGAGGTTCGGGGCCAGCTCCCACTCGAGGAAGGCGTCCATGAGATCGAAAATCTCCTCTATGGACGCGTCACGGTGGCTTTCCACCATCTCCAGCATCGTAATATGGTCTGGCACGATGAACGGGTTACTCGCCATCTGCGAGAAGAGCTCCTTGGCTTGTTCAGCTTTCCCCGTGGCCGCAAAACAGCCCAAGGCGTCATTGTAGTTCTCAACCTCCAGCATCCACGCCCCTGCAAGGTCCAATTCCGTCTTGAAAACCTCACTTAAAACTTCTTCCAAGAAGGTTGGATCCAAATGCTCGTGACAGTATCGAATTGCAGACCCAAAGCCAGCACTGCGGGCTACACCTCGAGCTGCAATCTCTCGGAACACTTCTTTCAGCGCAGAGAAGTCGTTTGTTGCTTTACAAGCCTTCATCACGTTTACACCCATGTTTTCATCAAGCGGGAGAACTTCATCCTCAATCCGGACCCTCTCTTCAGAATCTTCGGCCACAATATCCATGTCACTACGATCGACCAGCCTCTCTCGCATGCTCTCCATCGTCTTGTAGCAATGCAAAGCCAGTGAAAACTCCTCCAGCGTCACACAGGACTGAATGGCAGCGCCAAAGCCTCTCTCCAGCATCAAACTCCGTATATTCTCCACGTCACCTCTAGTAGCACGCACGCTGCCATCCACATAGTCCAAAAAGGTGCGTACAATTTTCCTTGGACTGTTTTTCGTCTTCACGCATGCTTGAAAGAGCGTCAAAAAGCCTTGCTGCTGGAAATCTCTAGCTGGATCAAAGTCTGGGTGACTGAAATACTTCGTAGACAGCTTCAGAACCTCCGTGTACTTCTTTTTCTGCGCCATTTTGGCCATCAAATGGCCCACAACCGACGGCGGCATCAAAGGCTCCTGCGAGCTTAAGCCCCACTCCATCTCGCGGATTGCAGGCCACAGCTCTTGCTGATAAAGTAGAAGCTCCTGGGCCGCACTCAACATGTTAATGTTGGCACAGCCGTTGACTACTTCAACCAGCACACGGGACACAAACTGCGGTCCGTATCTCTTCTTCAATTGAGCCAGCAACGCCTGAATCTCTTCCGAACGGAACGAACGGGACGACCGTTGTCGTAATACCGTAAATAACAGATCGATCCAAATGGGTTCACTGGCGTTTTCAAAGGCGAAGCTTGCCACGAGTCCCAGCAGCTCTGCGGCCCCGCGCTCGTCCCTTACGTCCAGTCGACGCTTGAGCGCCACGTTCCAAGCTCTTGAGTCTGTAGCTGCCAGTAGTTGCACTTCGTCTTTGCAGCGCAGCGCCCTGCAGGCGAACACGAAGCTGTCTGATGTGCTCTTCGGGGACAATAAGACGTTTAATTGCCGGTCCTTGAAGCGTATTTTTGGCGTTAAATTCACGTTTCGAGGCTGTTTGGACGTGCGTCGGCGGCGCGTCGCCTCCACTGCTGCGGAGAAGCTGCTGGAAAGCTGTGGCGACTGCCAGGAAGACGCGCGCTGGCACGCGCGACGCAGCATCTCGTTCCGGTCGTCGCGACTGCACCAGCCTGAAGTGAGACTGACGTACGGCTACGAGGCTCCGTCTAACGTCGTGTGGACCACATAGCAAAAGAGATGTTCTGATACACAAAGTTAGGTTCTACACATGAATTACGCTGTCCATAATCACTTGAAGCTGTTCCCCCTTGGCAACAATGGCGCCTCGCTTCGCGTTTCGAACGAGGTGAGGCTGGCTCTACAGGGACGTATGAAACTTCTTCGAGTCACTAACCGCTTGTATCTGCTTTGTATAGTAAATTCCGCAATGTGGAAGCCAAGCGTCTTCCTCGAGAGCAGTGTTACGACCAGCTACAAGTGTCGTCCTCCCCCGTCGACGGCAATGTACTGGCCGCTACGTCCTCTAGCTTCGCCTTCGCCCATCAAATGGACAACGGAGGAGCAATTCAAGTCAAATCTCTTGCCCAAACGGGAAAGGAAGCGCCCAATACGCCGCCATTAATCCGTGCGCACCCTACAGGTCGCGTCACGGCTTTGAGCTTCACGCCCTTCCACGAGGAGCTCCTATTGTCTGCAGGAGATGCCAATGCTACGGTGAAGCTCTGGAGACTACCGAGTACTGAGCCTATGACTCAGGACCTGGTGACGCCTGTGGCAACGTTCCAACAGACTGTTCCCGGTATTGTGGCCGGTATCGTGCCACATCCGTCGGCCGACTCAATTGTTGCCACGTACTCGAGGCCGGGGCCATTGAGGATCTACGATATTCAGGAGGAGAAGTTGAGCTTTGAACTGGCCGTGGACGAAGCAATTGTGAGTTCGGCAGCGTGGAACTGGGATGGAAGTGCGATGGTGCTGGCGACACAGGACCAGGCTGTGAGACTTTTAGACCCCAGAGTAGATCAATTGTCGGCGCCTGGGATTGAGGCTGCGCATACGGGGAAGCGACACCTGAGTGTGGTCTGGTGCGGACGTACGCAACATTTTGTGACGTGCGGGAGCGACCGCATGCAGGAGAGGGAGCTGAAGCTGTGGGATCCACGACAATTGGCCAAATGCGTGCATCGTGAACGCCTGGACGCAGGAGGCGTGGGGCAGCTGTTCCCGTTGTACGACGCGGACTTGGATTTGCTGTATGTGCTGGGCAAAGGAGACCGTAGTGCACGGATGTTTGAGGTCGACTTGGCGCGGGCTCCGTATGGACATGCGCTGGATCATAGCGCACTAAACAGTATGACTCTAGCCGCGGCGATGCTTCCGAAGCCGGCGTGCGATACGAATGTTTGCGAAGTCGCGCGCGTCTTGAACCTCAGCGCAAGTGGAAGCGGTGTCGGCGGCAGCTGCGAGGTTGTGAGCTACCGAGTGCCCCGCAAGGAGGCGACACACACGTTCCAGAGCGACTTGTATCTCGATACGTTATCGGCAGAAGCTGCCATGACGTCTGTTGAGTGGCAACAGGGGCGTAATGCTGAGCCCAAAGTGCAAGCTGTGAAGCCAACTGTCAAGGCTGTCGAGGATATGAGCGGCAGTGTATTTGGACGAGCTACAGCGGGAACTCCTGCGCCATCCGGTTGGGGAGCACCAGCGTCAAGTGCGACCAATGGATGGCAATCTTCTTCTGGTTGGGGGCAGTCATTATCGTCAACAGCGTCATCGAGTGTACCGTCAAAAGCTGCGGCTGATGTCAAGACAGGGTGGGGGTCGAGCACTAGAAAGTGGAATGAGCCGGAGGTCACGACTCAAAGTGTCCCCCCTCCACCTGCAGCGAGTGCTTCAGCTTCGACCACTCCTTCGAGCGCTACTGAGTCATTTACAGATAAACCTGAGGAGACACCAGCTCCTGCTCCAGTAGCAGTGCCACCTCCTGCGGCACCAGAAGAACTACCGGCAGACGTGGTGGAGCTTTCGCACAAAGCACAGCGTCTTGGCGCCAAATACGGGCACAAACTAAAGTACCTTCAAGGCAAAGAGGCTTCGCGCAACGATGTGTTCCACTTCGGTGACAAGCGCGTCGCATTTTCCACTCAAGCTTCCCCCGTAATTGCTGCAAACGCAACATTTTGGGCAGCTCCCATTGCTGGTGCCGGCGGACCTGTGCTCGTGGAAAAGCTTGACGCTACAGGAAAAGCACAGCATGGTGCTGCACCTGTGATCAACGGGCAGAAGGCCGAAGTGTCGGCACTCGTGTTCAACCCGTTTAACGACCACGTGCTCGCGACAGGTTCGGTGGACTCCACTATCCAGCTTTGGTCTCTTGATTCACACGACACAACCGATGATCCGGGTAAACTCACGCATACGTTGTCAGGGCATACGAAGGGGGTTCGAGCTCTTGAGTTTAATCCAACAGCAGCCGATGTGCTCTGCTCATCAAGCCAAGATCTCTCGCTGCGCTTCTGGGACATCGAGGTTGGCCAGGAGAAGCTGTGTCTGGAGGGGAAGCTGGACGATATCCCGTGGAACATGGCTTTCAGCAACGACGGCGCTTTGTTGGCCACTGCAAGTCGTGCCAAGATCGTGCGCGTGTTCGATCCTCGCCAACCTGAGCACGCACTGGTCTCCATGGGGTGTGGGCACGAGAGCAGCAAGCCGCAGTTTGTGACGTGGGCAGAATCGACACGTCTGCTGACAGTCGGCGTAAACGCTCGTAACGAGACGCAGGTGAGCTTCTGGGACTCACGCAACTTGTTGGAACCTTTGGCTGCACCTGTGATGGTGGAACCGGCGGCTAGTGCAGCTAGCACCACAACGCCAATTCCTCTGTACGATGCCAGCTCGCATCTGCTCTTCCTGGTCGGTACAGGAAGTCGTCACATTTGGAGTTACGAAGTTGACCCAGTAGCTGCTACTGTGCAAGCTAACCTGCCGTTTATGCTGACCGGTACCGATACCATTGGTGGAGTTGCCCTTCTGCCGAAACAAATCTGCGATGTCCGTGAAGTTGAACTGGCGCGGTTGCTTGTAGCTACGCCGGATGTCGTCGAGCGTGTGTCATTCTCACTTCCCAGGGCCCAAAAACTGAAGGAGTTCTTCCAAGACGATGTCTTCGGCTTGGTACCAAAGCGAGAAGCTTCAGTGAGTGCTGCACAGTGGTTTGCGGGTGAATCAGGAGCTCCAGCTTACGAGTCCCTGCGGCCGGATGGTACGTGATCTACTGTAGTGTGCAGATGCCGAGCTTGATTGATGACAATTGCTTTTCCTTTTGACTGCCAGGTATGGTACAGCTATCCGAGAAACCTAAAGACGCAACTCCAGTGCGTCCCAAGACTTTGGATTTCCAAGCTCGCAAGAGAGAAGAGGACGAAAAGGAGCGCCAGAAGGTCGCTCAATTTGCGCGGCTAAGTGTAAGCTGCTGTACTGCTGACTCTCCTGAATTCTTTCGTGCAGAACTCACCTGACGAACTGTTTGTTCCAGACTCTTGCCGCTCAGCCCTCACTGCATTCCACTCACAACACCGGAGGAAATCCAACCGCTCCTCAGGCTGTAGAGGAAGACAGCGATGACGACTGGGACGATTGACCTCATGTTGGATAGTGGGGCCAAAATCCACCCGAGAAGAGAACCACAGACCCGACAATTTTGATTATACTTTACAACTCCAGGCGCCAAACTTGCCCAAAGTAATCGTGACGCCACTGATACAACTTCGGATATAGCTGAGAGCTCTCATCACGTTCGCCCACATTAAGCAACCTGCTACCGAACAAAACTCTGATAAAGGCGTCGGCACACACGCGTAAAGTACTTCGGCTCTTTTCTGGAGATGAGCTCAATCTCCTTCGCAACAGCATCGGTTGAGACCTATATGAAGCAAGCACTCATGTATTAGTAAGCTGGACGTGAATATGGCGAAATTGCAGTGTTGAGCATACCTGTCCGTGTGGCACCTGCACAGCCGTTTGGTAGTCGGTATAAGGGAACACGGGAAGAAGAGAGAATCCAACGCTAAACCGAGCACCCTCAGCATCCATTCGCGAAGCAACGGACGGGAACTTGAGGAAATCAACCCAAAGTGTGCTGTCGTCTTCGTCGTAGCGCATTGCAAAATGAGTGGAGAGTTCGCGCAGCTCCTTCAAAAGCCGGAAAGAGCGGCTAATAAAATGCTCCAGAACCTGCAGTTTTGAGCATACCAGCCCATCATTGCCATTTCCAAGCTCAGATTCATCCGCAATTCGAGACATGTAGTGCGGGTCTAACAGTAGCCGCTGCAGCACGAGAACCACATCGCCTTCATACGGAAGGTATATGTTACCCTCCCTCCGCTTTAGCGACTCGTTCGTTTTGATCGAGGTTGATGTCCCGCCCGTCGAAGTGGACCCCAGATGGACATCTACGCAAATCTCCACATCGAACAACACGTCTTCAAATCGAGCACTTAGCCGAAGAATTGATGCTGTTGCTTCACGAATTTTCCATACAGTCATGCTCTCCTGAATTGCAAGCATTTCCTCCGTCGCCAACACTTCCTGCTCGAAAAGCGTTGCTGCAGCAGAAGTTACCGGCTCCAGTTCCGCCGCACGACCCTCAAGAACTTTTAGACGACTCTGCAACACTGACTCCTCCAGCGAGAGAGACGAGCACTCTTTCTCCAAATTCTTCACGGCAGTCACGTACTCATCGTGAGCACCCTGCTGTTCCTCAATGGCATCCAAAAGAAGCGACATCTGCTCTTCACGCTCAATCATCTCGTTGATAGCAGCAATTTCATTTTGACGCTGCATAGCATCAGCAGTCACACTGTCCTTCAGCGATTTAACATCGAGTGCCAAGGCATCCGCACCAAGCGACAAACTGCTTGCGAGTTGCTTTTCCATCTGCGCCTGCAACTGACACCAACCGGTTCGTGCAACCATCGCCTCTGTAGCATACAGCTTTTGAATGGCTTCCCGGCCAGCATCATCGAAATTTTCTGGGATAAAAACTGCTGGGGCCTTGATCTGAAGCAATGATGACAGCTCTTCAGCCGCCGCTGAAGCCCACGACGATACATCTTGGGCATGGCGTTCGATGACTTCTGAGCATATATCGTGCGCACAAGCAAGTTTTACATCATTCGAGACTTGGTTTTCTAACGTCTCAGCGCCCTCTCCAAAAAAATCGCTGGCAGTCTCAACCACCGTCTCCTTTTCGTTCAAAGCAATAGACGACAAAAGCTCTTCCATAGTAATCAAATGGACGGAAAGTGCCTCCGGTGTGGGTGGGCGTCGAGGGCTTTGGCTGGGCTCACTTACGCGATCAAATTGCGCCTTGAGATTTACCTGGAGAGATGCACGGCTGGCAGCATATTCTTCGTCACTTTCGTCGGACACAAGACTCATGGCGCTCTGGTTACGAGAAGAAGTCATGGTTTCGTTTGCTTCTTGAATTGGGTCCAATGTAGTATCCTGGTCGTTCGATTTCCGAGTGGCATTCGAAACTTGACTGCTCTGGCTAGAAGACGAGCCAGCAACTTCATTGGCCAGGTCACTCAATGACCCAGGAAGATCGTGAAGATCAGGCTCAGGTGCCGATTTTGTTAGCTCGTACACCGAAGATTCAGCAAGAAGGTGACCCAAACTGAACTCTGCCGTGTCTTCATCACGGGGTAAACCAGAAGACGCTATGGACTGCTTTCCAGCACCCTCAACATCACGGCCAAACACGATAGAATATTCGCCCGTAATTTCCATGTCCTCTCCAGCGTCTGAAGATGCCGACGAGTCTGCGTAAGGCGTGCGAGCTGTCTGGACATTCGCCGCGCGCAAAAAGGAGTTATTCCTTGACGTAGAGGGAGACTGGGAACTTGCTGGAGTCTTTTTGTCGGCAATAAATGACGTCGTTGCGGCAGACTTCGAGGTTTGGCGTGTGACAGTGATGGTCTGACGCCTACGCCGTCGAATTTCAGCTCGAGAATCGAGAGGGCTATAGCCTCTCATACTGTGTCGACGTTGGCTTTTGTCAGTTGACTTTGGTGCCATAAGACTACTTCTCCGTGTCTGTAGTAGATCAAACCCTGGCTTCTTGAGCTGTTGCGATATCTTCTGCGCATTGACCTTCTTCGGTTCTTCCTCGTCAAGTGAGTCTGCTTCATCCAGAATGGAAGAGTTTAAAGATGTTTCTGCGTCGTCAGGTTCTTCCTCGGACGAGACTCGCTCCAATGGGAAAAGCCGCGAAGCATCCTTAGCAGGCATGGGGGTCATCGATGTCGATGGGGAGCCATGGTTAAATTCTGCACCTTGCGATGGACCAAAATTCACAGTCTTGATTGGTGTTGTCTGAATAGCACTTCCAACGTTGCGACGGGCTTTTCGTGCACTCAAGATACCCTTCAGTGGCGTCCTGATCCGGCCCCCCCCAGGAGGAGGTGAGAATAACGAAGGCAGCGGGATTCGAGAGAGTGGAAGGCCATCAGGGGATCTCTGGTTGCCAGTACCTACTTCTGATTGAGCTTGATTCTCTTGCAACGGACTAGACTTGGCTTCCTCATTGGGGGAGTCGATATCCATAGACTCCATGGTTACTTCGTTATAACTGCTAACAGCACGGGCACGTTTTTCAGGAGTTCCTCCATGCGCATCTGACGCATTAGCACGCTTCCGGGACGCTTCTTCTCGACGCTTCCGCGCCGCATCTGTACCACCACCAGAAGGAGAGTCCAACCCGCTGGCTAACTCTAACAATCCATTATCGTCAATAGTTTGTCGACGGTCATCGTGTGGCTGCAAATTGTCTTCAAGCATCGTCAATACATCGCCCGGATCAACCGTCTCCCTCCGCTTCGAATTACTCTTTGGGGGAGTCGGCGATTTCTTGGTCTTTGTCTCAGTTACCGGGGAAGATGTCTTACTGCTTTTCGCCTCTTTCGCCGGAGGGGATTTTCGACTCGTAGAATTCTTCGCTGGGGACGGCGAGTTTTTCCTCTTCGTCTCCTTCGAAGGACTCGGAGATTTCCTACTCTTAGCTGGGGCAGGTGAATGCAGCTTGCTCTTCTTCGATGGGGTGGGTGTCTTCTTGCCTTGCGCCTGTTTCGACGGACTAGGTGCCTTGTTTTTCAACTCCTTATGCACTTCAAGCTGATTGTCGCTATCCGTGTCTTCATCCATTTCCAGCGCCGAGTTGCTCAAGCTCCACGCTTCCTTCTGCAGCTCCGCCACAACTGACGCTGCTTCTGCCGGGTCCAATGTCGCTCTCTTCATCTCATCCTGCTCCAGTAAATTCGGAGCAAACATCGAGTTCGTAAAGCTGTCACTCGTGTTGCCCAAGGACGAGCTGTCTCGACGGCTATCCCGAGTCTTCACAGGCGACGCTTTCGAGTTCGATCTGGGATGTTTACTTGCTGACAAAGACTTTGATCTCGTGGATCTAGCAGGAGAGTCCTGCACCTGTTGCGCCTCCTGAACCTTAGCTGGGCTTGGATTCTGCTGTACGGAGGTCTCTTCCGCCTGCAGTAGCGACTTCAGAGCTCCTGGACTCGCTGTGTCCCATCTGGATATGGATGCGTCCAGATCCGCGGCGTCCTTTACCAGCTGTGCGGCCTTGGAGGGCGACAAAGTGCGGCGTTTGGATGGCGTAAAAGGCGGCTCGTCCTCCTCTGTCTTGTGCTCCAAATGCGCAGGCTCCGGCTCCTTCGCGTTGTCTTTTATTTCGCCAAGGATCTCGCGCTGCAGCTGGCGCGTGATGGTGTCACGCCGGTGAGGGGCAGGCGGCTGCAGCGCGTACTCCTCCTCGTCGTCCATGAGCACCTTTGCTGGGGTTTTCCCGCCCGTTCCTTCGAAGAGTGATTGTCACTGAAAGCTTGAATAAAAAACCTCATTTAGGAAAAACCCTAGATGGATACACAGTTTTCACCTGGTCGGGGCCAGGTGGAAAAGTAAGGGTGCGCCCAGCCAGTGCTTTTTCATGCTTTGTGTGACTTGCGTCAGACTCGAACGGGCATCGAAACAGGAGAAACCATGACGGACATCAGCGACGCGAAGGCTCAACGCAAGGCCGAGAAGAAGGCCAAGAAGGCAGCACGTAAGGCTGCTGAAGCTGCTGCTGCTGAGAGCCCTGTGACTGAGGAAGGCCCGGTTAAGAAGGAGAAGAAGAGCAAAAAGCACAAGCGTGCACGTGAAGAAGACGAGGCTGAGAAGCCTAAGAAGCACCACAAGAAGGAGAAGAAGAACAAAAAGCATAAGGGAGATGAGGAGGAGGACGCGCCCAACACGGACTTCTCCAGCGGTCCGTACCAGCAGCCACCGGCCAAGGACGGAAGCTTCAAAAAGTCCTTCTACACGGAAGGCAAGGAAACAGCCAAGATGACCAACGAAGAGGTCTCGGCCTTCCACGAGGCCAACCAGATGATCCTCAGCGGCAACAATTGTCTGTACCGCCCCGTGCTAAGCTTCGATGACGTCACGTTCGAGTCCAAGTTCATGAAGACCACCAAGGGTTTCGACAAGCCCACGCCCATCCAGAGTCAGTGCTGGCCCATTCTGGCCTCGGGACGTGATATTATCGGTATCGCTGAGACTGGATCTGGTAAGACGCTGGCATTCGCTATCCCCGGTCTGATCCACATTGCGGCTCAGCCCGAGGTGTCACACCAGCACCCGGGCCCGCGCATGCTCGTGGTGGCGCCTACGCGTGAACTGGCGATGCAAAGTTCGGCTGTGATCGCAGAGGCTGGCAAGAAGTGCGGGCTTAAGAGCATCTGCATTTACGGCGGTGTGCCTAAGCATACCCAGAAGAAGGCTCTGCGCGACGGTGTGCATGTGGTGGTGGCCACCCCCGGACGTTTGAAAGACCTGGTGGAGGAGCGTTCGTGCAACCTGTCCAAGGTTACGTTTGTGGTGCTTGATGAGGCTGATCGTATGCTTGACGAGGGTTTCGAGAAGGACATCCGCGCCATCATTGGCAGTACCCACCCGGAGCGTCAGATTGCCATGTTCAGCGCTACGTGGCCCCAGTCCATTCAGAAGCTGGCGCATGAGTTCCTGAACGACCCTGTCAAGGTCACCATTGGTTCGGATGAGCTTGCTGCTAGTCACAACGTCACTCAGATCGTCGAGGTCATTGAGGACCGCGCTCGTGACGCTCGCGCACACGCTCTGCTGCAGAAGTACCACTCGAGCCGCAAGAATCGTATCCTGCTGTTCGTGCTGTACAAGAAGGAGGCCGACCGTGTGGAACGCATGCTGCACCAGCGTGGCTGGAACTGCGTTGCCATTCACGGCGACCGTAGCCAACAGCAGCGTTCGGAGGCCGTTGAACAGTTCAAATCTGGCGAGGTCCCGCTGCTGATTGCTACGGATGTTGCTGCTCGTGGTCTTGATATCCCTGGGGTCGAGTACGTCATTAACTACTCGTTCCCGCTGACGATCGAAGACTACGTGCACCGTATCGGTCGTACGGGTCGTGGTGGTAACAAGGGTACGGCTCACACGTTCTTCACTGCCAATGACAAGCCTCGAGCTGGTGAGCTCGTGAACCTGCTGCGTGAGAGTAACCAGGAGGTACCAAAGGACCTGACCAAGTTCGGTACGCACGTCAAGAAGAAAGAGCACAAGCTGTACGGCGCTTTCGCGAAGAACATCGACGTCAATAAGAAGGCCACCAAGATTACCTTCGATAGTGACGACGAGTAAGCTGCTGTCGACGTTGATAGGATAGGTACCAGGTAGACAGAGGTGGGGAGATCTATTTCGCTGTAGATTGCTTTGATTAGTTGCGCCGCCGTGCTGATCACGGGCTGGTGCCCTTAAAATACATGGTTTGCACTGTATCCCCCTCTGAGTCTGCCATCACTTCACTCATCATCGCTGCTGCTAGAATATCCATAGTCCTGGAGCAGCAGTGCTGTCGCAACAGGTTTCGTCGTCTTGGTGTCTATCTGGTTCCTGTCCGTGGGAATTTTCACTGACGTCCGGTCATCCTTGGCATCGCTTTGAGCTGGGATTTTAGCAGGACTTCGGTTCCTCTTGGTCTTCTTCACTTTGGCGACCTTACTCGTCTCGGCTTCCCTCTTCTTGGCCTTGATCACAACCACCGGCCTATTCTCAACCTGCAGCGCTTTTTTCCCACTGATGACTGCAATCTTCGGAATCTCCGGTGTCTTTTTCACTTTCAGAGCATTGGAGCGGAAGGACTGCAGCGCTGCGAGCACCAACGGTCAGAGAACTGTCAACCACAATACATGTAAAGCCAAGGCAAACGCTGCACTCACCTGCCTGGCGTTCCACCTCCTCCCTACTCTGCCCCTGCTGCTCCAGCCGCGTCTGCTCCACCAAGTACATGCGATCCGACGGGTCCAGCAGTCCGCGACCACCGCCGAGCCACATATTCTCCTCCTCCTTGGACACCATGAGCCGCTCCGCCTCCGTGGACGTGTCGACTTCCTTGTACTCCGTGCGACTGGAGGACGAGGCCCCGCTTATCGCCTGCCGCCGCAGCGCATCCGCGCTCTGGTTGGCTGGGTGCCACGATGGTACATCCATGAGGCAGGATACTTTTCGATGCTTGTAAACTTGTAATGCTGTGTTATATTGTTTTTGAAATGGGAAATATTGCTTTTAGAAATGGGACGTTGCGTACCTCTCATACCTTATATGTTTTAAAGTCACAAAAGCGCCCGGCTCAATTAAGCAATTTACACAAATTATCTGAGCAGGGCGCAGTAAAAAAAACCGAATTACGCATAAATCGGAGTGTAAGAAAGGTCATTTAGCACTTTCACAAAAACCGTGGGACGGGTCACCTGAGACGGGACTGGGACTAGACGGGGACTAAATATTGTGCAGACCAAACGTTTAGTCCGCAGAGGTTGATTAGTCAAAAATGGTCGCTAACCCGGATGGTACTACCGGTATTACCGGTAGCGAGTCAGATGGTATTACCGGTATTGCACTTGCTAGCACTTCTGATATGGGCATGCAAATTTACCTGTCATTTCGTATATTCAGTAGGTGTCAAATCACCTGATTCAAAAGACATTTTATCCAAAACTACCTTTTAAAGTGGATACCCCGTTGAAGTTAGTAAAGTAATTGGACTAGTTGATCTTTTGGGTTGAAACCTCTTCATCAGTTCACTAACCAATCCACCAGCAGCTCACCAAGCCCGACCATGAAGCTCGCGCTGCTGTCTGCAGCGCTCTGCGTCGCCTGTGCAGTTGCTGAGCCCCCCGTGCAGCTCAATGGCTGGTATCCGTGCGCACAGAGCTCGTTGCAGACCGACAGCACAGACAAGGGCCACCCAGACCAGTACTACATGGAGACAGCCAGCGATTCCGACACTGCCGGTAACACTAGACGGAGAGCTACCGTCGAAGTGCAGCAGACTCAGGAGGCGTTGCCATTCTTACAGCAGTCGTTCGACCGGTTATTCGCTCAGCACAGCGACTGGAAGCAGCAGGAATCGCAGCACAAGCACACGGCGCACCTTACACCCGGAAAAGTACGAGAAGATGCAGCACAAGGCATTCCGCAGTACGAGTGTGCGGAGTTCCAAGTCCCAATGTGTTACGACGGAGTGTGCACGAGTGACAACACCATTGACGTGTTCGTTAAGCGTGTGAAAGCCACAAATGCAGCCAACAACAAGGGAAAGGCTCTGTGGGTGCTGCAGGGAGGTCCAGGGGCTTCATCTACAGGTGTGGAAGGGCTTATGAACACCATGTACTTGGAGATGGACAGAGAAGTCAGTGTATATACGTTCGACCACCGAGGAACAGGACGTAGCGCCAGGTTGGAGTGCCAAGCAGCCGAAGCCGGGGCTCTGGGCAGTCCTGGAGGATCCGCTATTCGACTGGATGAACTGCCAGCGTGTATGGATGACATTCGATTCCAGATTGACAACCAGACAGCTGCATTTTCGGTTACGAGTGCGGCCAAGGACTTGGCTGCAATTATTGACTATGAACTCAGTGACCAGGATGTCTACGTCTACGGACTCAGTTACGGCACGTATCTCGTGGAAAGACTGGTCCACTTCGCTCCTGCGAGCGTCAAGGGGTTCTCAGTAGATGGAATTGTATCGGAGAGTGGCGACACCGTTGAGAAACGCTCGACGTTCTCGAACTGGGATCACGACGTTGGCGTTGTGGGCGATCGATTCCTTGCCGCTTGTATGGCGGAAGACTTTTGCAAGAGCAAGTTTCCCGGTGTTACAGATCTTCCGGCCTTTGTGCATGAGCTCTATGATAAGCTGGATGCTGCTGTGTCCGACGGCAAGCAGGGAACTAACGCCTGTGCTGACGCATTGGCGAGAAATGGCAAAAAGCCTTCGTACTTGCTCCGCTCAACTTTTGGTGAGTACCTCATGTCCGACCGCATGCGGGTTGCAATCCCTGCGGTGATCTATCGTGCAGCTCGATGCACTGATGCAGATGCAGACGCGCTCTCTTACTTCGCTGAAGGGCTCGACTTCTCTGAGGATGATGCTGGGTTTGGCGACTCGGAGCCCGAGACACTGCTCTTCGACTCGGACATGCTGTACTACCTGATCGTGTTTTCGGAAATGTGGGAGTCCCCCACTCCAGACAAAGCGACACTGATTAAGTGGTACGAGAACTCCACGATGGCGTCGGACAACTACTTGTCACTGCCATACTACTGCTTGTTCACTGGCAGCCAGGAACATGCTTGCCAAGAGCTTATTCACCTCCCTATCGCCCGGCCTCTGGTGTATGAGCGTGACCAGTACTGGAACAAGACGGGAGAGCTGCCGGACGGGGTCACTGCGTTGCTGATGACGGGCGGAATGGACTTGCAGACTCGCCGCATGTACGGCGAGTTGGAGTACGAAATGATGAGAGGCGAGCGCATGCTCGTGAACTTTGACGACGCAGGACACTGCACGACGTTCACTACCCCAACGAACAGTGGCGGTGCTACCTGCGGCGTACGTATTCTGACATCCTACATAAAGGGAAACGGAGTACTGAAGAACGTGGACACTAGCTGTATGGACGACCTGAAGCCGATGAGGTTCTCCGATAATACCGTGGATTCACAGGAGCTTTTCGGCACGAGCGACCTCTACGACAGCTCGGATTCAGATTGGTAAGGCTCGAGTGAAAGAATGTACTAAATAGAGTTGATTTTGACACTCTTTCGGACCGAGGGGGTGCCAGCGGTTGCGTTCCGCTGTGTAGCTACAGTACTACATAGTATAAAATGGAGAGCAACACCAGCACGTGACAAGTTAAAAAAAAAGGAGAAAGCATGTTACAAGCCTACCGTGCATCCCTACTGTAATTGGAAACCTGTCAGCCCTCGACCGTAATGAGCACTTGCAGTTCTTCGGACGAACCCTGGCTGCTCTGACGCAGCTCACGCATGGCCTCGCACGTGATGGCACCCAGGATAACGAGACCTACTACGACCAAAAGGATGACTTCACTCAGCGACCATGGCACGCCTACGCCGCCTCCACCAGCTTCAGGGTAGTGCAGTTCCTCTCGAGTAGCCGTAGCTTCCTGCTTCTCATCGGTATCCATCTGAACCGTCTCGAGATCCCAGTCGTCCAGGCACTTGGTGGTAGATAGGTGGGCAAACCATTTTGCTGCTGACCGAGGGATCCGGACAAGCTCAGGCGTCGTATAATTCACATAATGGAGCCCGAAGCGAGGCTTGTACGACCCCCACTCATTGTTATCAACAAAAGACCACGCGCTGTACCCGATAATTGGAATCTCTTCCTCCACAACAGCTTTGTACACTTGTTCCACGTACGCCTGGAAGTACCAGAGCTGATCCTGGTTATCCACTTCATCATTTCCACACCACCCGTTCTCCGTTAGCAAGATCTCCGCCGTAGGGTCCTTGGCATGTAGCCACTTGATGGTGGCCAAGTAGCCATCCGGATACCCTGCAAGCCACGAACACTCTGGGCTGCTTGCAGGGGGCACACGCGCACCATTCGGGGCCCGCGAATCATCAATTCCTCGATCACGAGCGTGGCCCAACGGGAGCTCGTCACAGGAGATTTCCGAGCGTTCCGAATCACAGTCCGTCACCACGCGCGAGTAGTAATGGTTGAGCATCAGAACATCGTACGATCCTTTGACTAGTGCAGCCTCCTCAGCATTGAATCTTGGCAGTCGGTCTCCCACCCGTTCGCGCATGATCTCCGGGTAGTCTCCGGTCACCAGGGGCATGAGAAACCAGCCGAGGTCGAACTGCAGTTTCCGCTCCGCCGCTGCCACGTCCAGATCATTGGAGTTGTCCACCGGATAACCGTACTCGGCATTTAATACAATACCAATGCGTGCACCAGCGTCCACCAGTTCCGTTTGTTTTAAGTCACGAAACAGTGCCACAGCTCTCGCATGGGAACGCAGTACATGGTGCGCCACAGTGTAAGTGTTGCTGTCCGACTGTTTCATCCCTCCCGGTGCAGCGTCACACGAGCCGTAGCCGCCACTAATGAACGTCAATGGTTCATTGAATGTTGCCCAGTACTTGACCTTCTGTCCGTACTCCTTGAATGCCAATGCAGCAAAGTCCTCAAAGTGTGTCACAATGTCGGGGTTCAGCCATCCGTGGGGCTCCAACTGCGTCTGGAGAGTAGACGGTAGGTCGAAGTGGTAGAGCGTGACGATGGCCTGTAGTCCCTTGGCCTGTAGATCATCCAGTAGAGCGTGGTAGAATGCTACCCCCTCTGAATTAGCCACCATTTCCCGGTTCTGGGCGTCCCAGTGCATGACTCTCGACCAAGAGATGGAAAAACGGAAGGAATTCAGCCCCATGGCGCTCATACGCTGCACATCTTCACTGTAGCGGTGGTAGAAGTCGTCAGCCACATCTGCGCATTGCAAATCCGGCTGAGAGCGGCAATAGTCGTCCCAAATGCTCGGTTCACGACCGGAGACGTTCCATGCGCCTTCCACTTGGAAAGCGGCGGTGGCTGTGCCGAACAGGAAGTCGGAGGGGAAGCAGCGCGAGTCGGAGGCAATGACACAGCTAGAGACACATAGATAGAGACAGAGCGAGACGAGGGAGACGCGAGGCTGTGGCATGGAGGCCACGTGCGACCAAAGCGGGAGAATGGAGAATGGCAGCGGTTTCATTGCTAATCAGACGTTTGCGTTATGTAAATGTAACAGAGGTAACAGTATTTAATTCTTTTTCTGAAGTATATTTCTCACAATTATCGTGTATAACGCACAACGTAGCAGATGAAATGTGCGTCCCATCATCTGATATGAAACTTCAACGTACTGTGCAAGTCTTAGAGCATGGTGTTGGCTTGCAGTAGCGGGTCGGTCTCTCGAGGAAAGCGGCGAGCATAATGCTCACCATTGGGGGAGGAAAGTTGCACCATGATGTTGCGGCCGACGGCGGCCATTGCAATGAGGGCCACAACGGACATCACACCAATTACTGCCAACATCCAGTGCGAGAAGGTCTGGTCGTTGATACTCTCGAGTCCGGCAGCTTCCTCTCGTCTAGTTGGGCCTTCGTACGTCCAACCATCGAGACACTTGGTCTTCGCCACGTGGCTGAACCACTTGGCGGCAGGACGCGGGATCCGCTCGAGTCCCGTGGGCTGCGGATCGTACACTTCGTCCTTACCGCCCGTGCTCGACGAGAAGTTCACGTAGAAGAGACCGAAGCGCGGAGAGAACGAGCCCCATTCGTAGTTGTCCAGCCAGCTCCATGCAGTGTATCCAATGACCGGTATGTTGTCCTCCTGAACGGCTTTGTAGACCTGGTGGACGTATTCCTGGTAGTACCAGAGCTGGTCGAGATTCTCCACCTCTTCATTGCCGCACCAACCGTTCTCCGTAAGCAGAATGTCCGTCTTTGGGTCTGAAGCGTGCAGCCACTTGATCGTCTGTAAGTATCCAGGCGGGTAGGCTGTAAACCACCCACAGTTGAGTTTACCGTGTCGGTCCTTGCTCGAGCGACGAGAACCGGGTAATTCGTTCGAGTGCGAGATGTCGACACCCAGATCGCGCTCCCAGCCTTTGCCCAGCTTCTTGCACGGCGACTTGGACTTAGGTGACACTCCGCAGTCCGTCACGAGCTTGGACGAGTAGTGGTTAAGCATGTGGAGGTCGTAGGAGCCCTTCAACATCGCAGTCTCCTCTGGTGTGAACTTCGGTAGACGGTCGCCTACACGTTCCCGCATGATGGCAGGGTAGTCACCAGTAACCAACGGCGAGAGGAACCAGCCGAGCTCGAACTGCATCTTCCTCTCGGCTGCCATAACATCAAGCGTGTTGTTCGGATTGAGCGGGTAGGCCGCATCCGAATTGAGCGTGATACCGATACGTGCCTTCGCATGAAGTACAGCCGGAGTACCTGCTTTCAGATCTCGGAAAGCTTTCACAGCGACTGCATGGGAACGGAGCACGTTGTGAGCCACGATGTACGCGTACGTCTCGGACTTCTTAAACCCAGGAGCCCCCGCACCACTAGCGTAGCCGGCAGTAGTGAACGTGAGCGGCTCGTTGAACGTCGTCCACATGTCCACTTTATCTCCCAGTTCGTGGAACATGAGCGTGGCGTACTCGACGTAGTGGTCGACGATGTCGGGGTTCAGCCAGCCTTGAGGGGAGAGTTCGGTGTGTAGTTCCAGCGGGAGATCCCAATGATACAGTGTCAAAATGGGCACAATGTTGTTTGCACGCAGCTCGTCGACTAGAGCGTGGTAGAACGCGAGACCTTGAGGGTTCGGCTGCATCCGTTTGGTCGTCGGGTTCCAGTTCATAGCTCTGGACCACGAAACCGAGAAGCGCGAGGACTGCAGACCGGTATCGGCCATGAGTTTGACGTCGTCTCGGAAGCGATGGTAGAAGTCGTCGGCCACATTGGCACAGGAAACCTTCTTGTAGTGGGTGCGGCAGTAGTCGTCCCATATACTTGGAGTCCGCCCCCCTTCATTCCACGCGCCTTCCACTTGGTACGAGGCAGTGGCGGATCCGAACATGAAGTCGGTAGGGAAGCAGCGGGGCGCGTCACCCGCGTAGATTGGCACAAGAAGTGCGGATGCAATGACGCCGGAGAGGAGATGAAGGAGATGCATGCTTTAGCCTCTTGGTTCCCTTCGTTAGATCTGGACTGTGGGATCTTAGGGAAGCGGCGGTTCATGCGAAATCTTCTTGTATTTTTTTTTTCTAACACAACAACTAACGGCCGTATTCCATGATAGGAATCTGTGCCAGAAAACGTTGGGCACTTTTCGCAGAGATTTTCGATAGGATGGCTCAAGACGTAGTTGGTGCTCATTCGCGAATTCGCCACGATGGGGCTCCGTGATCGTTCTCCCTACGCTCGCGTTCGGTATGGCTCTGTTGAACGCAACCGTCGCTTTGACTCTTTCCATTCCGATTATATTGATTCCAGTGAGGAATCTGGCTTTCGGGGCTACAGGCGACCACAACGTTCTGGTAGAGCTGAGGAGCGTCGAGACCGAGGCTATGGACCTTTCTTCCACGAATCAAGTAGAGACTTTGGGCGTCGGAGTGGAAGCGAGAGGGGCTACGGAAGGGATTTCGGTAGTCGCAGCACTATAAGCAGACAGAGAGTTTTCTCCACGAACGAAGGCCCTGGCGTGGGCTCTGTAACTTGTACTGGCTACGAAAATGTTGGAGCACCGAACCTAGATGCAGCGTGGAGTGATTCGGCGGGGATTCGTGAAGTTCCAGACGCTGACTCGTAACCTTTTGCCCAGCGTTCCGCTTTGTCGTCGACCAGGCTACGGTCAATGTGGCAAGATGGTGGAATTGAAGACAAACTACTTTGCCATATCGTTCGAGGCACCAACAAAGGCGATTTACAAGTACCACGTCACAGTGAAGCCATCGGATCCGGAGTCAAGCGATGAACTCCCATCGTCACTTGTACGTGAGGTCATTGACGCTGCTATCGACCAAAATCAATCGGCATTCCGGGGCGTTTGTGTGGTGCATGACGGATCGTCAACACTGTTTTCGCCTTCTCCGTTATGGCAAAACCACTGCAAGACCTTCCGAGATGCTCGATCATTAAAGCGCACAAACCACCAACCGCATCTGAGCTACGCGCCGGCGTCTGGGCGATACCATGAAACATTTTCAGTGGACATTCACTTATTGGAGACTATTTCCCCCTCGAGTTTGACCGAGTACTTTTCCAACCCGGACGTGAACGTATCCATTTGGATAAAGCCCATTATCAGGGCGCTAGACGCGGTTATGGGATTCCAGGCTTCCAAACGAATGATTTCTGTTGGGAAGGAGCACTACTCGATGACACAGATTCATCGTGAATTCCATGGGCTCCACGGAGGCAAGGAGCTTTGCTGGGGATTCCACCTTGGAGTCCGTGTAGGCGACAAGAAGACCTTTTTGACGGTGGATAAGACGGCAGCGGTGTTTTATTCGCCAGGAGACTTGATGGATATCGTTCTGGATGTTCTCCATTTGCGTGATCCGAGTTGCATCGGTATCGTATTCGGGCAAGAAACACGGGATCATGCGAAAAGGTTGAAAAACGTCCGGCCACGCCACAAACCATCTACTAACTATCTGTGGAGTAAGTGCTCAACCGGCGTACCAGACGATGGTCACTTACCTGGGCAATGAGATGTCGGTCGCGGCCTACTTTCGTGCTTCACGCGGCATCTATTTGAAATGGCCGAACTTGCCGTTGGTGAACGTCGGCACTAGCAGCAACGCGATTTGGTTGCCAATTGAACTCTGTCGTGTAGCTCCAGCACAGTATTTTTCCAGTTCGGATGACTACTCTTCGGCTGAGATGGACCAACACGCACCATGCGCGCGAGTGATTGATGAAGATATCTCCCGTCACGCCAGCGATACTATACTTGCGTGCGGTCGCGAGTTTGATGCGTTCGGAATCAAAGTGGCAACGCAGCCAGATAAAGTCTTGGCGCGGGTCTTGAGCGCGCCGTACGTCCAGTACAAAACTGTATCGGTGCGGCCAAAAGATGGGAACTGGACGTTGAAAGACAAGGTGTTTGTCCACGGAGTTGACGTGTGGAACTGGGGAGTGGTGTGTTTAGCTTACGACTCGTCTAAAATCCGCGGGTTTGTGGAGACGCTATGCGCAGTCGGGAGCAAATGCGACCTGAACTTCGACAATCCCAACCCTTTGATAGTGGCCATGGATCAAAATCTAGGCCTGACAAGTGACGAACTCATTCGCAAGTGTTATCGAAACCTTGAGCAACGCCACAGCAGCCGCCCCCAACTCCTAGTGGTTATCGCTTCCGCGATGCGTGGTCCGGACTATGACCTTGCGCTGCGTACTGCTGATACTGATCTTGGAGTTGCAACCTACTGCATTGATTTTATCGACGCGTTCTACAGCACTCCTCAAATTCTCACACTAGTGTGTCAGGGGATTAACATGAAACTGGGCGGCAAGTGTTCGATACTACGCGTGGAGCTTCCGCTACTACGTACATCGCCCACAATTATTATCGGGGCTACAGTGCAGTCACCACCGCTTGGCAAAGATGAGGAGCCCTGGATGGCAGCTGTAGTGGCGTCAATGGACGCTTACTCGGCGCAATACGCAGCGCGTGTCGAGCCTCAAAAATCCTCCGGTTCGATTGAGAACTTGCCGCACATGTTGTGCGAGCTATTTATCGTGTACAACCAACGCACCGAGCGCAAACCTGAACATGTGATCTACTACCTGGATGGTGTGAGTGAGGACGCGTATACCGATGTCCTTCAGGCTGAGCTTATCGCGTTTCGGAAGGTTTTTAAGCTGCTCTCGAGAGATTATAACCCACTGATCACGGTTATCGCACTGAATCAACGGCACCACACGAGAACCTTCACTGTAACTCCGAGGACTGGACATGTTGAACCAGGAACTGTTATTGACTCAGGGATTGTTGATCCGCATCGATTTGACTTTCTGCTGCATGGATCTAGCAACCCACAAGGATTCGACAAGGCCAACCACTACACGGTGCTCTATGACGAGAACAAACTGACTGCGGAGGACGTCCAGGGCCTTACGTACCACCTCGGATACGCGTGTTCGTCGACATGCTCGACGTCTATCCCTCCCTGTGCACTACGCAAAGGAAGCAGCCGCTCACGGTCGCCACCATTTGAAGAAAAGCTGGACTACTGGCGCCTGCCGATTTTCGCTGCCCAAAGTTCGCCCGAACGTGATGGATCAGATGTACTACATCTAACTGGGAAGGAGCCGAACGTTCTCAAGGGTATTTTTTTGTTGCTGCTATTTTGTTCGAGGAAGGAGTTGGAATAATGATGTTGAGTTGTCCCTCGAAGTGTGCGTTAGTACTTCCATTTAACGAAGGATGAACGTCGACTCAATTTCAAGCCCTCAATTACGGGTCACGTTGTTTGGATGGCAGCTTTTTGATTTAACGAAAAGCTCCCGGAAATCTCCTGTAAAACTCGACTGAGAAGACCGTTGATTGATGGAGATTTACATTTGCAGTTGAAGAAAGACAATCTTCATTTTGCCAGAAGCAATGAGTAACAGCGGAAGAGGAGGCTACGATTCGCGCGGCGGTGACGACCCAGGCAGCCGGGGCCAAGACCAGTATGGTCATCAGGACTACGATCACCGAGATGACTACAATTTTCGAGATGGCTACAATTACCAAGATGGCTACAGTCGCCGAGATGGCTACAGTCGCCGAGATGGCTACAATCATCGAGATGGGTACGATCACCGAACATTTTACGATCACGACTCGCGCAGTGAAGCCGGCGAGTACGGCAGATCCTCATCGGGTTACGGCGATTACAGCCGTGGAGGAGGAGGGAGGTATGACTTCGGATCAAGGGGGTACGAAAGGAGCCGAGGAGACTATGGCTCTGGCAGCGGAAGCTACGGCAGTGGCGGCTACGACGTTAGAGGAGGAGGGTCTTACGACAGTCGCGAAAGCTGGTCTGGAAGTTACGACCAAAGCCGAGGCTCGAGGGGCTATGATCAAAGTCAACGGGGCTACGAAGGCTCGACTGGAAGATATGATCAAAGCCGAGGTGGCCACGACGATCAAGGAGGCCATTCCTACGCTAGCGGAGGCGGTTATGATGACCGATCGCATGGATATGGAGGCACTTCCGCCGGCAGAGATCATGAATACAACGGGGGCCGCCGTGAAGACCGCGGATACAGAGATGGAAGCCGAGAAAATCGCCGAGCTGGCGACCTTGGAAGAGACCGTGGAGGCGATCGTGGTGGAGACCGCAGAGGCTCTGGACGACGTGATGATCGCCGCGGAGGAGATCGCAATCGTGGTGGAGGCCGCTCTGGAGGCGGCCGTGGTGAGACTGGTCCGGGTGTTGGCACGATAACTGGGTCTGGATATGAGACGATTTGCAACCCTGTGACCGACTCGTGCACTGGGGGCGAATCGACTAGTGATGCTGAAGTAAACGCTGAGGAATCCAATGTCCAGCAGGAGTTCTTGATTTGCCGTCGCTCGGGTGTAGCGCGTGGTGGCAAGACGATCCAGTTGTTGGTGAACTACTTCAGTGTGTCGCTCGATACAGCTCCAGAAGAGTACTTCAAGTATCGCGTGGACGTCGAAAGGGAGACGGATGTCGAAGCGAGTGACGCTGAACAAACACTACACAACCCGAACGGTTTGGTCAGGGCTGTGATGGATGCAGCCTTTAGGCAGTACGACTCTGAGTTTGACGGGATCCGTGTCGTCCACGACAGTATGTCTGCCATGTACGCTCCTAACAGGCTTTCGTGGGACTCCAAGACTCTCGTTAACATTAATCCGGATGCCCCC